>VDFB02072274.1:112305238-112996982 GCA_007258455.2 Sequoia sempervirens
TGAGATGTTAGCCTGAACCCTTTTAAATGTAGTTTTGTTTTAGTCAAACAAGGAATAATTCTGTTGTCTCCTTAATACGATCATAGCATTTGATGACATTTTTTATTTTGGTCCAACATACCCACTTTTTCATTCTTATAATTAAAGAGAAATTTGTTCTTCCTATCTTATTTTATTTTATGTACCTTTGAGAGTTAATTTGATCTTCAAAGGTTAGGATTCTAGATACCCCCTTTAAAGTTAGCATATGTACATGAACATATGGAAAATAACCCCACTCATCTTTGCTTCCCCAGAAATCTAATAATAAGCTTAAATTGGAAGATCCAATCTTTTAAGGAGGGGAATCAATCAAATTATTAACATTAAAATTACGTTACCGGGTTCTTCTATTTTGAACAGAGAACTTGCTCCTAGAGCAGAAGCGGGCTAGGGAGCATTTGGGATCGTCCAGGGAGCGGCTTGGCAACCTCAGGTTCCCTGGAAGCGGATCCATAGGGAACCCGAGGGTGCCAAGGCGCTCCCAAACGCTCCCATGGAGCTGGGCGGCCATAAAGTGCAAAAAAACCATCTTTTAAACCAAATAAAGTGCTCTAAAAACCCTAAAACGCCTCCTTATTATGCATTCATCACTTCATTTCACATTTCATTGCTCTAATCAAACATATTTTCCCTCCATTTTTTAGTTTTGAAGGTTGCTAGTTTTTCGAAGGAGATTGATCAAGTGCGAAAGGAATTGAGGAAAGCTTGCCCAAAGGAGATCTAATCACCTAAGGTATGCATTTTAACTCATTCTTCCAGGTTTTTGATGGATTCTTTCAAGTTTTTGATGATTTTTTTTCAAATTTTTAAGATTTTTTTCAATTTTTTGAAGACTTTTCAAGTTTTTTTTTTTTTTTTTTAATAAAAAGATGCAAAATAAGTTTTGCTATTTGTTTCAATGAGTTTTGGTGTTCATTTTGTAATTTGTTTCAATATTTTATATTTCTTATAACAACAAAATCAAATTGCAAACTACTTCAAATGGCTACAAGTTCAAGTTCAGTGGGTGTTGATAGAAACCAAAAATTTAAAATTGATCAAGCATCTCCTTTATGGAATCATGTTACGATGCTTGAACAACTTCCAAGAGGTGGAGCATTTGTTTGGAATTGTGGTGACTGTGGAGTCCAATTTAAGAGCTCATATAGTCGAGTGAAAGCTCACTTATGTGCACAAAGTGGGAAAGGGATTAGAGTATGTGCAAGGCCAACTAAGAAGGGTTTGCCAAAGAAAAAAATTATGGCATACATTAAAGAACAAGAAGAAGCTGATGCTATATGTGAAAGAGCAAAATTAAAAAATCATCCTTTAGCAAAGAGAACAACAATGACTTTACCTACAGATTCAGTATTGGCCTCTCAACATCCTTTCTTGGAGACACCCTCTATCCAAGTAGAAGACCCCATTCCTTCCCACAAATGAGGCACATTGGATAGGGCATTTCAAAATGAAGAGACATTGCAGAGGAAAAAATTGCATGTTTCATTTATGCCAATGGTCTTCCTTTCAACTTGGTGAAATCACCATATTGGCGTGATATGGTGGAGGCAATCAATACTGCACCTTCTGGTTTCAAAGGTCCTAGGTATGAAAAGGCGCACACCACCTTATTAGGAAAAGAAAAAAATCATGTAGAGACATCACTCAAACCAATTAGGGATTCTTGGATTGAAACAAGAATGCCTATTGTTTCTAATGGATGGAAAGATTGCAAAAACCAACCTTTGATAAATGTTATTGTAGCGTCCCCCAAAAGGGCTATGTTTTTTAAGGTTGTTGATTGTGAGGGGCAAATCAAGGATGCAAAATTCATTTCAAAATCCTCATTGAATCCGTAGAGATGGTGGGTCCTAAAAATGTTGTTCAAGTCATTACAGACAATGCAAAAAATTGCAGGGCTGCAAGTATTTTGGTTGAGCAAAGGTATTAACACATTTTTTGGACACCATGCACTATACACTCCCTTAACTTGGTGATGCAAGCAATTGGCACTCAAATAGAGTGGGTGAAAGATATATACCAAGAGGCTGAGGATATCCAAATTTTGTGACAAACCACCATATCTCACAGCATCTCAAGACTTTCTCAAGATTGGAATTGTTGAAGGTAAATTTAATTTAATTATGCAATTTATTTTTAATTTTAATGGTTCTAGGCTCTTTAATGTGTTATTAACTTTTTGTTTTACATGATCCTAGGTTGTTGAGACCCTCGATTTGCATCACACACAATCATTTTGAGATGACTTTAGATGGTGCGAGTTATTGAGTGCCATGGTTATTAACAAACCAATGGAGTATTTAGAAGACACATCAAGTTTAGAGAGGGCCCAAAAGGTCGTAAGTCATTGATCCTAGATGAAGATTGGTAGGCTCGTGGGACTATGTCTTGAGATTCATCAAGCCTATCATGAGTATGATCAAGTTTGCTAATTGATCTTCTTTGGCTCAACATAATTGAGTACATACTCCTATATCCACTCAGTGAAGTGTAATCGGTTGGATGCAAAAAAAACAAAATACTTGGTTTATGTCCATTTCAACTTGTGTCTTCTATCACATAAGCAAGATGAGTACAAGGATGGTTCAATGAAGAATTGGGACATAGCCCCTGAGTGTGCCAACTTGGATGCATCTATTGCAGAGCTTGCTAGAGTCACTATAGATGATGATGATGATGATGATGATGAGACTCTTGCACATGATGCACCTACTACGAGTGGCAAGAGCATTTACTTGTGGTTCAAATGATGTTGAACCAAATGATGAATTTGATCTAGATCCTTTTGATGATTGATGAATTTGTAATGATCTTCATTTGAATCATGACTAGAGAGACATATATGATATATGAGTATGACATATGTATTGGAATTTTGAACTATTAATTGGCATTTATCTTTATCACTAGCATTGATCAATGATTTTAGATTTAATGATGATTGATGATTGATGAAGTATCATAGTTCATACTATCAAATGTCTTTACAATTTTGTATATTTTTAATTTTTTTGCATATATATATATATATATATATATATATATATATATATATATATATATATATATATATATATATATATAAAACTGTACCCAAATGTACCGTACTTTTTTTTTTGCATATATATATATAACCGTACGCAAATGTACCATAACTAAGGGAAAAAAATCATTATACCAACGTACCCGTGCTCGTTCCCGTATCGAAGTCGGCAACTTAGCATTAAAATATTTAACTTGTTAATATATAATTAAAAAATATTTTAATAATTTAATATAAATTAATTTTTAAGATTTATCTTTTTTTGAAATAATAAGAATATAAATCAAAATGCTTTTATAAAATATTTTAAAGATTTATTGCTTTAAATAATGAATATGGAATGTTTATATTTAAAATAGGTGTTTAATTAATAAATAATTATAAGAAAAGAGAAATTAAAGTTGGATAAGAGAAATGTCAAAATATTTCACTATGTTATCATTTGAAAATGATGTTTGATTGACAAGAAGTTGTTATTGAGAAGAATTTGAAGTTGAACAAAGAAATTATAGAGTGTATATATATATATATATATATATATATATATATATATATATATATAATCTACCATTTGAAAACTCTTTCAAATGAGTTTTATGGTTTATTAAAAGATTAATACAAATTATATATAATTTAAAAGAATGTATAATTTTTTTAATAAATGTGTTATTAGGTTTGTTTAGATGGTTTGATAATAATAAAACACATTTTAAAGGTGAAATGTCAATAATGTATCAATCTTTAGAGGCCTTGAATTTTATATGGGTAAGTGGCAAGAATTAGTTTCAATCTCTACTATGTTGAGAGGCATTCTAAAGTGAAATCAACGACTATCAGGTCATGATTGTATTTTAAAATGAACTATTTATAGTTGACATTCATTTAAAAGAAATTAAGACTATGAAATAACTGTTTAAGTAAATAAAATAGTTAAATTAACTATAAAATAATTCTTATGTAAATAAATTAGCTCCAAATTGATAATGTATATAAAAGATAAAACACAATTGAAATATATTTAAAAGCCACAACTAACATATATTTATAAAAGCACAATCAACATATACTTGAAAAAATTCAAACAATAAAATAACTCTTAAATAAATACAAATTAAGTAATTCTTAAATAATTCAAAACTAAAATAAATTAACTCTTAATCACTAAATGTATAAGACGTAGGAAATTTTTTTTCTACTCAACTTATATTTATTATTCAATTAGGATATAAATCTAGTCAATTGTATTGAACCAATTAAGCAACAAGTCTTTGTATTGAACCTATTATACAACACAATTGTTCTATTATGTGATAAACACATTAGTATCTTTGAATAGAAATGCCTCATCATCCTAGGGATATAGAAGTTCCTTTATTTACAAGAAATAAAATGAGGAAAATCTTCAGGGAGGATGAAAGTATACATTTAGTGATATAAAATTTTATTTGCATAGTTTTACATCTCAATGTAAAAGATGAAAGCAAAAAGAATATATGTTTTGATGTTTAAATTTATGAGGATAAAAATGCAAAAAAATTGAAAGAAATTTGAGAGGCAATAATATTCTATCAAGATTCAATTGTGTATATTTTGAGTCAAATTCATTGACCAATATTTTATGAGTAGTGGTTCATACAAACTCATCTCTCATGAAAATGAATGACCCACTTTACATTCATTACATCTAGGTGATGCTCACATCAGTGAAGTATTGGGACTTTTTAGAAGGTCACCCATCCCAATATTACAACTCAAGTGCACTTAACTATTGAGATTACCCCAAGATTAAGTCCACTTAACTTGCTACCCTATTTACAAAATCTTTAGTAAGCGTTGTGCATTATGGAATATTTATTATAGAGCCCCTTCGGCTCATTAATCGATAAGGAGGAGGTATTTTTCATAGCATGTCAAATCATGATACTTTATTAGGATTCAATTGTGTGGTTTTTGAGTCAAACTCATTGACTCATATTTCATGAGTAGTTGTTCACATGAATATGTGTAGTAGTTCACATGAAACTAGCTCTCATAAGAATGAATGTTCCACTTATCAATCATTACATCTAGTTGATGCTTGCAAAGGTGAAGCATTGGGATTTGTCTAGAAACTGCATGATTAAGTGTGCTTGAGTTGTAGTACTAGGATAGGTGACCTTCAAAGAGGTCTCGATGCTTCACTTTTTTGAGAATATATATATATTTTAATAAATGTGTTATTAGGTTTGTTTAGATGGTTTGATAATAATAAAACACATTATAAACATGAAATGTCAATAATGTGTCAATTTTTTTATAAATGTGATGCTCGCAAAGGTGAAGCATTGGGATTATTTAGAAACTCCATGGTTAAGCGTGCTTGAGTTGAAGTACTGGGATGGGCGACCTTCAAAGAGGTCTCAATGCTTCACTTTTTTTAGCATCATCTAGATGCGATGATTTCTAAGTGGACCATTCATTCTCATGAGAGATGAGTTTATGTGAAACATTACTAATGAAATATGAGCCAATGAATTTAACTAAAAAGTGAAAAATGATATCGTTGAATCCTAGTAGTAATATCATAATTTGACATGTGAAAAAGGTAGTAATATTATTACTAATATAATTAAAAAAAAAAGTAGCAATAGTTCTATAAATTAATACGAAAGAGATTAGACAAGAATGTGTTGTATCCTTAAAATATGAAAGCTATTAAATAACCAACATTACAAAAGTCAAATATAAATAGTGAAATGAAAATCTAAACATTCTTGTGGCTAAGGTGGATAAAAAGAGTGTGGTGATAATAATAGATTATATATTCAAATAATTAAAAAATTATTTAAATTGTGAAAGTTATCAAAAGATCACTAGAAAAATATATTAATGATCATGTAAATGACAAATAAGAAATTTAACATATCTTTTAACCAAACTATTATCAAATAAATTTTAATAAATTTGAAAAAAACTCCTACAATCTATGGTCAATTAAAAATACACAAAGAACATAGCTAACTCAATATCGATCAATAGATTTCTTCCTTGGGGGAAAACTTAAAACATTGGTGCGAAATACATCCTAGGATATTAGGAACTCCACATTATCTGTACTAATAAATAATAAATGGATAATAAATGGATAACAGAGGGATTGATACTATCTTCAGTGCCATTTCTCTCTTCACGAAAGTCTCAATCAAGGAAGCAAAATAAATCATTACTCCGGTTGTTGACAAAGAAACTACAAAATCATTCAAATTGTCTCTGGTCAACATTCTTTAACATTCAAGGTCAAATATATTTGAGCAAACTAACGAATAGCTATGGGTTCTCCCTCATGAATGCATAGAACTTATCCTTCAAAACTAGAATAATGGAAGAATGAGATTTGCATTTGTTGCCAACCTAAAGACCGCTGTGCAGAGAACCTCGAAGAGGCAATTGAAATCATGCAGCATGATAACAAAATCAATTGAAATCTAGAATGGACAATCAACAACTTGAGGAGATTGTCAATTCTCTACGTTTAACAACTTAAAAAACAATAATAACCATTCCCCCATTAATGTGGTAATGAATAGAATGTCCAAATGTAATAACTCTTCTTAGAAACTGCCACCAGTACAACCTAAAAAAAACGAAGTCCAACTATTGTTAAGATTGTGATCACTCTCTCGGTCTCGTTTAGTAAAAGAAGATCTTTCTTCTTAGAAACTAAAACAAACAACAAATACGAAACTTTATAGCTGAGTGAAAGTCTAAAATGAACCAGTGCTCTAGGTCGGAATTTTTTTAAAGTAAAGGGAGATTCAGAAGTGGTGATTCAAGGGTTATATTAATAGTTCTATAAACGATTGGAAGTTGAGAAGAATCATAAAGTGTTTTAAGTAGGTAGTATTCGTTTACTCATTTCCTTCAAGGAGTGCACTCGTATAACAGCTTCCATTGCTAACGCAGGTGTCTCTCCACTTTTGTTATCCATGAAGACTAGTGAGGCTCCAAAAGAAGTAGGATATTTTGTCCATTTTAGCGGATAAGGCTCGCCCTATTTATAAGGATGTCTTTCCACCTTCTTAAGAGATTTTCAGCCTCTTTCATTAATAATGCAGGACATTACTTGTGGTTATTGCCTTCTTAATTGTTGTACACTGCCATAGCCTTCTATGCGTCTCCTCTTTTGACCGGCACCTTCGCCTTCGCCTTGCATGCTTTTGCTATCTTGTTTCTACGTCGTTTTGCAGGTGGTGCATGGAGGTGAGCCGACACTGTGGCAAGATGGGGCATGGCCCCTCCTCTCGCGACTCACCCTACAATGGTCTTGTGTTCGACAAACATCTTAGACGTACTTTCTGGTGAACTTGAGTTTTGTCAAAGAGATTTTGGGGTTGGATGGGCTAAACGATTTAGCAGTGCAGATGACTAGAGCCTCAATTTCTGAGTATTTTACAAGCAGATTTCTGAGTGCTCGCATTACCGCTTCTGTCACCACCTGGACTAGATTCTCAGTCGTATCCTTGTTTTAGCTATGTCTATCTTCTCGCAAAGAGGTCTAAGGATGGTTTGTAGGAACACGAGGATGCGGTGGTTTAACTGCAACAGGTTAAGGATTTAGCTTATTTCTAACACATTTTTTCGCTTTCCAAGAGGCATACAGACTTAGCGTTATTCTGCCAAGATTTCTCGTTGCATATGCAAAAACTTTGGTTTTTTCTTCGAAATGGCAGTCTAGAAATATCAACCCTTTTCACTTCATTGTCCATCGACAGTGTAGTATTGAGCCTGGTGTATAGGTTTTTGCTAAGGAGGGTCGTTATGGTCGTTATTGCTAAGGTGTCTCTTTGCTTTTCTCTTCTGATGTTGTTCGGGGCTTTTCTTTCACCTCTGGCTTATCTCGGCTTTTCTAGCCTTACTCTATTTCGCTCCTCTTCTAAACGGTGCGGACCCTTTAGGCCTTCCGATTAAGCATTAGAAAAATAGTTATTATCAGACAAACAAAAATATAAATAATAATGAACATAACAAATTAATATGACTTTGAATATTATAATATTTTTATTAAGTCACCATTTGTAGTGGAGTTGGCCGGAGCTTGGGGATTGCATCCTTCGAGGTCACAGGTTTGACTCTGTTTCGTAGTGGGAAAGCCACGTCAATAAAAATAATGTGTCAACTACTGCTGGAGACACCCCTATTGTATATAAAAATAAATAAATTAATATGACTATAAATATTATAATATTTTTATTAGTAAAAATAAAAATACTAATATGAAAACAAGAATATAATAACAATTAAATAATTTTAATAATAATTTTGAAAAATAATATTTTATTAATTTAACAAAAATAATTAATTATATTTAATAAGCGATCTAATATTTTTAAATTTAAAAAAATTATTCTTAACAATTTTAAATTATAAGTATAATGAAGGTAATCAAACAATTATATTATTAATCTTATAAATTTTTTAAAGAAAGGATTTTATTTTTGAAAAAAAATTAATGTAAACAATAGCAGTATTCATATTATTTCATAGTAGAAATATTGTAACATAATAAAAATCTAATCTCTTTTATTTATGAGAACTTTAATTTATAGATTAAAATTAGCAACATCTATTACTTTCAAAATTTTATTCTCCTTACAAGCCAAATCTCTAACCTAATCCATGTAACATGAATGTCCCAATTCATGCAATAATCAATACATGCATAAACCACCTTCCAAAAATAGTATGCTCTTAAAGCAAACTTTACAAGCAAGTAAATTCTAAGTCCAATAAATACAATTTTGATATATTGCTTGGCAAGTAAACTCAAGTATTTAAGCAAACATTTACTTAATAACCAAGCAAAGTCTTACGCAATACTTGTACAAACCATAATGCAAACTTGACACGAATATAGATTTGAAACTTAATGCAACTATAATGCAAACTTTGACGCAATTTACAATGGACAAATGTGTTAGACTGTACATTTAGAGTGAACATGAACACAAAATTTAATGTAATAAAACAAATTTATCACTTTTATATATCGTTATTAAGTTTCGCGAATAGAAAATAAATTATAACCTCCTCAAACACTTCAATTTTTGCAGTGCAAATGACATGAATAGGTATTCAACTAGTATTGTATATGGAGCTTGTTTAATTTCATCCAAACCACTCATTCTTAAGGTGCCCACTAAATCCTTGTATCTAGTTCTCTTATGTTATTATTTTGTGTAAATTATATTAATGCAGAAGCATCCTAAGGTGCAAGCGCAATCTTGCATCTCCTAAAAATATTTTCTTTTATTTTCTTTGTTTTTTGGTAGGTTTTCAACAACATTCCAATCTTTATCTAGGCAAAACAAATTGTATCACATGTTATACATTGAGCCTACATCATACCTAATTTCTAGGAGATTATGATCACCCAAAGGCATATTTTAATTCCATACTTACTATCAGGCATAAAAAGAATAACATCTAGCTCGATTATTTCAAGCTTGCGACACCTTTCCAAGGCATGTGACAATAGAAGAAATTTTTTCTAGATTCAATGGTGCCAAGAGTGCTTATAAATTGTATTGTGACATGTTGTTCTCTCATTGTTATCAGGAAAGTTGTCTCAATCTTGTTCCTAAATTTAAATAAATAAAGAAGTTGTTTTTGGAATCTAAAATATAAAAACTCAATTTGTGGGCTATAAATTTGGCTTTTGGCCTAAATTTCTTAATGGGTTGTTCAACATCACTTCTAGGGATCCATGTTGTGTTAAAAACTAGGATCTTAGGATACTAATCATTATAAAAAATATATAAAACAAATAAAATGAGAAGCTTACAAGCATAGATTTTACACATTACACAAGATATACATGGGGAAATCCCTTTCAGATAGAAAAATCATAACGCATCATTTTATTAAACACTTACAAAAATGGTCTATTCTAACATAGACTAAACTTGGGGAAGAACTTCTCCTTGCTTCCACATGACCAATAATAACTCATGTGCATTTTGATAGAATTCACTATCAATCTCCAAATTCACATACTCTCAAATGAGAGAGAACCTCTTTAAATAAAGGAGAAAGGGTGGAAAAATACATGAAGGGGTATTAGTCACACCTATTCAATAACCACCATTCATAAATAATTAATAATCTTATAGTTATTGGACTATAATTATTTTAAATGGGATATGCTTATTAAAGCATATAATATATAAGGTTTTATAACATATGAATGTCATAAGGGTATGACCCCTAAAAACATTATGTTCTCACATGTTCCATAGATCTTTGTAAACTCTACAGTATAAAAAATAGGCCCCAACAACCTTTGGATCAAATGTTATGGCCTTCAAAAGTTGGGCCTCTAGCATTGGAAACATAGAAATATCTGACATGGAAAAGAGTTGCAAGAGGGAGTTACAATTATTGACCAACTTATAGCATTTGTTATATGACACATCATAAGACATCTTTGAATGATAATAATTATGTCAAAATGGAATGCTCAAGTTTCTAAGTGGATTATGATGCGCTTATGATGGGTGGAAAGAATATATGGTAGTTTCAACTTGTGAACTCATCTTGGGATTTGGGTACACTTTTGCATACCTTGTTTTCTTTCAATTGGTATCAAATCTTGATTACCTTGGATTCTAGGTGTTGAGCAAATGGTTTTTTGTACTACTCTTCATTTTAGTGGAATCTTACATAGAAGGGTTTTGTTCTTATTATAGGAAGAGATGGCAAACTGTACATCCAAAATAGAATGGAGAACCTTTTTTGAAACAAATTTTGAGTTGTGAAGAGTAGAAATGGAAGAGATGCTCATAGATAAAGATCTATTGGTTGTAATACCTCGTACAAAGTCTATCGCAATGTCACAAGATGACTAGGACTTGATGGTTAGAAAGCTGAAATATCTTGTTAGACTAGTTTAGTAGATTCAATATTTTTGAATGGGAACAAAGATAACACTCCATCACTTCTTTTGGAGAAATTGGGAGACTTTTCTCAAGCTAAATATCTAGTTAATAAATATTTCCAAGAAAAAAGTTGCATAGTCTCAAGATGGGGAATGGTGAATTTCTAGCCAAAAATTTCATTGTCTTCCATATGATAATCACCCAATTCAACTTTGTTGGAGCAAAAGTTTAGAATCATTGCATGACTTTGCTACATTCTTTGCCAAATTCATGAAACCATTTCGTTACGACTATTGGAAGAATTATCACCAAGTTTAAAATGGATGAGGTGGTGGCATCATTACTTTCTAAAGAGATGAGAAGAAAGAATTTTGATTTTGATTAGGAGGCCCTAGCTATTAATGGTATATTAAAAAAAAAGGCAAGAAGAAGGACAAAAAATAAAACACATATAGATCAAAATCTTGGGAGATCCAAATCTCTTGGTAAGTCCAAAGAAAACTATTTGAACTATAGTAAGACTATCCATTTCAAAAGAGATTTTGAGAAGAAAAATAAAAAGAGAGATTTTGATTATAAGTCCAAAATGTCCTCCAAGAATGATGGTGATTCCTTTTATGTAGCCTTGGCTATAGGTGCATAAAAAAAATGTCTAGTTGATTTCCTTTGTTGCATGCTTATAGATGGTTTTCAATAGGAATTAGTTTACAAAACATAAAGAATATGATAGTGGAAAATTGTACCTTAGAGATGATTCCCATCTAAAGATTATTGGCCCTAGAAGAATCTTGATTTGATTCCTTGATGGATGAGTAAAGGGGATTAATGTTGTATTTCATATCACTAATTTGGTACAAAACCTACTTTCTATAAGTAAAGTGAATAATTTAGCTGTGTAGGTTGTTGTAAGACAATCAAAGGAGCTATGGTACTTGTTAATTGTGTTCGAATAGGCACTCAATTTCAATTGAATAAATGCATAGTTTAGTGTAATAGTTCTATTCCTACAATGAAGATATCTATAGAATCGTCACCTTCACTATTAAAACCAAGAGCAAAGAGGAGTATTGCATCTGTTGATGTTATAATGTGTAGTGGCGGGAGATCTTTCTCCCTCGATTTCTTGGGAAATAAATATTAAATAAAAAATCAAATATCTTGCAAAGGTGCCGACTTAATATTTATATTAATTATAAGGCCGACCTTGGTGAAGTGACGCCTTGGCTAATAAACTAGCCAACCCTTCATGAAGAGACACTACATTTTGTATATATAGAACGCGATCTGCTCTCATCATTTATCCAATATAATTATCAAGTGAAGTTCGCTCTAATCTAAAGGAGTTCAATAGCTACAACAGATCAATATTCTTGGAGATCAATATTATTCATGGTTGTGTATTTGCATCAAGTGTGGTGCTATTATCTTCATATTAGATTAGCGTTGTGATTGGCCTCATTGTAAAGCACATTGTTGCTACGTTATTCAATATATAGATGATATATTATTGCTGGGTTTTTCTCCCTCGAGGAGGATTTTCCCAGGATAAATTTTGTGTTCTATTGTTCATGTGTTGTTCATTATTCTGTGTTTTTTTGCTTATTCATTTCTAATTAAAATAACATGCTATCAGAACAGGTTGAAAGAAGATCAGATCAGATTTGTTTAAGTAAAGTTGAAATTGAAGATATTCGAGTCAGTAACCTTGGCTTGATTGATCGCTGCGTATTGGTGAAGAGCGGCTTCTGGCTCTAGTTGAGACTTTGTTTCTGAATTACGATTGCAGATAATATTATCTTGCGTGCATATTATTTATATCAGGAGCTGTTCATTCTATTGATGCCAGATCAGGAAGGAACCGTTCAAGATTTGTAGTGTAATCCGTAATCTGTGTGAGTCAGGTTCATTCTTATATTGAATATTAATATCAATAAAAATCAGAGGCACAATCTGGAGTTGAAGATCTTGACATTGCCTTGTGTTAGAAGCCTTAGAGCATTTAAAATTAATATCGCAAGCTTTGTGATTGACGATAAAGGTGTAGCGGTGGAAAGGTAAAATCTGGAGCCACCAACTATTAGCATCCTTTAAGTAGTTATCACTGTTCAAAAGGGTATCATGGCATATAGAAAATCATGTGAATTTTGGGTGGCCATCAGGCTAGGATGGGAGAAACACTTCTATAGCTATCGTAATTTATATGAACCGATGACTATTCAACTATTGTGGTGGGTTCCTTTTCAAAGTGATGCGGCAGTCCAAGAAGGTTCATCAACTCAGTCTACAAGCCATTATATACAAATCACTTATGATTGAAGCTATATATGAGACTTGAAGAGATTCATGATATCAATCAGAGAATATTTACTGTTGCTAACAGAGTTCTTGTTGCAAGTATTTTCCAGAATACTAATCAGATGTGACTGGTTGTGATGCGTATTGAAAGCTGATTCATAATTTTTTTAAACAAAAGCTACATTCCTAAATGATGGAGTGGACTGTGAAAGAAAGAAAAAAAAATCAATCTAAATTTGTATCCGTCAAATCTGGGGTGTAAAGAGATGTAAAGGACTCGATGGGTTGGATATATGATCTAAAAGGAGAAAACACTTAACAACTGAGGAGAAACTGCAAGTCAAGCACCTAACTGTAGAATTGACCAAAGAGATAAGTATTTCATGTTTGAGTAATGTTCATGAATTTTTTATGTAGTTATTAATTCATGCTATAACATTGGGATAGTGAATCATGTATGATTCTAGCATTAGTATTTCTTTAGGGTAGTTTTAACTATTAGTAATCTCTTTCTAAAATGCTTCCAGGATAGATTGAGGAGCAAGAGGGTGATGAGAGATTGCGTAGAGAGGAAGAGCTTGAGGCATCCTGTGAGGAAGTCATGCCGACTGGAGAAATTTGAGATGAAAGCCCTTATTAATGCATTTTTCTCTGAGACGAAGAAATTTGAGGTGAAAGCCCTTGTTAATGCATTTTTCTCTGAGACGAAGAAATTTGAGGTGAAAGCCCTTGTTAATGCATTTTTCTTTGAGACGAAGAAATTTGAGGTGAAAGCCCTTGTTAATGCATTTTTCTCTAAGACAGAGAAATTTGAGGTGAAAGTCCTTGTTAATGCATTCCATCTCTGAGACGGAGATGTGGTTCTTTCCACCCTATGGGAGTAGCCATGGTGGATGTCATGTTGAGAGACTCCATAACATCACGTTGAGAGACTCTGTGATGATTCCCTTGTACTTGTGCTTATCCACCCTCTGGGAGTAGCCATGGTGGATGTCATGTTGAGAGACTCCATGATGACATCACATTGAGTGACTCCATAATGGGAACTTGTACACATGTTTCTTTCCACACATGGGAGTAGCCATGGTGGATGCCATGTTGAGTGACTCCATGACGATATCACGTTGAGTGACTCTGTGATGAGCCCCTTTCCACAAATGGGTGTAGCCATTGTGTGTGTCATGTAGAGAGACTCCATGACATGAATATTGAGAAAGATATCTCCCTAGCTAAGAGGGAGTGTTGATGTTATAATGTGTAGCGGCGAGAGATCTTTCTCCCTCAATTTTTTGGGAAATAAATATTAAATAAAAATTCAAATATCTTGCAAAGGCACCAACTTAATATTTATATTAATTATAAGACCGACCTTGGTGAAGTGATGCCTTGGTTAATAAACTAGCCAACCCTTCATGAAGAGACACTACATTTTGTATATATAGAAGGCGATCCGCTCTCATCATTTATCCAATATAATTATCAAGTCAAGTTTGCTCTAATATGAAGGAGTTCAATAGCTACATCAGATCAATATTCTTGGAGATCAATATTATTCATGGTTGTGTATTTGCATCAAGTGTGGTGCTATTATCTTCATATCAGATCAGCCTTGTGATTGGCCTCATTGTAAAGCACATTGTTGCTATGTTATTCAATATATAGATGATATATTGTTGCTGGGTTTTTCTCCCTTGAGAAGGATAGTTTTCCCAGGATAAATTATGTGTTCTATTGTTCATGTGTTGTTCATTATTCTATTTTTTTCTGCTTATTCATTTACGATTAAAACAACAACAACATCCACTTCCAATGGTCATGATTTATTGGTGCCTAAGGGTGCTCATGCTTTAGAGACTAAGCTTCTTGCATAGAAAATTATGTTATGACACCTAAGAATGGCTCATTGATGAAAATGGTCTAAGGATGTTAAAAAATAAAAGCTTTGTTAAGGGAAAAAATGGTTCTAAATTTGAGTTCATTTTTTTGTGAACATTGTGTTAATGGAAAAAAAACTTGTTCAATTATATTCTAGTTCACATAAATCTTTAACCTAGCATTAGAATTAATACATTCTTATGAATTTTAAGTCCTTTTAATGTTCCTTTGATTTCAAAATCTATCTATTATGTTCTCTTTATTGATGATTACAATAGAAGGGCATGGGTAGATTTCCCTAGGAGTAGATTTAAAGTCTTTAGCTAGTTAATGAGTTAAAAACTCTTGTATAGAATCTAAATGATAAAAAGATTAGGATTTTGAGGATTGATAATCGTAGTGAATTTTGTTCAATAGATTCCAACAAGTGAACTACAAGGAGCATGGAATATATAGACATAAGACAACTCTATAGAACCCTCAGAATAGAATTGTAGAAAGAATGAACAACACATTGATGGAGAGGATTAGGTCTATACTTAGTGGGGTTGGCTTAGAAAAAAAGTAGGCATATGTGGTTGTTATGGCTTGCTACCTAGTAAATAGGTCTATTACATCACCTTTTGTTAATAAGACACCTATGGCAGTGTGGTTAGAGAAAAAAGAAAATCGTAGAGGTTTTCAAATTGTGAGGCATATCCCCATGTGTTTAGGGAAAACAGGTTGAATTTGGAGAAAAAAGGATATAAAATTTATCACCATCGGTTGTAGAATTGGTGTGAAAGGGTACAAGATTTAGGATCTAGTGACAAAGAAAGTTTTGTATAGCATAAGTGTTACCTTTTGAGAATTTAAATCCTTCTTCCATTATTTTACGACTAGAAAAGGATGAAAAAATATGGCATTCAAGTAACCCTAACAAGTAAGAAATGTTAGTGTTTGGTAGCTTCGAGAGATATTTTCTCCTTAATTAAGGCTGGTGGCCTACATATTACAAATTATATTTTATATTTAATGTTGATGTATTAGCAGCAGAGACATCTTCTTTAAATAGCTGTTATGACAAGCTACCTGACCCAAATAAATTATCTTATTCAAAATGGTCAACATGCAAGAGAATCTATGTAACTGACATGCAAAAGAATCTGTGTAACTAACATGCAATAGAATCTTCAGTCAGACATGTAAGAGAATCTTTGCATGAAATGTATTTGTAACTGCTCCTAAAAATAGGCAATTATAATGCTCCTAGTGCATGCACATGCAAGTGACGATTCCCTATTTTGGGATTGATTCTTGCTTAAGATAAGTGGTTATTTCAAGGAGAGTTTTCTATCTATAGTAGATTATTATTAAGTGCGAGTTTGTCTCAAGAGTAGATTGATACTTGAGTAGAAGGCTGAGATAATTGTTAGTAGATTGCTTCACTCAATTTTTGTATTTGCATCAGATTATGGTGCTTTGTGTTGGCCTTCTTATCAGCCTATTGTAAAAGTGACATGCTTGTTGAGATTCAATATACAAGAGACATATTTGTGGCTGGGTTTTTCTCCCTTGAGAAGGAGGGTTTTCCCAGGATATATGTTGTGCTATATTGTTCATTTCTTCATGTGTTTGTGTTGCATTTTCTGCTTTCTGTTAAATCTGATCCTAAAACATTAACATGGTATGAGAGCGGGTTTTTTGAAAAGACCTGATCAGATTTGGGTTGACTAAGCCTATTGCTGATTGTGTTAATCAAGACATCAAGTCTATTGTATCTTGGACACTAGCTGTTGTGGTTGATATGAGTTAAGTAGGTTATAGTCACTTCAGGAAGGATAGACGTCTGAGCCTTTGCAGTTGCATATTCACTATGAGTTGGTATAGTTGCTGATTATAGAGCATAATCATAAATATATCTGGTATAGGACTTCTCCCCAGGAGATATGTGAGAAGGAACAGTTGTTTTAAGCAGAGTTAACATTCAGGAGAAAAATTAATGCTCACATGAGCAGACCTAAGGGAAAGATAAGTGCAGACTTGAAAAAGTGTTTAAGTACAACACTTAAAGAAATTTTGATTTCAACGAGATAAGTATTTCCTGTTTAAGTAATGTTCATGAATTTTTTATGTAGTTATTAATTCATGCTATAACATTGAGATAGTGAAACATGTATGATTCTAGCTTTGATATTTCTTTTGGATAGTTTAAACTATTAGTAATCTCTCTCTAAATGCTTCCAGGACGGATTGAGGAGCAAGAGGGCGATGAGAGATTGTCTAGAGAAGAAGAGCTTGAGGTATCTTGTGAGGAATTCATGCAGGCTGAAGAGATAAACTTAATTGGAGACATCTCTTGAAGATGAAGAACCTATTCAAGTTGTCTTTGAGATCAGTTTCTTTGAAGAGGAGGAATTTACATTTAGAGGGAGTTTGACAATTCATCAGAAGCAACCTTGGACGAGGAGGTCAAAAGGTTGATGCAAGTACTTGGAGCTTCAGAGGGAGTTTCATCATCATGGAGATCTGTTGTTAATGCATTTTCCTCTAAGATGGAGGAATTTGAGGTGAAAGCCCTTCTTAATGCATTTTCCTCTGAGATGAAGGAATTTGAGGTATCAGCCCTTGTTAATGCATTTCTCTCTGCGAGAGAGATTTGAGGTATCAACCCTTGTTAATGCATTTCTCTTTGCGAGAGAGATTTGAGGTATCAACCCTTGTTAATGCATTTCTCTCTGCGAGAGAGATTTGAGGTGTTAGCCCTTGTTAATGCATTTCTCTTTGCGAGAGAGATTTGAGGTGTCAGCCCTTGTTAATGCATTTCTCTCTGCAAGAGAGATTTGAGGTGTCGGCTCTTGTTAATGCATTTCTCTCTGCAAGAGAGATTTGAGGTGTTAGCCCTTGTTAATGCATTTCTCTCTGTGAGAGAGATTTGAGGTGTCAGCGCTTGTTAATGCATTTCTCTCTGCGAGAGAGATTTGAGGTGAAAGCCCTTGTTTCATTTTCTGGGAGTAGCCATGGTGGACGTCATGTTGAGATGACGACATCACATTGAGTGACTCCATGATGAGCTCTTTCCACAAATGGGTGTAGCCATTTTGGGCATCATGTTGAGAGACTCCATGATGTAGATTTCTGAAAAATATCTCCCTAGCTAAGAGGGAGTGTTAGTGTTTGGTAGCTTCGGGAGATATTTTCTCCTTAATTAAGGCTGGTGGCCTACATATTACAAATTATATTTTATATTTAATGTTGATGTATTAGCAGTAGAGGCATCTTCTTTAAATAGTTGTTATGACAAGTTGGATGACCCACATAAATTGTCTTAAATTCAAAATGGTCAACATGCAAGAGAATATGTGTAATTGACATGCAAGAGAATATGTGTAACTAACATGCAATAGAATCTTCGGTTAGACATGCAAGAGAATCTTTGCATGAAATGTATTTGTAACTGCTCCTAAAAATAGGCAATTATAATGCTCCTAGTGCATGCACATGCAAGTGACGATTCCCTATTTTGGGATTGATTCTTGCTTAAGTAAAGTGGTTATTTCAAGGAGAGTTTGCTATCTACAGTAGATTATTATTAAGTGCGATTTTGTCTCAAGAGCAGATTGATACTTGAGTAGAAGGCTAAGATAATTGTTAGCAGATTGCTTCACTCAATTTTTGTATTTGCATCAGATTATGGTGCTTTGTGTTGGCCTTCTTATCAACTTATTGTAAAAGTGACATGCTTGTTGAGATTCAATATACAAGAGACATATTTGTGGCTGGGTTTTTCTTCCTCGAGGAAGGTTTTCCCAGGACATATGTTGTGTTATATTGTTCATTTCTTCATGTGTTTGTGTTGCATTTTCTGCTTTCTGTTAAATTTGATCCTAAAACATTAACAAGAAAGTTTAACTAAAATCCCATAAAGGATTTGATGACGAAGAGAGCTCAAATAGTTCAATTTTTTTTTGAAGAAACAAAACCTCCATCACAACTATAAGGAGATCCACCTAGTGAAGACAACCATACAAGTATATTCCTTTTGATTGGAGATGTATTTTTACTTGATTACAAACAATGATTAGTCTAAGATTGTAAATAAGGCTATAGGTATGCATAATGCAATCTTGGAAAGTGTTCATGAATGAAGAGATGGTTGCATTGAAGAAAAATGACACATGGGACCTAGTATCTTTACCTAATGGAACTAAACCCAATTGATGCAAATGAATGTTCAAAAAGAATACTAGTTCAAATGCTAACATTGAGAAGTATAAGGTGAGATTTGTTGTGAAGGGATATTCCTAGGTTGAGGGAATTTATTATCTAGAGAGATTTCCTCCCGAGTTTCTAATTTGATAGCCATTCGATTTTTATTATCTAAATACAATAGTGTTTGATCTTGAAGTTCAAAAGATGAATGTGAAGACAAATTTCCTTCATGGTAAGGAAACTTTATATGTTCCAGCTACAAAACTACATTGAAAAAGATAAAGAAACTTTAGTTTAGAAGTTTCAAAGAAATCTTTGAATGGTCTTAAGCAATCTTTTAGGATGTGGTACCAAAATTTTGATACAAATGTGTTGGTGATTACATCATTATTATTGCATTATATATATTGATGATATAATATTTTTAGTAACAAGAATGGTTTGTTTTGTGAATTGAAGTCTCAACTTTTAGAATAGTTTGAGATGGAATTAGGGGCAACCAAGCTCATATTAGGGATGGAGATCATAAGATATACAAAACTAATATAAGTCTTCATTTGGCCAAGAGTAATATGTGAAAGTTCAATGTTGGAGAGATTCAACATCAACCTATAGACCATTGTGTGTTCCTATATGATGGGGATTAAGTTATAGATGAGAAATGTTTGACTTATTTTTTCATGAGATGGATGATATGGCTAGAGTACCTTATGTTAGTGCAATCATGAGTTTGATGTATGCTATGGTAAATGCACAAGACCAAGCATTGCCCAACTAGTGGGAGTCCTTAACTATTTCATGGCTAATCTTTGAAGAGTACATTAAAATGTAGTGAATAGGGTCTTTAGGTCTTTTTGGGGTACCTCCAAGTACTCCATTTGCTATCATGGTAATTCTATAGGGGACTGGAACTCATTGATTTTTTTGAATTTGTGCAATTAAAGTGGGTTGGAGATGTTGACAACAAACTTGATCCATGAATGGATATGTTTTCACTATGTTTGGTGGTGCTATCAATGGATGAGCAAGTGGTAGGATTTAGTTGCTTTGTCCATTACATAGAGTACACAGGATATACCTATGCTTGTAAGGAATCCATATGGATTAAGTAATTCTATTCAAATGTGAGGCTAAGTATTGAATCTAACACAGTTTTAAATGTTACAGCCAAAGTGCCATATGTCTAGCAAAGAACTTGCCCTTTCATGCAAGGATAGAACATATTGATGTCCATTACCATTTTATTCATGAAATGGTAGAGGATGGGAGGATGATATTGGAGAAAGTTGACACTTTGCAAAACATAAAAAATGCACTGATGAAGCTTGTGAGCATTAAAATGTTTAGGTGGTGCTATGAGTCTATGGGCCTCTCAACCCCTAGCAATTAGTTCATAAACATTGGTACTTTGATTTTTCTTGCAAAATGTTTGACAAGTGGGAGAATGTTAGAAAAGTTATCTCAACCTTGCTCCTAATGTTAAGTATATAAATAGGATGGTTTTTGAATTTTTGAAACATAAAATCTCAATTTTTGGGCTATTAAGTAGGTTTTTGGCCAAAATAAAAAAATAGGATATTTGGCCCATCACTTCAAAGGATGGCTAAGACATCTAGTTATTTTCAATCTCTACAATTTCAAATTAAAGGGCCCAATACTCTTTCAAATCAAAATTTATGACCTCCAAAAGCTATGCCTCTTGCATTAGAAATGTAAAACTATTTAAGACTTAGAAAAAAGTTGTAAGAGGAAGTTGCATTTATTGACAAACTTATGATGCATCTTAGAACCCATCATAAGGTATCTTTAAATGAAGATAGTTAAGCCAAAATGGAATGCTGAAGTTGGAGAGTAATTTGGATGCACTTACATATGACATGTAAAGGAAATTTGTTATTTTTACCTTGTGCATTCATCTTGGGATTTTGGTATTGGTCTTCTAACTAGGTATTAGGGTACCACATTTTTGGGTGGTTTTAACTCATGGTTTTGTGTATTACTTCTCTTATTTTTTGAGTACTTAAGATGTTGGGATTAGATAGATAATTGGTAGGTATTGTTATACTATTGGAATTATTCCAATGTTGCATATTGGTGATACTCCTAAAGGGCATGTCCCTAAGATTGTATTGTAACCTTTATTGTTGATAATGTGATTGGTTCATGCTTTGGAATGTGGATTTTCTCTTCCAAAAGGGATTTCCCCTTATACACTTGTGATGTAGTATATAATTTGAAAGCAATCATTTCAATAAATTTTAGTTACTCAACTTGGATTAAAGTTTGAAGAGACTTGTATTGTAATACCATTCAAATTATATAATTCACACATAATTATGTCCATATGTGTATCTTTCAAGGTTGTGGCCTCATGTTGTAAACCCTTGAGGTAGGTTGTAATATGTTAATGATTGAACCAATAAAAAATAAACTGTTGTTTCTTTGGATTTTATTGTATGATTGTTCATTAGGTTGCATGGTTAGGTAATCCATCATTGGATCTTTCATCCAAAACTACACTGGAGCATTGGTGCATGTCTAAAATTAACAAAGATTAATTCATTTACTTTTATGAGCAAAAATAAATGTGGTTCATGTGGGCTATTCAATTTTTCGACATGGAACATAAGATTTTTGGAGCATAGACAAGATACTAATGATATAAAGTCTAATGTTAAGAATGGTCTATCAAACAGTGGTTTTGGTTTATTTCAAATGTATCTTGGTTTGCGTTTGGCATATTTGAAGCATTCATCAAGCTAATTGCATCTACTACAATCTACATATATCTATGCCATTCCTTAAAAATAGTATTCTAATTCTAAATTGGAAAGCTCTATTCAATTAAAAATAAATGTTTGCACTCAAATTCTAAATTGTTTTTGAAAATGTATTATGAACATTTTTAAGAAAACAAAATTTAATTTAAGTTCAAGTTTTTTTAATACAATCTCAATGTAAAATTAATGTATTCCTAGTATAAACTATATCCCAATCTATTATAATTTTGAGACAAGGTAAAAAAACCTCACTAAATCTTAATGCAAGTCGTAGGAAAATATTATTTATTAATAATTAAATGATAATACAATTACATTAAAAACCTAAACTTTCTATACTTAAATTTAACACTATTCTTAACATAAATTAAAATCCTAACTTAAAGTTAAACTAGACAATATAAATAAATATAAATTATTTTATAAGAAAATAAAGCAAGTCATAAATCCTATTAACAAATGGGTCATAAATAGTTTATAAAAAATATAAATTAACAATTGACTAAAATTTATCAATAATCTAATAATTCATTGTAATTTATTAAAACTAAAATAAATATAAATATAAGTATAAGAGAAATGTTTTATTAGTACTTAAAAAAATTATCTAACATCAACCCAATTGAGTGAGACGATAGGAATCCGTGTTTAAGTCCTTGTTCAATTTTGAATTAGCAATCCATGGGTTATAGTTATTGAAGTATCAATAAAAAGTATTTTTTAATTAAAAAGGGGTAATAAGATATATTTAGTATATAAAAATTATTTAATTTCTATTTGATATATAATTATTAGAATTATGTATTGGTCAAGTATACTTCATAAAATATGACACAATATAGAGGAATATAAATAAGATTTAAAGTTGGCTTTTAAACTTATAAACTAAATAGAGTTTTATGGATATTGATATTTTTATTTTGTTGATAAAGTATATATTCATATTAGAAGTGTTTTCTATTAATGTTTTTATGATTAAGGAGATTTATTCCATTAAAGTAATTTAGGGATTGAACTTGCCCCATCATATTAAGAGCCTCTAGAAAGAAGTCTCCTTCAACTAAATTGCCATGACTAGGCAATTCATTCTATTTAAATCACTCAAGGATCAAATTAATTTTAGTAGATGGCATAACACACCATCACCCTCACCAATTAAACTATAACCAAAATTAAAATTAAAAGTACTAGTAATTTTTTTCCTCTTACACATTTGCTTAAAAGCATATATGGAGTAAGGTCTTGCATATATCCTTTAAATTATTTTATAGGTTAATGTTATAATTGGAACGATACCCACATTCACAATTAAAAATGATGATACTACTTTAAAATTTTGAATTACTTGTGAATTAAAAAATATGATATAATTAAAAAATTTCTATTTAATTTTTTAATTTTTTTTAATAAAAAAGTGGTAAAAATTTATTGAATCAAAGAAACATTACAGAGAAAAATGCATCAACCACCAAAAATGACCAACCAAACCCGCAACAAAAGTCCCCAAAGAAACCCAACAAAGGACTCAATTACGTATGAAGATCTTTCATGATTACCTTTTTGAGGAACAATGAGAGCTAAGGATAAAAGTCCCTAGTCATCTATATTCCAACTCTCCACATGCTCAGAGGCCCACTTCGCTAGAAGATCAGCCACCCTATTCCATTCCCTAGGAATATGGGAAAAGGAAACAAACTCCAAAGAATTGCACAAATTCACAATCTATTGGATCACCACAGCTAGTTTCCAGTCAACACCATCAAATCTCCTCTCATTAAGCATATCAACTACAATTTGTAAATCTGATTCGAAAATAATCCTCTTCCAGTCCAAAGAGCAACCTCTTTCAATAGCATGCAAAATAGCAAGAGCCTCCATAAGATTATTAGAATGATGACCCTTGTAAAGAGAAAAGAAAAACACTACACCACCATTACTATCTCTACCAATACCACAAATCCCAACATGTCCAAGATTTCCCCTAGAAGATCCATCAGTATTTATTTATTTTATTTTTTTAAATTAAGGTTAAATGAAAGCTCAATATTATTTATATATCTTATTTAATGATGCATCTTTTAAATTTCAAATATAAAAATCAAAAGAACTTAATATTTTTCTAAATTATAAGACTATATAAAATATTGTCACATTTATATATCTATTAAATTAGAACTATAATTTGATACAAAAAATTATTACTCTAACTAATACTATTATTGATATAAATTAAAATTAATTTATAAATTAAATAGTAAAAGAAGTGCAACTCCAATAAATAAGAAAAGTAAAAGAAAAATAAATTATGATTAAAGAAAAATTTATATTGTCCATCTACAAACCTATCATAGATTTACTTCCTTGATAAAGGAAAAGTAACAAAATTGTTGGTCACATCCTAGCATCTCTCTTCAAATAGTACCATTTATGAAAATTGATTAGGGAAATTTTCCCATTGTTTCATTTCGGGAAGATTTTGCTTATGGTATTCTTCCTTGTTCTATTATTTTGTTTTTGTTGTATGGCGCCTTTGAAAGTAGGGGGAACAAAAAAATCGTGTATTTGGTGTTCCTTCTCGAGGAATTCTTTTGTCCTTCATTACATCATTTATTTTCCATACTTTTTCTATGATTCAGAAGTTTCAAGGAAAGATGGTTTTGTAAATTACGAAGAATTCTAGGTCTAAAGTATTAGGTGTTGTCTTATTCGAATTTAGGTTTTTTTGGTTTGGCTTTTTATCAATTTCATTATATTTAGTGACGTTTTATTAATGACTATCAAATAAAGGTATTTTGAGTGGGTGATATTTATATTAAGATATTTTTATTATGATAATTAAAGTGTTTCATAAGAGAGAGAATGGCTATTGAAGAAAGGCATTTTGAATAGGTGATATTTATACTAAGACATTTTTGTTATGATAATTAAAGTGTTTCATGAGAGTATTTTTTCTATGATTCAAAACTTTCATGGACAGATGGTTTTGTAAATTACAAATAACTCCCAGGTCTAAAGTATTAGGTGTTGTCTCATTCTAAAAGTGATGAATTTAGGTTTTTCCTTCATTTTTTTTGGTTTGGCTTTCTATCAATTTTACTATATTTAGTGGTGTCTTATTAATGGCTATCGAAGAAAGGAATTCCAAGTGGGTGATATTTATACTAAGATATTTTTATTATGATACTTATAATGTTTCATGAGAGAGAGAGAGAGAATGGCTATTGAAGAACTTGGCATTCCGAGTGGGTGATATATATACTAAGATATTTTTATTATGATAATTAAAGTGTTTCATGAGAGAGGGAGAGAGAGAAAGTTGTATATATTATATTTTAAAGGAAAAATAAAATTAAAGAATTATTAAAATTATGAATGGTGATTTTTTCAAAAATAAAATCAAAACTTGTGTATAAAAGAAAATGAATATGTTATTAAAAATATTTTTTCAAATAATAATAAATAATGTAGGTAAAATAAAATTTATGTCTTTGTATATATGATAAATAAAACAATATTCTAATCATAAAATAACACTTCACAAAATAAAATAAAATAATTATCTCTTCACCCAATATGGGGTGGGTGGCATGATAAGATAGGGGGATTAAATCCATGATGACGGTGTGAGGAGGTATATTTAATGATAATACAAAGATGGCTTGAGTTGAGAAAAAAAAAAAAAAGTGCTAAAATTACATTTAAAGAGATGGCATATGAGAGAGTGAGCTAGTGTGAGATGGCAATATTTGGGAGACAAGTGAAAAGGGATATAGGAGAAAAGGCAAGGAGGGGCAAGTCTAGGATTAAGGATCATAGCAAAATCAGAAATGGGAGACAAGTAGGGAGTAACAATAAGGGCATCCAAATGAAATTGAGGGTGTCAAGAGAGGATATGGTGGGTGATTTTGTTTCTTTCTTGGATAAGGAAATTCAAAATCTAGAATTGTTTGGTGCTTAGAATTTGGGAGTTGGCATAAGATGTCAACAAGAAAACATGTGTTGGAATTTAGGAAACCATAGCCAACTTGTTGTTGGACCTAGGTCATACCAAAGTACACATGAACATATTTGAAATGACACAATCCCTAAGTTGCATGTCTATGCTCTTGGTCATGGTTGGCTCATACTTGATCCAAAATGATATTGAGGGCAGCTAACATCAAAATTAATGTATATTTCAATGTCCTACTCAATCATCCCCATGGAGTGAAGCAACATTAGGAGCATTTGGGAAAAGCAAGGAGGATTTCACAAAAAGATTTTATTCCTTCCTTTTCAAATTGTTGTGATGAGGTAATCTTGGAGGATGTAACTAAAATCTCTCATGTAGAGGTCAAATATATTAAGAAATGTATAAAGGGCATTGAGGGCTTGGTGTTGGTGTAAATAGATGTTTTATATATCTCTAAGGTCTTATTTACATGTTAAGTGCACTTAGATCCTAGGAGGGAATCTTTCTAGTTAGTGTTAGTTTTCACTAGATCTTATCTTATCATTTGGCATTTAATGCTTGTGTCCTAAGTCATTTAATATTTGTTAAGGTAGTTCTCTCATTGTACATGAATAACACACATGTCATAATCTTGTCTAATCCTATCTCATAGCTTGTCTTTATAAGCAAGCCATCATATGTACAATCATATTCAATATGACAATCTTGGATCCATAATCATAATATGATATTTATCCCATTTCTCGATTGTGGAAGCTATTATTGTCTTGCAAATGATTATGGGTTGTTGAGGAGTTCATCAAACTCCTACATGGTATCAAAGCTTTAGTGCTATAAACTTCTTCCCTAATCTAAGGGACCAATCTTGGGGTGAAAATTTTGTTGGGTGTGATTGGGGTTTTCAAGGACCTCACTTTTGAATCTAGGGCATCAGAGAAAGTCAAGTTCACCTTTTGTTTTGTCAATTTTTGTTACATTTTGACTGATCTACAAGGGTATCAAGGAGGGCTTCAATTGCTAGATCTTGGAGGAAGCTAAGTTTTTTGGGCACTTTGGGCCAAATTTGACCCTACCATAGCATCTAGAAGGCCCAAGAACCTCAGAAGCAACTGTTAATTCATCAATTTTTGACACTTTTGTCTAGGGGCATCAAGAAATTTTTTTTGTTAGTCGCTAATTCCATATGTCCATATGGATCCGTACCTAGCCATCTCATACACCAATTTGTAGTCATTGTTACAGTAGGCAAGTGACATCTTGGCAGGAATATTCCCTTTTATGGATTTTGATTGTACTTGGTTTGTGGTAGTTGGTTGTATATTACATGTATGCAAGATACCTTCGGTCAAATTGTGTTGTCACAAGGTACAATTTTATTTAAAGCCACAAGTTTATATTAATAAAAAAATTATTTAAAAAAATCATTAGCTTATTTGTTTAACTGCCCACCTTAGCAACTTATCACGGGCTTACTTCTAAATGGGAACCACTTATTTCAGGTAAAGTTCACATTTATCCTATGGCTAAAGGATTTTTTGTGGCAAAATTTGACAATGCTCAAGACAGAAATGTTATTTTGTGTGACAAATTTTTTAGTTGGGAACACAAATTTTTGCTAATGGTCAAACCTTGGCATTCTAATTTCAACCCTGTTTCTGAAACTTTTAACAAATTCCCAATTTGGGTTCAATTACCTAATCTCCCCCTTCATCTTTGGAATGACTCTCTTTTGGAGGAAGTGGGTGATGCTCTTGGAGATTTTTTGATGGTGGATGATGAATCTTCTGACATTCTTCATTCCACCTTTGCTTGCATATTGGTCAATTTAAATGTTTCAAAAGGGTTACCTGTTGAGATCTTACTCAAATCTTCTAAAGGCTCTTGGATCCAATCTTTGGATTATGAAGGAATTCCTTTCCGGTGTAGGAGATGCTTCAAAACCGGACACGCTGCTGCACATTGTGGATTTGAGAAAAATACTCAGACATCAACTTGGTGGAAAGGTGCTTCTCAACAACATTATACTGTTGAGAAGAATGCTAATCATAACAGGAGTTTTTCTGAGGTGGCTGCTTTGGAACCATAGGACCTTGGACCCCCCCCTCTGGTCATCTCTATTGGTGAGGTTGTTAAGGAAACCCCTATTGAGCCTTTGGCTGCCTCTCCGGGTGAAAGCGCCTCGGCTGTTCATCCCGACAACTTTTCTGATAAGTCTCTATCTTTACAAAGTAGTCATGAGGACAACCCCAAGTGTAAGGTTGCTAGATTTCATCATCATGAAAATATTAAGGTGTGGCATAGCATGGCTGTGCAGGTGGAAGAAGGATGGATTACTGTCAAGGGTAAAAAAGATAAATCTTCACGGCCTTCTTTCGACATGACTCTTCGCTCCCACAAGAAAAGTGCTAATTGTAAATCTTGATGGGTTTTGTTTGGGTGCTAGCTTTTTTGTTGGTTGCAGGTTGTCCTTTCTGCAACCTGGCTTTTCTTGTTGCAAAGGGTTACGGATCCCTTCAAAATCTGCTTTTCCCTAATATCAAAAACTTATCACGGGCTTTGAAGGCGCATGGTCATATTATCTGTGGGGGGCTATGCCCCGAGCGATGCAACCTCAGGCTCATCATCTACATAAGAGCTTTGTTGTAGCGACGCCACTGCCATTGGGGGTGGTGCTTTATTAATTTTTTTAAACTGAGCAAATACCACAATCACATGGGTGCCCAAGGGCCCAAATTTTGTCCCCAAAGACCCTAATAGGGCATTTTTTTCACAACGCCATAACTTGCAATCTAGGATGCCATTTTTCAAAAACAATATATCGTCAAAAATATGGCTTCGTCAATTTTATAGTGGTGTAGGTTATTTTCCCAAAAAAATGTTGTTTGGTGGCATTTATTGTTGTTTGAAGTTAGATCTTCATTTTTGGCTCTTGAGCTCATAACTTTATGCCATCATCTTAGATTTTTGTGTAGAATGGTTAAAAGGTATTAAGGAGCTTTATCACGCCATCCATTCACTTTTTCTTGATTTTGTCCTAGGTATATTGTGATTTCAGTTCTTGCCTGATGGGTATCCTAGAGATTACTTGGATATTTTGATAGTTGTGAGGGTTTTTTTTATCATTGCACTTCATTTCATTATTAGAACGTTGTTATATATCCTATTCCTTCATTCAAATTCTAAGGTTTCTCCATATTGAGAGTATTCTAGTGTTCCTTGGCATAGAGACTATTTTTGCTTTATCATGATTTTAGGATTGCTCCAAAGAGATTCCAGGATTTCTAGCATTAGAATTATCTTTCCTTTGTTTTCATTGATTAAGGTTCTATTGTTACTCCATTAGTGTGCTTCTAGTGTTTCTTTGCAATAGATTATCTCATTGAGGGGGGGTTGAATGGTCTCTCTTTGTCTCTCTTATGGGGTGTCTTTTTCTCTCATATGGGGTTTTGTCCTCTCATTTTTTTATGAAGATCATTATTGTATCTTTTCTCTTTTTAGGAGGAGTTTTTTTCACTGCATTTTCTCCTTTTTTTGTTTGTGAGAGATTGCATTTGCATTTGTACATGGGAACCTAACATGGCCTCGTAGTCGAGACCCATCTTTGTCATTTGTATAATCATACTCCTTAAGTTGTACTTAAAGGGGGGTGTTGTTGTAAATAAGAGTTTTACCTATCTAGGTCCTATTTACATGTTAGGTCCACTTAGGTCATAGGAAGGAATCTTTCTAGTTAGTGTTAGTTGTCACTAGATCTTATCTTTTGGCATTTAATGCTTGTGTCCTAAGTCATTTAATATTTGTTGAGGTACTTGTCTCATTGTAAAGGATTAAGACACATGTCATGATCTTGTCTAATCCTATCTCACAACTTGCCTTTATAAGCAAGCCATCATATATACAATCTAGCAATCTTGCATCAATAATCATAATATGATATTTTTTCCATTTCTTCCTTGCGGAAGTTATTGTTGTCTTGCAGGTTGGGGTAATTTGGCTCACCCCCTCAACTAGTAAAAATGGTACATTTATAATTTAAATAACTGACATACTCTTCAAAATAGAAGAGATGCAAAGAGTAGCAGGAGGAATCCTTCGTAATTCACCTCCTTCATTGTATACACATAATTTTATCAATACTTTAGGTGGTTTTTAAAACAGTAGATGTTCGGATCTACGTATGGGTTGACCTTTTGGAACATGAATGTGTATGCATTAGTAGTATAAATTTTGTCACTAATTGTCATGTGGGTTAGTATTTTATGACATAAGCAATTGAGTGCATGAAGAAATGTGATCAGGGTGCTAAGTTTTGGTAACTCTGCATTGAATATTGTTTGGTTGGGCCAATCCATCGAATAAATAATAAATAATAAGTAGCACACTGTTGATGGGATAGATAAAATTTAGGTATTATATCTACACAAGCTTCCTATACATTAAGATTTACAAATTTGGTAAAATGGGGTAGAATAAGGTAGACTTTTTCTTATATATGTGATAAGGTAGCTTTCTTAATAAACCTACTCAACATGTTACCAACATCTAACATTAATACTTTTTTGATAGCTTGTAGAAACCTTTCCAAAATTACTTAACTAAAAACACTCTTAAATAAATACAAATAAAATAAGATTTAAATAATTCTAAACTAAAATAAAATAACTTTTCATTAAATAAATAACTAGTAATAATAACTCATTAAATAAAATAATTTTAAAGTAAATAAAAATAAATTAATTTTTAAATAAATAATATAAATTTTAAGTAATTAAATTAAATTAACTTTTAATAAATAAATAAATTCTTTAACTGAGTATTTAGAAATAACTCTTCAAATAAAAACTAATGTAACCATTATAAATTAAATAACATAATTAAAAGTTATTTTATTCACTACTAATTAATTTATTTTATTTAATATAAAATTATTTTATAATTATTTTAAGTTTATTTTATTTTATTTAAGTTGTTTATTTTATTTAAATTTGAAGATTGGTTTTTATAGACTTATATATTATTATATAATTATTTTATTTATTTTAGAGTTTATTTTATTTGATTAAGAATAGATAATTTATTTTTCCATCGAACTATTTTATTTATTTTGAAGTCAAGGTTTTTATATTTAAATAATAAATGTTAGCTCTCAATAGTTTTTATTTCAATTATTCTTTCACAGTCACAACATGAGATGTTTCTCCTCTTTGTTACTCCTTTGGGCTATGTCTCTTAGTGTAATAAAGACTTTTCACATTTTTTATCAATTTGATCATTAACTCTACTGTCTAGTGTGTATATGTTTTTCGATAATGTTTTATTGAATATTCTATTTATTATTAATCTTGAATATGTACTTATAGAATTTTGAGAAGTATATCTTTCCCAAAACTATTTTTATTAGCATACATATAATAAAATTATTATTTATTTAAACAATGAGACCCATGTGAAGTTCATGTATAATTTTTTTTATTTTTTCTCTCTCTTTTTTTGACAAAGTTTATTGCTTTTCCTAGTGCCTTCAATAAAGGTTGTCTATTTTTTCTTAATAGACCTACATTCATTATAAAATTAGAGAAAAACATCAATACATATAATTCTTTTGGAAAGTTAACATTGATGGATACATACATGATAAATGGTATCTTAGATGACTTCATTTGATCCATCAAAAGATAAAGTGAACTTAATTTTTGTGAGCATTTTGATAGGTATGGGGGAGACTCCATTAAAGATTTGATTTAATCTTATGAGGGTTTTATTTAAGAAATTTCGATAAATCTAACCCCTTTCAACCAAACCCCCTCAACTTAAAGCATGCACTTTCTTTAAAAATGAAGCAAAAATCAATCTAACCCATAAGTGGGACTCACTATTAAGCTTCAACGCAAATATCAATACATTCTTTAAACAAGATAACACAAACTTTCCCTTTTATTTCCTCCTCTTCATCATCTCCTCTTTCCAACCAAGAGGGTAATATAGATAAATTCCAACATACAAAAATGAAAAAAAAGGTGACAAACAAGTTGGAATAGCATGGACATAGCCTAAATTGAACTTCAAAAAGTGATTAGATTCTTGACCATTTTCAAGGGTCCCTTATTACCACAAAAGAGTGAAGGAGCTATAGTGGAACCAAATTGAATGTAATGAAATAACTTGCATAAGATATGAATAATAAGAAATATGTTGCAAATGCTTGATATTACTTGAGAATAATAAACCAATTTGAGGTGACAAAGCTCCAAAATGTTTCCAATAAGAACAAAATTTATAACTTGAAAATCATAAACTAACCACTAGCTCCTATATATATCAAACTCATGCCTTGGATGCCAACCACATCAACTTAACTACCTATATGGAAATATATAAATGATTATATAACTTAATTAAGACTTATGCTAGCCACACGTTGGCTACACATGTCCCAATACAATGAATGGGTTAAGGACATAACATGCCCCTCCTATTCCAAAAAGTGTTTTACCAAATGTCAAGTAGATGCAGATACTTTTGCACAAAATCTTCATTTCTCATGTAGCATCTTCAACTAAATAATTCTTCCATTTGATCAAATACTCTATGATTGCTTTCTTTTGTAGCCTCTTAGTTCACATTTGAAGGATTCACTCTAGTTACAAAATCATCCTTCCCTCCTTATCAAGCTCTATTAACTGAGTTTGAGATGTAACTCTTCCTTCAATAACCTTTTCCAAGAATTAAACATGGAAGACTATGTGTATTTTTTGTTGATGTAACTCTAGTTTATATACTACACTACCAATCCTTTGCAAAACCTTATAAGGCCAATAATTGGGTGTGAGCTTGTTATCCTTCTTTCCTTGTTTCACTAAAATTTTCTTATATAGTTGTAACCACATAAAGACACAATCTCCTCAAAATTCCTTTCACTATGTAGTGTCATAAATTGCATACCCTTGCAATTTCACCTATATTGTCTGCCCACTTTGGTGTCCATTCTCAACTTAGTGGTCTTTTAGGCTCATTTCAACCCTTACATTGACCTTTTTCCCTCTCAAGGTGCTTGGGCCTTCTTTTCCAGGGTAACTTCATGTCACCTTTATGTTAATCCTATTTTTCCTTGTCTCCTATCGCCTTTTAGCATAAATTGTCTAGACACTAGTGCCTAGTGTAGATATCCATGTGTAGCACTAGCATCCCACAACAATTTGTCATTCATTGACCCATTTTTTAGTATTTTTCACTTTTCGCCTTCCTAGGTCAATGGAAATGTCTCAAAATGATTCATAATGCCTCACCAGCCTCTTCCTCTTCCCTCCTCTCATTTTTGAATCTAATCTTTCATTTTTTAAAAACTCTCTCTTGGCTCTCTTACACTCTCAATCTTATACACAACTTTCTACAACTTGTTATAAATCTCTATACTGCTCTCACATCAATTTTTTTATCTCTTTCTTTGCCTCTTGGCTTTCTTAAGCCAATACAGGTAAAATATTCATAGTTCCTATTATCATTACAAGCATTTCTTGTGCCCTCTCGAGTGCCTTAGGATTATCACATCCCTTATCCAATCATTTTATTTTAACATTGTTCTTACTTCTAGACATAGTTAAAATAAGAACAAACACTATTTATCTTTTATCTATCTATCTTGGTTGTTGTGGGGGTGGAAACATCAAAGAAGAGATTTGACTAAGGAAAATACCCAAACAACCCAAAAACATTTTCCTTGTCTTGTTGCGCCTACATGTTAGGTGTATTCTAGAACTCCAATCACACATTTTGGGAGCTTTTGGTATGACTAACATAAGATGACAACACAATATGAGGACACTAGCATGACACATTAGTGTCTAAGGAAGAGACCTACATATTTAAACCACATATTCCTTCTCATTTGTATTTTGTGTTTCTATAGTTATTACATTTTGTTATGTTTTTGTTAGTACATATTTTCACCAGTTTATTTCTCTTTAAGAATTTTGGCTAATTAATTTGATTTGAGTGTATGTAGTGAATTTACTCTCAATCAAACCAATCTTTCCTTTCCTCAAATTCAAATTTCCTATATTACACACTATATAGTGTCGATAAGCTTGTTGGTTCATTGTATTGTGTGCCACTATCAAGTTCTTGAGACAAGCAACTAACTCTTGTTGATGTTGGATGTGTTCTTCAATGGTCAAAGCCTTTGGGGGTGCCCAAATAAAGAGGTGATTAATGGTGGATGGTACCCAAGTAACACCAAAAATGGAAACATTTTGGTTAAAATATGGAATGTGTTGTACTACCATCCTATAAGGGGTGACCATTCCAAACATCTCTCTTTTTTATTTGAAGAAAAACACCATAGATAACCCACCAAGCACTTTTTGATCACTTGAGTTTTCCCATTTGATTAGGGATGATATGATGAGTTGCATGTAAGCTAAGTGACCAAACATGAAAACAAGTCAGTCCAAAAATTAATTGTAAATATAGAATCATAATCACTTACTATGACTTTCAGAGTCTTATGTAGTTTTTGGATAGTATCTATAAAATTTCTTGCTATTGTGCTTGCATAAATGGGTGTGACCAAGCACAAAAGTGTGCATATTTTGTGAGTCAATCTATAATGACCATGATGACATTTTTTCCTTTAGACCTAGGCAAACCAATGATGAAACCCATGGACACCTCCTACTCCTAGCTTACAATAGATAAGGTTTGCAAAAAACCTGAAGCCTTAATTATGGGTATGTGTAGGATCATCATGGAAAAAACAGGCCCTTAAGTAGCAAAAAAATCAGAAAAATTAGAGTTAGGCAACTTGACATAAAAATTTGAATAAGTTATCTATATTATATAAAAAATATGTAAGAATAGAATTTATAGCAAATTGAATGTAGTTTCTAAACTACTAGGTTTGTTTAAATAAAAAAATCTATTTGGTGAAAATTTGAAATTTCAATGTAGTAATACTTAAATTTCAGGGAACATATAAGAAGTAGGTGTCTGTCTGACCACCCTAACCACAATAAAATGATAAAAAAAAATTAATAAGATTTTATATATAAGTAGAGGAATCATGTCCCGATGTGATGCATCTTTTTTTGTAATTTTTTTCCAAGTAAATAATTGATTATAAATTTTTTTATTACAATTTTTAAAAAATATAAAAAAATTGTACGTCTGACCACCTTAACTTGGTCAAAACTTCATGAAATTCAAATTTTCTTTTTTTTAATCCTATAGTATGCGAAACATAGAATGTGACATGTTTTGGATTCAAAAAATGTGATACCATTTGAAAGATATAGATGTTTTTCAATCAGTCTATCAATTAGGACTTTAGTCGTAATTTGAATAGAAAATAAATAATAATTACTTATTAAATTCAAAGTAAAGCATAATTTATATTGGTGGAAAGCTAAGAATCTCCTTTAAAAACCCTTTTTGTTTCATCAATTTTGGGTAAAAAAAAATTGTCAGCTACATACCCATCATATTGCCACTTTTTGGCCCATCATGATCTTGCAAATACCCTTATCTGACCTTTATTTTGTTAGCATACCATGCATTTTGGTACAAATTTTTGAACATCCCCTTTGAGCCCATATACAAATATAAATATTATGTGATTCTATCATAAGTTTTCCCTACTGGAGAAGTATGCAGTCATACCAAATTATTAAACTTAAGGTTTGAATTCTAGCATAGGTACAAGTGCAACTTGCCCTTGTAACAAAAAGCTTTTCCCTTCCATGCATGTCCTCCCATTCTTCAATCTTGTTGGACTTTTACAAGAAGAATTTAAACATGTATGTCATTCCATTCTTATTGTACCTTATTTACCCAATTTTCTTATAGTATGGAAATGAAATTTCATAGTGACTTTGTGGGTTCATCCCTCCTAGATAGAGCATTAACCATGATGTTCTCCTTTCCTTCTTATATATGATCTCAAAGTCATATACCAACATCCTTGTTGTCCATTTTTGTCATTCTTCAAATGACAACCTTTTCTCCAAGGATTATTTAAGACTAACATGATTTATTTTTTCCTTAAAGTGTCTTCCCATTAGATATGGTCTCCATTATTTGATTGCATCCAAGATAGCCAACTTTTCCTCCTTATAAAATAGCTTCAAAAACTTATCTTTGACTTGACAACTCTCAAATGCTATGAGGTCTTCCTTCATGTGTGGGTACTACTCCTATGCCATGTACTACATAATCAAATTCCACAATGAATTTTTTAATGAAATTTGGGGTAGCTACACCATGAGTTATGCACATGGATCCATTTAGCTTCTCAAATGCCTTGGTAGCTCGTTCATTCTAGTAAAATGAATAGATTTCTTCAACGAAGTTATGAGAGGTGATGCTACGCTACCAAAATTCTTTACAAATCGACGATAGTAACTAATAAGGCCTAAGAAAGCTCATAGGTTCTTGAGGGTCTTAAGCATTTTCCATTCTACTATGGCCTTGATCTTGTGAGGATCCACCTTGACTCCCTCTTATGAAACAATGTGGTTGAGGTGCTCCACATTTTTTACTCCAAACGCACACTTCGATGGCTAAACATAAAATTTGATGTTATTTAAGAATGTTAAAAATACAATTCACATACTACAAGTTTTCCTCCCAAGTTTTGTTATATATTAAGATTCCATCAAAATATATCAAAACAACTTTTTCTAGAAATGGGTTAAAGATAGAGTTTATAAAAATTTGAAATGTAGATCACACATTTATGCATTCTCATCTCTAATTTGATTTGATGGTAACTAGAATGAAGATCACATTTTGTAAAAAAAGTAGCACCATTGTAAAAAGAAACTTTTCTTTTATCTAACAAATCATCAATTATTGGAATTAGAAACTTTTCTTTTATCATGTGGTTGTTGATTCCTCTATCATCATGACATATTTACCGTGTGTCATATTTCTTATACACCACTACCACCTTCTAGTGGGTTAAGAGAATGGTTGTGTTGAAAAGCTCTTCTATTTTATTTCATTAAACCTTTACCTATTAAGAGATAAATATTTCTTCTCTACCCCACATGCTATGAAAAAAGACTCATATAGTAGTAGGAATAAACATGCATACATCATCTTGGATGTAATCCTTAAGCCCACCAAAAATTAATGCATTCATGTTCTCATATTCAATTCTCTACTCAAAAGGATATGTTCTAGAAATAATGAATATAATCCTTCACTTATCTTGTTTGTTATGGTAAATAGCTAACCCACTAAAGTATTTTTCTGACACACTATTTCTATAGTGTGACTATAGTTCCTTTATAAAGACTAACCAAATGATTGTGAACACATTTTTCTTCCTTTTATCACATAGTCATTGATAGAAAATGAATTTCTCCAATTATAGATCTAAGGAAACCATTATTAATATTTTCCTTCTTCAAATTTGATGTACTTCAAAAAATTATCAATTTAATCTATCCAAGTCAATGAATCCTTTCCTTGAAGCTTTCACATATCCACCTTTAATAGCAAGTTCCAAGTTATTATATGAGTGCTAACATTTGGATCATGGCTTGTCTTAATGATCCATCTTGACTGAGTGGGTTTTAAGGTTGTTACTTTGGTTATGAGAATGATAATTTTTGGATCTACTCTTGGATTAACTCTTTCTTGATGTGTAAAAATTCTTTCCCCTACCTATAGTCTATGGCCCTACCATGTTGAGGCTTGATACTACAAAATCTATTTTTTTATTAACCACATCACTTCACAACCCATATCCACAACTACCTTATATTCTACTTTTGTGTAAGATAAGGAATTATATTCTAACATTCTCTACCTACAAGAAATCTTGTTTGAGAGTAAAGATATATCTAGTTGTAGATCAATGCACACTAATTGATTTAACCAAATAAGAGAGTAGATAATATGAAATTGAGAGATTGTTGATAAAGAATGCTAATATGTTTTGTAGCTTGACAATGTTCTTGAGGGTTTGACATGAATGATGAAAACTTATTATAATGTTCAAGTCTAGTTGAGTGGTAGTAAATTAAAACAAACCACCTACTAGTTGAAGGTAAATTAACTCATTGATTGATGATGACTTTTAATGTTTGTCATGAGTTTGATCTAAAGTTCCATAACTTGAAAGGTTGAATTACACTCAAACATTTTAAATATTTCTAGAGTAGATTTCACTTACTTACTTTGAGATACAAATATAACATTCTTAAGTTTCCAACATTCTACACTTAAATGTAATAATGCTCAAGACCAAGATTATCAATTTCAAAAATAGAGAAAAAAATAGATTTCGTCATTTGAATTTACTTGCTTCCACTACAAATGGTCACAAGATCATACACATAAACAACCACTACCACAATGTCATCACCAATAACTTTTTTTGTAGAAATTTGGATAATAATAGCTATTAAATCCATTATATCGAAGGTGTTAATCAATTTTAATATACTAGAGTCTAGAAGCCTACTTAAGTTCACTCAAGGACTTAACCAACCTACAAAACTTGAGTCTTATTTTCTTGAAACCTAAAGCTTATGAAGTTGTACCATGTAGACCTCCTCTACTAAATCTTTGTGTAAGAATGAAATTCAATTTATATTTTTTTATATTCTCCTTCCAAATTTGGCATCAATAGAGATTACTAGCTTAAAGCCTACCATCATTGCAATTGGGGTAAATATCTCCTCATAGTCCACCTTTTCCTATTTGCATATCATTTTCAAACAATCATAGCTTTGTATATGTGCAAAGAACCATCTACTTCACAATTGACTTTGTATATCCATTCACAACTAATGGGCCTCTTCCTTGGGGTAGTTCAAACAATGCCTAAGTCTAATTTTGCATCAAGGTCTAAATTCTTTTCTTGATGGCATCCTCCCATTCATTATTTTCCTTGGCCTTATCATACATGCAAGGTTCAAAGACTTACAAAATAGTAGACATTCAAAAAAATTACCTCGTCTCCACCTTGCAAAAGTTGTTTTCTTGATTAGTAGATTGACCTTCCATTGCCTTGAGTAATTCACCTTCCTAAACTTTGCTCATCATGGCATAATACCATTTGATTTTTTTATCAGCCCTCTTGATCTTGACATGAAAACTCAAAACCCCTTTCTATTCCACCAAATTCTTAATCTTGTTGTGAAGAGTACAAATACTCGATCCTTTTTCTACCACATCCCTCTAGAATTTAACCCCTCTAATGTTTCCTATTTGATTTCCACACTAGAACTTGCTCCATAATCAATAATAGTTACCTAAACAAAAGGTACTATTGGTGGATTTGTTATTATTTAAGAAGAACATCTCATCTACAATCACATGCTTACTAATCACAATCTTATTCATAGACTATCAAGTAACATGTTTACCTTTGACTACTTGTTATAGCACCAAAGCATAGACAATTTACTTTTTGTGATTTGCTCCTATTTTGCAAGAAATTAAGAAAAAAGCAATAAAACCAAAAGTACATAGTATGTGTACAATTGATTCTTCTTCTTGATCATGCTTTCTCAAAAATGCCATTCCATAAAACTATACAAGGAATTTGGTTAAGGATGTAAATAATTGTATTGATAGCTTGTGCCTGCTACCAATATGGCACATGTAGAGTAGTATACTATCAATGTATACCATTCTTCTAGAATTCCTTGAAATAATTGGAGGAAAATTCTTGTCCATTATCAAGCCTCACTAACTTGATAGGTCTTTCTACTTGCTTTTCAATGACTTTCAATACTAAGAAATGTGAAAATCATTTAAAATTATTTTTGAATTTCACTAATAAATTAAGACAAAAGCAAACACATCCAAAAAATACGTAGTACACTTACAAATGGTCTCCTTCTTGATCATGCTTCCTCAAGAATGTAATTCTATACAACTGTACAAGGACTTTGGTTAAGGATATACATAATTGTATTGATAACTTGTGCCAACTACCAATATGGCACATGTAATATAGTATACATCAATGTATACCATTCTTCTAGAATTCCTTGAAATAATTGGAGGCAAATTCCTCTCCATTATCAAGCCTCACTAACTTGATAGGTTTTTCTACTTGCTTTTCAAATGTGAACTTGAATACTAAGAAATGTGAAAAACATTCAATTTTTTTTTGAATAAGTATACTGATGCAGAGCAAAGGTGGAATTGTCTCAATCAACACAATTTGAATCAATTCAATCACCACTCAAACCACAAGACCCAATCAAAAGGTGACTTCACACAATATGGCTTGGTTCAACTACTAGGTCTCCAAACCTAGGTTTTCAAGTGCATCTTTTAGAGGTCGTTTCAACACTGGACCAACAACTTTTTAGATACCCATTAGGCCTAAATTCAACATACCTCATTTGTGGTTATGGTTGTTTTGGACCAACTTGCTCCAATTAGGCCTGTTACGCCAAAACCAAGGCCAATTAGGCCACTTTAACAAAGCACCTACAAGGAAATCAACCTCTACACCACAAAATCTTCACCAACAGTCTTCACCAGTCACATAGGGTCCAATTTAACAAGTTTTATCATCCACCAATCTCTACAAATTGTTGTCCTACAACTTCTCTACCTTTCCTAAGCCTAACACATGAAGATGTTAGGCTAGGGCTTGGACAAAAACTCTGCAAACTCCATCCCCTACTCCTAAAACCAACAAAAACATCAAAAGAAAACCTAAAGCCTCCATTTCGCCGAGTTTGGCTAGAAATCAATGGTGGAATGGATAGATATTTACATTTTTTTATTACAAACCCTTAAAATGAGGGTTTTCAGGCAGTTTGAAAAGAAACCTTTCAAACTCTCTTATTCCACCACAAGAATCAATCACACAACACTCAAATGAAAGTAGATTCACTGTAGTATCCTCTCACATCAATTTTAGATCATGAAACCACTGTACCGGGCCATACAAGACTGGTAAACTTCGAAAACACAAAGAAATTGTGGAAAACAGAGTAAATTCTCCTTATTTTGTCCTCCAAAAGTTTCAACAACCATGCCTTGATGTGTTTGAGACTATTTGAACATGTTTCAATCAATTTCCAATGGCCTCCATTTGAAATTCAATTAGGTGACCGTTCATCCCCTTCATAATGCAAACTTGACAATGTTGCAAAGCAACTTTTACATGTTTTAACAACTTTTTACAAAACATTTTTAAAGGACCCTACATGACACCCAAAGCATTGCAAATGGTCTGTATTTGACCTTATTACATCAAATGAGTAACAAAACACACAAAACACCAAACTAGACACCTAAATGCATCAATCAAGCAAAGTGACCATGGTGCCCCCTGCACCATACACCTGGAGAGGAAAAATTCTCAGGTCCCACCTGAGATCAGCTCCTTAACTAAGGTTCCATGTTGTTTGATATCATTTTCATACATCCATGTTGCATCCTTTGGAGGTAAACCATGCGATTTGACAAGATACTCATTGTAAACCTTATGCCTAGTCCTTTTGACCTCTTTAGTGTCAAGAATTGCTTTTAGCTTCAATGGTTCAGAAGGGGGGAGATCTTTCACCCATTCTTCATCAACAACTTCATTATCTACACATGTACCTACATCCACAAATCCCTTAAAAGGATAGAGATCAACAACATTAAATATAGGGGAGATAGCAACATTAGGAGGGAGTTCTATCTCATGAGCATTAGACCCAAATTTATGGACTATCTTGCAAGGTCCAATTTCTTCATCAGGAGCTTGGTGTACTTTCCTTTTGGTAGTATCTCCTTCTTCAAGTGTGCAAGAACCAAATCTCCCACTTTAAAGTGCACATCTCTCCTCTTCAAGTCAGCATGCCTCTTATATTTCTTAACACTTTTCTGCAAGTTTTCTTTCACTTGATGGTGGAACTCTTTCATTGATTCTGCAAAAGCTTCACCTTTAGCACTCCTCTTCTCCATCCCTGTCATATCTCTAAGCTCAAAGACACCTCTTGGCTTCATACCATATACCACTTCAAATGGACTTTTCCCTATACTCCTATTAATGGAATCATTGTAAGCATATTCTGCTTGAGGAAGAACTAAGTCCCATTGTTGCCCATGCTCCTTTGTGAGACACCTCAAGAGGTTTCCAAGTGATCTATTGACCACCTTTGTCTGCCCATCCGTCTGTGGATGGTAGGCAGTACTAAATGTCAAATTGGTGCCAAGCTTTTTCCAAAGCGTCCTCCAAAAGTGGCCAATAAATTTTGAGTCCCTGTCTGAAACAATGGTTAGTGGAAGACCATGGATTCTCACAATTTGCTTAAAGAACAGGCCGATAATATGGGAAGCATCATTTACACATTTGCAAGGAATGAAATAGGCCATCTTACTGAACCTATCAACCACCATAAACACACTATCATATCCCCTTTGAGTTCTAGGCAGTCCTAAAACAAAACCCATGCTTAAACTCTCCCATGGCCAGTTAGCAATTGGTAGGGGTTGATACAGTCCTACATTTGAGGTAGAACCTTTGGCTCTTTGACAGATTGTGCAACCTTCAACAAAATTTCTAACATCTACTTGCATTCTTGGCCAAAAATAGAACCTTCTTACCTGATCCAAAGTTTTGTCAATCCCAAAATGGCCTCCAAGAGTTCCACAATGTTTCTCCTTTATCAGATTTTGTCTCATAGAGCACTTTGGTATGCATAACTAAGCTCCTTTAAATAACAAACCATCTTGCAGCAAAAAGTCAGAATACTCATCATGGAAATTATCCTTAAATTGATTACAAACAGAAAATACCTCCTTGAAGTCATCATTTGCAACATACATGTCCTTCAATGCATCTATGCCCACACTTTGAAGTTGTATCTCATGAACCAACAATGACCTCCCACTAAGAGCATCAACAACCTTATTAGCTAGGCCTTTCTTGTGCATGATGTTGAATGTGTAGCTCTGCAAATATTCAACCCACTTTGCATGTCTATGATTCAATTTATCTTGATTGTTCAAAAATTGTAAGGCATGATTGCCAGTGAATATTATGAATTCTTTGGGTAAAAGGTAGTGCCTCCACTTCTTAAGAGCCTGCACCATAGCATACAACTCACGATCATATGATGAATACTTCTGTTTAGCTTCATTAAGCTTTTCACTGAAGAAAGCCACCAGTCTGCCTTCTTGGCTTAACAATGCACCTATTGCAAAACCACTTGCATCAATTTCTATGGTGAAAATTTTATTGAAATCAAGGAAAGCAAGGATTGGTTGTGCCACTCTAGTTTTCAGATATAATGGTGTCAATGATAGGTGAGCAAATGTGACTAAAATTCTTAATGAACTTTCTATAGAAACTTGCAAGGCCATGAAAGCTTCTTACCTCTCCTACTGACCTTAGAGTTGGCCAATTGAGTATTGCCTCAACCTTTGTGGGATCCATCTTCAGTGATCCCTTAGAGATCACAAAACCAAGATAGGTTAGTTCTTCTTTCATAAATTCACATTTTTTGAGATTTATCATCAATTTCTCCTCATGTAACCTCTGCAAAACCATGTCAAGGTGTTGTAAGTGTTCTTCCTTTGTTTTGCTAAACACAAGTATATCATCTAAATATACAACAACAAATTTACCAATAAAGGGCTTCAACACTTCATTCATAAGTCTCATAAAGGTACTCAGAGCATTTGACAGTCCAAAGGGCATCACCATCCATTCATAAAGGCATTCATTAGTCTTAAATGTAGTTTTCCATTCATCTCCTTCCCTTATCTTAATCTAATGATACCTACTTTTCAAGTCAATTTTTAAGAAATAGCAAGCACCTCCCAAACAGTTCATTAGATCCTCCATTCTAGGAATTGGGAACCTATATTTGATGGTTATTTTGTTTATAGCCTTAGAGTCTATACACATCCTCCAATCCCCATCCTTTTTAGGTGCTAAAATAGTTGGGACAGCACAAGGGCTCAAGCACAAGGGCTCAAACTTTCCCTAATGAGACCTTTATCCAACAATTCTTGAACTTGTTTTCTGATTTCCTCATTTTGTTCAAGTGTCATTTTGTATGCAGCCTTATTTGGCAAACTAGGATCAAGGATCAGATCAATATGATGATTGACATCTCTCATGGGAGACAAACAACTTGGAAATTCATCAACTGCAATATCCCTATACTTATTCAACAAGGCTTGAACCTCACTAGGTATGCCTTCCAACTTATTTGCTACTAAAATAGACTTGGACTTAGGTTTGATCACCAATGCAAATCCTTGACCTCCTTTATCCTTCAAAGTCTTCAAAAACTCCTTATCTTCTACTACCATGACACTAGAACCAACTTGCTTCTCAAACCCTTCATCTTGAAGAGATGTCAAGGTGTATGAAGTACCATCCTTAACTATCACATAGACATTTTTGTGGCCATCATGCTTGGCCTTTCTATCATAGTGCCAGGGCCTTCCTAGCAGCAAGTGACAAACATCCATGGGGATGATGTCACAAAGGATTTTGTCCTTATAACCCCCAATATTGAACTCTACCCATGATTGTTCATTTACCAAGACTTGTTGACCCTTAGTTAGCCACGACACTTTGTAGGGTATGGGATGAGGAATTCTTTTCAAATTCAACCATTTCTAAAGACACCAAGTTATCAAAAGAACCTGAATCTACCACTACTTTGCATACCTTTCCATGTGACTTGCATGTAGTCTTGAACAAGGATTTCCTTTGTGGAGGCTCTTTGGTTGTAGGCACCTTGATAAGTGTTCTCATCATCAATGATTCATGTACCTGAGGGGTAGCATGTTGAGATGGTGAAGTAACACTTTCAGCATCCTCTTCATGCACAATTTGGGTCCTACGCTCACCACCATGAGAGCTTGAGGCTTGTTTGTCTGGGCACTTCCAAGCTGGGTGTCCAAATTGATTGCAATTGTAACATCTACCTGAAAAGGTATTGGATCCTCTCCCTTGTCCACCAAACCTTCCTCTACTTCCAAATCTTCTTCCTTTGAAGTTACCTCTACCACTTGACTCTCCACTTTGTTCTTGATGGCTGCTTGCTTCACCTTGTTGCTTTTGTGACTACCCTCTTGCACCAAAGTTGCATTTACCTATGAAATTTTTTCCTCTTCCTCTTCCTCTTCCTTGCTACTCTTGCCTTCTTTTGATTTTTTCTTCTACCTTAATTGCCAATTGGAAACACTCCTCAACTATCCTAGGAGTTGTAAGGCCAATCTCATCTTGTATATTGAGCCTAAGCCCATTCAAGTATCTTGTCGCCTTCTCTACTTCATCTTTTGTGTGTTTGACCCTTATGCTTAATTTATGTAATTCCTCAATATAGGTCATCACATCTAACTCCCTTTGCTTCAAGTTTTGTAACTTTCTAAAGGTTTGTATTGCATAATCTACAGGCAAGAATTGTGCCTTCACTTTGGCTACCATCCGATCCCATGAGTTTATATTTTCCTTGCCCTTCTTGACTCTTTCTCCTTGGACATAATTCTACCATGTGAGGGCAGTGCCCTTCAATTTGGATTTTGCAAACTTCACCTTCTTATCCTCTTGTACCTCTTCAAATTCAAAGGAGTTGTCTAAAGCATCAATCCAAGCCAAAACTTCCTCACTGTCCACTTTACCACCATACAAAGGTACTTCCACTTTCACCTTTGGAGTACCATCACCCTTGACAGCCTTTAGCATCTTGAACATCCTCATTTCTTTAGGGTCCAATTCCTCTTCTTCATGGACTCCTACTGGAGGGTTCTCACTCTCAACCTCATCCTCCTTGTCTCTTTGGTCACCACCAACCATACCTCTTCTCTGATTCTTCTCCAAGGCTACTATTCTGGCAAGAGTTGCTTCTTGCATCTCCTTGTAGAGCCTCTCCTTCTAGAACAACTACTCTTTCAGTTCTTTAACCTCTTTGGCTGTTGGATTGTTCTTTGGAGGCATCTTGCTTATGCCTAGTCTCATTCACTTTCCCATTTCAAATCAGAACCTAAGCTCTGATACCACCTGATGTAGAGCAAGGGTGGAATTGTCTCAATCAATACAATTTGACTCAATTCAATCACCACTCAAACCACAAGACCTAATCAAAAGGTGACTTCACACAATATGGCTTGGTTCAACTACTAGGTCTCCAAACCTAGGTTTTCAAGTGCATCTTTTAGAGAAGACGGTTTCAACATTGGACCAACAGCTTTTGAGATACCCATTAGGCCTAAATTCAACATACTTCATTTGTGGTTATGGTTGTTTTGGACCAACTTGCTCCAATTAGGCCACTTTTCCAAAGCACCTACAAGGAAATCAACCTCTACACCACAAAACTCTTCACCAACAGTCTTCACCAGTCACATAGGGTCCAATTTAATAGGTTTTTTCATCCACCAATCTCTACAAATTGTTGTCCTACAACTTCTCTACCTTTCCTAAGCCTAACACATGAAGATGTTAGGCTAGGGCTTGGACAAAAACTCTGAAAACTCCATCCCTTGCTCCTAAAACCAACACAAACATCAAAAGAAAACCTAAAGCCTCCATTCCACCAAGTTTGGCTAGAAATCAACAGTGGAATGGATAGATATTTACATTTTTTATTACAAACCCTTAAAATGAGGGTTTTCGGGTGGTCTGAAAAGAAACCTTTCAAACTCTCTTATTCCACCACAAGAATCAATCACACAACACTCAAATGAAAGTAGATTCACTGTAGTATCCTCTCACATCAATTTTAGATTATGAAACCATTGTACGGGGTGGTACAGGATTGGTAGGTTCAGAAAACACAAAGAAATTGTGGAAAACAAAGTAACTTATCATTATTTTGTCCTCCAAAAGTTTCAATAACCATGCCTCAATGTGTTTGAGGCTATTTGAACATGTTTCAACCAATTTTGAATGGCCTCCAATTGAAATTCAATTAGGTGACCATTCATCCCCTTCATAATGCAAACTTGACAATGTTGCAAAGCAACTTTTACATGTTTTAACAACTTTTTACAAAACATAATTAAAGGACCCTACATGACACCCAAAGCATTGCAAATGGTCTTCAATTGACCTTATTACATCAAATGAGTGACAAAACACACAAAACATCGAAGTTTTAGACACCTAAATGCATCAATCAAACAAAGTGACCATGGTGCCCCTGCACCATATACCCACATCTTCTTGGAAAAACCAATGGTAACAAGTGAGAAATACTTGTCTCCATACATAGTGGGTATCTTCATCAGGCCATATAAATCCACATAAATAAGGTCTAAGACTTCCTTGGAGCTCCATGCTTTATCACTATCAAATGGGTGTCAACTCTATTTTTAAATTTGTCATCTTATATACACATCCGAACATTTCTATATGGATGGAAGGCCATTTAGCACAGTAGACTTGCTTTGTATAGATAAATACTGATAACTTAAGTTCCTAGACATTTCATGCCAAAATATACTACCATTTCCACTATTGCCAATGCATGAGACTTTGTCATCATGAGACTAACAAGTTTGTATAATTCACATCAATACTAATTACAATCACCTTATCATTGTGGTCATTTGTGACTTTACATTTGGCACATGGAAACTTGTCAAAAAGAGTTTGACTCTCAGCAATTTTATTAATAAAAGGAAGATTTTTGTTCATGTTAGGAACATGGAAAACATTCTTGAGTCTATAAATGGCATTGTTCAATGTGACACAAACATTACTGAACCCTTCAACAAAATGAGTTTGCAAAGTGCTAAATTCACTTCTTATCTTCACTAATAGAAAAGTATCGATTTTCCCAAAATATTGTGTGCCTAGATGGTCTTCAAAAATCAATGTACAAGTTGTAGACTCCATTGATTGTTCATGCGATCCAACAAAAATAAATGCATCTTTCACCTCTAGCTCATTCACTTAATAATCTTCAATTTCACCCACATTTGTATGCTTTGATTTCTTCTAGTTGTTCTATCTTAAAGCAATTCCCTCTAAAGTCTTTAGGCTCATTATTATTAAAACACTTCCAACATCTCAATCCTCTATATGTGCTTCCACTTCTCGATGAATTACATGATGCATTTCTAGTGTTTTGCCCACCTTCACATCTCATTCGTGCATTGACTGCTCTTCATGTAGATTTTGAGGTTGATGCTCATACTTGATCCCATCTCATCTCCTTTTAAAAGAGAAGTGTGGATACTTTTGCAAAATTACAGTCATCTAACAATGACAACTTCAATAAAATCAAAGTCATCATGTCTTCATCATCCACTAGCTTTTAAATATCGAACAATTAATCACTTAGATTCTTGAAATGCGATAAGTATTCTAAGATAGATCCACCCTCCTACAACATAGAAGAAAACATGTTCTTGAAATATAAGACCCGGCCAACCTCCATTGTCTAGTGTTTGTTTTACAATACTCCCAAAAAAAAATTGGTTGCATTAGTGACTTTAGGCATCAATACATCTACAACAAACAATTTCTGAAGCATTAAAACTTATACCTCATGCCATAATCCTCTAGATCATTATCAAGCCTTTCCTTCTTCAACATGATCTAATCAAGGCTGTGAGTATGGTACGAATCTTAAGATTTAGTTTTTCACGATCACCTTATGAGAGTCGAGCAAAAATCAATGTCTGGATTCCTTTCATCTCGGGACAAAATATTAGACTCTTGATTTAAAAATAAAAAATCAAAGATACTCGTTCGAGTTGGAAAAATCAATTTCCAAGGATGTTTTATACCCCAATAAACACAATGGGGACAAATTTAGGGAAGAAATTCTTAACGTTTTGAAAGGTATTAAATCAATACCTATCTTTTCAAGAAAATTACGAAAAAAATTAAATAGGAAGTTTTCGCAGTGCCGAAGCAAAAGAAACATTACAGGAAACCTCACAGGGTTATCCCACAGGGTACAAAAGTTTCGGCTTCTGACTTTGATTCGTTCAGAAGTTATTGATTTAGTCCCTCTTAACCGAATTTCAAACAAGTGCTTTAACATTTTTTTTTATAACATTTAAATAAAAACTGATTTTAAAAATTGATTTGTCCTAAAGTTTTATTGTCTGCAAACTTATTAATTTGCAGGGAGTGCTCCTTAATGGAATCTCCCACGCCTCAAGGTCGTGCACCTTCATACGCGACGTTTACTTGCTTCACTCCTTCCAATCATTTCATTCACTTGAAAATCTGCCTCTACTACTGCATGTATGACAACCCTTAGATTACCGGATCAAATTCTTCTAAAAGGTAAAACTTATTAAAAAAAGCTGGAACGATAACCGCTCCTAAAAACATTAGGCAAGGCATTTGGCCAACTCTACAAATCACACTTGCCTGTTCATATAAAACGCGATCACTCACGCTGCTTAGGTTTTAGCATCCTCGCAAACGAATTTAATGTTGCGCTGTACAACAGCTTCCTCAACAATTGACTAGGCTTACCAATTCTCGGATCTGATATCATATTAATTTAAATTAGGATAAAGCAAATTTGCAGCAGAACCAAAACTACAAGAAAACAGTGTATTCTTATTGCAATTGTGCTTATTAAGCAGAGTTACAATGGAAAGACAAGTCGGCTATCAATAAAACAAACTTCAAAAGTAAAGAAAAATCTCAACAAAAACAATTAAGTCTCTTAATTTGGGTGCTATGTTAAACCTTCCATGTCCCAACCTGGAACAAATACTAATTTATATATGCTGAGAATCTATAATATATCTATAATGTACACAGACTCTTATTGTTGAGTTGCAGTTCATATGGACCAGCTAGGACGCGAACCTAGGTCATTCCATTTACTGCTGGAGTGCTCTACCAACTCAGCATCCGGCCCCTCTTTTACCAGCCCATCATCGATCCAGGTGTGGATTATTTCTAACAACCCCCTTAAGCCACACTGTTGGTGCTTGGAGCTCCTAATCGGGTTCTGATACCACTTGTTGAGCTGCAGCTCATATGGACCAGCTAGGAATCGAATCTAGGATCTTCCATTTGGTACTGGAGTGCTCTACCAAGAGCTACTGACCCCTCTTTGACCAGCCCATTGTCAATCCGAATATGACTTATTTCCAACACTCATTATACAATTTTGACTTTTTCATCTTCTCCAATCTATTTGATGAATTTTGGTTGTACCTTTTCAATTCCTGTAATTTTATTTCTGCCCATATCTATAAGAAATTAGTCACCATATGCTTCCAAACAAGTCTAGGCCACAACCTATTTCTTCCTTGACGCTACTTGTCCACGGGCTTCCTCAAGAGTTCTCTCTACCATTACAACACCATCTTTGTCAAAATCTCTTCTTCGTTCACCTTTTAAATTTATCATTCTTGCCTCTTTTCTTACTTATGGTATCCACCTTCATATTATCTTTTACCTGGAAACTTTGTCATGGCTTCTCTCTCATCTTTTATAGTTCCTACCTTAGATAGGTGGGTACTTGGTTACTCCCTATTTATTGGCTCCTTATCCTGTCCATTATCTACTCTTGATAAGTAGTCATGCTTCATTTTCTTATAATGATTTTGCCGTAATCTTATTGAGATAACATTAAATTCTAAAGTATTCACTATGAGAAGTAATAGTGAAACTGAAATTTGTATGAAGCAACCTAAAATTGTTTTTGTAGAGGTAAAACAGGTTTTGAAGGGACCCAAAACCCTTTACAGTCAAAAACAGGGCTGCAGAAAGAACAACTGACAGCCAACCAAACACCAGCCCCCAACAAAGACCCATCAAGATTTACATTTATAACTACTTTTGTGGGAATGAAGACTCATATCAGAAGAAGACCTAGAGAAATTTGCTTTCTTGCCCTTAACAGTAGTCCAACCTTCTTCCACTTGTGTTGCCTTACTCTGCCAAGCTAGCACACTATTTTCCTGAAGATGAATGCCTGCAGTCACCGTCTCGGGGATTTCATCATAAATGTTTAGTGCAGGCAATGGCGAAACGGAGGAACCACCAGAAATGATAGCTGGAGCGCAATCACCAGGAGTGGCATTCATAGACCCAATCTCACGATCTTTAGGGGTTTCAACATGATGTTCAGCTTCAGCAACCCCACCAATTGAAACATCCAAAGGGGATACCTCACGAGCTTGTGATTTTGAAGCAACCACCTCAGAAAAACTCTTATGTTGATCAGCATTCTTCTCAACTATATAATGTTGCTGAGAGGCACCTTTCCACCAAGAAGTCGAAGTATTTTTCTCAAATCCACATTGTGCAACAACATGACCTATTTTAAAACATCTTCTACAATGGAAGGGAATCCCTTCATAGTCCAAGGATTGGACCCAATAACCCTTAGAGGTTTTAATTAAAATCTCAGCAGGCAGCCCTTTTGAAACATCCATTTCAAGCAACCTAAAATTGTTATCTCCACCATTTTATTGAAATATTGGCAAGGGTCAACAGATAATTAATTTGAAAATGAGAGGTGAATAGTTAGCTATTGAATAAGAAGTCCCTTAAGATGATGTGAAACTTGATTAAGTAGTATTTTGGCACATCATTGATGGAACTATCTCAAGAAAATGTTTTTATTTACAATTTTATGCTATTATATTACTAAAACTTAATAATAATGTTAAAAAATTCAAAAATAAAAGAATATAATAAAAAAATTTAAAAACACAAAAATGATTAAGAAAACTTTGATCAAACATACTATAAACTGTTACAAAGCAACACCTACATGCACAATCATCCATCCCATATTTTCTTCTTTCTATAAACATGTGGTTGTCTTCACTTCACCTTAATTTAATCTTATGTTCAATAGATTGACAACTATAGTATACATTAATAGTTTATTGTAAACTACTCCCTAAAGATACTCCATTCCCATCCAAATACAAATGGAATCAACTCAAGGTCCTTGGAAATGTTGATATGGACACAAATTCTTTTAGGAGAGCAAAGAATTTGTCATGCTTTAAGCAGGGGCCAAAATGGTTGGATCTATTAATACAAAAAATTCCAAAGTCTAAATGGGAAGGTTGGTCAATTATTTTGTTTTCACATTTTATTATACACAATCATTCACTTATTTTCAATTAGATCTAATATTTTTTGAGCTATTTAGAAAATACATTTATTTCTCCTAATTCATATATTATTAATAGATATAATACGAAAAAAATTTAATAAACTGTTTTCTTATTTCTTTATTTTAAGAGTACAATTGTGCTAAAGATTCTACTAAAGTTCTTAATAAATTTAAATAGAGTAAGAAAATAATTTGTAATTTTAACTCTTTAATATCTATCATATTTAAAATGTAAACCCCCTTCTTTTATAAACTATAATTGCGAATAACTAATATATTATTATTCTTTATAAAAATATATCCAAACTCTTCTTAAAAAAGAGAGTTCAAAATATTTGTGTACATATAATGAAACAAATTATTACTGATATCTTATTGAATAAATGATGGTAACTTTAATAGACTGATTATTTAATGCTAAAACTCACTTTCCAACTAATGGCATCCTCCTTGTCAAATAAAAATTATTTTCCTCTTTGAATTTTTTATAACATGTTTTTAATTGGTTTCAATAAATAACTTGTAATGTGTAAATCCATTTATATTTAGTTGTAATTCTTGTCAAAAATATAATCTTGGCCCTCACGTTTCCATTTGTATAGTAGCATTAATGTTGGTTGATCATATAGCATAAAATTTACTTTTTTTAGAGTGTTGTTTTCTATAAATCATATATATTATATCCATCCTCTTTGAAAAAAACTTACAACAATAATGAATAGTTACAAAAGAAGTAAACAAACGAAGGAACATATTAAGAAAATATCAAGAAACAATTTGTAACACCAACATCCTATAAATTTTTTTTTCTTAATATATAAGATTTTGTGCATGTTTACTCTATATATGTGTATCTTATGTATTGAAAACAACATTTTTAATAGTGAATCCAAAAATATTTAATGTTTATCTTAAAACAAAGCATAATTTATTAAAATAGGACATACACATATTTCATCAAATTAATGTTTTTTAATTTGTGTATCTTTTTAAAGTTTCCTATATTTACTAAAATAAGTCATATTTCTTCCTTCAAATTAATGTTAGAGCCTAGTAGGCTTAGAAGGAATACTTATTGATGATTGGTTTAGTAGACCCTACTATTTTTGGTGATTTCTTATAAAATTCAAACTTGGGAGCCAAGGTTTGACAAAGCTCAAGCAAATTTTGGACTATTTTCTTAGAGGGTGTAAGAATTGCTAACAACAACAATCTATGGTCATAAATACCTTTTTTATTGGGAAAATTATGATCATGCAAGTGTTAAGATGAAGACAATCTTTTGCTTTCAAGAGCTTTAGGAGCTCATAGAGAATGGGTTCTTAGAACTTGGTGAAAGAAAGATTTGTTGAAAAAAAACAAAAAAAAAGAAGCTAAAGCATTGTATTTTGTAGTAAAAAACAAGTATAAACAAGAATGGGAGATTCTTTAAAATGCATAGCAAGATGACAGCAAGGTAAAATTAATGAAGTTGCAGATATTAAGGATAGAGTTTGAGAACTTCTAAATCAAAGAGTACAAATAAATTAAAGAATTCTTTACCCAATTAGTGGGTATCATAAATCAATAATGTATAGCAAGAGAGAATGTGAAAGAACAAACGATTATGAAGAAAAACTTCAAAATGCATGCCCAGGCAGCAAGACATTGGTGAAGTTGTTGATAGTTAGAAAAGAGTATGAGAATTTCTAAATGGAAGAATATGAATCAAATGAAGAATTATGTACCCAATTGTGGGTATCATAAATCATTTTAAGAATAGTTAAAACAAAATGTGGAAGAACAAAGGTTTAAGTATAGTTGGAGAGAATGTGGAAGAACAAATGAAGAAAAATTTAAGAAGTTTGTCTTAAAATTTTGATTCTATTATAATTGTTATAGAAGAATCAAAATATCTAACAAGGTTATTTTTGGATGAGTTAAAAAGAGACATTATACACCCATGAATAAAGGTCAAATTGAGTAGCCACAATCTCCTTCAAGAAAGTTCTCAAACAAAAGCATCAATGAACAATATATGTAGAGAAATATATTATGCAAAAAGAGGAAAAGGCAACAATTGTTGTAAAGCAAGCAATGAATAAATAGGAAGTAGTTTCAATCACCACGAAGCAAATGAAGAAGAAAGGGGCAGAAACCATAAACATGAACATCAAATATATAATATATTATGAAACCATAAACATGAACATCAAATATATAATATATTATATATTCAATGTTATTATTGCAAGAAATTTCAGCTCTCTAGCATGAGTATTAAAAAAAATGTTGAAAGTATGGAAATTTTGAACTACTCGTATAAAAATGTGAATAAGATTGAATAGGAAAATGATTAATATAATGAAGGAGGCCATAATGATTGCGATTACTTTTATATAGTGAGTTTAATTTGTTTGCAAACATCGATGATTTAAACACAACTATCACAAAGATTGGAAATACTAAGTTTATCAGCAAAATGGTTAATGAAAATTTAGAAGCTTTTGCATTATTTGGAGAAGGTTTCACTACATACCAATACGTAGCAGGTTTAGAGTTGAAAAAATTAAGTGTAATGATAGTAAGTTATTTCCTTATATGGTTATTTTAAATCCTACTTTAGTCACCGGAGAGTGGAGAATACCGGATAGGAAGGGCGAAGGCTGAAGCGCTCCCATTACTGAATTCAACCCTAACCGATCTGGACGGTGCTGAGTTAGCGATCTGGAGCCAACCCAAGATCGAATCCAACCTTTTTTTCAACCGATCTGGACAGAACCCGACCGGGCATTCGAATAAGAACTCTGGAGGGGTGGGTCGAGCAACAATGACTGGTCGGGGAAGGCTATTTCAAAGGCTGGTCATTCACTATCCGTTGGGTGGGCTGGGAAGTAATAGCTTTGGTTCATCACTTTTATCAAATTTATTGTGCATAGTGCAAAAGTAAGCTTAGTTTGATTTCGAGTAGTGCTTTAAGTGCAATTAACAATTTTATTTCAAGCATTGTAGTACCAAAATGGATAAAGAATTGAATGAAAATTTGTAAAAATGTTGAAGATAATGAAGTTTTTGTAAATCGTACAAATGAAATAAAAGAGAACGACAACAATCCTGAACAAGAGAAATCTGATAGCAATGGAATAGTCCTATTTTAATTTCTATTCCATTATCTAGTACAATAAAGAGCATAATAACATAATTGATATGGAGTTTTAAAGGAAGCTTATGAAAACTTTCAAACTGTAAAGATGAAAACACTACAACAATTTTTAGAGAAAAGGATGTTAAAAATTCTCAAGAAAAGTTTTTAAAGGTCATTGGAAATTCATATTCTGTCACTTTATCTTCTCCTATATTGTTGAAGTAACAATTAACAAAAGAATGTTGGATTGTAACTTTGTAAGTTTAAGGAGTAATTTGGAGAGATCCTCACAAAATTCTTATCAAAAGAAGAAAATATTACAGTAATCAATATGAAGTCAAATGCATAGTAGTACTCAACTCAAGATTAAGGGAGGGTGTCAAAAATATAATCTTTCCCCTCATGTTTTTTTTTTACAACAAAATTAATGTTGATAAATTGCAATATACACAAAAGAGTCTTCTAAAGTTTTCAGTCATTGTTATTTTGTGTATAGCATATATTTTATATATTTTTTCAAAAATATAATCGTAGCAATAGTGAAAATGATTTTTCTTTTGAAAATATAATTGTGGCAATAGTGAAGATGAATGAAAAGAATGTATGAAGAAAATATCAAGTAGAAGCTATAGAATACAAATATATTGTAAAAGTCTTTTTGTTAATAAGAGTTGTTTTGTGTGTGTTTATTCTATATATACACATCCTTTGTATTTATAACATGTTTAAGGATGTATCTAACATAATTTAATATTTAATTTAAAATAGAACATAATTTATTAAAATAAGATACAAACATATTTCATCAAATTTCTATTTTTAATTTGTATGTATACTTTTAAAGCTTCCATGTTTAACGAAATAGGATGCACTTCTTCTTTCAATTCTTCTATACACCAAGACTATATATAAACAATGTTACATATATCTAGTGTTATTTCTTATCTAATCAAAATAATGTATCACTATTATAATTTGGAAATCATCATATTGATTTCCTCTTGTATGGTTAACCTTTAGTTATATTTTCAATATACTTCCATGTTATTGTCCTTTCTTTTCACTTTGATCACAACTCGACTTCACTAGCTAGCATTTTGATTGTTTCAAGCATTTAGCATTTGCCAATCAATTTTTTATAATCACTTAAATATTCTATATAATTACACAATCAAACTTTCCCAATTCATTTAATAACTTCTAAAGAGAGATATTTTTAGCATTAATATTACTCAGAATCCTTCATTGATCTCTGGATTATGCACCCTTTCACTAAACTCCTCAATAAATAATAATAATTTGAGTGTAACCTTTGTGTTTGACCATTCAAATGATGAAAACTATAGTCACCCTTTAAATCTAATTTTACATTCTAAATTCCATGATACAACCATAACATTGACGATGGGGATATTTTTAGATGGAAACTTGTGATATGATTAGAGATGGAATATAATAAATGATAGATCTCCTACCTTATTATAGTAGGTTTGTAGAATTGTAAGTTTGAGTCTCTTGATTCTAGTCTTTATTTCTAGATGATTGTGTCATATAGTTTTTGTATTCTTTTTTATTTGAAGTTAATTTTTATATGTATTTATATTTGAAGATTTTATATTATTTTAAATTTTTTTATTTAATTTTGTTTTTTGTTTTTTTTTTATAAATATGAGAAGATTCTAATAGACCCCTCATTATTAGAATGTATGATTTATCTAATAATAGAATATTTTTTATAAATACATGTAAATTTTATATCTTAAAAACACACAAATAGAAAAGGTCAAACATTCAACTCATAATTGTTTAGACAGTCCCTTCACTACTCATTATTTATGTATGACTTTTACTTTATTCTAATCATAACAATATTTGAAAATAAAATAAATATATTGAACCATTATCCACTTGGGTTGTGATGCATGAACTCATATCATAAGGCCTCCCATTAGAATGTTACAACTCTCTACCATGAAGCTACACACTCCTTTATGATATAAAATGTCATTCCTCTTTAAAACACTAATACCTTATCTATGTGTAACTTGTTAAAAATATAAGCTATATTTGATCACATTCCAAAACATTGTTCGTGGAGAGTCACGTCTCATGCAAGAGACACATCTATCCACATATGTTATATATTTAAAGATCATTGGATCTATAAGTTTAGTAATTATGCATATATATTCAAGCTCTCCAGTTTTCAACAATTAGTATCAAAGCTTGGTTGATGTAGAAGAAATTGTCAAACAAAGAACGCTAGTTACAAACCACTGAGAGTGTAGAAGAATGAAAATAAGATGTGTCAAGTTGTGTAAGGTGCAAAAGATTCATTTGCAAGAGAAAGTAGTAGGGAGGTCTTAAAATAATTAAGCATAGTACGGTGTTAATATATTTTCACAATCCTGAAGGGCATTTATATAGTCCCATTAAAAATATTTGATCTAGAATTTGAGCCTCTCTAAGGTAGATTAAAATTTGTAAGATGGATATTCATTGTGAGAGTTTGAAGTACATTCTAGTGTGCTAGGAAAAAAAAAAAAGAACTTGTGGAAAATTCACATGCATATATATCTATTGTCATATATTAGTAGAGTGAGTATGGTCCCAACTACCTTGTGTGTGCACTATGTAGGTTCTATTGTTAGCCTTGCCCTCTAAGGAGTGAGGACATAAGGGAAATTCTCATTATAAACGAGACAATATTGTGAATTCAATCATTGCCAACATGAAATATTAGTGTACCTATAATCACGAAGAAATTTTTTCCTACCATTGAGGGTGCTAACATTTCTCTATCATCCATGCTTTTGTAGTCAGGCATGTTAGTTATCAAAGTCACTTTTTAAAAAATATTTTGGGCATATCTCTCTAAATTTTATAACAAATGTCCAATGTTCCCCTTGAGAAAAAATTCATGGTGCAATAAAGAAAGAAAAAGGGTGATAATTTTAGAAGGTAGCATTTTTCTTTTCAAAGAAAAAGGGAAAGAAGTTAAAGGTAAAATCATTTGTCCCAATGGGAAAGATTGGAAAAAGAGTGAACAAAGAAAATAAGAATTTGATATGAAAAAATGATATTTTGGAAGAAAAATTGGTGAATGTTACAAATAAAAATGAAAAATTAAAAGAAAAGTGGAAGTAGTTTGATAAACAATCTACAGTCCTTACAAAATAAAACAGTTGTCAAAAGGATAAAATATAAAAATTTGAAAGAAGAAAGTAATTTGTTACATTAATTACTTTAAGCATACCCAAAGGAAAATGTGTGAGTAAGGTGTAAGCCTACACTATGGAATCTCTAATGTGATACAAATGTTTTGTATTATACATTTGAACAGTCATTTGATGTATGCGATATAGCTAAAGATAAAGAGTGCAAAGTTAGAGATAATAATATTTTTGAATCTACAAATATTGTTACATGTGATACTAATAACAAAAGATGTTTTACAAAAATTATTGCTTTTAAGATTATAGAAAGAATGAGTTATGCTGGAAAAGTTTTGTAAAATTACATGCAAAGACTTAGAGAGCCAATTGAGCCAAGTGTGAGGCTAAATAATGAAGGCCTTTGATATATTAGAAGTAAGGAAAATACAAATGATGGTACAAGTAATATAGTTACAAACAAGTCAATTCAACAAATGCAATATTCTCAAGGTTCAAATTGTAATAGGGAAGGACATAAAAATGAAACATGTTGGGATCATTATCGTCATACTATTTGCAGATTGATAAATCATTTTAAAAATTTATGTTAGAACAAAATGGAACAACCTATGAAAGATAGCATACAAATGAATTGTGGATGGATTGATATATCTAATTGGAAAATGGTCACTAAAATGTTCAAAATGTTGTACAAGCATAAATATATCAACATAACTTATATTGTTACTAATATAATATCTTCAAATATATCATTATTAAAGTTAATTTTTAATAAACTAATTTATTTTTGTTATGTTTGTTTTATATTGATATGTTTTCTTCCTTACTCTCTTATTTGCATTAATTGATTGATTTAATTAATTTTTTCAATAATTTATATTTAAAACTTTGATAGTTATTTTATTGATTAATTAGAATATTAATAATTTTGTAAGGGTAAAATTTGTCTATTCATGTCATTTTCTATTTATTTTTTTGTTTGTTTTAGTAGAATGTTCTAAATGTAATAGTATATCAACTAGTATAGAGATCTTAAATGCATCTATTTAGGAAACATCAAGAGATATCATTCTCAAGCTATTTTGTTTATTTAAAGGGTTATTTAATACTTTATTTCACTTTAGAACTATTTTTTTACTACATTCATACATGGAAACATAAATTTTTATTTTTATTTAAGATTTTTTTATTTTATCTATATTGTTTACTCTAGATCTTTATCTAACAAGTTTATTTTTGGTAATACACTTGTTTTACTTTTGTATCTAACTTTTAATTTTACTTTTGGAAAAGCCACCATACATTATTTGAGTAATTCTTTCAATTTGTGTTCTCTTTGAAAAGTGGAGTAAATATTGTATACTTATATATTATTTATTAATAGTTTCATATTAATATATATTTTCAAATTTTGATGTTTTTATATAGAAAAAGTAGGCTCTAAATAATTTTCCTTTAATTTTTCTTTCAAGGTCATAATATCATATTTTTCTCACTCTTGGTAAGATTGTAGGTTATATGCTTCTTGGAATAACAAATGGCATGTTCTTGTGTTAGATTTCAACTCATATTACAATCCTTCGTCATCCCTATTTTCTCCCATTTACATTTATTCCTATACATTCACCATTGACCTTTCATTATTCTAATATTGATCTAATTATATTGGAGAACTACATCTTTTATGTGCATTCACACCTATCTCATATTCATGTGCTCACATGCTTATCTCTTTCAATTACATATTTATTATGCTTACACAGTGATCATTGGATCCAATTACATAATTGATATGTTTACATGCTACTTATCTAGCCTTTGGGGTCATCTTTCCCTCATGATTTCCCCATATGAAGGAAACATTATGCCTTTATGCCTATCACCAATCAATGATTTGACATGAACATATTATATGTTTTGCACACTTTTTATTCAATATGTCTCACATGTTTACACATGTTTATGTTTTATCTCTCCTCCACTTCCTTGCATCCAATAGTGCAACCAATTGAGGGGGCATATATTGTGACTAACATGCTTATGGTTGAGATTTCAAATAGTGACATATGCTACATAGAGGCTCATCAATACAATTAGATATATATCACTCTCAATAATTGAAATAACTCATTATTTGTGCCTATTTAAATTGTGGGGCAAAAGCTATTCATTGCATACAATTTTTTTTGCAAGTTTAGTGCACATAGCAAGGAGCATAAAAAAAGAATTATAATGGTAACAAGGCGGAGTTGTAATAGAGTGAGTAGGTGAGAAAAAACCCTTAACATAAATTTAATAGTGAATTATATGTCAAACATTTATTATGTTCAATTGTACATATATCTATATAGAAACCTAGTAAACTACCATAAATAGTATAAATATATTTATCTAAAAGTTATTGAGAAGAATTAATCCCAAGATGTCTAACTTACATCAGAAACCTAATATAAATACATAACTAATATATCTCATTGACTTTTAAATAATATATTCAAAATATTTATGTTAATTTGATTTCCCTTTCTATTAAATCATAAATCTTGTATATGTACACTCTAACAACCATATTATTAGGATGTCATAAGAGTTTAAGAATGTTTCTTATAAGCATATGATGTCATGACCATGAAAGAGAAGTATTTAGAGTTGGTATTTTTTTTAAGTATATACATACTAACTCTAAAGTAAATAAAATAACTCTATCTCGTAAAATCATTTTTAAAAATATTTAGTAAATGAAATGGCACTATGGTAAAAATAAAATAAAGACACCAAATTTTTAAATACATAGTAAATAAAATAGTTGTGAAGTAAAATAAAATTACTCCTAAGTGAATAAAAAAAAATGTTCTATTAACTCTTTCCTGGCGATGTTGTCAAAGGCTCTAAGGCCTCCCCTTCTGCTTTATCTTGAATGGATGGTAAGGAGCCTTCACAAATATCAGATTCAATTATTGATAGATCTATGTCCAAGGTTATGCACTCACTTGTGGGAAAAATTATGGGAAATACATTGAATATTGGCATGTTAAGGAGATGGGAACATAAGAAATGGAACCCAAGGGGCCAAATGGAGATTGGTGTAGTGTGGGAAAATTTATTCTTAATTTATTTCTTCAATTGAGAATACTATACTCAAATATTTTTTAAGGGTCCATGGTTTCTTGGCAAGATAGTTTTTATTCCTTAATAAATGGGCTTCTAATTATAACAAGATGATAATAAAAAGCTTGATCTATATATATTATTGATGAATAGCAGCAGCATTAATAGGATACAATTTATAGGGTGCAGGTGTAAACAGTTGATGAAACTGCATAATTTCCTTAACTAAACAATGTAATAAAAATATATATGCTAACATTCATTTGCTACACTAAAATTCTCCCCTTATTATATTTTTCTTGTAAATGTACCCCTAGAAACTCAAATTTCACCTTTCTAAGGGACACCCCCCCTCAAGGCTTACATAAAAACACATGTTGATTACATAAATACAAATTTGTGAGATCTTTCCTTGAAGAACCAAATCCTAAGTCAAGTGGAACTCCATCAAGCTACTTCATGACCCTCAGAAGGGTGTAGCTTCGAACTGAATTCCCAAGTTCTTGGACTACCATTTTCCTGAACTCTCAAATCACTAATTCCCAAATTATTCGACAACAATCCATATTGAGTTGTGATAGATCTTCATCAAGTTGTCTAATGACCCTTAGGAGGGTATAATTCTTGATCACAGTCTTGTAAACTCGTTGCACAACAATCCATATTGAGTTCAACATCAAATCCCTTACCTATCTTCAAAAATCAAACTTCACAATATATTTATTCTTGAAATCCATCAACATCAACAAGGAAAGCAAGAAAGAAAGCAAAAATGCTTCTCATGCAAAGCACCATCTCAAAGTGAGAAGCTAACTAGAGATGATGGAATTCCTCCATCCTCAAATGCCACTAGCCTCCTATAACATGCAAGGAATTAATCAACAATTTACCTTGACAACATGCTCAATTTCATCTTTCTTCTTTGTTGCATAGCTATTTGAAGATCCATTGGAAATATTGATGAGCTCATCTATAAGATACTCAACAATTTTTTTAAAGTTTTGGAATGCACTTTCCAAGGCCCCAATAGTAACAAGATAGACTACTTGGTTAGCCTCTTCAATGATTGATAGATTAACAACTTTGTCTTTTGGTAAAGATATTGAAGACTTTGTTCCCATATGTTTCTCCTTATTCTTAATCACTCCAACACATCCTCCATTACAACTTCCAGTAACCATGATGACACTATCAACATCAAACTTTATAAAATCCTTGATCAATAGATTTGGGCACCGAAAGATACATCCATTATAAGTGTTAAGATAAGAGATACCCTTATCTCCAAAGAAAAGCAAACCCCACACCTTCATTTTCAAAAACACCTCTTAATATCTTCCATTGATTTTGACTATACCAAATTATCCATCCAAAAGACTAAGTGTGCATTACATCTTGACTATCCTCTTGCATTATTTTCTTGCACAAAGTGTATACCCAAAAATAACAATGAAAAAATGGTTTCCCGGCCAGTGCAACTGAACACAAAATTTATGAGGCACTTACAGATTAATAAAAGCTCGAAGATTCCAAACCCAGATGTCTGCCTATAGCCAGTTTCTCTTTCATCATATTAGTTGTGCTCCAAATTTTCAAATCTAAGCGTAAAAACTCACATAACCTCTTTGAATTTGGATCAGTGGCACACTTTGTCTCATGTCCACTATTACGCCTAGATGCTCTTATCACGCATACATTGTATTGAATCTGCAGGTTAAAAGAAAAAAAAAAAACTAGAACACAGTCTACAGACATTGTACTATGCCCTTCAACCGCACATTCAATGACCAATAGTTTCTCGTTCTTCGCGTCAACCTGAATGCAAGACTTGTTAGTGATCAATAATATTATTTCATTCGTTCAGCAAAGATCATGACTATTGCTCATGGCTTCTTCACAAAACACCTTTTCAACTCCCATAGCCTTCTATCGCCCCTTATAGCATGGACAAAGATATTATTTGGAGGCGCCAATAGTTGAGTTTTGATGCTGCGTGGCTAATCTTGAGCAGATTTGACTGGTAAGGAACTTAACACGCCTCTTTCTATTGTTGTGGTTTGCACTTGTATTTTGATCGGGGATAGCACAACGTTGAAATGAGATCACAGGCACAGGCTCTTCTATCCCTCACAGTCTAATCGCCATGCTATGGCTGTTGCACCATTCGCCTCCTCTAGAACGCAGCTCTGATATCACATGATAATAAAAAGCTTGATCGATATATGTTATTGATGAATAGCGGCAGCATTAATAGGAAACAATTGATGGGAAGCAGGTGTAAACAATTGACGAAACTGCATAACCACCTTAACTAAACATATAATAAAAATATCTACGCTAAGATTCAACTACTACACTAACACAAGATTCCTATTCGTGTTCATCTTGCCAGATTACCTTTGGAATGTTAAGACAAGCATATCTTATTAGGCATTGCAAATTCTTTGGAATGCTAAGACAAGCAATTCGTATTAGGCATTGCAAATTCTTTTGACTAACTACTGATGGTGGACGCAATCACCAAATCTAGGAAATGTATGTTGTTGGCTAGATTTCTTCTTCTTGTGTAAGTGGAGATGATTTTACCTTTATTTATCACTTTGTCCTCCAAGCTTGGTGATTATGTACAATGGGTTGTTTTTTTAAGATTCTTTAATGGTCTATCACAATTGCTTCAAGGTGGTCATGAAACATAGCTGTGCCCAAGCAATAGGAAACTTCATTCTATCTAATAAAAAAAAAGAATATGCATCTCTTCCTCCAAGCATTGAGCAAAAGGATAATTGAGGAAAGAAGGGATTTTGGGGAGGCCCGCATGGTTTGTAGCCAATATTCACAAAGAAAGTTTAAATATTTTTGAGTGATGGGATCAAAAGAGATGGATAACCTATTGATCCTTCTTAATTGACGAGAAATTAATTTAAGGAGACTAGGTAAGAAGGATTGTTTTGAGGTTTTTGTTGTTGCTTCTTATCATTGGTTAGTTTTCATTATTCTTGTATTTTCGTATTGTGAAAGGGGTTAACATCCTTTCAAAAACCATATCTTTACATTTAACATCAAAAATAATAGTTTTATCTTTTCCATCTAAGCATATGTTTATATGTTTGTGTTTATATGCAATAGTTTAAATAAATATTGAAATCTATTATTTAAGTTAAAGTTACATTATTTTTACTGAAATACCTTTACAATTAAGATATGTAGTAAATAATTTATTTTCATTTAAATTCTTGAAAATTTTAGAAAAATAAAATTGTTTTTTTAGTATTTTGTTTTTTTTAACCCATTAATATATGAAAGTTCGTGTAAACATTTTGATTTCTTGGAGGCCCAAACTTTATAATCTATTTTTTACTATAATTTAATTTATTGAGCACATCCGTTTGACCTTTATTTGTCAATCAAACAAAGAAATAAAAATAGAAAACAATGTAGATAAAATGAAATATATCTTTAATACAAAAAATGTAATATATTTATAAGTATATAAAGTAAATAAAATAAATTTGAAGTAAAAAAAAATAGTCCTTATTACATCGAGGAGTATTCTATAATGACAACAAGACACAAACTATCATGTCATGACTGTATAAATAAAATCCCCTTAAATTAAAATTGAACCATTTAAATGTCTTATAATTAATATTAATGATAAGATAGTATCAAGATTTATATAAAAATTTCAAATCATAAAAAGAATGCTTAACATAAAAGGTTGTTGAAATTTGTGTGGAGTGAGTGGAAGATTAGTTGAGATTGGATAAAGAGGGAATAACGAAAAAGTTGTGGGATCCAACTTCACTAGATGGGCATATAAACAAATTATTTTGGGCAATAAGAGGGTGCTCAAGGAGGGATTCAATGCCGCAACCATGGAAGAAATTATGGACAAGACGGAGGAAGAGATAGAGGCTTCATTTGTCACAGTGGGAACTATACAAGATGAGCAATTTGCCACTATTGAAGAAAAAAGTACAGTAGAGACAAAAATAGGAAGTAATTTAAGTCAAAGATGTAAATTTATGAGTTGTGCAAAAAGTTGTGAAAGTTATGGTAGATATTGAGGAGAAATGGAAACTAAGGAAAGGACCAACAATTTAAGGTTTAAAAAATAGTATGATTTGTATTTATTGGTGAGAAATTGTATGGCATTTGAGAAAAGAGGAGACTTTATTTGGAAAAAATGGTGATGTAGATGTAAAGGAATATTATAGTGGAGAAGCATAATAGGGAAAAATGGGTAAAATGTATGTTTATTGGGGAGGAAATAATGTTATGCAGATTTAAAGTGAATGTATACATTTTAGCCAACAAACAATAGATTAATGGTTGAAAGATGTTAGAAAATTTGTTATTGGAGAAATAATTAAAAACAATGACCATTCTCAAGAAAAAAATGAAGATTTTAATAAAAGAATGAGACAAAAATAAAAATAAAATTTATTTGTTATGTATATATGTATTAAATAAAATAGTTCTAACCTAGAATAAAGTAATTCTTTAGATAATTAAAATACCTTAAAACTTATATTTCTGAAAAATTTCTACATAAATATATTTAGGATATCTATACTAATAAAATAAAATAACTACATTTTTTAATCTATCTACCAAAAATAAAAGTATACTCCACTGTCAATAAAAGTAATATTAAAACTTTGAAAAAAGCTTTAGAGTCGCTCGCACCACTCTCCTTCCAGATACTTAGTACCCATACTCAACATTAGACGTACGAAAAACTGGAGGACTGTATAATGGTCAAGAACGTCGCTTTTAATTGAAAATAGCAACATTATCTTCGATCTACATTTTTCTCTGGGGTATTTATTTTGTTAAACTCGTCAAGAAAAACTGGAATGTCTAGGACTATATCTATCCCATTAAAATTGATTGTGTATTATTTCCGTCTGATTTCATGAGGGAATCAGGTTTCCATTCAACAAAATAAGCTTATGATAGATTTTGTTAATAATTTAATTTTACGGGTACGTTGAAAATTATTGAACTGAAAATCTAAATATACTTTCAAGATAATTTTTGAAGTATAAAAGAGAATTTCGTTTTTCATGGATGGGTAGTTTGCTTGTTGGCCTTTCTGGTAAACTTGTTTGATTTTCGAAATCTAGAACTTCGATAACATACTCATTTATTCGTCCACGCCAGTGGCAAATAATACAGACAGGCAACTAACGTTTTTCAATAGTTGCCGTCGACTACTTTTCCTTTATCGATGACACGTTTCATGGATGGGTAGTTTGCTTGTTGGCCTTTCTGGTAAACTTGTTTGATTTTCGAAATCTAGAACTTCGATAATCTACTCATTTATTCGTCCACGCCATTGGCAAATAATACAGACACGCAACTAACGTTTTTCAATAGTTGCCGTCGACCACTTTGCCTTTATCGATGACACGTTTCAACCTTAATGAATAAGGAAATATTTTAATTGTATAAATGAAATAAAACTAAACAAATATATTTGCCGATACACCAAATTGAACTCTACTCAATGTAAGAAAGAGCAAAATCTTCACGTTTACATCTCGATATGTTCTGGAAAATATGCGAATCCTGTAACGATTCGACTGACACACCAGATCGAACTCTACTCAGAGTAAGAAAGAGCGGAATCTACCCGTTTACATCTCGATCTCTTCTGGAAAATATGAGAATCCTGTAACGATTCGCCTGTAAGTTAAAGCAGAATCTACCCGTTTACATCTCGATCTGTTATGGAAAATATGCGAATCCTGTAACGATTTGACTGACACGCCAGATTGCATTGCCGTAACGATTCGACGGGCACAGCAGATGGCATTATTACCCTACCGTTATTCATCGTTTCAAGAAAACTAAGGACGACAGGAAGGCATGCAACATTTATAAAAATAATCGCTCGAAAAAATTCATCGCGATCTTTTCGACACAAAAGCAGTCTGGTCTGGGACGGCGTGCGACGTAAACACTAAAGAAAACAGTTTGGTTGTATGGCTAGTAAAATACAATTAAAACTTTTTGAAGATTAGCGAAATCGATAATAAACAAATTTATTGCCCAGAGCTTTACTTTTCGGAAAGTGATTGAAATTGCCGATGTACGGAACGGCATTTAGTCATCCTAACTTTCTGGACCGTTCCCGTTCTAGTGATGTGGTCGAAAGGGTATATTCGGCGTCCAGCTGTCATTGACAATAGCATGCGCTGGCTTTAGCACGGGAATATACATAGAGGTTGCTTGTTTTAGGTGTATGTACACATCGCAGAGAGGGGCGTGGGGACTCTGGGTTAAAACAATTGTGGAGATCAGGTCTTGTTCCATTCAGGAAACACAAATGGATTATTTGCACTAGTTGACATGATTGCGCAGAGTGGACGAGCTTTAACGGGTTAAAAGAAGATATGAAAAGCAAAAGTCTGGCACTACGTTCACATCAAATTGACACAATGGGTGACTGACAAAAGCGGTACCGTTACTTGTTCCCTTGAAACTATCACTCCGGGTCGTCCGGCGGTACCTGATACCCTCTATCTTACCTAATTTAATTAAATCAAATATCAACCTTAACTCTCTCACCATTGGATTTAATCAACGATGCCGTTACATTGTTGACCACATCTGTTCCACAGAATCTGGGTAAGGATTCCATTCAGAACTCGTGAATAGCTGTACATCGTTTTCCCAATGACCCCAACGCCATAGGGCTCGTTTGAAATTGCTCATTCGTTTCTTCAAGATATGGTTGAAATTTGCAGATTCTTTTGTTTGATTCATTTTGATGATGGCTCACTTCCTCACGGACTATCATTAACAAGTCCATGTGACACGATATTGTTATCGTTACAATACCAGACAATGTTATTATTGACATTATGTTTCCATAGAAACTTTGAATTTTTTATTCAAAAATTCTGAGTTTTTACCAGAAGCATTCTGATTTGAATTAGAACCAATTTTATGATTGGTTGTCATCGATGGAATTTCATATATAACTTGTATTTTATTTCTTTAGGCATATCTCGTAAAATTCAAAATAACTGTCCCCTTGTATTCATTATTACTTTCATGATCTTTGACTCAGAAAGCAACGGAATTCTTACACAAATGGCGGGCCATTAATAGATAAAGACAAATTTTCTGATATCGAAAGAAACAAACAGTACTGCCAAGCCCAAACGCATATATTTTTCCTGGTGGAAAATTACTGTTCTTCATTAGAAGAGGAAATTCTCTTAGAGATTCAGATTTCACGATTAATTTTATTGGAAAAACAGCATTATTAGTTTGCTATTATGCTTTTACAAACTAATTCTGTAGAATTTTTTTGATTATCATGTATTAGAATACAGTTCTCACAAGGAGATTTCAACTGAAACCGTTAAAACGGAAGAGTTCGAGGGTACCAGTACATATATTTGGGTTCTCTTCCATAATAACAATTGCAGACGCTGAAATTTAGCCTGCCTGACGAGTTGAGGATACTGACAAAATTTCAGGAAAAAGGATTGCCACATCAGAATTTACATATCTGATGTTTGACAATTTAAGAATTTAAATATCTGATGTTTTACAATTTAACATCGCTCTATCGACAACAGAGATTGTGATTGAAGCGATCGTTCCAATCTGTTTTCTTTGAGTCCATATTTTAAGCCAGGATTCGAATCATCCTGAATTGCGTGAAGGCTACAACTTCAGTCAATTTAGTAAGCCAGGTGAAAAGTCACTTTGGAGCCGAAAATATAAAATCTTTGTCTTTCTGCTTAAAATTTAAGTCATAAATGGCTGAAAAATTCCTTCTGATAATTGTTATTTAGAATGTTTTAATATTATTTTATAATTGATTTTTGTTTTAACTGTATATATTTTTCAATCAACATTTTAGATTACATTCAATGATAGAAGAGTGATCTAAAATGATTAAAAAATATGTACAATTAAAACCAAAAATAATTATATAATTCTTCATGAACTGTGGTCGAAAATGACATACAATTTTAAAAAAAAAATCATATGATGAACGGTGGAAAACTCATGTCAATTGTTTTAACAAATTAAGTCATGGCTGTCCATAACAATATTGTAGAGATATCTACTATTCAGGTGGACGAAACAAAAGGGTTTTATGGGTTGAAAATCGCCAAATCGTCGCTCGAAATAAATCGATATAAATATGGGATACTCAAAGGCTGGTTATACGCAGCAAAATACGCGATGCTGCAAATCCAAGTTAGGCTTCTTTCAAACAAGCCCAAGCTTCGAGCTGTTTACTACACCAGCTATATTAATATAAATTATTTAGCAATCCCAAAAATAACACCCTAGAGCAATAGTACAGCATTATGTTCTATAGGATGAAGTAGTACATAATTGAATCTTCACATAAATAGTAGTAACAGTTTTCAGCTGAAACGCTTTGCAAAATGAGCAGCAATGAGTCCTCACAAGTCATGGTCCATATGCAATGGTTGAGAGTTAAATGATGTTTTAAATATTACAACACTTTTCAACCAAAAAGGCTAAGCGAAATAAGCAGCTATGACTTCTCACAAGTCACAATCCATATGCAGTGGTTGAAAGTTAGAAGATATCATTTTCGATTGTGGTTGATGGAGAGAGAGTTTCATATCAATGTACTGCTTTTTGCCACTGAAATTTTAGTAGAAACGAAATCCATTTCGAACGGTTCGTCGAACATTTCGTCTACCTGGTTTATTATCAATGTTGATTACAATCTTGGTAGTTTTGATGCCATTCAACTCTAAGACTAGTGGGGTTTATATTTTCTATTCTCGCTCATTAAATGAAACACAAAATTAGATCTCTGGTTTTCTTTGGCAATTCATTCTATTTTTAAGGCTAAAAATCTTCATACTGCAAACCGATAATGAAAATCACAAAGCAGGAAGGAAATCCGAAAAAAAAGTATTTGAATAAGTTACGCGGCATACCTTAACTCCCTTGCTAAGGCTGGATATGATACGAAGCCGTTGCCGTTTTCTTTTTGTTTCTACTGTCTCAGGTTTTCTTCTTCCAGTTTTCCCTATTTCCTGTGAATGTGCGCCAATTGTCCTCTTTCGTTTGCAACTGATAGTTGTTGCGCTTCCTACTCCTGTTTCCATCAGCACCATTGTTTTCTTTAGCTTGCAATTAGCTTTGGCTGAGTCCGCTGATGTGTCCATCGCCAAGTTTTCTGATGAATCCAAAGGACTATTAACTGGTGGAGCAGCAGCACAAATATCAACTATGGACCGCTTCTTTTGTGCCCTTGATTTCTGTCTTTGTATTTTACCATGTTTTTTCTGTGCGTTAGATGCTTGTGCAAGGCAATCATCCATGTGAGCGTTCACAGCTGTTACAGTGGTAGAGGTAAATGTTTTGCAAACCGGGCAAACTTTGAGTCCCGAAACATCATTACTGCTAATGTCAAAAACGTTTACCGCCTCAGATTTAGTTCCCTCAAGATTCAGATGATCAATTTTGTTTTTCTCAGTCTCTGTTAAATTTGACCCCGCTGGCACCTGATCTCGCGCCAGTTTTCTAGCCTTCTTCGGTCTTTCTGTTTCCTCTCCGATACCTGCATCCGTCAATGACTTCGATTCCCCCTTCGTAGAATCAAATGTAAAATTCAGTACCTGCCTTTTGGTCGCCGGAGCTTTATCCGTTGCAGTGCCCGGTTTTCCGTTCTGGTTTTGCTTTCCTGTAGCAGCATCTATATTACTATCACGATCAGCCTTTCCCTTTTCCTGTACCCGTGGCAGCTTTTTCTCGCCATCTGACTGCGAAGTAAATTTTGGAGTTGAAGCGGCTGCTAAAGAACGATGGCGGTGGCCATTATTATACCGCCTTTCGTATTTACTTTCTCTTCTCTTTATACCATCTTCTCTGTTGGCAGTATTGTCGTCCGATCCAGAAATTTTGACTGTGCTAAGTTTTCTAATTTGTTCTTCTAGATCCTTGGAAATGGCCGCATCCACTTCGGATACAATATTCCCCTCGGTATTATCTTCCCGCTGAGCTCCATGGCGCTGAATCGATGTACCATCAGTTTGTAGGGAATGTTGAGATGCCCACCATCTGTAAGTCGGTCTGTGAAGAGGTGGAAGCACCTGGTTTCGACCTTCTCTCAAGCAATCATCAAGCAGACTCTCCGAGAAAGGCCACGATTTCCTGATATTCACATTTCTAACTTTGCCCACATATTCTCTGCAAATCAAATGAAACTTTATTATCACCATCAACAGAATAATATTTAAGGGAACAACGTAGGGCTTGAAAAGTATACAATCAACTTACCGAATAGAAAAACCTTCGGAAGATACTCTGGTATTAGCGAGGATCGACCCTTTGAATGGATTATCTGGATTTGTCAACATTTCTGAATTATAATCAAATTTCTTGCGGGCTTCCCAAGCATTTCCATCGGCACATTCGTGCGAATTGGGCACAGCGTCCATCTCTACTTTTTAGGAATACAAAAAACTGGCAAAGAGAGATCCGACGAAAATTCTGCCCGTGACCAAAAACACTTTGGAAAACCAAGATAAGCCTTAACTACTGTCTTCCCTTCATCGTTCCGGCTTCTGTCAAAGATCAAAACATGCGGAGACTAAATTCTCTTTTCCGAAGCCTGCGTTTAAATCAAGGTAATGTATTAAAGAACAGGAACCCAGAAGCGAAGAAAGTTGGATAACCATTCAAGAGTCAAACTTCCTGTGACCTGCCATGGTAATATATTTTGAAATAGAATGTCTCAGATAGGCTTCAGATGCTCCAACGTATTATTACTAAAGCCTTCATCCCACCAAAATGGCGGAACAAAACAAGGGATTAATTTTTCTAAATAAAGCATTTGGGTTAGAAAGGAAAAACAGGCGATGCCCATCAACACAACACGGACCTGTTAAACAAAATAAACTTCCATATCCTCAAAAGGAAGGTTCAGTGATTCAAGTTTTCTGAAGCCAAAATATGACAGCAAAACCCAGTAAAACAACTACTACAGATGATGCTCAAAACTTCCAGTAATGCATCCTAGGGTTTTGACTCTTCTTGAAACATCATTTCCTGTTCTCTATATACGAACTTTACCAGAAAACAAAAGGCAAACCCATTTGCAAACAAAATGAACCTTAAAACAATGATAACCAGGTACCCAAACGAATCAAATGAAAAGGGAAAAACTCAGACTGTATTGAGGCCACTCACCGTAGTCAGAATCGAAGAATCGATCAAAATCTTCGGAAACGCCCATTCTCCATCTCCGTTTCATCTCCATCTAAACCGTGGTAAAGTAGAACATGAGGAAAAGCGAAAGCGGATCGGGCCAAGTAGTAGGTACGCAACCCCATCATGACCATCCCTAAATATGGATGCGTTATCTACATACCTTACGACTCCATGAATAGCCTACAACACATAACATCCCATGTATGAGATGGTGCTCTGAATGATTATGACAGGTAAAGCTGGATGTGGGTCTCTGTAAGCCACGTTGACTGTAATGTCGGAGACTACTAGTCCCCTGGTCATATGGAAACACAATTTCAGACTTTTTTAACGTTTTTTAATCTTACGCTTCAGTGACGACTTAATAAGGGCCCACCTCCGATCCTTTGAACATATTATTATTATTCCAAAATCCAAGTCAAATTCAAGAGCTATTTATATTTGATATGACATTTTGTGAAAATAGGCGGGAGAATTTGTTTGGTCTTTTTCCTGCAACTAATCCACTGACCGTCATTTTGCCCCTATAAAGACTACCACCACCATTTACCGACATTTATCCTTACAAGATGCCACACTAATTTTTGTATTTATTATTATTTATTTCTCTTACATTTGAGAACTAAGATTTTTCTGTTCAAATCGCCATCACTAGGGGTAAGTGGAAAAGTTCCTGCTTAGTACAAATTTCTTACAAACTATGAAGAGCCATTTACCATGTAAAATTTACCACTACCACTCTAATAGAAAGGAGAGAAAAAGCTATCCTTCAGTACAAATATCATCTTCAAAATCACTAAGAGTCATTGAGTACTCATGTATCTTTAACGAAGAGAAAAATATTGCTAGTTTCTAGTATTAACAAAAATAAACTGTGTCTTCAGGCATTGCACTAGATTATGGTTATATTATATATTTATTATCATGTCAAAGAATGCTGTTTAAATACAGTGTAATTGTATATAGACATTGTTAATCATTTGTATTTCTAAAGTTTATATAGTACATAAAAGCAGACATTTAGTTTTATGTTCTTATAATAATGTTTATGTTAGATATTTTCTTTTATAATATGTCAAGATTTGTTGAAGAAATTAATATATTTTCAATTAGATCAAAAGTGTACATTATTCTTTTTTCAGCATTTTTCAAGTTATATTTTTTATTCTTAATTTGATAATCTAAGATTATATAAAAGAATATTTGTATTCATTCTGTAAGTGACGATGACTTGTGTTTGATAATTTACTATTTGATATTTAATTATTATCAATCCAACACATAATTTTATTCATTCTTGATTGGTATGAGGGTGAGTACATCAAACTAGAGAACCTAAAAGTGAGTAAAAACTACATCACTTTTTTTGTGAAATCAATGAAAGTTAATCTTTGATTTTTAACTTGAGATCCTACATTGAAAATTTAAATATTTGATAAGAATTAAAAAAATAATGTTTGAAATGTAGTTTCTAAACTATTGCTTTTGAATAATGGAGATTAGAGGTTAAAATATTAAGAGTACACAAATTGGTTGTATTTTTTAACAAAAGTATAATAGTTAGATTTGCTCTCCCCATTTCTTATTCTCATTTAATATTTTGTAAATTCCTTTAGTAGAAATTTGACAAGGTCATATAGTAGTTTTAAAACTTTATTACTATTTTTTAATGAAAATATTAATTTTGTACTACTTTTCAAAGTGAACACATCTTAAAAGATAAAAAATTGAGTACATTCCTCTTTAATTTTGAAAAAAATAATGCAAAATTAAAATTATCAATATATTTGGAATGATACATAGCATATAATTTTTACAATAAAATTTAGATCAATCACTAAAAGATATAAAAAAAGACAATCGTATATCTTTACACTAAAATTACTTAAAAGATCATAACCACTAGGGGAGAGGGGCCCATAGTGGAGCACCCTAACTTCGCCTTTCTCAAAATCCTACGTGGAAATTTCAAATCACTCCCAATTTTGTACAATAGTTTATTTGACAACTCATGTGCTTCTATATTTCATTTTGGGGCCACATCATCAATATGATGCCACATCAACATGCTTTTTGTTTAGGTATCCAAAAAAGGCCCAAAAAAAAGAGACCAATAGTGGTGCACTAAGTCATGTTTTGTTGGTGAGTTGATGTGGCATCACATGATTTGTCAGTTTATGTATTTTATGGATAAAAAATGTTTTGCAATTGGTTATTAAGGTGCTTCACTATGGGACCCACTGAGAACTACTTCTATACCCACTATTGAAATATTCTCCACTATGGGACCCTCTCCCCTATATATTCAAATATCAAAAAAATACATGATTAAAATATTAAGATGGAGCTTGACACTATATAGTTGTTTATTTGAATATCATCCTAAAAACATGCTTAGAATTTGTATATTTTTACACACCTAATATGCAAATCAAACCTTTAGGATTAAATATTCAATTCAAACCCAATCATAAGGAGTGGACAATTCCCAAATACAAATGAAATTGAGTGTTGTAAAGTGTGTTTATGTTACAATATGAGTGCTTCAATGCAAGTGCATTTTTGTTACATGTGCTAAATGAAATATTATGATTAAATCATCAAAATAAAATCATTGAACTTTTAGTTGGATAACTTTGTTCTATGCTAGCTTTTGCATTTTTATTTTATTTTATTATATTCATTATCTTTTAACAATTGAAACATTGTTTTTATTATTTTTTTCATTCATTAAGTTGTTTCAAAAATTGTGTACTTTTTAATGTTTCTTATATTCTTCACATTTAAAAATATTTTTGTTGTGTCTTTTATATTATATTGATTTGATATCAAGAATATAAATTCATACAAGGGTAAATGCCTAAGAAGCTCAAAGATGGAAGGGAAAAATAAAGGGAACAAAAAAAAGAAAAATAGGAAAATAGGAAAATAGAGTTCAAGGAAGAAGATATGGCATCTTTGTCAAATAATTTGTAGATGTTGAAATAAATCTTTTATCAATTAATATAGATTTTTTTTTTATTGAAGCATTAAACATTTAATGAGCCTAAAGCCAAAAGAATAAAAGAAATAGAATGAATGAAAAAAAATTGCAAGCAGAAAATTAAACTCCAAAGGTGAAGGTATATTATCTTTACTAACTAAATTTGATGTTTAAATAAATCCTAAAAAATAAATCAATAAATAATGAAATAATAAATGATGGTGCATGACATACTCTTAGTATAATGTTAAAATTTAAAGTTAGATGTTAGAGTAAGGTCCGCATAATTAATAATTATAATAAGGTAATAAAGAAGATAGATCACACACCAAACAAGAGATTTTAATGGGTCATAATTCCCTAATATCCAATATATGTAGAAATGAAATAAACCCATGAGCTAGAGTACTAACATCCAATACTCTTTATCAAAGAAGCTAATCCACATTTTATTTCCAAGAGATTCCAAATAAAATATCATAGTCCATACATATGCTTACAATAAAATTAAACTTCTTTATATAGACCTCCTCTTGATAACATGATGGAGAAGTAAGCCACTTAATCTATGTAGGCCTCCTAACTACTTGATGTAATTTTTGACCCAATATAGCTAACTTTAGAGATGTGTGCAACATGTTGGAATCTTTGTCCACTTAAATACATAATAATATCACATATCTAGGTAAATAGCATGGCATCCCTCCTGAGCAAATGATTTATCCCTAAAAATGAGAAGAATCCAAAGAGTAAGATCATTACAAATATGATGCCATGTCTTATCACGCAACCATCCATAGGTTATCTTCATGTGAATTTTTATCTTGATGGTACCTTGATCCCATGCTTGATCCACAATTAATTATACCCATTTAATTTCATTCTTCATCATAATTTATGTCCTCATTTTCTACCCTGAATAGTCGATACTTTATTGATGCTACTAATTATTACAATTACTCATTTAATTCTATGTAGATTTATAATGACTGGATTATTTATTTCATGTAGTATCATGTATTTATTCTCACTTTGTTGAATCATGAAGGGGAAAAGAGTTTTGCTATTTTGTCTTTAAAGCAAGATCTTCTTATTTTTCCTTTAATTCTTTAGTGCACTCTTAAGTAGCTTCTTAAATATTTGGTACCTTGATGCATTCCTTTCATCTTCAATATGTGTAAATCCTATAATATAATATTTCCCCTCATATATCATTTTTTTATAAATTTCTTTTTCACATTAATGTTTACTATTCTCAAATATTCCAACCAAGGATAACCAAGAACAATACCAAAACCATTCATATACAAATCATAAATTTTTGAACATAAAACACATTTATCCATGAAGAGATTCCAGTCTTAAGAAATTAGAATATCCTTACTATTTATTTTATTTTCCTTTGTTTTATTTTCTTGTATATTTAGTTTCTTATATAATTACATGCTAATAAAGTTATACTTTATGTATGGTTTATAGAAATAATAATTTGTATCATTTGAATGCATTCCTAGAATTAAGGATTGAATATTCCTTCCTAGGAACTAAAATACATATAATATTATGATTAATCTTATCTTCATCTTTCTCTTCTCTTTCGTATTCTCCTTTGCATCCTTCGTTGCATTCTCCTTCTTAATATTCTTCTTCTTTCATTTATTCTTTCACTTCTTTTGGAGCACATCTATCTAAGAAAACTTGCTCAAAATTGTTCTCACAAAATTTCTTTTAGATAGCTTGAAGGCCCATTTTGGAGCCATACCACTCAAGTGATGAATAAATTAAAAATTTGAGAATCTAGATCTACAATGCACCTTTTTAAATTGGATCCATCATTATATCACATTAGCACTTATATAAAATATAAGAAACTAGATAAAATTAGGGTTTACAAATTTATACCACATGCAAAACTTTGATATAATCATTTCATAATATTTTCACTTCAAAAATAAAAATACAAAGAATAGACACTAGATGAACTTTTACAATATTTTTAAAAACAAAAAAAAAATATAAGTTGTAGCTTAAAATGAATTTATGAAGTCGATATTGGCATGGTGTGATGGTTTAAAGATGGTTTTGTTGTTCTTCCCACCAAGGTTCAAACCCCATTGGGGTGGTACTGTTGAGTGGTTATATTGGGGATGAGGTCCCCCATTTGTGACCTCACGAGTTCATAGCTTTGGTCAAAAGTGTTTACCCCTTCAATAAATAAATAAAATGAATTTATGAAAAAATACAAAATTGCATTAAGTAATTCAATATTGATGATCAAAAGATGAATTTTGGACTATAGCTTATTTATTTCATCCTCCAAGTTTACTAAAAAATTACAAGAAAAATTACAACCATTTGGAAGATTTAGGAGATTCTTCAATAATTAGTGTTTCATCCTCACCTTTTCCTAAATCATAGTTCTAATTAGACATGGTTAGATTCAATCATATGATAATTATAATAATAAAATATAGAAGATAGATCACATTATATACATGAGATACTAAGGGTCCATGACTCTGTAATATTTAATATATGTAGAAATAGATTACATCCTTGAGGTAGGGGTAGCACCATATAATAGTATTTATGAAAAAACCAACTCCATGCTTCATCTCTTAGATATATAAAATACCATACCATACTCCACACATATGCTTACAATGATATTCAACTTCTTTATATAAGTCTTCTCCTAATAGCATGATGGAGGGGGAAACCACTAAACTCATGTAGACCTTGTAATTATCAAATATAATTATCGATCGAATATAATGAACTTAAGGGATATGTGCCACATGTCAACATCTTCATCCACTTAAGTACACTCTAATATCATATCCCTAAGTACATAACAAGTTAAATGAATTATTTATTCATATTTGCATGTTACACTATGTAATCAATGTCTATAAGATAAAATTTATTGATTTGTGAAGATTGATAATATATAAAAAAAAAGAAAAAAACTTATCTAATGAACGAAATTTACCATTGAGAACACCACCTATAATTTTACATAAACATATTTTTTTGATATAATTTGGATAAAATATTTTAAATCCAATGAGTCAAAATATTTTTAAACTTATTTGAAAATAACTACTAAGAAAAAGTGAACAATATTTTTGAAAGTATAAACCAAATAGTAAGATTTAAAAATTTTACACTAAAATAAAGAACTATGACTACCATTTTTCTAAGAAAATATAATAATAATGGTAAAAAAATCTTTCAGATGTTTTTTTTCATATTTCTATTTTATTTTGTTGCTTGTGTTAGGGTTTGTTATATTTAAATGTTTTTTTTTAATTTTGCTATTGCTTTGATGACCTTTAGTTATTTATGAAGGGTTTTGGGGGGGATTTAAAACATTTTTTACCTTTCTAATAAAAAAAATGCACTATAATTCTACATTTATCTTAATAAACAATCACACATGAGTTCCTTCTAGATCCTCTAGCTCTCTCTTTATCACATCTTGCTTATGACTTAACACATCTTGATTCACACCAATTGATATATCATATTGAGATTGTATGGTAATCGATATTGAATCTTCCAAGTGATTAACATTAGATGACATCTCAAATTAAGAGTCATTCACTATGGTTATTTTTCTTAAGTATTTAGGGTAATTGTTCCTATTGATCAATTTGAATCGTAGTTTATCATCAACATTGAGATAGAAAATCAACCTCTAGATTCAATCATCATTTTCTCTACAAGGAGTTTTATCTTTTTCTTCTTTTGAGAGCTTCTATCATTGTACATTGGGTACTTGATCAAGCCTAATCGCTAGGGGGTCAATGCAGGATTATGGAGGGCCAAACTAGGCACTTAAGTGGCAATAAAAATTTAGAAAAATAGAGTTAGGGAACTTGACATAAAAATTTGAATAGGTTATTAGCATAATTTTTAAAATGTATAAAAATAATTTGTACCACATTGAATATAGTTTCTTTAAGATGTTATTCCATTTTTTGAAAAAAGTAAATCTATTTAGTGAAAATTTGAAATTTCAATGCAACAATACTAAAATTTTAGGAAAAAATAAAAAGTAGGTGTATGTCTGACCAAAGTACAACACGCCCCAATATTGTAATACTTGTTATTTACATGTAAAGTCTCTAACCATTGTGTGTTTCAATGCAACAATACTAAAATTTTAGGAAAAAATAAAAAGTAGGTGTATGTCTGACCAACCTATTATGTGGTCTCACAACACGCCCCAATATTGTAATACTTGGGGACCCCAAGTGAAAACTAACGCTTATGGAAGGTGTTGGCTAGTTGGAAAGATAATCAAAAGTGAAAAGTAGAAAGGAAATCTTTTAAAAGAGTACTTCATAATACAAGTGTTTCGAGTACCAGGTACCAGGAACCAAGAAATCCAAAAGTGTAAAAGGTAATGCAAGGTTTTGAGCAAAGTGTTCTGGTTCAAGAGTAGAGGTCCAGTAAATATGGAAGTTTTGGTAAAGGCCAAGTTCTGGGAAAATTATGGGTAAAAGTTCAACACTGGGTACCAGGTACCGAGTAACAATGCATAGTAAAGTTTTAAAATTTGAAGTTATCCAAAAGGTCTGATGGTCTGATAACCCGTCTAAAAGGAATAGTTACAGGAGAATATATGATTTTTTTGAAAGCATGTTATTTATGATGGATTGAAATTCATGATTAATTAATGATGGTTTTATTTACATGAGATTTGTTATCAATTTTTTAAAAAGGGATTTAATGGGTGGAATTGGTGATTGCAAGAGAAGAAAATTGTCATGCAAAGTTCGGGTATGGATGGTTAGGCAAACTAAGGTTGCAAGAAGATTCGATGGTGTTACCAAGTTCAATAGTACATTATGGAAGCTCATGTAGGAACAAAGTTTTTTGCAAAGAAGCACTAGATACTGGGAAACCAAAAATCTAGATATCAAGCATGCAACAAAAGAGTGTACTCATTCCAAGGGTGACTCATTCCTGGGAATGTTCAACCCGAGGTAGAACTTGGATGTGGGAATATAATGTCCACTTGATCATTTTGAATGTGTGGAAATTTCCTACATTCTATTTGGTGGATTTGTTTGGTTCCAAGAAGGAACCTTGATAATAAGAAGAAGAAACACCTAAAGGGCATCAATGTGTAGACAAAGGTTGACCTTTGTTGATACTAGTTGGACATCATATTCCATGTGCCTTGATGTGATTCATCCCTTGGATTCCCTCTCATAATGTATTTTTCTTATCCTACTTGTGTCTTGTTTCTATAAAAGGCTAGTGGATACTTCTTTCTAAGTTAAGTTCAAAATTTGTGGATGTCAGAAGAGCCAAAGCTTCTTTAAGTTTTATTCTCTTTTTGTGCTTTCTGAATCATTATGGATTAAAAACTTGTATGCACATAGAGCTTAATCAATATCGAAGCCAATTTGATAGCACCTATCTCATGAATCTTTTGTAGTTGGTTTGTTCTTCAACTAGACAAGACTGTTGTGGTGTTTAAGGTGCATACATAACCTACTCAGTGTCCAACCCCTCTCTTTAAAATATTGCACCGTTATATGCCTAGTTGTGAAGCAATCTGGTGAATTATAGAGAATTTTGCTTTGATTTGATTAAATATTAGGGTATGTGTGGATAATACCTAGGAGAAATTTTATTTTTTAAGTAATTTTGATGCTTTATTTTAGATTAGATGTTAAATTCAGAAAATGTTCCAAAAAAGAGATGAATGAATGGAAATATTATTGAAAATATTTCGTTTATATGAAATTGTTAAATGCTTAAAATTAAATCTACTTAAGTGATAGCAAAGTTGTTTGGTGTTCATGAAATATTATTGCAATTTATTTGATTTCATGAAATTATTTAATGATCGGATTGAAAATCTTCCATTTGATACTTATAATTCCTTTACAAAAACTGAAGATAACCATATACCCCTCAAGATTAATAGAAATATCACATCACACCCTAAAGAAAACCTAGTATGGTCAAGACCTGACTACCAAAGCCTTCAGATTAAGCTAATTCAACCTCTTCCTTAGAATTTCTCTTCCTTTTAGGTTGCCCTAGTTCAATCTTTCAAGTAAAGATAGGTTCTTTGTGGTTTGACTATGTGGATTTTATCTAGACTATTGTTGCAACTAACATCATGATCAATAGGAATTGGTGCTAGAAGGAGGGAACTCATATCTTTCCCTCTGGGTTTCATTTAGGAATCAGTATTGGTTGTGGATTTGAAAGTAGCATGTAAGAAGAAAGTTTATGCAAGTCGGTGGTTTGAAAATGGAAGTTGAGAAACTCCAGAAAATCCTTAACCAAAGATTACATCCCTTGAGTGAGTTTTTTCACCTTTGGTAGAGTCACTGATTGTAGGATTTGTGATACAACTGATCATGATGAACTTGATTGTGAAATTTTTTAACTAGGGTAAGTTTGGCCATGCATAAAGTGATTCCATTATCAAAAGAGGTTTTAACTAAACTGAAAGAAAGGAACCATTAAAAAAAATATTTTGAATTCTAAAAAGGAATATAACCCTAGTAGAACTGAAAATGTTAAAAAATTAATCGATATATCAAAACGGTTTGTTAACTACAATTGTTATGAAGAAAATCCTAAGGTTTAATAGGAAGATAGGCGAGAATGTTCAGACTCAGAAATATTACACTAAAAACAAGGAAACAACAGTGATGAGTCATTATTCTTTTCACACATGGAAAAATTTAGTGGAAAGAAGAAGTGGGAAAATCGAGTGGGATATGCGTGTTTTTGTTCCAAACTAAAAATTCACAAGCTAAAAAAGGGAAATTTCTTGATTTTATGCAAGATACAGAGTATCAAATTTTTACTTTCTCTTTTTTTTATAACAATATAAATTGTGGCACTACTTGGTCTAACAAAGTTCAAACACTTGAAGACATGACCGAGGATGTGAAAATTTTTGGAGAAGAGGAAAATCAAGAAATGAACACAGTCATTCATGGAGAAGGATAATGTAAAGAAGAAAACCATGAACCAAGACTGGAAGAAGGTAGAGTATTGAGGAATTAGTGAAAATGTGTGCAATCGACCATTAATGAAGTCACTTTCATACATGTGATCTATTTTATTGGTAAGTACGCCTTTGAATTTACATTTGTTAAACATAGAAAATTTAAGATAATTCATTGTTATGGTAGGATGTTTGAAATTTTTTACATTGAATTTAAAGATAAACCTACTATAATTTGTACAAAAACAACAATGAAAATTGTTATTGAGCTTAAAATAAATTTCTTAGTTAAGGTTAGTCATTTGTTAAAGTTTTGGTTAGTTAGGGTTAGTTTGCTTTTGCAGGGTTTGTTTTCATTTTTTCGTTTTGCCTTCCGCATTTGCAAATTTTGCTTAACTTATCATACACATGAGAGTAAATTCAAACATTCTATAACATTGTGTTGTGAAGTGAGAAAAAATAAAACCATACACAGTAAATGCATGCTTCTAAAATGTACTATAAAGTTATATATATGTGTGTATATTGCATATATACATGGAAATATCAAAATTCTCGCTATAAAAATAAAAACAAAAAAGTGAAAAAAGAGGGAGTTGAGCTGCAGAAGAGTGGCCATTCAGTCAATCTAGGATGCCTCATCTACCAAGGACAAATAGCCTAAGTAGGAAATTTCTCAGTAAATTTCAAAGTCAGGGGTATGGAGGTTAGTTAAGAATGGCCAAAGTGGAACTACTTCCCCATGCTCTAGGAACCAAAGGATATCATCCATGGAGGGGATTCCAATGGTCGAGTGTGCAACAAAAAGAATAGTATCCAACTTCACCAAATATTCAAGTCACACTATCATATTCTCAGCTAAGTGAACATCTTCAACAGAGAGCCTAATGTCCAAGAGTGACACTACAAAGCACGAAGCTAAGTCTGAATACAACCAGTAGTATGCTTTGGATTCCACATATTATTCCCCAAGGACTAAGCACAAGTTTGGAATAGTGAAACTGGTAGTCTGAATGAAGAAAACCTTATCGAGCCTCTGAGCCATGATACAACCCATGAAAGCATTCTAGCGGCGAGAGCAAGTCAAGAAAATTGGAGTGTCCATGACCTAGAAGCAAGAAAGCACTAGCAGAGTGGAAATGAAAAATGATAAATAAAAGAGAAGAAAAAGGTGTGAAGAATTTGAGAGAAGTGCAAAATTTATAGAAATCCATGAGAATTTGTAGAACATAATTGCCTAGATCGAAGTCTTGGAAATCGCAAGTTAAGGTGGCAACCAGATGAGTTTCTCCAGAGCAGAATGTTAAATCAAATTAATTCTTACACAATTGGTGACAATTTGCTTCAAAGTTGGCCAGTATGAAGATTGTGAATCAAGCAAGTTAAAGATTTTGAAATTAATGGTGGTCATTTCATTTCATTTCATTTTTATTAAGCCGTATTAATCATGAAGGTGCCCATGTGTGAGATGTAGAAAGGAAAATGAAGCCAGTAAGGAAACACATATCATCACCTAGAAAATTTGAAAGAAACATTTGATATGTGTGCATTGAGGCATGTGAATTTAATGCAAAATAATGTGATCATATTTAAGCATCATCATGACATTTCTGAACCATTAATGTGGTGCAACATTGTAAAATTGGAATTGCTAGTCAAGTATTTAGTACAGTTGCCATAAAATTGAAATGGAAGGGTGCTAACTAATGGTTCTAAATTTAGATTTAAATCTAGTGATTAAATTATTAGCTACTAAATTTTAATTTATGCATATCTTCTAACATATAGCGAGTTGTAGTTAGCTAGGATTTGGCATAAAAGTGGTAAAGTTTAGTTGGGAATACACACCAATATGGAATAATTAAATGAGTTTTTGCAAAGTAGTTAAACAATGAAGAGATTTGTATTGAATGAAAAATCAAAAGGTAACCTTTGCTACCACTGTAATTCCCAACCTAATAGTAGGCTACATTGCTTGCAAGTTGAAAAATGAGCTATCAATGAAATATCAAAAGAGAAATGAGCTATCAATGAAATATTAAAAGAGATATACAAAAAAAAAGAAGAGATCAACTCTTTAGGGTATCCAAATTTATCTCTACCGAGGCTATAGACACTTGGCTGGTAGTAGAGCTATGTTTGGGGCAATTAAAGAGATAACCTTCTTGGGGCTATGGACACTTGACTGGTAGCAAGGCTCTATCCATGGTTGGATTTGGAGGATTACTAAATTATATAATTCAATGTCAATGAACTAATTTTTTCATCAAGAGTTCTGCAAATTGGAATGAATCAAAGCACATAGATATTTTTTGGAGAAATTTTGCTATTTTTATGTCAGAATCTAGGTAAAGGTAAAGAGTTATTATTTTTAAATATGCATAAATTATGATTTACGATTGGTGATTTAATCTCGAGTTTTGGTTTAAATTTGGTTTTATTGGTTGCAAGTTGTGTGGTCTCACAACACGCCCAAGACTATAAGACTTCGGGACGCCAAGTGAAAACTATTGCTTATGGAAGGTGTTGGCTAGTTGGAAAGATCATCATAAGTGAAATGTAGAAAGGAAATATTTTACAAGAGTACTTCATAATACAAGTGTTATGGGTATCGGGTACCAGGAACTAAGAAAGTTAGAAGTGTAAAAGGTAATGCAAGGTGTTGAGCAAAGTGTTCCGGTTTGAGAGTAGAGGTTCGGTAAATATGGAAGTTTCGGTAAAGGCAAAGGTCTAGGAAAATTATGGGTAAAAGTTGAATGCCGGGTACCAAGTACTGAGTAACAATGCATAGTAAAGTTTTAAAATTTGAAGTTATCCAAAAGGTTCGATGGTTCGGTAACCCGACTAAACGGAATAATTACACAAGAATATATGATTTTTTTGAAAGCATGTTATTTATGATGGATTGAAATTCATTATTAATTAATTATGGTTTTATTTACATGAGATTTGTTATCAATTTTTTGAAAAGGGATTTAATAGGTGGAATTGGTGATTGCAAGAGAAGTAGATTGCGATGCAAAGTTCAAGTATGGATGGTTAGGAAAACTAAGGTTGCAGTAGCTCCGATGGTGTTACCAGGTTCAACAGTACATTATAGAAGCTCATGTGGGAACAAATTTCATTGAAAAGAAGCATCGAATACTGGGAAACCACAAATTTGGATATCAAGCATGCAGTGAAAGAGTGTACTCATTCTTGGGGAGACTCATTCTTGGGAATGTTCAACCTAAGGAAAAACCTAGATGTGGGAACATAATGTCCACTTGATCATTCTAAATTATGTGTGGAAAGTTCCTACATTTTGTTTGGTGGATTTTTTTGGTTCCAAGAAGGAACCCTAATAATAAGAAGAAGAAACACCTGAAGGAAATCAACATGAAGACGAAGGTTGACCTCTATTGACTATGTTTGAAATTCTCTTTCTAGTTGTCATATTCCATGTGCGGGTGGGTGCATGAAGTTGGGTACCAATTTTCTGGCCACTTTTGAATTTAAAAAAAAAAACGCACCCACGTTATAACGCGAGTGTGTTATAACGCACACACATTATTTCATGTTATAAACAAAGAAAAAAGTGAAATTATTTTCCTTGGATATACCACCCAAAGGCTTTGGGGAAACCCCAAAAGCCAGAGGCGTGTTTTTTTGCAAATCTCTACAAATTTTCACATTCTCACCATATAAGGATTGCATCTAGTCTAACATTGATAAAAACGAAAAACATGGGTAATGTTAGGTTCTCTCTTAGCTATCCAATGATATAATTTTTTCACTTTTCGACAATGTTAGCCTTTCATCCATAATTTATTTTGTTTGTATGTCTATTTTTTTCCAAAAGCGTTGTTTTAGTGTTTTTTTTTTCTTATAAATTAACTCGTTCATCAAAATTTTAAATAAATTACATTTTAGAAACTAGACTCCATTCTACAAAAAAATTTAAAAAAGGAAAAAATCATTTATTTTCAAAATTTGTAGGGAAGCACGGCCAAAATTATGCTTTTGGAAGTGCCCTTAGAAAATTAGCAAAAATGAAATATTCATTAAAAATTATTAAAAAATTGTGCACCAACTAGATGCTATTAGCTAACCCGTGGCGATAGCGATTTTAAATACTACAAAAATTCCACGGTGCTCAGTCGTACAAGAGTTGCTATGCTATGTTTTCCTTTTCAAAAAAAAACCAATTTTTGTACATTCTCTTTTGAACCCCTTAATCTCAACCATTTTCAAAATAAATTAGTAGTTTAGAAAGTAGACTCGGAGCACTTCGATCCTTGTTTTTGTTCCATCTCAAAATTTTGAGTGTAACTATCCTCAATTTCATGTCCAAGGTCAGCATTTCCAGATTTCAGAAAAAAGTGGCCACTTAAGCCCCCTTTTTGGGAACCATCTTGGTGCACTTACGCGTGCCTTGATCTGATTTGTCTCTTGGATTCCCTCTCATGTATTTTTCTTATTATATTTGTTTCTTGTTTCTATAAAAGGCTAGGGGATACTTCTTTCTAAGTTAAGTTTAGAATTTGTGGATGTTGGAAGAGCTAAAACTTTTTAAGTTTTGTTCTTTTTTCCTATTTTCTAAATCATTTTGAATGAAAAACTTGTATGCACATAGAGCTTAATCAATATCAAAGCCAATTTGATAGCTACCTATCTCATGAATCTTTTGTAGCTAGTTTGTTCGTTTAGCAGGACAAGACTGCATGTTGTGTTGTTTAAGGGTGCATATAGAACCTACTCAGTATCCAAACTAAACCCCTCGAGTTAAAAGCTCGCACCATTCTATGCATAGTTGTGAAGCAATCTGGTGAAGTATAGATCAGTTTTCTTTGATTCAAATAAATCTTGGGGCCCATGCATGGATAATACCTAGGAGCAATTTTATTTTTCAAGTATTTTTGATGCTTTATTTTAGATTAGATGTTAAATTCAGAAAATGTTCCAAAAAAGAGATGAATGAATGGAAATATTTTTGAAAATCTTTCGTTTATATGAAATTACTAAATGCTTAAAGTTAAATCCACTCAAGTGATAGAAAATTTGTTTGATGTTCATAAAATATTATTGCAAATTTGTTGATTTCATGAAATTGTTTAATGATCAGATTGAAAATATGTCATTTGATACTTATAATTCTTTTACCAAAAGCAAAGATAACCATATATCCCTCAAGCTTAACAACAATATTCCATCATACCTTGAAGCAAACCTAGTATGGCGCAGACTTGACTAATGGAGCCTTGGGATTAAGCTAAGTCAACCTCTTCCTCAAAATTCCTCTTCCTTTTAGGTTGCCCTAGTTCAGTCTTTCAAGGAATGATAGTTTCTTCATGGTCTACCTATGAGGATTTTATTTTCACTATTGTTGCGACTAACATCATGATCAAGGGTATGTGCAGGATCAAGATGGGCCAAAAAGTGGCAATATGATGGGTATGTGTAGGGTATGTGGTTGACGAATTTTTTATAGCCAAAATTGATGAAATGAAAAGGGTTTTTAAAGGAGATTCTTAGCTTTCCACTAATATAAGTTATGATTTACTTTTAATTTAATAAATAATTATTATTCATTTCCAATTTGAATTACGACTAAAGCATTGATTGATAGGCTGATTGAAAAACATCGACACCTTTCAAACGGTATCACATTTTTTGAATCTGAATCATGTTTCACATTCTATACTTCACATACTATAGGATTAAGAAAAAAAAGAATTTCATGAAGTTTTGACCAAGATAAGGTGGTCAAACATACAAGTTTTTATATTTTTTAAAAGTTATAATTAAAAATTCATAATTAATTATTTACTTGGAAAAAAATTACAAAAAAATATGCATCACAACGAGACATGAGTCCTCTACTTATATCTAAAATCTTATAAAAAAATATTATCATTTTATTATGTTTAGGGTGGTCAAACAAACACCTACTTCTTATTTTTTTCCCTAAAATTTAAGTGCTACTCGCATTAAATTTCAAATTTTCACCAAATAGATTTAAAAAAAAAAAACCTAGTATTTTAGAAACTACATTCAATTTGCTACAGATTCTATTCTTACATATTTTTGAAATAATATAGATAACTTATTCAAATTTTTACATCAAGTTGCCTAACTTTGATTTTTCTAAATTTTTCGCCACTTAAGGGCTTGTTTTTTCCATGATAATCCTACACATGCCCTCAACACAACCTAAGTACAAGAAAAAAATTATTCTTATGAAACTTTCAATATAAGTAGAGAACACATGCCTAGATGTGCCTCATTTTTTTTGTAATTTTTTTGTAAGTAAATAATTTGGTATGAATATTTTATTATTGAACTTTCTAAAATATGAAAGCATGTTTGTCTAACCACCATAACCTGGTCAAAAATTTATGAAATTCACTTTTATTTTTTTATTTTATAGTATGGGAAGCACAAAATGTGTTGCATCTTTCAGATTCAAAAAATATGAAATAGTTTGAGAATTATAGATATTTTCAATCAGCCTATCAGTCAGGACTTATTCATAATTCATGTAGAAAATCAATAATAATTATCTATTAAATTCAAAATAAGGCATATCTTATATGGGTGTATTAAAAATTACGCCCTTAATGTGATTTGGAGTAATATAGGGGAGGCCCACAAAATGATTAATAGGACATTGCTAGGTTGGCATGATATCATTCCTCACACTAACAACATTTTTAATTTAAATGCCTTTATGATTTCACAAGGTGAGCTTATGGTTCACACAAGCTCTAGGTCTTATTTGAGGATTATGATGATCTTGCATAAGATTTAGTTCATCTCGACTACAATAGGATTTTTAATTAAAGAAAAGTTGCGAGCCTTCCGGAAAGAGGGTTTTTATTGTTTCATGATAATTGTTTTATCACAATTCCCTTATATAATTTCTAGAGATTCCTTCAACTATATTTTATGTCTAGGTGATAGTAGCTATTGGGGTGTGGTTGCGGTGTCATAGACATCCTTGCAAAGGAGATGAAAGGGTTGCAAAATTTTAATTTAAAAAGATGGGTGGTCCTAGAAAGTATTTGAAACCTTTGTATTGTGTGCCCTTAAGATAAAATGTGGAGCTTTGGAGAGTTTTTGAAGATGTTGGGATGGTGCCATTTTTCTTGGCCATGAAGGGTTTCAATGACAACTTGACCTAAAAATTCTTTAACTCATGGAGGAAGGGAAAGGTAATGATTTGGAGTGTTAGCTTTGAGGTTACCCCAAAACTAATCGCAAAGGCCACCAGTCTAGAGTGCAAGGGATTAAAGGTTGTGAGAGTTAGTAATTACAATTACCAATGCTTCATTGATAGCTTTCTTAAAGAGGACAAGAAGCTAAAGTGATTTCAAAATGGCTATGATAAAGAGAAACTATTAGCTCCCTATGGTCTAGTAAGTGTTCATATTATGAAATATTTTACATTAGAGGGAAGATATACTATGATGCACAACTATTATTTTCCATTCTTAAATCACATTAGGAGGGTATGTGCAGGATCATGATGGGCCAAAAAGTGGCAATATGATGGGTATGTGGCTGGCGACTTTTGTTTTTACCCAAAATTGTTGAAACAAAAAGGGTTTTTAAAGGATATTCTCATATTTCCACCAATATAAATTATGCTTTACTTTGAATTTATTAAGTAATTATTATTCATTTTCTATTCAAATTATGACTAAAGTCTTGATTAATAGATCGGATTGAAAACATCTATAGCTTTCAAACAATATCACATTTTTTGAATCCAAAACATGTGTCACATTCTATTCTTTGCATACTATAGGATTACAAAAAAATTGAATTTCATGAAGTTTCCTTTGACCTGCTATGGTCGACATACAAGTTTTTATATTTTTAAAAGTTGTAAAAAATTCATAATTAATTATTTACTTGGAAAAAATTAAAAAAAATATACCATATTAGGACATGAGTTTTATACTTATATCTAAAATATTATAAAAAAATATTATCATTTTATTGTGGTTAGGGTGGTTAGACAGACACCTACTTCTTATTTTTCCCCTGAAATTTAAGTACTACTGCATTGAAATTTCAAATTTTCACCAAATAGATTTCTTATTTTTTAAACAAACCTAGTAGCTTAGAAACTACATTCAATTTTCTATAGATTTTATTCTTATATATTTTTGAAATAATATAGATAACTTATTCAAATTTTTATGTCAAGTTGCCTAACTTTGATTTTTCTAATTTTTTTGCCACTTAAGGGCCTGTTTTTTCCATGATGATCCTGCACATACCTAGGAGAGAAAAAATCAATATTCCCTTTTTTCGCTCTCCTCATTGCATTAGTGTAGGGATAAAGGGGCATCCCCCCATTTCAATTATGTTTTTTCCCTAACACCTCTTTCAGGCATGATGACTATTGTAAAGCCTCTAAAAATTAAACCCCTAAAGGAAATTCCTTGTCTACTTCAACTTAACCCTAGCTCTAGTAAGAAGCCAAAATTGGCTACCCAAAATTTGTCGCTTTGTAAAAAATTGCTCCCCAACATTCTTGTTTCATTACATTGGTGTGAATTAAGTCTTATACCTAGTAATTTGTCTCACTAGGTAATTAGGGGACTTATTCACATGTTAAGTTTACTTAGGATATAAGATTATTTCTAGAAGTCTTAGTTGGATTTTCTAGAACTTATCTAGCTTTAGTGCATCATTTCCTAGGTAGTTAGTTTGTTAGTTGTAAGATGTCATAGGATTAAGACACATGACCACAATCATGTTCAATCCTATTCCTCACCTTGCCTATATAAGGAAGGTCATTGTAATCATATGTAACATACTTCATACCTCATCATCATTTTGATGGGTCTTAATATCACCCAAGATCATATTCTTGCATACTCTCTTGTGGAAGGTTTTCATTATTTTTGCAGGTGGTCTTGGGTATTGAGCTAATCTTTACCTCTTCATGGTATCAAAGTAGATTTCAAAGATATCAACATCATACACATTCATTATTTTTTCTTTGAATTCCTATCTGGAATGGGAAGCATTCCTGTATTTGTACTTGGTTTTGTTTCTTTTGAAAGAGAGGCTAGTTGTTTGTCTACATTGGATCATGATTTTTCTTCAAACACTTACCATTTTTGTAGGTGATTACATATTGTGTGGGAGCTACATAGTCTCTCTCTTTCCCTCTTATGGAGGGGATTTTGTAATGTATCTATGCACAATGGATGGTGTACTTGGGGGTATCATGGAGTCCTCCATCCTTCCTCACTTGATTGTTTCTTTTCTCTCTTTTCTCTCTTTTGTAGAGGATTTTTGTTCCACTTGGTTTTCTCCTTTTCTCCATTTGTGAGATATTTTTTTTGCATTTGTATATGTGTACCTAACATGACCTAGTATATGAAACCCATCTTTGCATATTTTTGCATCATTTGCATAATAATTATATTCTCCCTAAGTTGAACTTAAGGGGGTGTTGGTGTGAATTTAAGTCTTATACCTAGTAATTTATCTCACTAGGTAATTAATGGACTTATTCACAAGTTAAGTTTACTTAGGATGTAAGATTCTTTCTAGAGGTCTTAGTTGTCTTTTCTAGAACTTATCTTATCTAGCTTTAATGCATCATTTCCTAGGTAGTTAGTTTGTTAGTTGTCACATGTCATAGAATTAAGACACATGTCACAAACATGTTCAATCCTATTCCTTACCTTGCCTATATAAGGAAGGTCGTTGTACTCATATGTAATATACTTCATACCTCATCATCATTTTTATAGGTCTTAATATCAAGAAAGCTCATATTCTTACATACTCTCTTGTAGAAGGTTTTCATTGTTTTTGTAGGTGGTCTTAGGTATTGAGCTAAACTTTAACTCTTACATGTTAGACCCCATTGTTGAAGAAGAAAAGTCTACCCCTCCCTCTCAAAAAAGAAATCTCAAGAAAAACCCTCTATTTCAAAAGACCCTATTGTTGATGAAGAATTGTCTACCCCTCCCTCTCAAAAGAAAGAAAGTTTTGGTAAAACCCTCTATCTCCAAATGTAAATGCTCTAACCTTGATGAATCAAGGACAACCAAGAAGGTTACAATAGAAATTTCAGATGAAGGAGAGGAAGGCTATGTTGATGATTCTAGTAGTGGCAAGGGGGAAAGGAGGTCGGTCAGATTGGCTAATTAGAATGTTAAGGGAGAGAAAATTTCTTTTGAAGAAGAGGATGGGTCATCAAATGAGAAATATATCCCTATGAAGGAGGAGGACATACTAGACTTGAGCCAAAAAGAACTGGAAGTAGTTTTAGGGGAGGATCTTGGAGATGACATGACAAGTGAGGAAGAGGAGGAAAAGGAGGAGAAATAAGAACTTGAAGAGGAAAAGGAGTATGAGGGGAATGAAATGAACACTATTTTGGAGGAGATTGAGGAAGGAATGAATGAAGAATGGGAGGAAGAAAATTTTAAGGTAATGGTCAAATCAGAGGATGAGGAGGAGATGGGGAGAAGCACCCTCCAACATGACAAAAATGAGATCAATTCCCTATAAGAGAAGGTCAACATAATGGATAGTGCCTTTAGTAGCATAATTTCTATCACTTATGGAATCATGAACAAAGAAATATTTAAAATGACATCTAGGCTTTTAAAAGTAAGAAGAAATGAAACACAAAATTGTGGACAAATAGGATGCTAGCAAGCCTAATGAGGACATTGTTGGTGATGATGAGGACCCTTGGAGGAATAGCCTAGAGCTACTAAAAAGGGAATGGAATTTAATTAAATTTCTAAAAGGAATATTTTAGGTTTATTTGATGTTTATTTTTGGTTTTGGGGCATGCATGTTTGTCTCTCAGAGTCTTGTGTGCCATTTTGGTTTTCATCTTATGACTGTTTTCTTTTAACTTGGTGTTGTTCTCTAGTTGGAATGTTGGCCTTGTTTAGGTTTGAACTAGTGGTCAAGTGGCTTGCTTTTTCATTGTTGTTTTGTTTGGGATCATGACCCTTACCCTGATTTTCTAATTAAAAACACATGTAATTTATTTTAATTACCTAGGTAGATAGGACACATGAGTACTATAATTTCCTTATTTCTTATGAAATATTCTTATTTTCTTCCTTACCTTCTCATATTTGGAAATTTTCTTCATCCTCATTTAATTTAGAAACTATAAGTCTATATACTATAGTTCTTTTTATCATTGAATAATCAATTTCATATTAATCTCTTCATATTATTAATATTATATTTTAGATCATATTTTTATTCTACATGATTTAAAGGTTTTCATTTAGCTTTTGTAATCTTATATAGTCACCTAGATATTGGATTCTATTTAAATTTTAACTAAATCCTAGAGTAGGTAAAGACAGAGTAAAAATGGATAGGATATTCTTGATATGTATGAAGGGATGAGTCTTGAGTGGATTAATATCATGGAATGGCTATAACCAATCCTTATAAATGGGAGCATCGAAACTAAAGGTTGTCACTTATGATAATGGCATGTTTTTAAGGAAAATGAATGGGCAAGTGCAAAAAGATGGGCGGCCAAAAAAGGTGTTTTAAGTGGTAAATTTTTTTTATTTTTTTATTTATTTTTTGAAATCAAGAAATATTGACCTTGGATGTGAAATTGAGGATAGTTACACTCAAATTTTTAGATGCAACGAAAATAAGGATCGTAGTGCTTCTAGTCTACTTTCTAAACTAATAGTTTATTTTAAATGGTAGAGATTAACGGTTTCAAAAGAGGGAGCCACATAAATTGTTGTTGTTTTTGTCAAAAAAACATTTAACATAGAAAATTTTGTGGCTCCCTCAAAATCTTAACTTTTTTTTGGTATCTTTAAAATCACTTTAGTGAGAAATTAGCTAACAGCATGTAGTTTGTACCCGATTTTTCTGATAATTTTTTAATGGATATTTGATTTTTTAATAATTCTCAAAGTGGACACTTCCTGAAAAAAATAGAATTTTGGTCATGCTACCCCTATAAATTTTGAAAACTAATTGAAAATCATTTTTTTAATAAGTGTAAACTAGAGTCTAGTTTCTAAAAGTGTAATTTATTTGAAATTTCAACGAACAATTAATTTATAAAGAAAAAAATATGAAACATCACTTTTTACTAAAAAAAGACACACAAACAAAAGAAATCAAAGATGAAAGGCTTAACATGTTCAAAATGTGAAAAAAATTACAACATTAGATAGCTAGGAGAGAGCCTAACATTACCTAGGTGTTTAGTTTGTTTAACCATGAAACATGTGCAAACCTAATGCTTAACATGAATGCGATTATGTGAAATATTGTAGAATTTGCAAAAACACATCTTTGGACATTAGGAAGGCACTCCAAGCCTTTGGGTTGGTATTCAAAAGCAAATACCAAGCCTAAGGCTTGGGGATTCCCAAATCAAGAAATAATGTGAATGCATTATAATGCAAGCGCATTATAATGCAAGCTTGAACATTATAATGCAAGCGCATTATAATGCAAGCTTGCACATTATAATGCAAGCGCATTATAATGCAAGCTTGCACATTATAATGCAAGCGCATTATAATGCAAGCTTGCACATTATAATGCAAGCGCATTATAATGCAAGCTTGCACATTATAATGAAAGCGCATTATAATGCGCTCACATTTTAACACATTTGCATTATAACACACTCACATTATAATACACTCATGTTATTCCATAGTTTTGACATTTTTTTTGTGTTTGTTCTTGAGTTTCCTAGCGAGACATAACGCAAGCGCATTATAAGATGCTTGTATTATGTATTTCTTTGTGTTAAATGATAGTCTACTAAATGCATGTATATTTATTTGTATGCATGTATGTATGCATTTATTCTTGTATGTAAATATGTATGTATGTATGTATGTATGTATGTATGTATGTATGTATGTATGTATGTATGTATGTATGTAAGATTGTATGTATATATGCATGTATGCTTGTATGTATGTAAGTATGTATCTACATGCTTGTATGTATGTATTTAGAGGGATGGATAATTGTGAGCTCAAAGAGAGAGTTGTCTCGGTAGGGTGAGAGAGAAAGACCTAGGAGAGAGAGAGGGGTGGTGAGAGAGAGAGACATGAGAGATGGAGTGGGGGTGGAAGGGAGAAAGGAAGTGGGAGAGAAGGGTTTGGAGTGAGAGGCACTTATCTAGGTAGGGTGGGAGGGATAGAGGGAGAGAGATAGAGAGATAGAGAGAAAGAATTATCTAGGTAGGGTGCCAGAGGGATATAACTAAGAGATAGGGAGAGAGAGGGAGTGAAAGAGAGAGAGAGTGGGAGAGAGAGGGAGTGGGAGAGATAGGGAGTGAGAGAGAGGGAGTGTCAGAGAGAGATAGAGGAAGTGAGAGAGAGTTATCTAGGTACAATGGTAGAGGGAGAGACCTGAGAGATATGGAGAGAGATGGAGTGAGAGAGGGGGTGGTAGAGAGATAGAGGGAGTGAAGGAGAGAGAGGGAGAGAGATAAACGGAGTGAGAGAGAGACTTGAGAGAGGGAGAGGGGGTGGGAGGAGAGAGAGAGAGATGGAGTGGGAGAGAGGGAGTTGGAGTGAGAGAGACTTATCTAGGTAGGGTGGGAGGAATAGTTGAGAGAGAGAGGGTTGGAATGAGAGGGAATTATCTTAGTAGGGTGAGAGAGAGATATAGAGAGAGACAAAGAGACAGAGATAGAGATAGAGATAGAGACAGAGATAGAGATAGAGAAAAAGATAGAGACATAGATAGAGAGAGTTATCTAGTTATGTAGGTAGGGTGCTTGAGGTAGAGAGGGGGGTGGGAGGGAGATAATTGAGAGAGGGAGTAGGAGATGGAGGGATGGGAGAGAGATAGAGGGACTGAGAGAGAGAGACATGAGAGAGGGAGACGGGGTGGGAGGGAGAGACTTGAGAGAGAGAGAGAGGGAGTGGGAGAGAGGGGGTTGGAGTGAGAGGGACCTATCTAGGTAGGATGGGATGGATGGAGGGAGAGAGAGACCAGAGAGAGGGGCGGGTTGGAGTGAGAGGGACTTATCTTAGAAGGGTGGTAGGGAGAGAGGGAGAGAGAGAGGGTGTGGGAGGAAGGGAGATAGAGAGGGTGTGGGAGAAAGAGACTAGAGAGAGAAGGAGAGAGAGGGAGTGGGAGAGAGGGTGTTGGTGTGAGAGGGACTTATATAGGTAGGGTGGGAGAGAGAGAGAGAGTTATCTCGGTAGGGTGAAAAAGGGAGAGACCTAAGAGAAAGAGGGGGTTAGGAGGGAGAGACCTGAGAGATATGGAGAGAGGAGTATGAGAGAGGGGGAGTGGGAGAGAGAGGGATGAGAGAGAGAGAGAGGGGGAGAGAAGAGGGGAGAGAGATAAAAGGAGTGAGTGAGAGAGAGAGACCTGAGAGAGGGAGAGGGGGTGCAGGGAGAGACCTGAGAGAGATAGAGTGGGAGAGAGGGGGTTGTAGTGAGAGGGATAGTTGAGAGAGAGGGGGTTGAATTGAGAGGTACTTATCTCAGAAGGGTGAGAGAGAGAGAGAAGGGTGGGAGAGAGAGAGTTATCTAGTTATGTAGTTAGGGTTCTTGAGAGAGAGACATGAGAGAGAGAGGGGGGTGGGAGGGAGATAATGGATAGAGATGGAGAGAGAGACTTGAGAGAGAGAGAGAGGGAGTGGGAGAGAGGGGGTTGGAGTGAGAGGGACTTATTGTTGGAGTACATGACCAATGAGAGGGGGGTTGAATAATTTGTCTAATGAGGAACCAAATTTTAATAATTAACTCAGTTGTATTATAGAAAGAGGTCCATTGAAATACTTCAAACATTATAGGTATTGCATGATGAGTGATTCACAAAGTTATATAAATCAGAACATGATACTTGAACAAAAATGAACTATTAGACACAACATGAAAAACCATCAAGAGGATACATAACATAAGTATTATGAGTGGAAAGCCCTAGAAGGGTGAAAAACCACTCTAAAATTAAACTTTATTAGGCCTCACTAGCTAGAAACCTCACTAGTTCCATTTTATGCCTCATTAGGAAAGCCTCACTGGCAAAACAATATGCCTCACTGGAAAAAAAATATGCCTCACTGGAAAAAATACACCACTTTCATTAATCTCAAAAGAAATAAAAAAAATCAGAGGGTTATTTTGCTTCATTACAATCCACTATTCATGTGATCTATCTCTACATCGATAATTCAACAAACAACATCTCCATAATTCACCCATACCACAACACTTATATGACCATTTCATCAAATCCTCTTTGAAATTGATTGATCTTCACAAACAAACAACATTAACATCTTCCATTACCCTTATTTAGACTCATTTCATAGTTCAAATGCATTGGCAAAGATTCTAGCCATTGTTGCTCCAATTTAATTATGTAGAGACACTCTTTTTAACATAGATGATCAAAATCATCTACTATTCATCACTTGGACAAAAGGTAATATCTCAAGATCTTCAACAATGCATTCCTCTCATTGACCCATGATACATTCCACCCAATACACACTGTAATAACCAAATGCACATCAATATACATTCCCATCACCTGCTCGTTGGAATTTAAATAGTCTTTAAATATCATTAGTTGATCTAAGGTTTGGTGCCATGTTATCAATTAAACAAGAGCCTTTGATTTCCTTTGGGAAATATAAAAAAAGTATTTAAATACAACCATTTGTGTCATTCAGTTATAAAATAGAGTTAAATTCTCCAAGAGATATGACAACCACACACTTGTCAAAATAAAGACTGGTCAAATAACCATTTTCCAATTTTGAATATTGACCTTTGATTCTTCGACTCTCACCAACTAGTCAATTGAATGATATCCATCGATTTAAAAAAGATTGGTAGGTTAACTAGGGAGATTGGGTTGGTTAATAGATGAGCTTAACCCCCCTGAATACTCACTTAAATGACATTCAACTTGATATAGCAAGTCACTTTTAAAATATAACATAAAGAGATTTTTCTTCAAATCCTTCATAAGATATAAACCTAAGCTTAGGGTTTTAGATATATTTCATGTTTTAGGTTGTGAGATATAGAAATACAATAACCAAAGACTGTAAAATGAAATTCCCACCATTTTCTTCTACTATCCACAAGAATCTAACATAGACAATGAACAATGTCATTCTTCTTGAAAAGGTAGTGAACAAAATGCAACTCTAATCCTCATAAGGTAACCAAAACTCTTGATGAAGAAACCTATAAAAAATCAGCTCAATAAACCTCTTTGGAACCATCAAGCAACAACACCATGAGAGCATGATCAAGAAAATTTGTGTTTTGATACTTTTCCATCAACACCATGTGAACATGTACCTTTGAAACCAATCCATGTTAGCACCACCAAACACCATGAAAGTTCACCATTGACATCGATGACAAACCTTTGAAATCAATGACAAATCAAACCACCACTTATCTAGGTGGAGAGAGAGAGGGAGAGAGAGGGAGTGGGAGAGAGAGTGTGTGTGTGTGTGAGAGAGAGAGATACCATATTGAGGGAGAAGGGGTTGGAGGGAGAGACCCGAGAGAGAGGGATAGAGAGAGAGGGAGTGGGAGAGAGGAGGTTGGACTGAGAGGGACTTATCTAGTTAGGGTGGGAGGGATAGTTGAGAGAGAGGGCGAGAGAGGAAGTGGGAGAGAGATGGATGAGAGAGAGATAGAGGGAGTGAGAGAGAGATACTAGAGAGAGAGGAAGGGAGGGAGGGAGGAGAGAGAGAGAGAGAGGGAGGAAGGGAGGGACAGAGAGGGACAAAGAGGGATTGAGTGGGAGAGAGAGAGAGAGAGAGAGAGAGAGAGAGAGAGAGAGAGAGAGAGAGATTTATCTAGGTATGGTGCCAAAGGGAGAAACTTGAGAGATAGGGATGGGGAGAGAAAGCGAGTGAGAGAGAGGAGTGAGTGGGATAGAGAAAGAGGTAGTGAGAGTGAGAGAGAGAGAGGGAGTGGGAGATAAATAGATGGAGAGAGAGAGAGAATGGGAGAGAGATAGAGGGAGATAGTTAGAGAGAGAGTTATCTAGGTAGCATGCTAGAGGGACAGACTTGAGAGAGGGAGAGTGAGTGGGAGTGGGATTGAGTGTGAGAGAGATAGAGGGATGGGAGAGAGATATAAGGAGTGAGATAGAGAGACTTGAGAGAGAGAGGGGGGTGGAGGAGTGGGAAAGGGAGAGAAATGGAGTGAGAGAGAGGGAATGAGTGGGAGAGAGATAGAGGGAGTGAGAGAGAGAGAGAGATAAACAGACAGATAGACAGATAGAGAGACAAAGAGAGACAGAGAGAGAGAGACACAGAGAGACATAGAGAGAGACAGAGAGAGACATAGATAGGGCGGAGACAAAGATAGAAGTGAGAGAGAGCCAGAGAGAACACAAGAGAGATAGAGAGAGAGACAAAGAGAGAGATGAGAGATGAGAGACGGAGAGAGACAAGAGAGATAGAGATGAAGAGACAGAGATATAGAGGCAGAGAGAGACATATAGGAGAGATGGGGGCGGAGAGAGAGAGCGGGGAGAGAGAGGCAGAGATAGAGATGGGAGAGAGATAAAGAGACATAGAGATAGAGGAGACAAAGAGACGGAGAGGGCAGAGGCAGGCAGAGGCAGGAGGCGAGGCAGAGGCGGAGATAGAGATAGAGATAGAGATGAGATAGAGATAGGATAGAGATGAGATGAGAGATAGAGATAGGGGGCCAGATAGAGATGAAACGGAGACAGAGATAGAGGCGAGGCGAGCGAGGAGCGGAGATGAGAGATAGAGAGATAAAGAGATAGAGAGATAGAGAAAGAGAGAGGGGAGAGGGAGGGAGAGAGAGAGAGGGGGGGTGAGGGAGAGACTAGAGAGAGAGAGATGGGAGAAATATAGAGCTAGAGAGAGATTTATCTAGGTAGGGTGCCAAATGGAGAGACTTGAGAGATAGGGATAGGGAGAGAGATTGAATGAGAGAGAGGGAGTGAGGGAGAGAGAAAGAGGGGGTGAGAGAGTGTGTGTGTGTGTGTGTGTGTGTGAGAGAGAGAGAGAGAGAGAGAGAGAGAGAGGAGATAGAGGGAGAGGGGTGGGAGAGAGAGATGTGAGATAAATATTAAGGTTTAGGGTTTAAGTGTTTAGGTACTAAGGGTTTAAGGGTATGGGTTTGAGGGATTAGTTTTTAAGGCATAGTGTCCAAGGTTGAGGGTTTAGGGTTAAGTGAGATATCTAGATGGCTAAGGAGGGATGGATTACTAAGGAGGGAGAGAGAGGAAACCTTTATAGTATCAACATTTTCATAACACAAGTGCATTTTGAAGAAGTTCAGATATAGTCGTTTTGTATAGAAAGACAAAATATGCTTGCATGATAATGCGAGCACGTGTTAGATTGATCTAAAAATGGTAAAAAGTTAGTACACTTGTGATCTAGGCCCACATGCTCTATTATTCTCCTGGCTATGCACACATTTTGACAAAAAGAAGCTTTTTGATGTTGTTGGGAAGTGCACATGCAATGTTTTCACATTCTACCACCTTTGCATGAACTTCCCACCACCTTTTTATGGTTTGCCAACTTAGGAAGGATGAAATAATAGTTTTTTCACATCAAATTTGATATATATATCAATTCAATCTCAATTTTTGTTGTGTTTCAATATTAATTATGATTGAATTGTAGGAATTTAACATTATAAATTGGTTATTTTTATTGTTATTAGTAATTCTATTCAAGAGTGATATACAATTGAATGTTGAAAAGGAATCAATCTTGTAAAAAAACCAAATTGTTGAGGAGCTTGATGCAAGAAGAAACAAAGACTACATAATTTTCTAGAACTCCTTCATTTGAATCTCCATTTTTTAGGTATGTGAAGTATTTACACATTTTCTTTACATTTTTCTTAATTATATTATGTTTCTTTATCATACCTTATCATACATGCTTAATACAATGCTTTTATTTTGTTATTATGCATATTCCATGTTCATCATTGTTTGTTTGTCATTATAACCTTATCCCCTCTTGGCACATTTTAAACTACACAGTTCTTTACACTTTCCAATTACATTTTAAACCACATCTCTTTGAGGCATTTTGTTAAATAATTGACCTACCTTGTGTATGCTTCCACATTTTTTATACACATATATATATATATGAGAGTAGTTATTAGTATGTAATTGTTTAGGGGGAAAATAGGGTTTACCAAAATCAAAATGATAGACCACTATTTCTCATCCCAAATAATGTGATTTAGTGTGTGATATGATGCAAATAACAATAAGAAACTAACCCTAACTATTATATAGCAGCTATGAGGGGAGTTTTTAGAGCTCAAAATGATGTGTACCTTGTTACAAGAAGTATGTTTTTAGGTCACAAAACTCATTCACCTTTAGTGGTGAGTGGGTCCCTATTAGGGTTTATGAAACTAAGATTTAGGTTTTGTTCCTTGATTCCTACACTCTCAAATCCTTGGTTGTCAACTCCTAAAAACTTATAGCAAATTCTATAGCCTTCTTTCTGTGTTCTTGCACTATGAATGACAACTTTTCAACTTCACAACTTTGACAATTTTGCTTCAAAATTGTTCTCCACTTATCTTCAACCTATAAATCTGCAAAAACACATTCAAGGGAAGAAAAACTTGTTGATTTTTAGTGAATATGGGTTTTCCTTGGTCAAACCTCTTGTAGGTAATAAAAAAAATGATGAAATAATGAAATAGAAGCATGAACATGAAATAATGAAGTGTTGATACCTTGGAAGTTGTCTTAGATTATAAATATGAAAACTAACATGAAGTGGCCATGAAGAATGTAGATCTTGATCTCAAATAAGATGTATAACAATGCTTGGAACTAGATCCTCAATGCTACATCAATAATCTTAGCTCAACAACATGCATGAATGCATTATGCCTTTTACATGATGAAATGACCTTGAATTGCTGCAATAAATCTTCAATAATATACCTTTGAATTCCTTTGAAATGATCTTGTGAACGTTCTCTAATGATAACTTGAAGTTTCTAGGTGAAACAATGTGAATTAACCTCATATTTATACTAAATATAGAGATTAACCATGAAATTCAAACATTTCAAACCGATACCAGATCTAGAATTGACATTCACTAAAATCCCATGAAAATTAAATTCAAGAATGGGTGTCTTATGTGAGGAGGACCCATTCTCCACTAAAGGTGAATGGCTCCTAACACAAGTTTTTAGGACCTTGCTTTCAGGGGGTGGAAAGAACATAAAAAACCCACCTCAAAAATGCATAGAAAGGGGGGTCCTATGTGGAGAGGACCCATTCATCACTAAAGGAAAATGTGTCCTAGCACCATTTTCTAGGACCTTGATCTTTCTAAATTTAATGAACTATGCAATTTGATTATTGGGTGTTAGGATAGATCCTTCAGAAGGTGTCATTAATAAGGCTTAAATTTGAATTAAAGGAGCTAATTAAACTCAATTAAATACAATTAATTAATGCAACCCTAGATAAGTGTCAAAGTGTATTACAACACTTTAAAACACCATAAATAAGGTACCATTTAAGTACATTTTATTAAAAAGGTGCCTAGATTAAATGTGAATGTGTACAACACGTTACAACATTAAACCTAGGCACCATTAGGTTAATTCAATATCTATTATTCCCAAATTATGTAAGGAAAAGGGATACTTTTTCCGTTACTACATTTTTCCCCACTTTAGTGAGAGTTTTCCCCCATGAAAAACTCACACTAAAGTAGACATTCAACAAACTTTAGTATACAACAATAACAAAGTTACATAGTCACACCCTATCAAAGGCCAAGAAAAACAAAGGATCAAGCACAACCGTTCCAACACAATGTAGAATGGGGCTATTTGTCCATAACATGTGCTACTCACTCTGGGGTAGTGGAACCTTAGTTTTTCCACTAGGTTAGTTGTCCCAATCACGCGTTCTCACTCTAGGGTAGTGGAACCTTAGTTTGTCCACTAGGTGAGTTATCCCAACAAGCTCACTCTAGGGTAGTGGAACCTCAATCTATCCACTAGGTGAGTTATCCCAATGAGGTGGAAAATGAGAGAACCATATTACCCTCCCATACCATACCAAATTTATCCTCTTGACAACTTCGATAAGGCACCAAAATGTAATGCTTTTTGTAAATGATTTTGAATGTCATGTCTATAATTTTTTTTAAAGGGGATTTTGCTTTGTTCATGTAAGGTCTTCTTCTTATGGAACATCATGCCTAATGTATCCAAGAGAGGAAAAGTCAAGAATATCAAATTGCCACTTATGGGACGCCTCTTGTTTCACATCATGCCATAAAGGGAGATTGTATGCTTCGAAATATCACACTCTTAGAGGACATCAAACCTAGTGACACCACTGAGAAAAGGACACGTCACAAGAAAAGAGAAAATAATGACATTAAATATGTCGAGAAAGATGTCATTGATGTATTTCCCCACTTTAAAGCGGTTGTTACACCATTACTGTGAACAATGCTTTAAAGTAGCCAATGTTTTGTCCTAAGACATGAGAGATTTCCTTGAAAAACCCTAGCCAAGTCATATGTTTTTGAAATAAAGTTGTGCCATGAAATAGGAAAGAAGAGTTGTCCCCAAAAGTACTTAAGGGATCTATGGATTTAGGGTCACTATGTCTTTGCTACATTGTTGTTTTAAGAGCTCAAAACTATCATCATTCTCAAAATAATCACAGAACTAGAAGAATGGCACAAAGAGAGTGAAAAAAAAGAAAAAGTCTTTCGAGTCAACATGGAAGAGACCTACATGTCTCAATGACTTGTGTCATTCCCAAAAGGAAAACATAAGACATTAAAAATATAAAGGAAAATATTTTGGGTCAACATGGAAGAGACATGGATATCTCGATGCCTTGCATCATCCCCAAAAGGAAAACACAAGACAAATGAAAAATGCTTATGGAAAGAAGAAGAATGTAGGTAAATATAGAGGAATGCACAAAAAGAGAGAGATACGTCAAATGAAACATCATGGGGGATCACATTACGCACAAGCAATCACATTTAGAAACATGAAAAAGAAAAAAGACAAGGCAAATGTGATTCAACCTAAAGCAGGTCATCTACATCCTAATCTCGATCAGTATATACAGAAGGCAGACAACTAGCCAAAGGGACAAGAGAAAGTTCTGAACTAGGGGAAGCACCAAGTTCAACACTCTTTCTAGGAGATTTGTCATCTAAGCTCATAAAACAAGAAAACAATGTATTCAACTCATCATGAATTTCTTCATCAATCTTTGTAATGTTAATGTCATCATCTAGATTAATCACAGTAGGAGGTCGAATGACAATGTACATGGAATGTTCTTGTTTGTATTGTGGTGAGGGTATAGGATCATCATCCATTGCTTTAGGTAGGTTCAAATTTTGATTCTCTATGTTGTTCTTGTCTTCTTGAGTTTGTAATTTATGAGCAATAACATGACCTCTATGCCTACGCTCTCTAGCAATTTGATTTCATTTTAATCTATTATCAATTTGTGTTTATGTAAGAGTGGATTTGTCAATCATAGGTTCCTTCTCTTCCTTGGGAGGAATGGAAGAAACAATAGTAGCTTGTTCAACTGCTTTCTCTTTAACTTTGTAAATTTGTTTGACTCTAGGAGGGACAACAAGATTGTTTTGGTTATCTTGTGGTCTATTGTAGGAAATGGTAGGAGGACTTGCTATAGGTTGTTCTTGGATGTTTGGAAGGGATTTTGGTTCAATCATTGCTTCTTCAAGGATTGGTGGTTCAGTCATAGGCTAAGGAATGTTTTGAAGGGATAATTCTGCTATTTTTTTTCTTTGAAATTTTGATATGATTTTAAAAAGAAGTCCTCATGAGGTTTAATAGGTTCCATAGGCTCAGGCCAAAAGAAATCTAATGAAAATTTCCCTTAGGATAACATAGGATTAAATCCACTATGATTCACTGCAAAGATATCATTTCAAAATGGAAACTTTAGACATTTATGCACAACAAAAGGGATGGCATTCATGGAGTGAAGCCATGGATAGTTGAGCTTCACATGAAATTGGTTCAACTATGGGATGATGGTGAATGAAACACTTGATGTTTATAGTCCAAATTTTAAAGGGAGAGCTATCGAGCCAATCGTAGGGAAAGCAAAACCATTGTGCATCTTGATCCATGCTATTGGTTTATTATATGTATCTTGATATTGTTCTTGCACATATAAGAATTCTCGAGTGATCACATTCTCTCCATAGATAGGATCAATCAATATCCCATTAGTGGGTTTATCATTAATTAAGCCAGTTATGTAAGGAGGACCATCAGGTGCACATTTAAGCATGTCATTTTGTGAGAATTCAATGTCAAGAGGCTTTTTAGTTGATCCCTTATGAGGTCTAGATTCAATAAATCCTACCATTTTAATAAGTTTTTCTTCATTGATATATTTTGTGTTTTCATCATTCATGTCCACTTTCATCACATCATTCTTTGTTTCACTAGCTTCAATAAGGTTAATTATGGCATGTATGTTATTATTTTCTTGTTTGTTCAAATACTCATGACAAACCTAGTGTGCACACCCCTAAATGGAAAAGGGAAATGACCTAAAATGAAATGCAATTTTCAGATTCTAGACCATGCAATTTATTGATTACACAATGCAATAAACTATAAATGCAATGTTGCAAATACAATTTTGATTTTTGACAATGCACTGAAATGAAGCAATTTAAGCTATATGAAATGAATTTGATGAAACAAAAAATTAGAAAACTGAAACAAGAACATAACAACATCAAATAGAAGCCTAAAAATGAGATTTCAATTTCCAAAAAATGCAGATCAGGATCTAATAAGGTCTCATTCGCCAGTAAGGGTGAATAGGTCCTAGATAATTATTTTTGAAATATTTTTATTATTTTTTGAGTGATTTTTAATACTTTTCAGATTCCAAAAAGGTTTAGGTGAAGCTCGATCAGGGAATCATTCGCCAGTAAAGGAAAATGGATCCTTGATTACAGTTTTTAAATTGTTTTTGAATGATTTTCAAGCTTTCTATAATGTCTTTCAATTCAAGGTCTGAGACAATAAATTTTAGTTTCAGATTTTCCAGAAATGCACAGTGTGAAAATACAATAAAATGATAAATGCAAAGGCCTAATTTGAAATTCAATTTTATTTTGATTTTCAAATGCAATTTTATGAGGTCTAAATGATATATAAAGTGACTGATTTGTTTTTGTATTTTTCAAATTTAGAGAATGCAAAACAATGCAGTTCTAAACCCTAAATGAGATGCATGTTTGAATTTCAAGCAAGAAACCCTAAATGAGATCTAATTCAATACAAATTTAAATGTAAATGAATGCAAGATCTAACCTAGGATGCAATGAAAGACTTCCAAAATTATAAAATTACAATGTTCAATGGGTCGAGTTCAGTAGAATGTTTAGGAGGAAAATAGGGTTTACTAAAATCAAAATGATAGACCACTAATTCTTACCCCAAATCATGTGATTAAGTATATGATAGGATGAAAATAACAATCCAAAACTAACCCTAACTATTATAGTAGCTATGAGGGGAGTTTTTAGAGCTCAAAATGATGTGTACCTTGCTACAAGAAGCCCATTTTTAGGTCACAAAGGACTCATTCGCCTTTAGTGGTGAATGGGTCCTTGTTACGGTTTATGAAACTGAGATCTAGGTTTTGTTCCTTGATTCTTGCATTCTCAGATCCTTGGTTGTTAGCTCCTAAAAACCTGTAGCAAATTTTGTAGCCTTCTTTCCATGTTCTTACACTATGAATGACAACTTTGCAACTTGACAACTTTGACAATTTTGCTTCAAACTTGTTCTCCACTTGATCTTCAACCTATAAATCTATAAAAAAAAATTCAAGAGAAGAAAATATTTGTTATTGTTATTGAATAGGAGTTTTCCTCTGTCAAACCTCTTGTAGGTAATCAAACCAAATGATGAAATAATGAAATAGAAGCATGAACATGAAATAATGAAGTGTTGATACCTTGGAAGTTGTCATGGAATATAAATCTACAAACTAACATGAATTTTTCATGAATAATGTAGATCTTGATCTCAAATAACATGTATAACAATGCTTTCATGTAGATCATCAATGCTACATCAACAATCATAGCTCAACAACATGCATGAATGCACTATGCCTTTGACATGATGAAATGACCTTGAATTGTTGCAATAAATGTTCAATAATATACCTTTGAATTCCTTTGAAATTCTTTTATGAACTCTATAATTCTCTCATGAAGTTGCTCTAATGATAAATTGAACTTTCTAGGTGAAGAAATGTGAATCAACCTCATATTTATACTAAATCTAGAGATTAACCCTTAAATTCAAACAATTCAAGCTATCACTAGATCTAGAATTGAAATTCATTAGAATCCCACAAAGAATAAATTAAAAAATGGGTTTCTTATGTGAGGAGGACCCATTCACCACTAAAGGCGAATGGGTCCTAACAAGTGTTTCTAGGACCTTGCTTCGAAGGGTGGAAAGATAAAAAAACCACCTAAAAAATGCATAGAAAGGGGGGTCCTATGTGGAGAGGACCCATTCACCACTAAAGGTGAATGGGCCCTAGCACCATTTTATAGGACCTTGATTTTTCCAAATTTAGTGTTATGCAATTTGATTATTGGGTGTCAAGATAGATCCTTCAGAAGGTGTCATTAATAAGGCTTAAATTTGAATTAAAGGGGCTAATTAACCATAATTAATTAATGAAACCCTAGATAAGTGTGAAAGTGTATTACAACACTTTACAACACCATAAATAAGGTACCATTTAAGTACATTTTGTTAAAAAGGGGCCTAGATTAAATGTGAATGTGTACAACACATTACAACATTAAACCTAGGCAACATTAGGTTAATTCAATATTAATTATCCCCAAATTAAGTAAGGAAAAGGTATACCTTTTCCATTACTACAATAATATAATACATAATTTTTCAATCATTTTCTATGGATGTGCATACCCCTTTCCAAAGCTTCCATTTTGGTATAGGCATGGGGGATGTTGGAAAATGTAGTGGAATTTGGTTTTACACCTAGAAATTGCATTTGCTTAAAAATTTCTAAAGAATTTTTAATAAATCCATTTTGTGCATATCTTTCAATCATTGTAGTCCATGAGAACATATCTCATTGAGGCATTTTTTCAAACAATTCTACCAAAGTAGTTGATTGCCTTGCCTATTCTACCAAATTTTCCATACATGTCTACCAAAGAATTTTATTAAATAGCATTGCCATGGAAATCAATTGTTTGAAGAAATTCCTAAAATAAATGTGGTCTCATGGTGATGCACCTCACCATGAGATCACATTTCTTTGAGGCATTTTTTCAAATAGCTGGTTTCCTTGTCTATGCTACCAAATTTTCCAAGCATGTCTACTAAATAATTTTATCAAACAACATAGACAAGGCAATAAGTTGTTTGAAAAAAATTCCTAAAAGAAATGTGCTCTCATGGTGATGCACATCACCATGAGAGCACATTTATTTAAGGAATTTTTTTCAAACAATTGATTGCCTGGTCTATGCTACCAAATTTTCCATACATTTCTACCAATCATTTTGTCAAACAATCCCCCTTTCTTTCAAGGATTTGATTGATGCCTGGACACATTTTTCCAAAGGTAGGATGTTGACAAAAGTTGTTGAATTTGGATTTATAATCAAGCCAATTGTATCTTCTTGAAAGTTTGTAATGCCTTTTAAAAAATCCATTTTGTGCTTATCTTTCAGTCATGGCATTTCATGAGACAACATTGCTTTAAGGCATTCCATCAAATAATTCATGTGAGCTTTGTCTATGCTACCACATTTTGGACACATGTCTATTTGTGTACATTATATTGGTAGGTCATACATTAGAAAATGGCTACAAAGAAAAGCCACATTCAATAAATTCTTGCAAGGTAGAAATACTTCAAAAAAATTATCTTTCCATTTTCCTTGTGTTCTTATTGCACTTGTTTATTCATCCTGGGGGAGGCATTTTATCAAATAGTTCATGTTCCTTGTCTATGCATCCATATTTTTCATGTATCTACTAAGGATATTTGAACCATAACACTCATGAACATACCCCCTTCTATGTTTTGATAGATTCCATACCCCATTCCAAGGTCCCCACTACAAGGTAGTGGACTATTTGAAAAAATGCCTCATAGAAATGGGGTCTCACAGTGATGTACAACCCACTAGCTTGTCAATGCTATCACATTGAAAAGCTAGTGAGCTCACTAGCTTGTCTATGCTACCACATTTTGCATACATGTCTACCAACACTAGCTTGTCAATGTGATAGCATTTTGCATACATGTCTACCAAAACATTTTTTCAAACAATTTACATGCCTTGTCCATGCTTCCATTTTGTGCCTATCTTGCAAACATGGCATTCCACAAGACCACATTTATTTAATACATTCCATCAAAAAATTCATGTGAGCTTTGACAAGCTAGTGAGCCCACTACCTTGTCAATGCTACCACATTGACAAACTAGTGAGCTCACTAGCTTGTCTATGCTACCACATTTTGCATACATGTCTACCAAAACATTTTGTCAAACAATCCACATGCCTTGTCCATGCTTCCATTTTGTGCCTATCTTGAAATCATGGCATTCAACAATACCATATTTCTTTAAGGAATTCCATCAAAAAATTCATGTGAGATTTGACAAGCTAGTGAGCCCACTACCTTGTCAATGCGGTGTATACCAAAAAAATTTGTCAAAAAATTCAAATGCCTTGTCCATGATTCCATTTTGTGCCTATCTTGAAATCATGGAATTCCATGAGACCACATCTCTTTAAGGAATTCCATTAAAAAATTCATGTGAGCTTTGTCTATGCTAGAAATACTTAAAAAAAAATATCTTTCTATTTTCCATGTGTTCTTATTGTACCTTTTTATTCATGATGGTTGAGTGACATTTACTATTCTACAGGATGATGGTAAGTATTTTGTATGAAGGGTTGAATGGAATATATTTCATTTATTTGTATGGATTTATTTTTTAGGAACTAATAATTGTCTCTTTATCATGCTATAGATAAAATTATCCATCATGCTAAGGAAATAATCAAGGATTAAACGAGCACAAGAAGAGATAGATGCTAAGAATGCAAAGAAAGTAGCATGGATGAGGGAACTTCGTGAGAAGAAGAAATTGGAAAAATTTGACGAAGACATTCCAATTGAAGAGGAACCTCAACCATCAAGAAGAGATATGGAATTAGTAGCACAAAGGGAATGAATTTGAAACCTTCATGCTAAGAGAGATTTGAATATTGTAGTTGGAGACATACCCTCTACTACAAGTGAATATGGAGGAAACCATCTACTGCAAGTGAATATGGATGGAAACCATCTACCACATCTCAAGTTGAGAGTACATCATCACTCACATTTGAGAAAGGAGGTATGCCATCATTCCCATCTCAACCTCAAGGTATGTCATCTATTTCATCCTCAATAAAAGGTACACCATCTAACCCATCTCATTTAAATATTGATGAAATTACTAATGTTTAGATAAATATACCTTTGAGAACACCACCTAGAATTTTGTATAGAAAGCCAAAGTTTTTGATTAATATTGATGAAAAAAAATTGTAGCCAATGAAAGGTAAGATTCCACAACACACTTGTAGAATACATACTCATAAGATTTGGAGAGTGTTCTTTAAAAATTTAAATGAGACCACAAGATGTCAACTATTTGTTAAAATGATACAAAGTATAAAGTATAGGTCCATAATGAAGATTCTTGGGTTGAGAACATTAGATGCTTCAAGTGAAAAAAATATTGTGAAGAATCTAATGGATGCATATGAGAGTGTGGATAAGACCTCAGGCTCAAAAGATAGTAATATCACATGATGTGTCATTACATCAACAATAGTAAGTAATCAAATGAGGAAAGCTTGTATCATTAGAAAGAAGTGTCAACAATTAAGAATTAATAGAAAATTTTTATCAAGATCCATTCAAAGGTGCCAAAGAATTGAGGGCACTAATTCCACTAAATTATGGGCATTCTCGAGGAGACTACCACAAAAAGATAAACCAGTTGTTGAAGCATTGAGATCACTAATTAAATACTATTGGAAGAATAACACAAGGGTGTCTCTGAATCAAAGGGATGTGGTATGAAGGAGAATCGATAGTCGAAACTGTGAGCCACATCCAAAGAATTTTTTGGATATGACTCAAACACAATTTTTTTGTAAATTTCTAGAGGATTATTCTCAAAAAATTTCAAATATGTTTTGAAATGCTTAAACCTTTTTATGTCAAGATAATTCACACACACTACTTTTTGTAGATTACATATTGATTTTTTCTAACCATTTTGATGTTTATTGTTATATATATAAATAGATTTGCATAATAACAATGTTTTGCAAGATTTTGGCATACATGACCCACTAACATCTTTAAGAGACTTCTTATCAGAAAATTATGTGAAAGAGAGGAAGGTCAAATATTCTACAGGAAGGGTTAGTGCAGGATCATGGGGGTTAAAACTAGGCCCTTTAGTGGCAATAAAATTCAAACAAATAATGTTAGGAAACTTGATGTAAAAATTTGAATAAGTTATTAACATAATTTGAAAAATATGTAAGAACAAAATTTGTAGAAAATTGAATGTAGTTTCTAAGATATTATTCCCTTTTCGGAAAAAAGTAAATCTATTTGGTGAAAATTTGAAATTTCAATGTAGTAGTACTAAATTTTCAAGAAAAAATAAAATGTAGGTGTATGTTTGACCAACCTAAGTAAAAGAAAAAAATAATATGTATTTTTGAAACTTTCAATATTAGTAGAGGGCACGTGCCCAGATGTGCCATATTTTTTTGTAATTTTTTTGCAAGTAAATAATTAGTTATGATTTTTTTATTAAAATTTTTAAAAAATATTAAAACTTGTTTGTTTGACCACCATAACTTGGTCAAAATTTTATGAAATTCAATTTTTCTTTTTTCATCCTATAGTATGGGAAGCATAGAATGTGTCACATTTTTTGTATTTAAAAAATGTGAAATTGTTTAAGAATTATATATATTTTTCAATCATCCTATCAATTAGGACTTTAGTCAGAATGTATGTAGAAAATCAATAATAATTATCTATTTAATTCCAAATAAGGTATATCTTATATTTTTGGAAAGCTGACAATTTTCTCAATAAACCCTTTTTGTTTCATCAAATTCAGATAAAAAAAGTTGTTAGCCACTTTTTTATCATATCGCCACTTTTTGGACCCCCATGATCCTACACTCACCTAGAAATTATGCTTGGATGACACATGTCATCATTGTGTTGGCTTGCAACATATGCCAATATGCAAACATATGGAAAGAACACATGTGGTAGGAAAGGAACGAGTACAGTTCATAAAGTATAAATAGTGTCCTACAATACAAAAGATGGTAATCAAGCAAAAAGGTGTGATTTGGTTATTCAAAATAATCTAGTGTATCAATTTATGTCTACATTTTATGATAGTATAGTGTATGAGTATGCACTGCATACCCATAAAACTCGATGGTTGGACTTGTAATTCAAGTTATGCATGGACACCATTTCACTTGGTAACATTATTTTTGTGGTTGTTTTTATAGAGAACTACACTCTACAACAATAGCATGAGGTGCAATAACAATACTACAACTCCACACAAGTTTCTATATTTGTGCAGATAGCATTCATTTATGTAGCTGATAATATAGAGGATAATAGGAAGGTATTGAGGGATTGCCACATTTACATTAGTGACGATCATACACAATATACATAGTTCATGCAAGGTTTCTTTTAGTTGTTCTACAATGATTTGGCTAGGAGGGGCATAGCATACAGTCAATATATAATATGGTCAGATAACTATGCATCATAGTTCAAGAACTTGTGAATATTCTATTGGTTGAGCAGGATGCATGTTATTACAGGTGTTCAACATATTTAGAACTTTTGTGAGGCTAGGCATGGAAAGGGGGAGCATGATGGTGTATGAGCATGTATCAAAAAAGAATTATCACGAGAAGAGTTAAAGTATAAAGACAATGCAAAGTTGACAAATGCAAAATCAATCATTGAGTGGTGTAATGCTTTGATGGGCCTAGGTAATGAAGGTAAGTCTTTAGTTCATATATTTTTTTGGTTGATAGATGATACTAACATTGCACCATATGAGGATTGTTGTAAACCAATAGGATCAAGTGAGCTACACTCTTTCCTTTGCTCAAATTCAGGTTCATGGAGTTTCCATATGCAAAAAATGGCACGCTTTTGTTCTTCATGTACAATTCAAGCTTGGAATAAGTGCAAGTCAAAGGAGTGGGTTGACGAATGGTGGTTAAGTTATCTTAGCCCACTTCACATGTATCATCCCTTGACAACATTGGAACTGACACAGATGGAATCATTGGTTGACTTTGACAACATATCAGATCTAGTTCAACCAGGTAATATATCTAGTTGCATAGTTTTTGAAATTCCTATTGTTAGCTTACTTTGTAGTGTATTTGTAATGTTGACTAATTTCATCTAATTTGCTACATCTATCAATGTAGGGCATGCTTATGTAGTTATTGTAGATGAAGACAATGAAGAGGGAATGTATTACTACTTGTGTCCTTATTTTGAGGCCAAAAATAAATTGGAGGCCCCAGTTATAGATGGAGAAAACATAGAGTACCCTACAAGCTTATTGGTTGTTACTGGAACATGGCTTAGAAGGTACCCACATAAGAGTGTTAATGTTTGACTCTTTCAAGACTTTGACATGCATCAAAATATTCTTCATTACTCGAACCTTGTCATGGCATCCAATGTTAATTTGATCGAATATGAGGGTAGACCTTTGAACAAGACCTTGTGGAAGGTGTGTGATTCTAACCATGAGGAAATACTTGACACAATAAAGAGTAGATTAGACCTGAATGGTTCATTGGATTAATTTGTAAGTATGCACATTAATTTATATTAAAATTTCTAAGTATGCAAATCAAGATTAGTTAATAGTTAGACCTTTCATTTTTATATTTCAAGTTTACATATGTTTTGGCCTAAGTTTGTACATATGTTTTGGTTTGAAGTTTACATATGAATATTGGGAAGATTATATGTTTTGGTTTAATGCATAGCATAGACAAGGTAGTGAGCATTGACAAGCTCACTAGCTTGTCAATTTAATATCATAGACAAGGTAGTGAGCATTGACAAGCTCACTAGCTTGTTAATGCGATAGAATAGGCAAGGTAGTGAGTTGTTTGAACAAAAGCCTCAAAGAAATGGGGTCTCCTAGTGATGTACCCCCATTTTTTTGAGGCATTTTTTCAAACAACTTACTACCTTGTTAATGTGGCAGCAATGACAAGGTAGTGAGATGTTTGAAAAAATGACTCAAAGAAATGGGGTCTCCTAGTGATGTGTACATCACTATGAGACCCCATTTCTTAAAGGAATTTTTTCAAACAACTCACTACCTTCTATTCAATATTTCAAACAATAATCCTTGTAAACCCACTCATATATAGATAGGTGACTTTGCTATTAAGTCATTGGTTGTGAGTTCATTATTTGACTCAATAAAAGTTGGTCCACTTGATTAAGTGGTCAATTTTCAAAAAATAATTGTTTTTATTCATCACCTCATTCTATCATTCATCCTATTGATTTTGGCATACCTTTGTGAGAATGAATATTTTTACTCAATGATTAACCACTATCAATACAACCTCTAAAAAATTAGTTTGATTGATCTCTTAAAAAATGTATGTTTGTGCCCTTTCCTCTTACATTTTATACCATTTTAATTAAGGTCTTCAATTTAGTAATGTGTAAATGCATTTTTTTTCATTAAAAATCAAACTCTAACTTTGACTATATTGTTCTCATATTGTCCTTTTATTAGTTTTTGTACAAGGTAGCAATGACAAGGTGGTGAGCATTTTTTCAAACAACTCACTACCTTGTCGATGTGGTAGCATTGACAAGGTAGTGAGCTCAATACCTTGTCAATGTGGATGCAGTGACAAGGTAGTGAGCATTGTAATAAAAAAATGCCTCAAAGAAATGGGGTGTCATGGTGATGTATATCACCATGAGACCCCATTTCTTTGAGCAATTTTTTCAAATAACTCACTACCTTGTCAATGTGGTAGCATTGGCAAGGTAGTGAGCTCAATACCTTGTCAGTGTGGTAGCATTGGCAAGGTAGTGAGCACAATACCTTGTCAATGTGGTAGCATTGGCAAGGTAGTGAGCTCAATACCTTGTCAATGTGGATGCATTGACAAGGTAGTGAGCATTGTAAGAAAAAATTCCTCAAAGACCCTATTTCTTTGAGGAATTTTTTCTTACAATGCTCACTCCCTTTTCAATGCATCCACATTAACCATGAGGACATCTCTCATTGGGGCATTTTTTCAAATATTTCATGTGCCTTCACTATGCATCCACATTTCATGTGTCTACTAAGGAAATTGCAACCGTAACACTCATGAAAATCCCCCCTTTTATGTTTTGATAGATGTCATATCCCAATCCAAGGTCCCATTGCTACTATGGCTAAAAGCCTAAAACATGTGTTTTTGACCAAACTATGGATGTGTTAGCTCTAAAAAATGCAAGTTTGAACCACGAAAGGTTGCCAAGCTTTCACAACGTTCTAGGGTAACAGACAAGGTCGAAAAGACTTTGGACCTTCTACTCTTTAGGTGTTGCAAGACCTAAGTGGGTGTACTTATTTGAATGATGTAAGCTTAATTTATGATTATCTCTCATACAATAATTTGTCCACGTTGGCATATAAAATAGACAAATAAAATCAAAATTGGTATAAATTGTATACCAGTATTCAAAACTAAACCCTAAATGCTCAGTTAACAGATGTAAAAATATGAGTGAAACTAAAGAATGAAAATGAAAATACTAGTGCCTTATAGGGTTTATGGAGTCAAGAGAAATCTGAAACAAGTACATTGTTCTAGTAGACATTCAAGTTATTTAGCATTTTATGTAGTTTATAACTTGTATAAACATGCAGGATTGTGATTATTGAGTTCTTCTTAGTAATCCAACTAACATTCCCTAATTACTATGATCAATTCAAAGAATTTAATCTTTACTGGAAAGAATCTATTAATTGACCATACAGATGCAGCAAATGTGTACTGACGAACTAGGTATAAACTTGTTACACCAATTCGAATAACTAGAAAACACCATTAAGGAGACAACTTCAATAATACTTTTCAATGAATACCATAAACAACTGATACCAGAAACCATTGCACCATAATATTAGATTTTCATTGATATTTCCATGATTTTACATATGTGACTAGTCTCATCCTTGCCAAAAAATGATATTCTACCATCCCTTCTCTATTCTCTATCCTCTTCTACCTATCGCCCGCACAATGTTTTCAAAATGGACATTTATACATTGAGAATGTGAAAGGACACAACCTTTTGGAAATAGGAAATATCAATTACAAAACAAAAGATAGAGAATAATTAGACTCTATTTAGCCACAAGTGAGTCTTAGTGAGGTGATCCAAATAATCCCGGTGCTCATATGTGTCGGCATCTTCAACAGCATTCCAGATCGTGATTTCCATCTTGATCATTTCCTCATTTTGCTCACTAACCTCCTCCAATGCTATATCCTCTGCAGAAGCCGTCTTCATGATCTCATCGAGCATTGACTCACATTCGTTTTTACACCTAACAACATCCTTCAATTCACCTTTATCATTAGAGAATGTGATCATAGTTTTCTTGACAGTTGCAATTAACCCTTGTTCATCCCCTTGCAATTCATCATAGAAATTTTGATGGCGATTGATTATATGATTCGCAGCTTCAAGTGCAGTACTGTTAGGCTCATCACTTTGGGCCAGTTCATGAAACTTCTCCATAACTCATCCATCCATCCTTGTGTGCTCCTCCAATGCAACAAGAGTATGAGAGTATCTTCCCCACAATTTATTCAACCAGGATGTCAAATGATCCTGCCTTTTCTTGACAATTGTAGCAATTGCATCATGCTTTCCCTGAGAATAAGCACTTGATCCTACCCAGTGGTTTTTCACCTAAGAGCTTTCTCCATGAGTGATCATTTTATTTGTCCCCATTGAAACACCAACCAAGTCTTTGAGTCTATCATTTTCTCTCAACAAATTTTCATTATTTGCTTTGTACATTTCTCTTTCTTTTATCAATAGCTGAATTTGTGCTTTATTCAACTTTGCAATATTTACCCCAATATCTGCAGTAGCTACATGATCAGCTTCTCCAGCTTTTAGAGTCATGACATGGCCAAATGCCTTCTCTGTATCAATTACCACTAATTTCCTGTGGGGTGGGTACAAAGCCCATATCATCAATGATCCCTCATCAGTATTATACTTAGATCCTGCATATACTTCTGTCACCTTTTCCTTGTCAAGCTTATGTGTAGCATTACTGCCCTTCAAGAAACTATCAAAGACCAATGAGAGTTCAAATCAAGGCCAGGAAAGATCATGACACCAGCACTCTCCAAAATTTTCCTCCCCACTTCAAGAGTCATATTTTTCATTTCATCATCCACACATTTTCTCAATTGAGCCAGCAATTGTTCCTCATTTCTTGAAGTAACATCATCAACATTCTCCCCTATTTCCTTCCCCTTTTGCTTGTGCAAGAATTCCTTGAACTCTGGGGAATGTATAAACTCATCATCAGAGACAAATGATCTGTATTCCATGTGCCTTGCATCAACATCACCACTTTCAATACTCTGTTCTCTAACTAGGTAGACATACTGTTGAGTCCTCATCCTAGATACCTTTTCTGTTTTACCCTATGGCACATTAGCTCTTGGTATTTCCTCATCTCCAAAAGACAATAGCTCAATATCCTGTAGCCCCTGGTTATATCTTTCAACTACCATGTCTGCTTCATCTTCATCCAAATTCCTGATCATATCATCAAAAGGATAGGGTACATGTTGATACCCTCCAAAGTTAATCCTTTCTTTGGATGAATTGATATATCCTTCAGGGTCAAAGTTTTTCCTGGTTGGTCCTCTTTTCATATTATAATGCAACAATCTATCAAGGGTTGAATTATATCCCTCTTTAGCCAACACAGTGAAATCACCAAAACACAAAGTACTAGGCATAAAACTCTGCTTCCCAAAAGAACTGAAATGCATCACACTAGAGTAATCCATCTGCCTGACAATTTCCAAATATGCAACCTTGTTTGGAACTGTCCTTGGTAGAATGAGATGAGCATCTTCAAATCCATATACTCTGATTACTGTAGCTCCCTCCAAATAATACCAGTCTCCCCAGTTATGATCAATTGGCCCATTGAAGTATTTTGACTGAAGGAATCTTTTGATCTCATCAGTCAATGAATAGTTACAAGGATAATGATACAATTTATACAATGTCTTTACAAAATTCTCTTCAAAATGAATGAAACTAGAACCAACAAACCTGCTGTCCCAAATAGCAGTCCAGAACTGAACAAGCAATGCTTCACCCTCCTTACCAATTTGAGAAACTCTCATTTCTGGAGGCCATACCCCTAACTCCTGTCCGAAATATAGCACTAACTACATCAACAATGAATAGTTTTTGAGATGAACAATAGAAGCTCCACCCTTTATAGCCATCAATCCTAAATCAAGCTCCTTAAAAATATATGAAGCATAATCAAATGGCCTAGAGTTATGATATTGGATATCTGATGTGATAATCATTGGCACCATTGACATGAATTCTGGGGCATCCATTCCCAAGACACACTGAAAAAATATGTGTGCTTCATATAAGGTTCAAACAAATCTACATGATAGGGAGGCCCTTCACTATCCTCCAGATGTTCTAGCTTGTTACCCTATTTGACCCTATGAATTGGTAACCTCCAACCCTTGTAAATTGTATCCATTCTTGAAATTCCTTCTACAACTCCTCACAATTGATTTCCTCATTGCAAAACCCTTCCAATTTGAAAACCTCACCTATTGCTTCTTTTGACACATGTATCTAAGGTTTTCCAGAAGGATCACATATAGCTTTATGTTTTGGATCATAATGATCAGCAAGCAATTTTACCGATTCAACATTAACGAATACATTAGGGCACACCAATTTCCCTACATTCAACTTCCATTGATTACAGACTGGCTCAAAACGGTTCCTCCTATGGTAGTGGAAATTGAAAAGTTCATACCCTCTTACAACAGTCTATACATCACCTATGGACTTGCATTTATCATCCAGCTTATCAAATTCTTCCCTAAGCTATGTGGACCTTCTAGCTTTAGGCCCTAAACCAGGTAGTTGATCAATAAGGTCTTGATTCAACATTCGTTCAATGCCTTCATGCTCTGTATCAGTCTTTTGTTTCTTTCCCTTCGACTAACTACTCTCACCAAGATTTCTACCCTTACCCTTTCCAGAACTAGAAGACTCCATTTTCAAGCTTACAGAATCAAAATGTGAAAAAACAAAGAAGCAATTACTTACAGTATTCTGCTTGAGCTCCTCAGACTAAAAAAATGTCTCGGTTCTCACTTCAGCATGCCAATTCTTCTACAATCAATTCGGCACTGAAGAATTGATTAAACCTTCCCTGTTATATCCCGTCGCGCCATTAATGAAGCACGAATGAAGGCTCATTTGAAATTGGCACTATCGCATCAAATGTCCTATCGATGAGAAAATTTCAAATCTAGGGCGAAGTCCCTTTTCAATGTTTATTTAACCTTTCGCCAAGACACTTTGTGGTCTTACCGACACCTAGAATCAACTTGATGACTATTGCTTCTATTTTTCATGTCGCTATGACAATTCCAAGTCAGGGAGATATCTCATAGATATCTTTGCGTCTTACCGATATGTACTCTTCAATGTATTCTCCAGTCACTATGACAAGATCACCCTTTCCTCGATAAAAATAATCCTACTAATGAAATAAATTCCATCGACAAGACTCTTAGAACTCAGAAAGACTCATACCGAGAACTTCTTCTCCTGGTGATGCACATCTCTATCGGCATAACTTTTGAATCGACAAGACTCTATAACTTCTCACTGATAGCTTTTGAATACCCTTGAACTTGGTTCGACCAAACAATAACCACTTCGCTAAGACCTTTCCCGATGCACATAAGTCTTACCGAGACATTTGTTTGCAAGTCAGTCGATAAGACAAAATGATTTCGTTATGAGTTCATGTAGATACCAATCAGTCTGGCTGAAACAACCCCTTTGTGCATTAATCGGTATGACATATTGTATTCGCTCTGACATTACATCAACGCCCCAACATATGCTGATATATTTTTTATATATGACTGTCGGAAAGAAAAAATACTTCACCAAGGCATTCTCTCAAATACCTTTAGCTTGACTGATATACTTCCACATGCACTGGTCGGTGAAACACAATGTATTCACTATGACTTCACTCCGACAATGATTCCCTTTGCCAAAATGACTCCTTTTGTCACCGAAACAAGAAAATTGTCTTGCCGATAGTCTACAACAAATATACATTAGTGAAAAATCAGGTCAGGGAGATTTTTACTATGTCTTGCCAATTTGGGTCTTTTAATGAAATATGAAGGACTAAATGGATTCAAATGGATCACATGACAAAAAATAAGCAAAGCAATACAAAGAGGGAATTTTATGCTTATGATGAGGACTCAATGCTAGAACTCTTGAATGCAATAGACTGTAAAAATTTCAAAATTTTACAGTTCTAACATGATGCATGGAAAAAATATATCAAAGCATAATAATAATCAAAGGAATAGACAAGGTATTGAGCTATTTGAAAAAAATCCTCAAAGAAATGTGGTCTCATGGTGATGGACATCACCATGAGACCACATTTCTTTGAGGCATTTTTTCAAATAGCTCATTTACTTGTCTATGCTACCACATTTTCCATACATTTTCCATTTTGGGCATATCCTATAATCATTCCAATATTTATGGGTAGATTGAAAAATGAACAAATGAAGTCAAATATTCTTGAACTTAACACTTTCGTGGAGAAAATACAATTGGAAATAGATGATAAGGAAGAAGCAATATGAAATGTAAGTGAAAAAAAGGAGAATCGGTGTGGTGGAAACCTCAAATTCTTATTTATAAAGGTAGATAAGTTTTGTAAAGAACTTGTTAAAAGAAACATTTGCATTTTGTAATAAAAAGGATATTTCCAAAGATAATAATAGTTGCAGATGCAAAGGCAATAGTTGGAAGTGTTGAAATTGAAGCAAAACAACTGAAGATAAAAATTAACCCCTTAGAAAAGGAATTAAAAGAAAAGAATAATATTTTATCGTCAACAAAAAGGATGTTAGTCTACTCTAAATTTTTTTGAAAAAGAAACAAACCAAATTGAATGAGATACATTATCTATTCAATGAAGATATTTTTCCTGTTCTCGAAAAGTTGAGGAAGGTGGATGCATAGATTATTCTCTATTCATCATACAACCAAATTTACTATTCTAACACATTTACATGGGTGGGTTTATGCTACGAAAGGTCCTCTTTCACACCCAAACATGTCGAAATGGTCTGAGCCACATTCTATCGGTGAAGTCTCTTAAGAGACCAAAGTGCAAAAGGGTAGAAAAATTCAACTAGCGATTATTTAGAAACCATGGCACTTTGAAACACTCCATCTAATGCTACAAGATCGTGTAGGGCCCCTCAAAAATAAACTCTCTTGATTTTTTTATAGCTCCAAGTCATTTTCCCATGGTGAACATATTTTAGTTGATGGAAAATGGGTCAGTTGCATGTAGTGTGAAGTTGGAAAGTGGTGTAACTTTTGTTATGTTTGTCATACGACTAAATTGACTATTCCAACATGTTCGTATGGGAATTTTTATGCTAGGAAAGGTCCTCTTTCACACCCAAACATGCCAAAAAATTTTGAGTCGCATTCTACTAGCAAAGTCTCTTAAGAGACCAAAGTGCAAAAGGGTAGAAATTTTTTTTGAGCAATTAATCGGAAACCATGGAAGTTGGAAACAATTTGTCTAAGGCTATGCGATCATGCAGGGCCCCTCTAGTATAACCTCTCTCAATTTTTGATAGATCCAAGTCATTTTCCTATGGTGAACAAATTTCAGTTGATGGAAAACAGGTCAGTTGCATGTAGTGTAAAGTTGGAAAGTGGTGTAACTTTTATTTTTTTGTCATACGACTGAACCAACTGTTTCAACACATCCATATGGGTTGGTTTATGCTAGGAAAGGTCCTCTTTTGTGCCCAAACATGTCAAAACAGTTCGAGCTACATTCTACTAACAAAGTCTCTTAAGAGACCAAAACACAAAAGGGAAGAAAACTTCGATGATCAATTACTCAAAAACTATCAAAAGATAAAGGGGAAGGGGAAAATAATGAATTCACCACTACATCTCATGACCATAAAACATAGGTTCCTTCATGCCTGGAGTAGTAGTTGAAAAGAAAGGCTCTTGTTCTCGCAAACCCTAAATCCCACCTAGATGCAAATCTAGCTAGAACATAGGTCAAGACCTGAGAAAAGAAGAAGTCGAAGATTAGGTCACACATCACTACAGATGCCTCTTGTTCTAGAATATTGTAGGTATCCATCCCCACCATAGACAAAGATGTAGACACCCTTCAAGGAAAGGATTATCAAGTGACCACCATCAATTTAGGCCCCACTTCTTGAGCTCAGAAGATTGATGAATTTCAAGGGTATGTATCTACAATCCTCCAAAAAATGAACAAGGATCAGTCAATGAAGGAGGAGCTAAAAGCATAAGTGGAAAAACTAACTTCCTATATACAACGATGTAAAATATCTAGAGAGGAAGCTCCAATAGAATCACCCATGTTCGCTTTGCTATCTAAGGAGGAAATCAATAAGATGGAGATAATGGAGAATTGGACCAAGTCCACCTCAGACTGGTTCAAAAGAGTTTTCGACATGGGAAATAAGGGAATTCACTACACAACTAAAATGCATAGTGAATATCGGGTTTTGAAAGAGGAAGTCGATTAGGATGTGTAAAGAGTTTTTAAAACTCTATAGAATCACATACCCAAAGTTGGAGAGAATTCTCAAGCTCTCCAAGAAAATATGAGAAAAGGAGTTAGCCTTGTCGAAAGAAGGTGATTGGTTGCTTGAGGCATGGCTACTCAATTGTGAGTACAAAAAAGGATTTTTGGAGAAATCTCTGATTAAATTAGATGCCAATCACACACGAATTATGGATCACTTGGTTGAATGCAACAATTTCCTAGAACTAATAATGGGGTATGAAATGTCAGTGCTAGAAATAGATCGAGAAGTTATAAAGTGTGAATTCCATAAGAGAATGGAGCAAGGGACCGGTGACACTCTGTTGGTAGAATTCATGGATTTTGCTATGTGAGCCTTCTCTGAGTTGGAGCAAATGGTCAAGGAGAGATGTGCATAAAGCATCATGACAAAATTGTGGAAGGATTCAAAGGGGTCACCTTCCAGATCTCAAAATCTAACTACTCCAAGGAAAAGAAGCTCTTGGCTACCATTGTTAAAAAATTTTAGTATGCCACATTGCAAAAGGGAGCAGGAAATCCTATAATAAATGATGAATATTTAAATAGGTAGCTACAAGAAAAAATAGAGAAAAGATAGAATAGCCTATTTTTATATTATAAATTTTGTACTCTTATTGGGTGATGTGAAAACCCTAAACTAGAATGAATTTGAGCCATTCATTGTAAAGCAATCTTGACTACTCATTTTAGTTTTTAAAAACAATAAATAGGGGCATCCTCTCATTTTCAAAGGGAGATGAGTTGTTGTGTAAAGGAATTCTGTTGCAATATATAAGAAAAGCATTGAAGTTGATGGTTTCTTGTGTATTGTTCATTATGTGTGCATGATTTAGCTTGCATATTTATTTCAACATTCTTCATTTCTATTTAAGTTTATTTTCATCTTGTAGTTCATGTTCAACTTTAATGATGGATGTATGTTGTAGTATTAGATGCACTTCTAGCTCAAAATTTTAGTAATTTATTGATGATAAGTTGCTATGTAAAGTTAATCTGAGCTATTCTACTTTCTGCACTTAAGTTCAACTGTATGTTCATGCTAGATAGTTGAATGCCACAGTCTAAAAATATGCAAAGAGCCTTAGAAGATTGCACTAGTTTTGTGACACTATAGCTTGTGCTTGGTTAAGAAAAACTCAGTTTGGGAAGTCTTTCTACTACAATTTCAGCCATCGTTACTATTGATCATAGTTTTAGAATTAGGATAACTTCCAAAACCTCCAACCTTTTGAATTTTCTTTCAGAAATCTAATTGAGACGTACAATTCTAGCATCAATGTATGTCCAAATCTGATAGTTCAAGTAGGTTTTAGACTATAGTCCTAGCATTTGTTGTCATTTTTTATAATTTTGAGAATTTTGAAACGTCAGTATAGACCTATGAAACTCCATGCTTCTCGAACCATAAAGGCCCCTTGTGATTACCAACAATTCACACATCAACACTAGGTTGTTTTTGCATAGTCATGACCTGACACCTAAGATACCTTGGGGTGTTTTTCTAAAACTCAGTTGTAGGAAATTACCTTTCAAGAGAGATAGGACATTAATGTTTTGTCTATGTTGAGAGGTGTAAAAACACCCATCAACAAAACTAGGGCTAGAAGGAGGGTAGTTGGACGAAGCTAGATCAAATGGGGTCATTTTCTCCCTAATGATTTCAAAAGTAACCAAATCCACCCAAATAAAGGAGAATTTCAGGAGTTAAAGACCCCTACTAGGGCTAGAAGGGCCAAGAAAGGGGAAGCTTCAACATCAGCACAACCCACTCAAACTCCATCCTCTCCATCTTTACCTTCTTCTTCACTCCAACCAACCTTTTCTTCATTTTCTAGCCACCTCAAAAGTATTGTTACAACTACCATACCATAGCCTTAAGTTGTTGCAACTCTACCATTACCACCCCCACCTCTATCAATGGCTTAGTTGGGAAACAACCCATCCCCAGTTTTCTTCAATGACTATCATGACATACCTAAGAATCCAAAAGGCTTTTGCTCCAGGTTCCATCCAAAAAATCCTTAGAGGACAACAGAAGAGCACATTAAGATTTTCCAAACAGCCCTTAAGGATAGTAGATTGAACATGAAGATGTTGCATGTAGGCTCTTTCCTTATTCACTGGGAGATGAAGCATTCTATTGGTAGATACATTTACCTACAAGTTCCATCACCTCTTGGATCCTCATGAAGGAAACATTTCTACATAAATTTAAGATCCTAGTTAGCCCTACAAACATATCAACAATTCATGTCAGTCAAAAGGGAAGTCAATGAGCCAATCAACTCCTTTAACAATATATTTCACCAGGCATACATGAAGTTGCAACCACCTTATGTGGTAGATGATGCTTCGACTAGAGCAATATATTATGCCGCCTTAGATAATCTCACATCAACTTTGGTCAAGCGAATGCATCAACCTCTTGCATGTTTGGTAGATACTTATGTGGAAGAAGTGAAGGAAAGCATGGATTTAGGACAACGCTTGGTTGGTCCACTACCATCATTAGGACCTACTACTAATCTAGGACAAGTCCAAGGACTCAATCATGCCCTGGCCCATGAAATGCCATTGATGAATCTAGTCCCTCAACTACCCATTGTGCCACATCCAGGGCCACCACTGAATCAGGCACCATCAGTACCTAGTTATCTATATACCTCCAACCAATAGAGTTATTTGCAATAGTTACACGTACCATTATATTTTCAAAACTCGAAAGCATCAACTTCCCAACAAAATTCCTCTCTAGCACATTCGTTCTTCCTTCAAAATTCAGTGTCAATGTAGAACAATGTAGAAAAGGAGTAGATTGATGAACTGGCCAAGTTAGTAAGGAAGCTATCCACGTAAGTCACTCATTTGAGGAATCAAAAAAACTAATTGTAGGCTTCTCAAAGAAGTATTCAAGCTAGTTACCATAAAGACAGTTGTGATTCAGGACTATCTTCAGGACAAACTTATGAATGAGGCCATAACTTAGGTCAGAAATTTGAGAGAAGGCAATCCCAAAGGCATAATAGGACATGGAATACCAAACGAAACAATGGTGGGGTTCCAACACCTCTTGACCCACCTGGTAGTGTGGACAAATTGGCAAGCAGAGTATACTTGGCTAAATCAGCATTATCCATATGGTGTAGAATCCATCAATCCAATAGGCATTTTGAGCCTAAGTGTCTGAAGTTTCAAACTGTTGCTAAGATCTTTCAAGTGGAGGTGCAAAATGTTGTTGATAGCTCAAGTTTTAGGGAAATAGTTCCCTCAGAGACATATGATTAAGTCTTGGTCATTGACCAAGTGCCCTTCCCTCAAAGTGACAAGAACGAGCCTGAGAAGGAGGCTACTAAAAAGGGAGGTGAAACAAAAGAGGTAAGTAACAAAGGCACCCTATCCCAAATGTTTGATTCAGTAGATAATGGATCTAGAGATGAGGAATAACAATGTGAGGAATAGGTTCATATGTTCCACCAACACGCAACCCCTTACAACTTGAAAAATATGAAAGTTGTTGGTCCCTTTATGACCTCCATACTACCTACTAACTTCAATAAGCCATCGGACCCAAATGCTAGTAACAATCCACCTTACCCTAGAGTCCTTGGCTAGTACTTCAATAGGAATAGGTAGCTTGATCTAGCTAAAGAACAACTTGTTAATCCCACCCAAGGTAGTTCATCCATGGTAGATGTGGAGCAAATGGGATAATATGTGGTGAAAGAGTTGAAGAAGGTAAAAGTGAGTCTATCAGCTTTTGAGCTACTATGAGTACCCTCCATTAGGATTTCTTTCTTTAGATCACTAAACAGAACTACCCCACAAAAAATTTCTCAATAGGTACTTGCAAAGAAAGTCTCATTTGACACCTCTAGTAGTGAGCCAGTGATTAGAGAAATCATAGGGGTGAAACATGATCAACAACCCTATAAGAACCAACAGTCAGATAAGTAGCCAATTAGGGAACAAAATTAGGTGCAAACAAAAGATAAAATCAATGAGAAGGACAAGGATTAGGTGGCTCAATTGGATGTTTTCATAGGAATATTTCAGGGAAGGTTGGATACCCCTCCTTTCTTGCTGACAATCCGTATGTTTGGCAAAAAATTGCATAACTACCTGCTAGATTCAAGATCCTCAACAAATGCCATGCCATTTGCAGTCTACCAAGCATAAGGTGACTCAATTGGACAAGATTGAGGTGAACGTGGTAGGGGAGCTAAACAGAGTCCCCATGCAAATTGCAGTAGATCCAAGGGCACAACAAGTTATTGATATTGAAGTTGCAGATATTCCTGATACCTACGAGATCATACAAGGAAGAGACTTCACCTGAGCACTCAATAGATATACATGAAATTATTATTCAAATATGTGGCTACTATGGAAGGGGCTACCCAACTATATTTAGATTGAGCATGATCCCAAGATGAGGTTTATGATAACAAAATACAACAATATGAATGAAGTACTATTTGCTAAAACAAAATTGGGAAATTACATCCCAGTTGCATATGAAGTTTCAGGACAAGAGGAAGAAGAAGAGGTCCTTGTACTATGTCATGCCTCCCCCAATTTGACCACCCTTCCTAATAGCAAAAAGGTATTGGTTGAGTCTGATAATGAATATTTTCAAGAGGATGGTAGTTTGGGCCTATTTGATGGTTTCCAAGAATTCATGCGAAAATGTGTACAAGACCAGCTCAATTTATGATCTAGAATGGATTTCAAAGAAATTTTGCTACCTAGCTAGTTTAGAATACATGACTCATCCCATTCTAAATTCGAGTGTTGCATGTTCCAAACAACCATTGATCATATTAGAAGGAAGATCACTCTGAAAGAGGCCTTGTAGGGACAACAAGACCAAAACCATTCTAAATGCAAATAGTCTGAAAGAGAAGAATGTGGCGTGCTTCCCACACAAGAAGCATGCTCTATCAGCTCCAAAGGAAAGTTCCCTTTCAAATTTTGGACATTGTGTTGTGATGGAACCAAATATAAGCAAGGAGTAGGAGCAAGTTTTGAGTTAATTAGTCCTTCGGGTAAGACTTCCTTTGCCATACATAGATTACAATTTTATAGCACCAATAATGTAATAGAATATGAGGTATTAATCCATGGGTTGCTTATGGAATTAAGAAAAAAGGTTAAGATACTACAAGTATTTGGAGATTCTGAATTGGAAGTTAAGCAAGTCAAAAAATTATATTCATGACACATGATTAGAGGTTAGATAACTATAGGCATAGAGTATGGGATCTCATAGAGGGGTTTGATGCATTTAATATTCAACTAGTCCCTCATGGAAAAAATAAAACCGCTGATGCCCTAGCACAAGTAGCCAGTACCCTACAACCTTTATCATTAACTATTCTAAGGAAGCTCATTGTGGAACTCACTCCCACCCTATCAGTTCCTGGCAATGTAACCAACTTCCAAGTGTTTGAGGATGACAAGCATATCCTTGACTTCATCACTAGTTCTGATGTGTTTTCCTCCCAAATTATAGATGAAGTAGCTACAAATTATCAATGGCTCACAAATGATGTATTTTCTTGATGGTTACTTAGGGTAAAATCAAGTAATGGTGTAGTATGAAGGAAAGCAGTAGACAACTTTCACCACGAAATGGGTAACATTCAAATAAAGAAGGATTTTTTTCGGGATGATCAATCTAGGTGCAAAATTTCAACGTGCTATGGATACACATTTTAAATACATCATTGGTAAATGTATCATCATCTACATTGATGACCTCACAGTGTTCTCAAAGAAAAGAGGGGATCATGTTTCAAAATTATGTAAACTGTTCCAAAAATGCAGAGAGTTTGGCATTTTGTTGAACCCAAAGAAGTGTATCTTTGGGGTAACTAAGGAGAAATTTTTGGGACATGTGATTTCAAAAAAGGGTATATAAATTTATCTAGAGTGTTTTTAAGCCATCTTGAAGATTTAGTCTCTGGGAAGCAAGAAAGAAATGAAATCCTTTTTTGAGAAGATCAAATTTGTCAGGAAATTCATCACAGGGTTTGTAGAAATAGTGAGGCCATTGAATGTTATGTTCAAGTAGTATGCCAAAGTAGAATGGATGCTAGAAACTAAGCAAGCCTTTGTAGAAATAAAGATAGCTATTGCAGATGCTCTAGTGCTAGTCAACCCTGATTATGCTAAGTCAATTTATATATATTTGTTTGCCTTAGACCACTTGTGTGCCAGCACACTGACATAAAAAGACAACATAGGGGGTGAACAACCAATTTCCTTCATGATTTTCCCATTGAAGGACACTAAATTGTGTTGCCATAATGTTGAGAAATAGGCGTATTCCCTAGTATGTGGAGTCAAGAAGTTCAAGCATTACATCTTGAGAAAAAAGGTATTTTCTATTGTTCTAGACCTCGCTGTCAAGATACTGCTGATGCAAAATGAACCAGGAGAAAGATGAGAAAATTGGGTTACACTATTGTAGGAGTATGACATGGAGATCCAACTGATGAATCTAGATCAAGGGTAGGCTCTTACCCATACAATAGTAGAAACAAAACCATAACTCACTGTTCAACAGTACCACTTGGAGGATGTTTCTCGGGATGAGTGGTATGATGACATTGTGTATTATTTGCTGAATCAAAAATTCCTATCATGTTTGTAAGGAGTCTAGAAATGATCCTTGTGAGTGAAAATAAATAGTTATATACTAAAAGGTGCCATGCTATACAAGTTGAATCATGAAGGGATCTACCTTAGGTGCCTAGGAAAAGTAGAAGTAGCTAAGGTACTCAAGGAATTTTATGGTAAGTTTAGAATGGGGCATGGATTTGGTCCTTCAATAGCCCACTAGATTCTACGAGTTGGATATTACTCGACAACCTTATTTAAAGACACTCACAATCATGTGCAGTCCTGCCATGTCTGCCAAACTAGTGCCACCAGGGAGAGGTATGTTGTTTTTCTACTACAACTAGTTGCTAAGGTGTTAGTAAACAGATTTGTCCTTAAAAAATTAATGAAAGAAAATGACTCAAAATGCCCAGCAAGAAGAACAAATAGTATTAACAACTGAGTCACTTGCAATGGTAGTTGCAAGTGCTCTGTGCTTATTTTCCAAGGAAAAACTGCCTTCAAAAGATATGCAATGAATGAGAAAGATGGGAATGATTTTGACCAGAAAGCAAAAAAGGCATACTAACATTTACCCATAACCATGAAAGTAAATGCAAAAGATTAAATTAGAAATAAGTGAATGCAGACAATTGATACAAAGCCTCCTTATCTCACACCCACAAATGATACCTAGGAAAAGGATGAGCAACATAGTACCTCCAACAGATGGATGAATTCAAATTCAAAGATTAAAAAATAAACATCTACACAACCTAATATAACAGGGAAAATATGAAAGAACAATTACCAAGGCCCAAAGTTCATTGCAATGAAAAGAAAACATTAACTGATTCATAGATCAGAGAAATCTTCTTTATTTCTTCAACATCAAAATTAGAGTTCACAGAATCCATCTCCTTATACAACAATTTTTTTTTAAAAGAAAACTAAACTGCTCCTTCCCTCCCTGAATAGCAGGTAAAAAGATCTCTTTGCCTGCAGATTATATATTTATATTTTTTTCCAATGAGCCTCGTTTAGTTTCTTGAAGCTTCTTTCATTACTATCTTTTCTCTTATGCAACCACTCCATGCCATTGGATTTTTTTTAATTTTAATAATCAATGACCTTTTAATTATTTTACAATCCATGGCACGATCTTCTTGTAACCACTTCTTTAGTTTATATTTTCTACTTGAAGATAAGATTCTTCCACTTGGTGTATGATGAGGATGAGATGCCCTAATCTAGGGAAGACAGGTGGATGATAGGCTTTGGTTATATCTTTTCTTCATTAAATCCCTTTAGTTCACCACAAAATCTGCACAAATTTTACATATTCCATGCAATCCATGAAAATCATGATGCTATCAAACTTTCAGAGGAAAATAAGTGGCAGATAAATTGCTCAAGAAAGCAAGTCTCAATATGTTAACTAACCAACTCATCAATAGTTGTGACGAGATGTTCACATCATTGACAATCATTGATTACCAATGCTTCAATAATGCCTGAGAATAAGAGAAATGATAAATCTCTTTGCTTGGTCCAAGTGTTGTTCTTACTGAATGAATCTCCTATTGTTTATTCCACAAGCTAATGAGCATGTTTTTGATAGAATTTAATGTTGAATACCTAGTCAAGCAAGTAAAATTTTAGCTCTACTTTCACTTATGAAACTGTGTCTTTGAAAATGACCTTCGATAGCCTCCACCCACTTTAATGGATTTTCATGCCTCTAATTCATTTGTTAGAAGATAATATCTAATTACCTATGTCACTTTTTCTTGTGCTATATTTCATATCCCTTGTTTCTCATAACATTTATCATATTTCTTCGATATCAAGCAATGGTAGGAGCTTCAATTTTCACTTAAATTGAGCAAGCCCATAAGAGAATTTGTTCCAACGAAGCTATTTTAAAATATTAAGCTAAATTCAATGGGCTTCTATTGCAATTTGAGAGAAGAGTTTCCCTTGATGTCAATATATAAGGAAATCATTGTACGAATCCATTCATCATAGATTGCTGAAGACTCATCTTCATTGTATTCACATCTGAATATTATGAAGGAAAATTGCTATAAAATATCCCCCCACTGGAAGTAAAGAGAAATTTCCTAACCATTTAAAGATGTCGATGATGAGAGCACTACCATCTTGCGAAGAGATAACAAGAATTGAATATATAAAATGTCATTCTAGTCTGAAACTTGGTCATAAGCGATACGTTCATCAACATCTTTTATGAAATCCATCATTTGTGCATATTATGTGATGATTGTAATCATGCCACGGTCTCCCTGTTCTTCTAATCTTGCTGCGGTTTTAGACAGTGATGGAAAAGATCATGGAATATGGCTTTATATCTATCAATTCATTTTGTGCACCCCATGTATCTCCAGATATCATCATCAAGTATTTTCTATGCAATTGTCAGTGTGTTAAGTGTAGCTTTTCACTTGAAGAACCTTTCTACTAGAACTTTGGTTCCTGCATTTGATGATATTATTCCAAGTTGCTAGTGACAATAGCAAAAAGGAGTTCTGCTTCAGCCTATATACCTTTGATCGTAACTACATCCATATTACATTTGTAATGTTCTTAGCAATGTCCTCTAGTCATTCTTTCATAATACCAACACTGTCCTATTGCAAACCATTTGAGAGGGAATGACAAAGCTCTCCGTTTTTGAAAAACCAACTAGGCTAAAGATGGTGTAATCTCCAATCTTGGTGCAACGCGTCGACCACTCTTGTCACAAACTTCATACTAATTCAAAAGGGTTGCATTGTCAATAACTTTACCAAGAAATACATTTGAAACTAATGCCTCCCTCTAAGATTGACACCAATCATTGATAGCACTAAATAATATTTGATCTCAAACCATACTCAAGGAATTCAAAATGTATGAGAAGAAGATATCCATGACCATACAAGATCATTCATTAGGGTCAATTCATTGTGATCAAGCGACATAATGCATCCTTGGGGTTTTTCTATAAGAGAAATTTGCCTCCAACTATTGCAATTACACTCGCATAAACTATGCTTTAATGCTCTGACTTATCACTGCAAGTCTAGCGGGCTATGTACACTGCCTCATTTCCATTTTGAATCTCAAGCTTTTTTTTATTTTGGTGCTTTTAGCCTAAACTAAACATATGGATAATTAATTGTTTGGCTTCTAAATTGAGACAGGCCTCACCTTCATGAGTTCATGTTTGCTATGTTCTACTCCCACCATTAACAATTCATTATACTAGTACCCCTGACATTTGAATGTTTCTCAATGGTTTCAACTATAAGTACCAACAAGACTCATGTTTTTTTTTTTTTAAATCTTTAAAATATCTAGAAAAAAAAGAGTTAGGATATCAGGTAGTTTCATAACTTTAGAACCTTGAATCGAGAGTTCGAGAGTTTCATGAACTCCCGATTCTTGGACTTCACTACAACAACTGATAGCCACAACTATGCCCCTCTCACATACAATATTAAAAATTAGATCGATGTACAGTATGAAGAAAATTTGACATGACAGGTGGCAAGGAAAATTATTGCACAACGATTGCAGGCTTGAATAGCATTTGGATAGGGGAAATTTAAAAATTTCAATGCTCAAATTAGGGAATAACATTGGCTCTAACTGGGGACTGCCCTTTGACACAGAGAGTAGAGAACTATAGAATCTCATATGAAGACTAAGCCAAGTCCATTGGGTAAGGATTCAAAGGAAAGCGTAATAATAGGGTGCTACTTGCAAAAGGAGGGGAACCAAGCACAAGCCAAAAATGAACAAGCCAAAACTGACTAGAGCCTACAACACATCAAAAAATTTATTTACAAATATGTACAGGGGTGTGAGCCCCTTACCTCTAGAAAACTCTTGTATTAATCATGTAAAGCCATTAACAAACTGGGAGAAATAAGAACCATTGCAAAAAAGAGATGTATGCTCATGAAGTGCTTGCAAACTTAGCAATAGCATGCAGGTCCAATAGTGACTCAACAAATATAAGAAGATCCTATGTATAAGCTCACAACTGAAAAGGCATTTTTCGTCATATATCTCTGAAGTTTCCTGTGAACTATTTTCAATATCACCCCCTTTTAAAATAATCAGAAGAATCATAGCCTTATAAAATTTGGGAACATTCCCAAATAAAATGATTCACTTTTATCTTCACCGTTTGATTTGTCCCTCTCTATAAACAACTCTATCTTTGTAAATTTGTCCCCCAAATCATCTTTTTAATATCCAACAAAGAATAAATAGGTACATCTTTTCCACAAAGGAGATTATCACCTGAAGCTTCTAAAACTCTTTGAGATTTCCAACCTCCATCAACTTGACTATTCTTTTCCTTTTCATTAATCTTGATAACTTCTTTTCTTTCCATAATTTCAGATTTCGAAAGAACATCAATATTGCATAGAGTTATTCCATTTTTAACACAATCTTCATTTGATAAATAATTTCCAATAGGTATAGCTGCATATTTGAAGTAAAATAACTCAAAGACGGATTCTTCACTCACCTTTGGCTGCAATATTTATCCTTTAACTTCTTCTTCATGAAACTTGAAAGTCCCATACTCTGGCTGTGCAAAAATTATAACTTCATTATCAACACCGGGACCCAGAGAGAAAACATCAGAAATGAAGCATTCTTTCTGTAGATTGCTTAATGAATCAGTCTCTAGGAATGTGATTGTTGATTGTGACTTTTGAATATCACATTCTACAAGCATGCAATCAAATTTGAAAGAAATAACTTCTTCATTACTTGCACAAGAAAAATCATCACTGAGAGGATAAGCTAATTTGTAATGCAATTTATCCATTCTTTCATTAGGATATCCTTAATCTATTTTATCATTTTCTAAATCAACATTATTAAATATAAAAACTTCAATGTCTGAACTTTGATTAAGAAACCCTCTTTCAGCCTTATAAGAAATACTTTCTATGACTCGGTCTTTTTCATCAATATCAAAGTTAAAGGTTTCTAACTTAGGAGAAAATATAGTATCACTCATAGCTTCTTTCTTGTTGCTGAAAGCACAAGTGGATGCACTCACCTTTGTGATGTGACCATCTTCTTCCATAATTCCACATAAAAAGTCATTTGAACTTTCCAAGCACCAGTTTGGAATGAGAAATACATTGGATCCATCTGACAATAATTTTTCATTTTCTTCAAAAGAAGTGGATGGTTGTTTAACCTCAGTCCTTTGAATGCAATCTTGTTCACCAAGAATAAAAAAAATAAAAAAAACTTGGTCTTTATTCTTTGACTCTTCCGTAAGCATTTCTAAATTTTCCACCCTTGTCTGATGAATCTTGTGCTCAAGATCTTTAAGAATGTAATATAGATGCAATGCAAATATTTGAACAACAATGCAGATTGATGATCTTGGGAAGGATGTATCCCTTTCTTTTTAGCTTCAGATATATTTTTTTTGAGACCATTCCATAGTGAATGAATAATTTCATCTTCTTCAGCCAATATTTATTCAATCATTGGCATCGGTCTTCTTTTGACTTTGGGCTGATTGCTTTGATTTTCCTAGCATCAAAACATTTTCTAAGATCTTTAAATACAACAGAGTCAACAACCCCCTTTCCAATGGAGGTGCCATTAAATATCTGAGGAGATAAGAACACTAGTCTATTCTTTTCCCCACCGGAGTTGCCAAAAATTTGTTAGTAAATAGATTTGTCCTTCAAAAATGAATGAAAGAAAATGACTCAAAATTCCTAGCAAGAAGAAAAAATAGTACTAATAGTTGAGTCACTTGCAATGGTAGTTGCAAGTTCTCTCTAATTATTTTACAAGGAACAACTACCTTCAGAAGATATGCAATGAATGAGAAAACTGGGTATGCTTTTGACTAGAAAGCAGAAAAGGCAGACTAACATTTACCCATAACCATGAAAGTAAATGAAAAAGATTAAATCAGAAAGAAGTGAATGTAGACAATTGATACAAATACCCCTTATCTCACACCCACAAATGATACCCAGGAAAAGGATGAGCAATAGAGTACCTCCAATAGATGGATGAATTCAAATTAAAAGATAAAAAAATAAACATCTACACAACCTGATATAATAGGTAAAATATGAAAGAACAATTACAAAGACCCAAAGTTCATTGCAATGAAAATAAAAAATTAGCTAATTCACAGATCATAGAAATCCTCTTTATTTCCTCAACATCAAAATGAGAGTTCATAGACTCCTTCTCCTTGTACAAAAAAAATGTGTTTAAAAGAAAACTAAATTGCTCCTTCCTTCCCTGAATAGCAGGAAAAAAGATCCCCTCTTTGCCTATAAATTATATATTTATAATTTTTTCCAATGAGCCCCATTTAGTTTCTTGAAGCTTCTTTCATAACTACCTTTTCGCTTATGCAACTACTCTATGCCATTGGATTTTTTTAATTTTAATAATCAATGACCTTTTAATTACTTTTCAATCCATGGCATGACCTTCTTGTAACAACTTCTTTAGTTTATATCTTCTACTTGAAGATAAGATTCTTCCACTTGTTGTATGATGAGGATGAGATGCCCCAATCTGGGGCAGACAGGTGGATGATAGGCTTCGGTTATATCTTTTCTTCATTAACTCCCTTTATTTCACCACAAAATTTGTGCAACTTTTACATATTCCATGCAACCCATGAAAATCATGATGCTATCAAACTTTCAGAGGAAAATAAGTGGCAGTTAAATTGCTCAAGAAATCAGGTCTCAATATGTTAATTGACCAACTCATCAATAGTTGTGATGAGATTTTCACATCATCGACAATCATTGATTACCAATGCTTCAGTAATGCCTGAGAATAGGAGAAATGATAAAGCTCTTTGCTTGGTCCAATCACTATTTTTACTGAATGAATCTCCTACTACATATTCTATGAGCTAATGACCATGTTTTTTATAGAATTTAATGTTGAATACCTAGTCAAGCAAGTAAAATTTTAGCTCTACTTTCACTTATGAAACTGTGTCTCTGAAAATGACCTTTGATAGCCTCCACCCACTTCAATGGATTTTCATGCCTCTAATTCATTTGTTAGAAGATAATATCCAATTACCTACGCTGCTTGTTCTTGTGGCATACTTCCTATCCCTTGTTTCTCATAACATTTCTCATATTTCTTTGATATCAAGCAATGGTAGGAGCTTTGATTTGCACTTAAATCGAGCAACCCCATAAGAGAATTTGTTTGAATGAAGCTGGCCTAAAATATTAAGCTAAATTCAATGGACTTCTATCACAATCCAAGAGCAAGGTTTCCTTTGATGTCAATATGTAAGGAAATCATTGTACGAATCCATTCATCATAGAGTGTTGAAGACTCATCTTTGTTGTATTCACATCTGAAGATTGTGAAGGACAACTGCTATAAAATATCCTTCCATTGGAAGTAAAGAGAAATTTCCTAACCATTTATAGATGTCGATGATGAGAGCACTAACATCTTGTGAAGAGATAACAAGCATTGGATATATAAAATGTCATTCTAGTCTAAAAATTTTGCATAAGTGATACCTTCATCAACATCTTTTATGAAATCCATCATTTATGCATATCATGTGATGACTATAATCATGTCACGGTCTCCTTGTGCTTCTAATATTGGTGTAGGTTTAGATGGTGATGGAAAATATCGTGGAACATGGCTTTATATCTTTCAATTCATTTTGTGCACCCCATGTATCTCCAAATATCGTCATCAAGTATATTGTATGAAATTTTCTATGTGTTAACTATAGCTTTTCACTTGAAGAACCTTTCTACTAGAACTTTGGTTCCTGTATCTGATGACATTATTCCAAGTTGCTAGTGACAATAGCAGAAAGGAGTTCAGCTTCAACTTCTACACCTAAGATCTTGACTACATCCATATTCCATTGGTAATGTTCTCGACGACATCCTCTGGTCGTTCTTTCATAACACCAATATTGTCCTATTACAAACCATTTGAGCGGGAATGACAAAGCTCTCCCTTTTTGAAAAACTAGCTAGGCTAAAGACGGTGTAATCTCTGATCTTGGTGCAATAGGTCAATCACTCTTGTCACAAACTTCATACTGATTCAAAGGTGTTGCATTATCAATGAATTTACCAAGAAATACATTTGAAACTAATGCCTCCCTTCAAGATTCACACCAGTCATCGATAACACTAAATAATATTTGATCTCAAACCATACTCAAGGAATTCAAAACATATGAGAAGAACATATATGTGACCATAAAAGATCATTCATCAGAGTCAATTCATTGTGATTAAGCAACATAATGCATCCTTGGGGCTTTTCTATAAGAGAACATTTTCCTCCAACTATTGCAATTACACTCGCATCAACTGTGCTTCCATGCTCTGACTTATCACTGCAAGTCCGACAGGCTATGTACGCTACCTCATTTCCATTTTGAATCTCAAGATTTTTTTATTTTGATTCTTTTGGCCTGAACTAAACATGTGGATAATTAATTGTTTGGATTCTAAATTAAGACGGGAGTCACCTTCATGAATTCATGTTTTCTATGTTCTACTCCCGCCATTAACAATTCATTATACTAGTATCCCTGATATTTCAATGTTTCTCAATGGTTTCAACTGTAAGTACTATCAAGACTCATGTTTATAAAAAAAAAACTTCAAAATCTTTGACAACAAAAGAGTTAGGATATCAGGCAGTTTCATAACTTTAGAACCTTGAATCGTTATTCGAGAGTTTCAAGAACTCCCAATTCCTGGACTTCACTACAACAACTAATAGTCACAACTATGCCCCTCTCATGTATAGTATTAAAAATTATATTGATGTAGAGTATGAAGACAATTCAACATGACAAGCGGAAAATGAAACTTATTGCACAACCATTGTAGGTTGGAATAACATCTAGATAGGGGAACTTTAAAAATTTAAATGCTCAAATTAGGGAATAACATGAGGTAAAACCATTTGATTAGTGGGGACTTGACTTCATTGGTCTAATAAACCTACCATCTTCTATAGGTCATAGGTACATTCTAACCGCAACTGATTACTATACTAGATGGTCAGAGGCAATCTCTTGTAGATAATGCACAACTGGGGTAGTTATTAATTTTCTTGAAAGTTACATTATTAATCATTTTGGATGTCCATTTACATTAGTATGTGATAATGGCCTAGCTTTTTTGTCCCTTAAATTTATGGGTTGGGCTTTTGATTATGGGATTGTACTAAAATTTTCATCCAATTACTATCCTCAAGGTAATGGGTTAGCTGAATCCAAAAATAAAAAAATTGTTGAATGTGATACACAAGTTGCTAGATAGGAATCCAAAGGACTGGCATACCCAATTATAGTTTTCCTTATGGTAAAACCACACCCAACATAAAGTAACACTAAGAACTTCCCCATACTACCTCATCTATGGTTTGGAACTAGTTTTCCTAATCCACCTCAAGATTCCCACGCTACAGTTTATCAACACCTATTATGATGAGGGAGAATTCCTTGAAGCCCATTTAATTGAGCTGCTCCATTTAAAAGAAAAATGTGATGAAGCTGTAGAAATTTTTTCCAAGCATCAGGGCATAGTCAAAAGATGGTTTGATCACTGAGCCAAAGTCAAGTCCTTTAGAATCACTGATCTAGTGTTATACTTGGATAAGGCCCATGAAAAGAAAGGGGACATGACAAATTCAACAAGCTTTATCTTGGCCCCTTTTAGATTTCTAAAATTTTAGGGGATAATTCCTTTTTCCTGAAAACACTTACTGGAGAAGATGTCCCATTTCCAGTCAACAGGAAGTACCTAAAGCATTATTTCCTCACCTGAGCTATTTTAGCTCACCCTTGTACATAGTTAGGGTAGGTCTTTTTATTCCAGTTTTGTTCGCTTCGCTTTCACTTGTTTTTTCAACCCTTGTTTTTGCTAAGGCTGTCATTTGGTCTTGATGCAGCAGTTGTGTGCAACCCACTCAAAGGGACCACTTTGTTGTCCATTCCTATGTGTCCCATAGATAAGTATTCATGAGTTATCAAAAAAAAAATTCTTAGATGAACCATGTCTCTTCACCCGAACTCTAGCTTGACCTGGAATGGAACCCTTGTTTGTATCCTTTCACACTTATCTCAAACCTCACATAATATGCATTTTTAATACTCTTGATGGACTATACGGTAGTTATCGTGAAACCTCAGCAAGTGAAAAATATTAATTTTTCTCTAGTTACCATTGCAATCTCCAAACCCCACTATAAGCTTCATTTCTTATTCAGTTGAGAAAAAGGGTATTAAAAGAAGAATATAGAAGAAAGAAAAGAGAAAATAAAAGAAAATAAAACATTGAAAAATAGGAAACTATGTGGGTGTGTGAATAACTCTATTGGGGCTATGGACACTCAGTTGGAAATAGAGCAATGTTATGGGGATTGCAGTGACAACTCCATTAGGGCTATGGATGCCTAACTGGTAGCGGGGCAATGTCCAAGTTACTTTTGGAGGTAGATTACTTACAAAGCTTGTCTTGGATGATTGGGCACTGGCCCTTGTAGTTTCATAGGGAAAGGAATGAACTCACCACAAAAACTTCTAAGATATTTGTGACTCGATTCAATCAAGAATTTTACTCTTCTTTGAGCCCTGATTTTTTCTGATGATGCTTGCTTCTGGTCTATGAAACTAGAGATTCTGGGTTATGGATGAATCCTTATCCTTGGAATGCTCAAGAGTGTTCCCTATTAGAGTCACCATTTGTTGTGCCTTCTACACATATTTCCTACTCAGATCGAGGACCCCCTCTTTTATTTTTCCTTTATTGGGTCGAGCTATGTCTACCTTATCTTTTTGTGCCCCATTTTTTAGCTTAGGATGGTGATATGCCTTAAAAATTTTGAAATCCATCTTGACCAGATCATCCACCCAAGTTTCATGAAGTTTCAAGACTTTTTGAAAATTACTTTCCAAGTTTTTGTTGCTCAGAAGGTATGCCATCCTTCACCATCTATGGGTCCCTCATTGCAAGTTTCCTCCTACTGACTTCCATGTATGCTTTGCCATTTCTGATGGCATTCTCTTCACACATTTTTGTGATGGAATTTATGCATCCTAATTTTGCGTATCCCTTTGCTGCATGGAATCCCACCCAACATCCTCCATGGCTCATATTTCTACATTCCTACCAACCACATGCCTTTTGTACCTACGATTAATGACTTCATTAATGAATGTTTGTCTATAAATAGATCTCCTCTAGGCTATCATTTTTATTCGAGGATTTTGAAATTTGAAGGGGTAAAATGGATTGCTAAGCACACAAGAACATTCAAGAGCTCAAGTTTTAGCCACCTCTCCATTCACTCATCTGAAGGTATGCATCCTGATTTTCCCCTTGCTGCTACAATAATCAAAGATTGCTTGGTTAGGGTTTAGGCTATAAACATCATTGAAAATGTATCAATGTAAATTGGACGGTTTTTGGCTTGGGAAAAACTAGCAAACCCTAGATGTCAAGATTATTATACTTAGGGTGCAAATATTCATCCAGGGAGGGCTAGTTCTATGATGTTGTTTCCAAATAGTGTTGGAAAGCACTCTTCCCGCTCTACCCATTCTCGCCCTTGGACTTCCCAAGCCTATAAATTGAAAAAATGTTAGTTGTGTTGAAGTTTGGTGAAACCCTCCATGTAGGATTTCACATGTGAAACCCTCCAAGTAGGATTTCACATGTGAAACTTCGTCTGACCTCAACCATGCTTTTATAGCCATAATCCAACGTCCTCTTAATTGGAAAATTTTTCTCACCCATTTTCCATAAACCTTAGATCAATGCATGCAAAATATCTAAGTCCTTGGGTTGTTGCAAGTTCCTTCATGTGGATATCTATGGTCAGAACTCCACTCTACCAATGACGTACCTAATGGTGAGACCCCTAGGGTTTCTCACCATGAAAACCCCACACCATAAGCTTTGATAAACTACAAACTTAAACACAAATGTCAAAATCCCTAAGTCAGGATGCCATTGTGGGTCCACCCCTATAGATCACCATCAATAGAAAGTCTCCCCTCCTCGGTCATTTCTATCATTGAAGATTAAATAGATACATGCTTCACGGATCCTGCCCCTATCATCGTTGCTAAATTTTGTAACACACTCAATTGAGAAGTGACTAAATAATCAGACCATATGAGTACACCCTTGCGGGCCTTCATATGCAAGCTATTGCTACCTCACCATTATTTCTAACAAAAAACTGCTAACAGATCCTTGGCATGCGACTATTGCACCACCCATCACCGTGATCGTTAAGAAAATTGAAGATTTCTAAATTTCTAAATTTTAGCTATTGCAGGTCACCACTTGCGGATAGCCATCGGTGGAAGTTCACTGCTCTTTAGTTATTCCTAACACCAAACCACACACTGTGCCCTACATGTCGATGTCAACCCCTAGATTTTCAGTGGATAGATAAACCAACCTCGATGGAATCAACATGAAGGAAGATCTGATGATGAAAAACTTGAAGTCAAAATGTCTTTGCGGGTTCTTCTATACGAAACTCTATCCACAGAATTCTGCATGTAGGTCATCGCATCCTAAAGAATCTCTTTTACCACAAAACTTGAACGAATCCCCTCCTCATGGCTTCCGCATCACCAATCTTTGCATGAGCTTAAAAGGTTACTTTAATTAGGGGAATGAATCCAAAGACTTCTAACATATATTTCCCCACGTGCTTAATAGATTTGCTTCACATTTGCTTGATGATTGAATGTTGTGGGAATTCCACATTGGAACTTTACTTGTGGAAGTTTGTCTTCCCTATTCCATTTCTAACAGTATTTACCTTGGGGGCTTCCGCTATACGGAAACCCACACCCATTGACCTAAAAGTTTGCAAACTTCGCAAATGAACACAAAATGATAAAATTTGATGTGTATGGATCTTTTCAGGGTATATAGATGCATCTAACGACATTCTTGCATGATTTAACTAATTTTCTAGCCTCTTGATTTATTGAATCGCTTACTACAATGCTTTGTGTGCAAGATTTCTGGAACCAATAGAGAAACCAATGGAGAAAACTGACAAAGGAAAGAAGAATACAAAAACTCTGAGAGAGAAAGAGGAGAAAGCTCAAATTGAGTATGAATTCCATGGGGTCAAATGCACCTTGAATATCACATCCAACTGGGATAAAGTGATTGAAACATACTTAGGACATGTCAGTATTAATGAGTTCAAACAGAGGGTCCTAGTCAACCCTAGAATGGAAGAAGCCTTAAGAATTAAAAAGAGTAAAATTTCAAAGGAAATAGGCTTCCCTCCTACCATAATTTCTTTAGATTAAGTCTTTGTGTGTTGAGAATGTTATCATCCATAGACCAAGAGGATAATCATTTTAGATGGGAGGGTACTAGCTAATCATACTCCCATGTCTATTGGAAAGACATTTGGGATCCCTCTATTCGACAAGATGGAGGAGATTGAGAAACACTATGATTTGAATGTCTAGAAGGCAGATCCCATGAGATGCAAGAGAATTATCAATGAAGCATGGTTGCTTGAGAAGAGGGACAGTGCCAACAAGGTTTCCCTAAAACTATACAAGAGTGACTTCGTAGAGGAAGCCAATGACCTAGTAATGCTTTTGAGAAGAGTAATGGGCCTCCCCACTTCCTCACTCTTTGAGGAGTGGATGTTTTATTTTGTAGAGGAAATCCTTAGAAGAGAGGCCCAATTTCATTGGGAAATGATCATCAGCAAAAATCTACATTGACAATTTGTTGCAGTAAAGAAAACTTTAGAGTTCTACATGACCTCCTATCTTGTGTACCTTCTAGCGGTGAAGTTCCCTTACAAAGGATTAGACTATGTAGGCACCTTGGAAACTAGGAAGGGGCCAAATCATGTGTATGATTTCTACCTGTAGCTCCAATACAAAAATTTCAAGAAGGATTACACAATGGTCAATTATGCCTTCATCATGCACATTGTTCAGACCTTGGTAGGAGACTATCATAGAAAGATGTCCCATAGTGCCAAAGCAATAGTAAAAGGCTTTGGGTACTGGTTCATCTAGTTCCCTAAATTCACATACATAAGAGTTGAGGGATTCTTGGGATTCCCATATCAGCTACCCCAATACCCCAATGATAGAATCATCCTATTAGAGATCACTCAACAATTATAGAATGCCCACACTTTATTGAACAATAAGCACTGTGCTAGGATCCCATACCCCATTGCATTTGGATAGGGGGTGTATTCCCACCCTGTTGCCCCATGCGCAGAGTACTCAGAGAAAGGGATTTTGAAATACAACTTTGAGCTGCGTATAGAAAGAGGAGGCTTAGACCCTCTTGGAAAATTAAAGAAGGAAGTTGGAAAGCAGTATGCCCATAGACCCCACATTGAAGACTTTTGGGTTAACTATGACAATGACCATGAGGTCCCAAGGTGACATTACATGAGAATGAATACCAAATTTGATAAATCCATCAATTTGTATCCAGTCCCCGATTAAATTGTTGAAAATGACAATGTTCTCGATGAAAGATATAATGCTCCAATCAATGTGTCATTGGCCTTTATTGACTAGGCTGAACTGGAGGTCACATATTTAAATATTGTCACTCACCCAATGGAACAGAGTACCAAGGAATGGCTAGATGATCAAATAGCTCAATTGCCAAAATAGGGCATAGAACTAACTTACAAAGAATTGGAGGATGAAATAGAAAGTGAAATGGATAGTGGAACTGCTATGGATTCTTCAGGTGAGGCTCCCAAGTCTCCACCCATCACCTGATCCAAGAAAAGAAAAGAAACATTTGAGCAACAACCAAAGTAAAAAGTGTATTCTAGAAAGACTGTTGAGGGGTAGAGGCTACCAAAGAAACCAAAGAGATTGGGAACCTTTGTTCCCAATATTCCTACTATTCAAGAGGAAGTGTTTCTGCTAGAGGAAGAAAATAAGAAAGCATGGTCTCCACCACCCACTACCTCCTCACTCCCATCAGCCGCTGTTGCTACTCCATCTCCCTCTACTCCTCAATCACTACCTGTATTGTCTTTGCCCATTCTGGACATCTCTGTCCACCTCACCTCTACCTCTCTGACTTCTCCTATGGTAGTGTTTGATTCTTCCTCTTCTACTACCTCCCCACTATCATCCTCTTCACTCCCACCTCCATTGCATACCATCTCTACTCTGCCACCTTTTGTGCCTACAACTTCCATGGTACCTATCACCCTACCAAAGAATTTCATCTCCTACTTATAGAATGTGCCACCTTAGCTCTTTGAGGTTATTCTAAACCCTTGAGTAAAAATTATTATGGAAAAACTTGTTGCAGCATTAGCACTCCCTCCGCCTCCTACTGAGCCGTAGAAAATGGAGGCTACAATGCATATTTATGAAGAGATGGAGAGATTGAGTGGGGAGCAGCCTAAGGAAACAATAGAGGATGTTGTTGAAGAGCCTAAGGACTCCAACTAGGATGATTATTATGAGCACACGAAGGAAGGATTAAGAATTGATTTGGATGAAGTGGCGTTTGATGAAGAAGGGAAACAAACTCTCAAGGATGGAAATGCGGGTAAGTTTGATACCTACTATGATCTTGAAACTTTTGATCAAGAGCCTGAGGGAGAGTAGCTCGAAGAAAATAAGGACAAGGAAGCAAGCCCAGAGGGGTATTGTTCCAAGGAAGGGAAAGCTAATAAAGATGTTGATGTGGAAAAGGTTGATGAGCTCCTAGAGATTGGCTAAGAAAAGGGCCTAAAACATGAGGAAGTGTGTCTAGAAGGAGAGAAAAATAAAGAAGAAGAAGATATAGAAAAGAAGGATGTTGTGACCATCAAAGATATCGAGATTGAGCATAATGAAATCAAAGGGGAAACACAGGAAGAAAATATTGATGAGGAAAATGTGGAAGATGTTTATCCTGACAAGGGGAAGGCCATAATGTAGGAAGAAGAATAGGAAAAAGGAGAGGAAAACATTGAAGATGCCCCCAGGCATGAAGAGGAAGAACTATCAAAAGATAAAGGAGAAGGAGAAAATAATGAATTCACCAATACAACCCATTACCATCAAACAAAGCTTCCTTCATGGCTAGAGCAGTAGTTGAAAAGAAAGGCTCATGTGCTCGCAGATGCCAAAGCCCACCTAGAAGCAATCCTAGCTAGAACACAGGTGAAGACCTAGGAAAAGAAGAAGCAAAAGATTAGGTCACACATCACTATAGATGCCTCCAGTTCTAGAATATTGCAGGTAGCCACCCCCACCATAGACAAAGATGCAGACACCCTTTAGGAAAAGGATTATCAAGTGACCACCATCAATTTAGGCCTTACTTCCTGAGCTTAGAAGATTAATAAATTTCAAGGGTCTGTATCTACAATCCTTCAATAGATGAACAAGGATTAGTTAACAAAGGGGGAGCTAAAAGTACAAGTGGCATAATTAACTACCTATATACAATAATGGAAAATATTTGGAGAGGAAGCTCCAATAGAATCACTTACGCTCACCTTGCTATCCAAGGAGGAAATCAATAAGATGGAGAGAGTGAAGAATTGCACTAAGTCCACCTTAGGATGGTTCAAAAGTGTTATCGACATGGGCAATAAGGGCATTCACTGCACAACCAAAATGCATAGTCAATATCGGGTCTTGAAAATGGAAGTTGAGTAGGAGATTGAGGTGTGTAAAGAGTTTCCAGAACTCTACATAATCATATACCCATAGCTGGAGAAAATTCTCAAGCTCTCTCGGAGAATCTAGGAAAAGGAGTTAGCCCTGACGAAAGATGACCATTGGCTGCTTAAGGCATGGCTACTCAATTGTGAGTATAAAAATGGAGTTTTGGAGAAATCCATGATTGAATTAGAGGCCAATCATGCATGAATTGTGGATCACTTGGCTAAATCTGACGATTTCCTAGAACTGATGATGGGGTATGAGATGCCAGTGTTGGAAGTAGATCGAGAAGCTATAAAGCGTGAATTCCATTAGAGAATGGAGCAAGGGTCTGGCGACACTCTGTTGGAAGACTTCATGGATTTTGTTGCATGAGCCTTCTTAGAGTTAGAGCAAATGGTCAAGGTAGGAGAAATGTGCATAAAGCATCATGACCAAATGGTGGAAGGATTCAAGAGGGTCACCTTCCAGATCTCAAAATTTGACTTCTCTATGGAAAAGAAGCTCTTGGATACCATTGGAAAATTTGTTGAATATGCCACATTGCAAAAGGGAGTAGTAAATCCTATAATAAATGATGAATATTTAAATATGTAGCTACAAGAAAAAATAAGCTACAAGACAAAATAGAGAAAAGATAGAATAGCTTATTTTTATATTGTAAATTTTGTACTCTTATTGGGTGATGTGAAAACCCTAAACTAGAATGAATCTGATCCATTCATTGTGAAGCAATCTTGACCATTCATTCTACTTTTTGAAAACTATAAATAGGGGCATCCTCTCATTTTCAAAGGGAGATGAGTTGTTGTGTAAGGGAATTCTGCTGCAATATATAAGAAAAGCATTGAAGCTGATGGTTTCTTGTGTATTGTTCATTATGTATTCATGATTTAGCCTCCATATTTATTTCAGCATTGTTCATTTCTATTTAAGTTTATTTTCAGCTTGTAGTTCATGTTCATATTTAATGGTGGATGTATGTTATAGTATTAGATGTAGTTCCAACTCATACTTTTAGTAATTTATTGATGATACGTTGTTGTGTAAAGTTAGTTTGAGCTATTCTACTTGCTACACTTAAGTTCAACTATATGTTCATATTAAATAGGTGAATGTCACAATCTGAAAATATGCAAAGAGCCATAGAAGATTGCACTAGTTTTGTGACACTGTAGGTTGTCCTTGGTTAAGCAAAACTCAGTTTGGGAAGTCTGTCTATTGCAATCTCAGCCATCATTACTATTGATCATAGTTTTAGAATTAGGATAACTTCTAAACTCTCCAACCTTTTGAATTTTCTTATAAAAATCTAAATGATACATAGAATTCTAGCATCACTGCATGTCCAAATCTGATGGTTTAAGCAGGTTTTAGACTACTATCCTAGCATTTTTTTTATCACTATTTATAATTTCCAAAAATTTTAAAGATCACTACAAACCTATGTAACTCCATTCTTTTCAAATCATAAAGGCCCCTTGTGATTACTAGAAAATCACACATCAACACCGAGTTGTTTTTGTATAGTCATGACCTAACATCCGAGAGACCTTGGGGTAATTTTTTGAAACTCAATTGTAGGAAATTAACTTTTAAGATAGATAGGACATTCATGTTTTGTTTGTGTTGCAAGGTGAAAAAACACCCATCAACATAATACATTTATTGAAGAGGATATCAAATTTTGAAACAATTTTTCTATAATGGAAAAGGATGTTGTGTAAAAGAATAAGGTATCTATGTCCCTATAAATCCTAACACACAAGTAACACCAAGAGGTTTTAGTTATTTTCATTGCCATGTAGTAGTTGTAGTATCACACAATGCTCACTTCTATGTATGGGGGTATAAGCTTGACTTTATGCAATTTTATTTCATCTTGCAAGGACAATCATATCATCATCAATCTTCACTCATCTTTTTCTATACACTTAGGGGGAAAGGGGTTGGGTACCCTTGTGCTAGTTTCATTCCTTATTATAAGGGATCCCTTTCTATCTCATTAAAAAATTAGTGCAGCAAGACCACTAACATTTTAGGGGGGAACATATACGACCCTACTCATTTTTTGCATAAGAAATGGTCCCTTATTAGTGATGATAGTATACATCTCCTTGAAGTGTGGCCTTTTCAATCAAAGTGTGGCCTTGTTGATCTATGTGAGTGTCTCTTTGGTGGTGATATTAGGTTTGATATCCCTTAAGAGTGTGACCTTTCTTGGCATATGGTGTTCCCATTGGTGGTAATTCTATGGCTAGTATTCCCTAAGGTGTAAGTCTTCTATTACATGATTGGTCCTCTCTTGGTGGTGATGTCATATGTGATATTCTCTAAGGTGTACCTTTCATGTATTGAGAAAATCCCCTTTTTTGTTTGTTCTTTTTACCTTTTGTGGTGGAGTTGTTATAACACCTCTTGAGGTTTTGGCCTTATCTTTTCATTGTTTATGAACCCTCTAAGGTGACTTTTGTTCGTCCCCTATGATGATACACTTTATGAATTCCTTGAGGTGAGTTTTTTTTCCCCATGATGTTAAACATTATACACCCCCCAAGGTGAGTTTTATGTGCTTCTTGAAGTGATATTTTGCAAGATATTTCATGGATTCAGGATAGTGAAGACTCTTGGGTCAAAAACTCTAGCACCCATTTTTAACATGGCCACCTAGCATAACAAAAATTTCTTGCTAGTGGAGCTATGTGTTTCATTTGTGTTTAGCATAACATAACTTGTTAACCTTGTTGAACCCATCATATTGCATGGACACCTAGCATAATACAACCTACTAGCTAGTAGATCCATGTAGCTCAGGAGTGATGTGGCATAATACAACTTGCTCATCCTCATGGGAACATTCCATTATTCTATGGATGATGTTTGGTGTTTGAGAAAATTTAAGATTGAGGTCTCTTTTCCGTATCGACTTGAATCCTTTTAGTACTAACCTTGTGTTTTGTTGTGTGTCTTTTTGAGTATCTTCTTCATGTTTGTATTGTGTTTGCATCATTTCTATATTCATTTTATTATCATATATATGTTATGTTGTGTGTTTTCATCATGTATGCTTCATGTTTTTGACATGTGTGTTTGTGTATATTGTCTTGTTGTATATCATACTTGTGTGTTCCTTTATACTTATGTTGGTTTTCCATGGGATCTTGGACCCTAGGGGCTTGTGCACTCCCCCTATATCCTTAGTCATCCTATCTCTTCAACATTTGGACAATCAGACCCCTCTTGACATAATTTTTCTACTTTAGTGTGAGTTTGAGCATAAGTTCATACTCTCACTAAAGTTGGGGCTAAATGTACTATCGTAAATTGTCACTCTTGAAAATTTCACTCAATGTTTTGTCCCCCTTAATTTACTAGATATAATTAAGCACCTAATTTCCTAAATTATGCATTTTAAGGCTCATTTGTACGATTTTCTAAGAAATTACAAGAATTGAACAAATGCATCCATAATTTTTTTCCCCAAACACCTTATATCCTAGAAAATGGGTCCAAGAATGGGATGCCCTTGGGCGTCTAAGTCGTCATATTGTGTCGGGACCCAATTTTTAATATGTCAATATTGGCATGTTAACATTTGAAATTCAGGTTGCAAATGTTGGCTATCGAGATCTACTTTTTTGGGAAATTGGAGAAATTCCTATAAATACCTAGTTATTGCATCATTTGAAATCTAACAAGAACACAAAAACTTGGAAAACTTATGGTCAAGAGCAACATTTTAGAGCTTTATTGCAGCAATTCAAGATCCTAACATCATGTCAAATCCTATGTGAGTTCATATGTGTATGTTATCATTGTTTATGAAGGCTAACCCTTGTTGTAGGTCTCTAATAATTCCAAGCAATCAAGCAAGATCCAAGACCTTGAAGTGATGTGTGTGACATCAATCCTTCAAGGAAGCCATTGAAGGGCGGTGAGTTGTAGCACTTTGTTGGTTCATCATTCTTTCTTATCAATTATCCATTTTTATCATTGGTATTACCATTGTGGAAGTGGAAACACTAATGGGTCATCTCATAATAATGGGTTACACTTTTTGGCCAAACTTTACATTAAAAGCAATATTTTGAACAAAATCTTCACTTTTTGACACCTATAGTAGCTAAACTGTTAGGAATTTGACGATGATGCAACCTAATGATTTGTGAGATTTTTTCTATAGATTCTAAATATATATTTTAAAATAAATTGAAATTAAATTATAATTTTTTTGTCTCCTTTGATAACTAGTTTTTAATAGTAAATTACATTTTAAAAAAGTGATGTGTACTTTGTTCCGCATAACTTTTTTGTTGAATACACACAAGACAACTAGGGGGTGAATTAGTTGTACATTAAAACATCAAAAACCTCATAAACATTTAGATCCACATCAACTTAATCAACCCTTAATCTATTAGAATGATTTAGCATGAAAGAAAATAACAAAAACTAAAAAAACATCAACACTATGCACAATAGAACACCAAATTTACATGGAAAACCTAAGAAGGAAAAAACCATGGTGAAAATTAACTCACAATATAAATTAATTGCAACATAAAATACAAAAGGCTCACTACTAGAGGGATTAATACCCACAAGAAAGAAGGGCTCACTACTAGTTTACAAAAGAGAAGAAAGGTGAATATTATAGTGAGAAATCCATCTCATATAATAGAAAAGTCCACCACTACAACATCACCAACACATTCACAGCCTCTTTGATGGTTATAGATATCTTCTACTTACTGCTTCTAGTAGTCTAAATCATGAATATCATAATACTTCACTTCAAATATTCACACTTCACAACTCTGCAATTCACATCACTCACTCTACACTTAACCTCCATCAACACAACACCTATTTGTACCTTTCTTTAACCTTAAAAAAAATTCTCCAAGGTTGTATATGCACCTCAATCATGTAAATTCAAATTAGGTCAGCACTAAGCATTCCCACAATGGAAATGAGTGAATGTAGACCACACCACATCTTAACTTAGACCCAAAACATACATATACACTATGCGACACTTCCACAATCACCCAAGGTCGACAAAACTTGTATAAGAACTATTAAAATTTAATTACATGCTTCCTCAAATCCAAATATGACTCATGAACCACACACAACACTTGAACACAATCTATAATATTTCATAGACACCCTAAATTCCAACAAATTCCTTTGTATCAACTTTCACTAAAAGAATGCAGACACCTAGTACACTTAGACAACCTTCCATACACTATAACTCAAGAAATCAGCTTTCAAAGCACCAAACCATGAATAAATTCAACTAAAGGTAGATATAAACCTGATCATCACACTTTTAGAACCATAAGAGAAAAAACTAAACTTTGGAGAAATGCGAAGCAAAACCATTTCTCCCAAACACCGCTACAACATAGTTCACACACTAGTGAACACAACTTCTGCACAACAATCTAGACCAAGAAATTATGTATATAGAACCTCTGAACACATTTGACCAACATATTTGAACCACATATGTTGATCTTCAACATAAAATAAATTTGGAGCAAAACCAAAACACCACAAAGTACACCAGAACACCTCTACAACACACTGTCTTCCTCTTTTATTCAAATTTTCTCAAAAATGCTTGGAAACCAAGCACTAGAGACACATAGTCATCATCTTCAACACTTTCTCACTATCACTAAACCAACAACATCCATAAATAAAATCTTATCAAAGAAACAATAGAGGTTGACGCCAGTAGCACTTACTAATGACAAAGTAATGAAACTAATCAAAGAAACATCACCACTTCTTAACCATCGCCAGTTGACATCAATGAAAACACCAACTACTCATCTTTGAAATAATGTCCCCCTTTTTCATTGATGGAAACAGATGATATGAAAAACCATAAAAAACAATAAGAAGCTTTGATCATCGACACACTTCTCCATATCAACTCTTTACATTATTCTCTCTCTCTCCCTTTCTTAACTGATCCTTTATATCATTGCTTCCTCCCCCTTTGAAATCAATGAAAAAGGAAAACTTATTTACATCTCTTTACCCACTTTGACATTAAACATACATACTTTATTCCTTTACTACTCTACATACTCCCCCTTAGGACCGCACAAAAAAATGTACCAATTAGCAACTACTGCACATATCCTTTGACACATCTAACAAAGGAAAACACCAACTTGCACCAGTATTAACTCCCCCTAACTACAAAAACCAACAAATAACTACCTACTCCCCCTGAGAGGTAGCCTCCAACATCAGTCAAGAACAAGGAATGAATCTTGAAATCCATTGGATTGATGCATATCCATATGCATATAGTTCAAAGGAGGGGTAATGACCCCTAAATTCTCCCAGAGATACTCAAAAGAATCCTTAGGAAGAGCCTTAGTGAATATATCAGTAACCTAATCCTTTGTAGTAACATACTAAAGCTTCACTTTATTCTCTGCAACCTTCTCTCTCAAAAAGTGATACCAGATTGAGATATGTTTTGGCCTTGAGTGCATCATCAGGTTCTTTGAAATGTTAATGTAACTTGTATTCTTACAAAAGATAAAGATTGTTTCATCATTAAAAAATATAATATCCTTCAAGGTTTTCCTCATCTACAACACTTGTGTGTAGCAAGATGTTTTTGCAATATATTCTTCCTTTGTAGTAGATAAAGATATTAAATCCCGCTTCTTGCTTAGCCAAGACACCAATCTACATCCAAGAAAGAATGTACCACCACTTGTACTTTTCCTATCATCAACACAACCTACCAAATCAGAATTTGTATAACAACTCAGAGAGAAATTAGTATCCGTTGGATACCACAAGCCATGCTTCAAAGTGCCCTTCAAGTATCCAAATATCCTCTTCACCTTTGAAACATGTGACTCTTTAGGATCTTATTGAAATCTAGCCACAAGACAATCTGCATGCATGATATCCAATCTATTAGCAATTAGATGTAGAAGTCCTCCAATCATTTATCTTTAATTGCTCTAATCAGCCTTAAGTGATTCATGATTCTTACTTAGCTTGCAACTAGTAACCATAGGAGTACACATCGGTTTAGAATCTTTCATTAAAAAATTCTTCAACATTTCCTTGACATACTTTGATTGTGAAATGAATGTAATTTTTTTCTATTTGATTGTTTTGCATCCCAAGGAAGAAATTAATATCCCCAAACATAGAAATTTCAAACCCTTTTTGCATCTCTTCTGCAAATTTCTTGGACATAGATTCATTTCCTCCAAATATTATATCATCAACATACACAACCACAATCAGGATTTGATCTTTGTCAAGTTTTAAATATAGATTACTATATGTGGTACCTTTATTGAATCCTTGGTATATCAAGTACCTATCCAACCTTGTATACCAAGCTCTAGGATCTTGCTTCAAACCATATAATGCCTCTTTCAATATGTATACCATATATGGTTTGTCTGATAACTGAAATCCTTCCAATTTTTCAATGTATACCTCTTCTTCCAATTGACCATTCAAGAAAGAAGACTTCACATCTATCTAATAAAATCTTTGTGTGCTTCAAAAGCCAAAAAAATCCTAATAGCTTCCATTCTTGCCATAGGACCAAATGTCTCCTAAAATTCTATACCTTCTACTTATGAGTAGCCCTTACATACAAGCCTTTCCTTTTTTGTTACCACTTCTCCATTTTCATTTAGTTTGTTCTGGAAAACCCACTTAGTTCCAATCATAGTTTTGTTTGCTAGTCTTGGGACAAGTTCCCAAGTCTGATTCTTTTCAATCTACATTAGTTATTCTTCCATAGCCTTGATCCAATACTCATCCTTGCATGCTTCAATCACTATTTTAGGTTCAAATTTAGAGAGTAAACATAGATTTACCTATTCTTTAAGGATAACATCATTTCTTCTTGTCAACACACCCTTGCTTTTGTCAGCAATGATCTAATTTTTAGAATGATTCTTTTACACATACTTAGGAGTCCTAGGGATTTTTTTGGAGCTTCTTCCTCTTCAATATGAACTTATTTTTCCTTATCTTCATCTTTGTTATTTTCTCTGCAAGGGGACTCACCTGATTCATATCCATCTATCACCATAAAATTCTTAGATATAATTCTTCACCAACTTTGACATTTTCACTTTCAATAATATCCTTCAATATCTTGTTGTAGCACTAGTAAGTTTTGCTTATTGTAGAATATCCAAGGAAGATACCCTCATCAAATCTTGTATCAAACTTTCCTAATTTTTCTTCATCTCTTTTGATATAACACTAGCTTCCAAATACTATAAAGTATTTTACAGTAGGAATCCTTCCATAACACAACTCATAGGGAGTCTTTGCACTATTTTCTCTTGCTCGAGCTTTGTTAAGAATGTAGACAATAGTACAAATTGCTCCTATCTAGTAGATTTCTAGTAGGTTTTCCTCTTTTATCATTGTTCTTGTAGCCTCTTGAATAGTCCTATTCTTTCTTTCAACCACTCTATTCCACCAAGGAGTCCTAGGGGAAGATAAATACCTCTTTATCCCATGATTCTCACAAAAAAACTATTAAAATCATTGGAGGTGAATTATCTATCTCCATCAAACCTCAAACACTTGATTTCCATACCCATTTCATTTTCAATCATAAATTTCTATGCTTTTAAATTATCCAGAGCTTCTATTTTTTCTTTTGAGAAAAGTAACCCATGTCATTCTAGAATAATCATCAATCAATAACATGGAATGCCTATCACCTTGAAGAATTCTTACTCTAGTAGGACCACAAAGGTTTGTATGCACCAACTTCAATGGGATAGTAGATTGATCTTTGAATTTGAAACTCCTTCTGCCTTGCTTCCCAATTTGACATTCCCAATAAGCAACATTGATGCACTTTGTAATGTTTGGTATATATCTAATAGTTTGAACTAAACTGATCCTTACTATTCTATCAAAATTAATAGGAAATATCCTTCTATGTCATAGCCAACTTCCATTAATCTGAGTCATAAAGAAATTATCATTAACTTTAAGCTGATAAACATTCCCATCTATCCTTCTTCCAACAACAACCACAGTTCTAGAGATTCTTTTGATCTCACATCCATCATCAAGTTGAAACATAAGATTATATCCTTTTCTACACATTTATCCAACACTCAAGAGATTATTCCTTAAACCTTTAACATAAAGAACACCATCTATATTATGCTTTCCATCAAAACTGATAGAACCTTTTCCACATATCTTAGTAAATGTATCATCACCAAACTTAACTAGACCTCCTTCATATTTCTCAAGTTTAACAAACTTACACTTATCACTGGTCATATGATTTGAGCAACCACTATCAAGAATCTGGTAGTTCTCCTTTCTAGCATGAAGAACAATTGCCATAGCATTGAGACCTATTTTCAAAGCACTTTCCTTCACAAATCTCTTAGAGTTAGTAGAATTAGTTTCATCTTTGATAGCCATGAACAAGCATTCACTATCTTCATAATCCACATAATCATATTCATCATCAAATATATTGGCATCTTCTCTAACATAATAACTTTTCTTGGTTTCTTTACCATTTTTTTCTTTGTTCTTATCTTTAAAAGCTCTTTTTGTTCACCTTGAAGAATAATGACCTATCTTACCACAACTAAAATATTTGAAAGGAAACTTACCTCTATATTTACCAATACCCCTTTTCATTCTCCTCACAAAGTTTTCTTCTAAATCATCAAGATCCTCTTGATCTGATTCCTTAGTATTTTCTGATTTGCTAGCCTTAAAAGCTTTCTCAAATTTTGTAGTACTTGGACCAAATGATCTCATTTCAAAAGTAGATAAAGTACCATGAAACTGATATCTAGAGTATTTTATTAAATCTTGAACCTCATCAATAGCATAAAATTTATGACTATAATATTTAGAAAGAGTTTTCAATACCCTCTTTGCCACTTCTTCTTCTTCAATATTTCCACCAAGACCTCTGATGGAATTGACAACTTCAGCCACCTTCTGCATATAGCTTGTAATGCTTTCATATTTAGACATCCGTAGGTTCTCAAATGTGATCTTTAGATTCTACATCTTAGCTTGAGCTTGACCTTATCATATCCTTCATAAATAATTTCCAACTTTGTCCAAATTTCTCTGGCAGATTTCAAAGCCATAACTTTCACAAGTTCAGTGTTAGAAAGACCATTTAAAAGACAACACCTTTCTTTACCATTGTTCTCATAGGCCTTGATCTCATCATCAATTTTTGGACCACTAGTAGGCATAGTTTATCTAGTCTCAACAGACTTCCAAACTCCAAAACCAAGTGATACCAAGAAACCTTCCATCCTTGTCTTCCAAAAATTATATTTTGATCTATCAAACAAAGTAGCATCCCTCTTGTGCACCATCCTAGATCTACCTCAAGTAGTTAAGATTTGTTCCAAGGAACCTTATTTTGATACCAATTTTTGAATGCACATAATACAATTGAGAGGGGGATTGAATCACTTATACATTAAAACATTAAAACCCTCATAAACATTTAGATCCAAATCAACTTAATCAACCCTTAATATGTTAGAGTGATTTAGCATGAAAGAAAATAACAAAAACTGAAAGAATATCAACAACATGCATAATAGAACACTAGATTAATGTGGAAAACCAAATAAGGGAAAACCCATGGTGAGGATTAGCTTAGAATATAAAGTAATTGCAACACCGAATACAAAAGGCTTACTGCTAGAGGGTGCACTTCCCACAAGAAAGAAGGGCTCACTACCAATGACTCACTACTAGATTACAAAAAAGAAAAAATAAGAATGTTGCATTGATAAATCCATCTCAATGCAATACAAAATTCTACCATAGCATTGAACCAACACATTTTTAGCTTCTTTGTTGATTGTAGACATCTTTTTCTCACTGCTTCCAATATTCTAACTCATTAAGCTTGCACTATACTTCACAAATTTGTAATTCGCATCACTCACTCTACACTCAACCTCCATCAACACAACACTTATTTATTCCTTTATTCAATCTTAAAAGAATTCTCCAAGGTTGACTATGCACCTCAATCATACAAATTTAAATTTGGTCAAAACTAAGTATTCCCATGGTGGATAGGAATGAAAGTGGACCACACCACATCTTAACTTGGACCCAAAAAATACATATAGAGTACACTACACTTCCAAAATCAATGAAGCAAATCCATAATTAGTGTAAACACCTAAGGTTGGCTAAAATTGTGTAAACACCATTAGCATTTAAGTACACCCTTCCTCAAATCCAAACATGACTCATGGACCACACACAATACTTCAACACATTCAGAAATATTCCATAGACACCCTAAAATACAAAAAATTCCTTCACGATAATTTTCACCTAAAGAATGCACACACCTAGTACACTCAAACAACCTTCCTTACACTGTAACTCAAAAAATCAACTTGTGGAGCACCAAACCTTGAAAAAATTCAACTGTTCAAGGTAGATATGAGCCTTATCAACATATTTCTAGAACCACAAGAGCATAAAGTAAATTGTAGAGAAACGCGGAGCAAAACCATTTCTCCTAGACACCACTGCAACATAGTTCACACATTGGTGAACACAACTTCTTTTTGCACAATGATCTAGGCCAAGAAATTATTTAGGATATAAAACCTCTGAACACCTCTAACCAACATATCCAAACTACACAAGAAGATCTTCAAGACAAAATAAATGCATAGCAAAATTAGAACACCACATTGTACACCAAAACATCTCTACAAAACACTGTCTTCCTCTTTTATTTAAATTTTCTCAAAATCACTTGGAAACCAAGCACCAAATACACATAATCATTATCTTCAACACTTCCTCATCCACACTAAACCAACAACATCCACAAATATAATCTTATCAAAGCAACAATAGAGGTTGACACTATTAGCACTTACAAATGACAACATAATGAAACTAATCAAAGCAATATCACCACTTCTCAACCATCACCAGTTGACACAAATGATAACACATAAGCCTATTGGCATCAATGATAACACCAACTACTCATATTTGCAATATTTTTTTTTTACAACTTGGATAAAAATATGATTATTTTGAATTTAGGTTGGTAACACTAATATCTAGTGCTTGCATTTCATTTCATAATTTTTTTTTGAATATTTTTCTTTTAGGGTCTATGTAGGATCATGGGGGGACAAATAGAGGAAATGTAACCAAAAAAACATGGCATGAGGAAGTGAAAATTATGGAATTCATGTTTGAATTTTTGGTTTGGTTGGTAAAAAGTACATTTTCTAAGGTAAACACCAAAGAAAAATGGATATTTGTTATTAACAGATATCCACTTTTTAAAAAGTAGATATCTATTAGTAACAAATATTTGATATGAACAATTAAAAATGGATATCCGGTTTATAAATTAAATGCGTGTTATTAAAAAATTACAATTTTTTAGACCAAGCACATGTATATAATATAATATATTATATTATTATATAATAAAATGATATCTTATTATACTCGATAATAATACTATATTATTATATATCATATGTTATATTAATATTATAATATATATTATATTTTTAATATCTCAATATTATATTAATATATAATATTATTATCATGAATATGTATTATTATTATTATTATATAATATTAATATATAATATATTAATAATATTAAATATCATGTCACATTTAAAAAAAAAAGTGCTCTTTGAAATGGATATCTATTTTGAAGAGATTAAGAAAGCTCTAAAAAATGGATATATCCATTTCTAAATGTATAAATTAAAAAATGATAGCATTTAAGTCATTTTAATAGTGATTGTTCATGAGAAGAGAAGTAAAACAGATATATGAGAAAATTGATATCTGAGAAAAGATATATCCATTTTGTAGTCTACTCCAAATGTGACTGATGTGACACCTTTTACCATGATAAGTTCTTCTCAATCAATCTCAATTGCATCATCGATTTGAGTATATGGTCTTTTATATCTAGTAGATATATAAGTTTTTAGATATATATGTAGATATATGTTAGATAGTTTATGCTTTTTGTCAGCAATTATATATTAATTTTATCACTCTTTTTTTTTTTTTCCTTATAGAGTATGCCCCCATCCTCGTCGGCGAATCCAAGACCAAGACAATATGGTAGGACTCTCAAGCATCCCAAGGGACCATCATTTGCTGAATATATGTTAGCCAAAGGAAAAATGCTTGAGGTAATTAAGTATTGAATTTGACTTTAATTTATAGTTTAGTATAGTGATTAGATGTTACTTTGAAAGTTATAAAAAAATACTAGATAAGTTTCTATTTAGTAGTCTAAGTTATTTACTATTGAGAGCTAATTAATCTAATTTTTGGTTCAAATTGTTTTGTGTAGGCATCTTCTCACCCATTAGGTGGAGTGAAGAGGCTACATTTTGGTGATCCACCACAAGATTAGGATTTTATTGACATTACATAGCCATTTGCATATACATTGTATATATAGACCATGAGATGGTATATGCCACATTTTATAGATATTATTTTGAGTTGGCATATATGCCAAATTTGTATATGTACATACACAATTACTTTACACTTTTATATATAAAAATTGATATTTGACATATTTTGTTCATTGTGTGCATGGTTTCAAATTTTGAAACTTAAAATTTGAATGTATAATCACTTTATAATGTTTGAGCTATGATGGATAACATTTTATATAGATATTGATTTCTTGCAATCCTACACTTTAATAGTTTTTGAATTACATATCATCTCCACTCATGTTATAGTATTGTTAAATTTGGTTGTCTTGGGAAACTTCACCAAATTTGATCCCTTTATCATTATTTTCTATAGTTACAACATCCTTTACCCTTTGATTCCTTGATTGGTTAACATGCTTAGTCTGTATAGTTTCATTTTGGTATTTATCCTTTCAATAAAGTTAGATTTCCCCTTTAGAAATGATGAATATTTTGAAATTTTAATTTTCCTTTTGAAATTAGTGCATCAAAATAAATGACATCTGTTGGGGTTCCTATACATTTTCCTAGGTTAGGAATGAGCTCTTAAAGTTGACGAGGGAACAAGTATTCTCTAAGCACACCAAGTTGCTCAAAAAAGAGGATGGGATTGGTAGGAATGATAATACCCTCTTCTTACAAATCATGAATTATGTTTGGTCTATATATAAGGAACATCAAAGTGCAAGGGGTGCACAATAAGATTAATTTATGTTTTGATAGATTTGAAATCTATTTTATTTTTGGATTTTGTAGTTATTTTGATGCCAAAAAGTGTGGTACCAACTATGAAAAGAAAATATAAACTATGAAAATAATTTATGTACAAGAATGTAACATTCTATTGTTTTGTTTTGATAAGATGAATGCATCTAGGAATAAAAATATTTCCTTTCAATGAACTTCCTTGTAAGTTTTTCACTAATAAAAGTTCACTAATTTCCATGCTTTTAATAAGACAAGAAAATAAGCTTCACAAATAGAAAAGTAAAAAAGTTAGTTTGCAAGGAAACAATATAAAACTATTAAATTTATAATATGTCTAGTATGCAAGATATGTGATGCACAAACTATAGTGTAAGTTGATAGAAGCAATGAGATCAATTACTAAATATGATATGATATGATATGATATGTTGATTGAACCAAATCAAGATTTACAAAAAATACCACCCAATAAAAATATTAAAACATGAGTTTACTATAATCTACCAACATGAACAACAGTCCAAAGCACTCAAGGTAATATATAGACAATCGAGAAAGAGCATGTTTTAAAATTGAGTTGTTAAATAAAGTGAGAAATAAGAGAAGAAATGAAACAAAGTGAGAAGAAAGCTTGTTTCAAAATAAGAAGACTGAGATATCTGTAAAATCATGAGAAGTCAAAAATATTTGAAAGTAGGCCTAGAAATATGAGACCAATGATTCTAGGAGCTTTTGTAATAAGAAATAAGGTCAATTTATGATTTGAATGGGTACAAAGGAACATTATATCTAAGTAGCTATCCAAATACTATGTAAATAGCTTGGGAATAATGAGGATTATAAAAATGAATCTCAAAGGACACTCCCAAAGCTGATCAAAAAGTTGTTGGAAAGCTACATAAAAGTATTCAAGAAATTGAAAAATCTATCCGTGAAAATGGATGTTTTCCTAAGGGCTAATGAGGGAGAAACTACTCTAAATATTAAATAAAAGATATGAAAAAGAAGTTAGAAGATGATTAAAATGAATAAAAGATTGTTGATGTCCTAAGGATTGATGAGAGAGAGTTATAATCTAAAAGACAAGTTCAAAATCTTCACCATTGCTTGACTATTAAGTAGGTGCCAACACGAACCAATTTAGGAATTTGTGAGTGATTTTTATATAAAAATATATACATGTGACATTCATGAACATACATAAGTAGGTACGTATGCATTATATTTGTTAGTCTATGAATCTTTTCATCATAATCATCATAACACATCATACTTTCTACCATCAATATAACCAATAATGCTCATATATCATATTTTTCATTTTCTCATGTGCAAATACATCTCATATTATTTTTTAATCATGATAACCATGAATACAACTAATAATGCCATATAATTTTATCGATCTCCTCATGTACAAATACATTGATGCATCTTGCTATCAAGCTATTGTAGATACACAACTAATAACCCCCCTTGATATCCTCATTCCATAACACACATCTCAAATAATTGCTACTCTCACAAACACCTACATTGAAATATTACAAAACCTGTTAAAAATAGGAAAAACATTGTGTAAAAGTAATTAAACAATGAAAGCAATGTGAACTCCAATGCTGGATGCATTTCCATCGAACCGCACATCCTACTCAAATATTGTGTTGAGCAATACCTACATATAAATATTAGAAAAGTATGGATTATGAACAACATGGAAAATAAAGTAAATTGGTCATTCTTTGAAATCAAATGAAAAATTATAAATCAAGAGATTAAAGTATATGAATAAGATACCTCCTTATGAATTAAATTGAATGTGTCCTCAGTGTTGTAGCTGAATGTTATAGATTTTATTCTAAATCACTTCATGATGCAATAGTATTGTCAACCAAAATGGCCTACATTTGTTAAGAATTGTTAAGAAACATAAACTTGAATCTACTATTGACTCAACAATGGTTAAAATTAAACATGAATATTGAAAAATGCAAAAATTGTAATTTTTTTAGTAATTTTGACAAAAGGGCAGTGTGGGATGTAGATAGGTAAATACTAGGGAAGGTCTCTTTTCATTTCCCAAGTCACCTAGTTATTTTAGATGCTCTTTCCAATATAGTCTCTTAAGAGCTCGACAAGCCAAAAAAAATAAAACATTGACGAAGTCGTTTTGAGAGCTCATGGCACATAGGAATTGTTTTTATAGACCCACAAGTGGATATTGAATCCCTTCAAACCAACCTCTCTTAGTTTGGGTCAAATCAACACCATTTGTGTGTTCCAGTGTCAAATGCATTCTTGCAAAAACTATCAATGAAACATAGTACAAAAAATGGAAAGAAGCATTTTTTTTGTTTTGTGCATAATGAAGAAAAACCAACTATACTAGAACATCAAGGTGGGAATTAAAATGCTACAAAATTCCTCCTTTTATCACCCAATTCCCCCTGTGATTCCAAAGTGCACTAATCTGAGCTAGTCTTAAAAGTGTTGTAAGAGAAAAAAGTGCAAAATTGTTAAATTTTTAGTATTTTTGACAAATGGGCGGCATGGACACATCGAGGTAGGAAGGTAAATACTAGGGAAGGTCTATTTTTGTTTCCCAATTTACCCAATTATTTTGGGGCACTCTTTATGGGGTAGTCTATAAAATTCCTTAAGAGCATAAAATGCAAAAAATGTTAGCTTTTTAGTAATTTTGATGAATGGGCAGCATGGACCCATAGAGGTAGGAAGGTAAATACTATGGAATGTATGAATTCATTTCCCAAGTTACCTAATAATTTTGGGGTGCTCTTTCTCTTAAGAGCCCTAAAAGCCACAAATTATCAAAATATGACCAAGTCATTCCGGGAGCTTATTGCATGTAGGAATACTTTTTTATAAACATAAAAGTGGATATTGAATCCTTTAAAACAAACCTCTCTAAGTTTGGGTCAACTCAACACCGTTTGTGTGTTCAAGTATCAAATACATTCTTGCAAAAATTGTCTGTGGAAAGCTATGCAAAAAATGGAAAGAAGGGTTTTTTGTTTCGTGCATAATGGAGTGAAACCAAATATACCAACACATCAAGGTGGTAAGTAAAACACTATGAAATTCCTCCCTTTTCCACCCAAGTCCCCCATTATTCTAGAGTGCACTAATTCGGGGTAGTCTTGAAAGTGTTGTAAGAGCAAAAAATACAAAATTGTTAAGTTTTCAATATTTTTGACAAATGGGTAGCATGTAAACATCAAGGAAGATAGGTAAATACCAGGGAAGGTCTCTTTTAATTTCCCAATCCACCTAATCATTTTTGGGTGCTCAATCTAGGGTAGTCTCTAACGAGCCTTACGAGCAAAAAATACAAAAAATGTTAATTTTTTAGTAATTTTGATGAATGGGTAGTGTGGAAATATTGAGGCAGGTAGGTAAATACTAGGGAAGGTCTTTTTTCATTTTCCAAGTCACCTAGTTGTTTTGGGGTGCTCTTTTTGGGATAGTCTCTAAAGAGTCTTAAGAGCAATAAATGCAAAAAATATTAAAAAAATTAGTAATTTTGATGAATGGGTAGTGTGGAAATGTCTCTTTTTGTTTCCTAAGTTTCCTAATTGTTTTGGGGTTCTTTTCTCAAGTTAGTCTCTTAAGAGCCCTAAATTAAAAAAATTTCAAATTTTGATGAAGTTGTTCTTGGAGCACATGACATATATGAATCCTTTGTTTGGACCTACAGGTGGATATGAAATCCCTTCAAACTAACCTCTCTCAGTTTGGGTCAACTCAATGTTGTTTGTGTGTTGCAATGTCAAATACATTCTTGCAAAAATTATCAGTGGAAAGCAGTGCAAATATAGAAATAAGTGTTTTTTGGTTTTGTGCATCATGGAACAAAACCAAGTATACCAATACATCAATATGGGCAGTCCAATACTATGAAAGGACTCTTTTGTGACCCAAGCCCCCCTCATGATTTTGGAGTTCACTAATCTGAGGTAGTGTTGAAAGTGTCATGAGAGAAAAATATGAAAAATTGTTAAGTTTTTAGTATTTTTGACAAAAGGGTAGTGTGGACACATCAAGGTAGGCAAGTAAATGCTATGGAAGGTATCTTTCCATTTCCCAAGTCATGAGACAAATATGACATTCAATACCTAGGCATGTTATATTTCTAAATAAGCATTCCACAATCATTAGACAATGAATAAGAGACTTAGTAAGTGAAAAGCATGAAAAATATATAAAAAAGGGAAAGAATAGTGCTTAATTCATTTTAGTGTGCCAAAGCATGACCAAGAATGTATAGTCAAGTGTAAGGACAATCATGAGAAAATACACATTTATGGTGTGTGAGTAGTTGTTAGTTGTCAGTTGTCAATGATTATCATGCTCATTCAAGAAAGATCAAAATGTATTATTCCCAACTTTCCATTCAATTTTAGCAAAGTACATGGATCAAATGATAAATAGAATCCTCTACTTAGGAGTTAGAAGTTAGATTTTTCCAAGTTATGAGAGGATTTATATTTCATTCCAAGAAAGATGCCAACATTTTGGTAGTGTGATCATTAAAATTTTGAAAATAGGAATATGAAACTCCATTGAAAATTTTATTTTTAGAAAAATGAAATAAGTTAAGTTATGCTAAATAAGACACAACATAAGAATAACAATGAAACATTGAGAACAATCCAAAATACCAAATTTGTTAACACTAATCAAAACAATGGAGAAACATAACAAAAATAAGGAATTGGAGCAAGTGTACAAAAACAAAATCACATCTAAGAAATAAAGATGAACAATATCATACATGTCCCATACAAAAAATTATCCATTACTCAAGTGTTCCTAAAGGGTCATCTCTTACCTTTAGAGTATCGAGTATTGCATCATGATCAACACTACTAACTATTACCCTCTAAATTTTAAATCATGCCATTTTCCTTCCTTATATTAAAATGAATTTCATTTCATGCCTTTAATTCATTTATGGTCGCGACCCTTGCAAGATTCATAACCTTTTTCACACAACCTTACAGTTTCACAACTTAGTCGTGAGCTTCGAATGTTACAAAATTACCCAATGATCTGATCCTCCTTTCTCCCATCCTTTCCTGAGTAATTGATGTGTCGAAGGTTCTTGAAATCTTAGAACCCATGACATACAATTTTGAGGTTTAGCTTTTTTACGATCCTATGAATTTTCAAGTAATCTCTTTGGTTTTTGAATTCTGCCAGCCCATTTAATTATTTGTACGGTGTATCGTGTAGCTGTCTTTTCGAGAGTTATGAAATGCAGATTTAAGCTCAAGGCACACTCCCCAACCAATGGTGCATTAATTAGATATCTTAAATGGAAAGTGTAATGGAAGCTCGCTAAGGTGGCGACATGGTGTTGACAAATTAAAGGTCATCATTACTTACCAGTGTAGTTTAAATAAGTCATTTATAGAGTAAGGTGACAGTACTACATAATCCAGTTTCCTTATCAAACAAGGAAAATTCAAAATGGGACTTGCTGCAACCAATGAAACATGGGATGATGAGCCTATGCTTGTTTTGTAACAGGACCTGAATAGGCCTGAGGAAGAGAAAATCGATATCATTTCTCAATTGCACACACTTGCTTGGAAGGAAATGACTAGCTATGCCTAATATCACTTAGTCATCTTCGTCCTTGAGGAAGAAGAGGAATGGGACAAACTATGCAACCTCTTAATGGAGATACGACTGGCTATCTAGAATGCCTGACCACCTGCAACAGCTTAATTTTCTTGTTTTGCATGGCATATTTTTGTAATTAGTAGAAATAATCCAATTTTGGTATAGCATAATTGTTTCCGTTTAATGTCACTTTCTTGAAGATGGTTACTTTAAAAGATCATTATGAATAGTTATGATACATTTTTTCCCTAGGAAACTCTATAAAAAGGGTAAAATTTTAAGGAAAGGGGGGAATATTTGAAAAGGGAAAGGGGAAGCAATTAGATTATCTTTCATACAGTTTTATTGTATAGAATACCAAGTTTGTGAAATCATTTTTGACATGGAGAAATAAGAAGATATTTTAGAATCTTTGAATCCTTTCATGTTTTCTTTAAATAAGCAATGAACTATGTTTCCTTGTGAATTTTTCTAATGTCATTATGTTATAATGGATCGTATGTGTATTTAATTCTAAAACTTTGGGTTTAGATTAAGTTGCTCTTGAAAGAGTCTGTTGTTCTTCTTTTCCCTAAATATAATTTGTTGGTATAGGGAAGATGAACTTTGTGTCATTTACTTATGTAATTATTGGTTCAACTTTTCACATCTATTTCATGGTTATGGATAGGTGTTAGTTACCTTTTTTTCTTTCTGGTAAAAATCATACCCACATTCTAATTCATTGCAAATCATACAAAGGTAGTTGCACCTTCTAAAATAAGAAAATAGTCAATTTGTAGAACCCTCATGTCTAACTCAATCGTTAGGTTCATTTTTCCTTTCATACTGGGAATTTTTGAGTCATTTTTAGAATTACTTTCGAAAGGAAGAAGTCTAAACCAACAGATTTTTGGTGACTCCACTGGGGAATCAAATGAATTGAAGAATGGTGTTGTCTTTTTTCCAAAGATTTAAGGGTGCCTCCCTAAGGAGGGAGGCTTGCGGCTCTATCTGATGAAATGTACTTAGAAATTTTTTGTTCTTGTGAAAACCTATATTGATTTAATTTCTAGATTTGCATTATGGTATTGACATCCTCCCAGCCATGGGGAAGTCATTTCAATCCTCTTTCTTTACCTATATACTCACCATTTCTTGAAGGATATAGGAAGTATTTTCCAAAATTCAATGGAGAAGATTCTCAAGATGCTGAAAAACACATTTTGGCTTTCATAGTTGCCTATGGCATCTTGGGGGTAAGTGAGGAAGACATTTTTGTCAAATTATTTATTGAATCTCTTATTGGGCCTATTGTTGATTGGTTTTGTTATTTAGAAGATGATTGCATAACTAATTGGGATTCATTAAAGAATAAATTTTTGGGAAGGTATAAGGGACCTATTAATGAAACCACTTTACTAGGTCAATTTTTTAATATTCATAAGCAAGAAGATGAAAAAATCGGAGACCTTGTGGATAGGTTCAATAGGTTGCTCAGAAAGATGCCTACCTCCATTAAGCCTAAAAGAAACTGTAGATTTGCACTTTTATTTCTTCTTTGTACCCAGATGTCTAGTTTTGTTTAAAAATGTGTAAAGTAAATGATATTAAAATTGCACAAGAAGATGTTGTAAAAATTGAGGATGATATGCTTTTAAGTGGTTTATGGAAAAAAAATCAGGATGGTTCGAGTAATGAAATTATAAGGAAGCCCATCTTACCAAAGTCAATTTCTCGGCTTATAGATTTCCAATACATACATCCTCCTACTATTAAATATTGTAATCTCTCTATCTTTGATCCAAAAAATTTTGGTAGAAACATAGCAATTAAAGAAGAAAGTAATCCTCATGTAGATAGGAGAGTTGAAGCCTATTATTTTCACTGTGAACATGATGAATCTACAAGCCCATCAAATAATAGAGAAAATGAGCATTTCTCCCAAGATGTTAATCATGAAGAGGATAGAACAAGTGAAGTTGTTTTAGCCTCCTTGTTTGCAATAGAAATGAATTCATTTACTTTTACAAATGATGAGGAATTGCTTGAAAATACACAACATAAAGGTGAAATTATCGACATCTTATCTTTTGATTATGTGCAGGCTGAATATGAAACTTTCAAATTCTCAGAGCAAGCTAGTACAAAAGTTAGATTGCAAGAAAAGGTTAGAAATGGTTCCTTCCTTGTATCTTTCCATTTTGAAGATTTGGATGTTAGAAATTTTAAACCAAAATCAAGAGATGGTGTTGAGAATGATCAAATGAATGAATGTGTCAAATTTCATATTATTCACCATCCTAGTCAGTGTCTCCATGTGTGTAAGGATGAATTTTTATGTGAATAAAAAGCTATTGTGACTAAATCGCAAGACAAGAACATAGGTGGTGAAGTAAATCGTAAAATTGTTAAATCGGATTTTATGAAGAAGAAATTTTTCCAGTTGGGAATAGTTTTCAGTTACAAGGAAATGTTGAAAATTCTCTATCTAATACACTTCCAGCTTTGCATGAGATTGACGATTGGTCTTCTAGCTCAAATGGTTCTTTAGCTGTGGCTAGAAAAAATAGAGTGTATTGAAGGATACAGTGAAGCATATGTTGCGGGTCAAAATCTAGGATTTTCAAATGATGCAATCATTTATATTTATGGCACCAAAAGGAGGGTTTGATCTGATGGTTTGTGTGTGGGTTGTTTGATCTGGGGTTTGCTTTCTTTAGGCTGGTAAGATCAAGTGTATCACCAGGCCACACCTAGTGTCATTCATACAAGCATTGGAAATCATGTGTTGGGAAATATCAGTATGAGTTATCAAATTGAAGAGGTGTACAATGGAGGCTGGCTTCTAGAACACTAGGCTATTGATAGAAGATTTTCAAATGAAGTCACTCTCATTAGCTTAATCAAGATGGTCACCTCTTGGAAGTTAGTTGTGTGTGTGCTCCTTATTTTTTCAACACTATCTCGCATAGGCTGCTATTTCTCTCAACCCATGAATGGATTTTCTTGAATATTGGGCTATCTTGAGGTAGGGTCTTATGATCATGTACATAATTAGGGTTTGTTTTGTTAGAAGTGTAGTTTTCCTTTTTTGTTCTATCTTATTTTGGCTTGTTGGTTTTTGGCTTGTGCCCGGTTCCCCTCCACCCTTCTGCAAGCAGTTCCCCATTCTCCTACTTTTCTTTTGACTCTATAGCCCAATGGATTTATACACTAGTCCTTGCATTAATTATTGGGTTCCTTGCTTCATCCTTCATAGTCCTCATCCCCAATCATAGCCAATGTTACCCTCTAAATTTTAAATCATGCCATTTTCCTTAAATTAAAATGGCTTTCATTTCATGCCTTTAATTCATTTATGGTCACAACCATTGCAAGATTCATAACCTTTGTCGCACAACCTTGTGGTTTCACAACTTAGTCGCAAGGATTGAATGTTATATAATTACCCGATGACCCAATCCTCCTTTCTCCCATCCTTGCCTGAGTAATTAATGTGTTGAAGGCTCTTGAAATCTTAAAACTCATGACATATAATTTTGAGGTTTATCTTTTTTGCGATCTTGCAACTTTTCAAGTAATCTCTTTGTTTTTTGAATGCCTCCATCCCATTTAATTATTTGTACGACATATTGTTTAGCTGTCATTTTGAGAGTTATGAAATGTAGATTTAATCTCAAGGAATACTCCCCAACCAATGGTTCATTAATTAGATCTCTTAAATGGCAAGTGTAACAAAAGCTCGCTAAGATGGCGACATAGTGCTAACAAATTAAAGGTCATCATTACCTACTGATGTAGTTTAAATAATCCATTTACATAGTAAGGTGATGGTACTATAGAATCCAATTTCCTTATCAAACAAGGAAAATTCAAAATGGGAATTCTTGCAAACAATGAAATGTGGGATGATGAGCCTATGCCCGTTCTGTAACCGGACCTAAATTGGTGCAAGGAAGAGCAAATTGGTATCATTTCTCAATTGTGTACACTTGCTTGGAAGGAAAATACCAGCTACACCCAATATCATCGAGTCATCTTCATCCTTGAGGAAGAAGAGGAACGCGCCGAACTGCACAACCTCTTAATGGAGATACGATTAGATATGTGGAATGCCCGACCACCTACAACAATTTAATTTTCTCATTTTGCATGGCATTTTTTTGTAATTAGTGGAAATAATCCAATTTTGGTATAGCATAACTGCTTCCATTTAATGTTACTTTCTTGAAGACAATTACCTGAAAAGATCGTTATGAACACTTACGATACATTTTTGGCCTAGGAAACTCTATAAAAGAGTAAAATTTTAAGGAAAAGGGGGGTTTTTGAAAAGGGACAGAAGAATAAATTAGATTATATTTCATATAGTTTTATTGTACAGAATACCAAGTCTGTGAACTCATTTTTGGCATGGAGAAATAAGAAGATATTTTAGAATCTTTGAATCCTTTCATGTTTTCTTTAAATAAGCAATGAACTATGTTTCCTTGTGAATTTTTTTGATGTCATTTTGTTATAAATGGACCGTATGTGAATTTAATTCTAAAAATTTGGGTTTAGATTAAGTTGCTCTTGAAAGAGTTTGTTGTTCTTCTTTTCCCTGAATATAATTTGTTGGTATAGGGAAGATGAACTTTGCATCATTTACTTATGTAATTATCGGTTTGAATTTTCACATCTATTTCATGGTTATTGATAGGTTTTAGTTACCTTTTTTTCTTTCTAGTAAAAATCATACCCATATTCTAATTCATTGCAAATCATACAAAGGTAGTTGCACCTTCTAAAATAAGCAGAGAGTTAATATGTAGAACCCTCACATCTGACTCAATTGTTAGGTTAGTTGTGCCTTTCATACTAGGCATTTGTGAGTTAGTTTTAGAATTACTTTCAAAAGGCATATGTCTAAACCAACACTAACTATCAATAGTTCCTTTGTTCTTTATTTGATATGATGTCTTGATAACTTAATATTTGTTTCTATAACAAGGTATGAATACATGAGAATGGCTTTGTGTTTCTTAGTCTTTAAATGAAAGTATTCCATTCTTTCTAATCATATACATTCACAACCAAGTTCTAGAAACAACTGAACCTATAGGATACATGAACCCATCACCATCTATCATCAATTGTATTAGCTTCTTCTTTCCCTCGACACATCATTCCAACCAATATTTTGATCCCTCTTCATTCCCCTATGATGTGACAAATGCATAGACATTTCCTAGCTGTATAAGATTTGAAAGATGGCCATAGTCAAGTGAACTTTCCATTTCATCTTCTAAAGAGGATTGTGTTGTAGATAAAAGGGTTAGATATTATGAAATCCATGTATATACCCACTCACTTGACTCACATTGATCCCAATCATAGTGAATACAATGTTGACAAAAATAAGCCAACTCTTGTGTCCATATGGTCCATGCACTTGCATTTGAGCTTTGAAATTAATGCATCTTTGAAGATTCTCTGATTGTTTGAAATTCTAATTTATCTCCCATTATGCCCTCATCAACCAACCAAAAGAACCTCTACACTTATAAATAAAGTGTTCCTCATGATAATGCATAACTACACCAATCAACAATAGAACATGCATCATTGAATGTTACACCACCTCTGATCCTAATTTGTTCCCTAACCAAAGCTCTCTTCAAACATGCACCCGCATCATCATGCTCGCCTTTTCCATGTCCAGCTTCAAAAAACTCCAAATATGTGGTACATGCCTTTGTACATGCATCCTGCTCAACCAATAAAATAGACGAGTATTCTTGAATTTTCCTGTGCAATTATCTAACCTAATGAGATATCGATCCATTGCATAACCTTTTTCTTGCAAGAACTAAAAATATTTTTCAAAAAAATGCTGCAAAAACTTAGACGAATGAGATCTATCATCATTCATGTAAAAATGGTACTCCCTAATTATCTTCTTGTCCTCTTCTATACTATCAAGGGCATGTCTATATGTTATGTGGACAAAAATACCAATTTGAATAGAATTGTAATATTGTGATTGTACATCATTTTGTGGTTGTAATGTGTAATTTTTAGAAAAATCAACTATGAATATAATAGTTCCAAGCAGGAAAGAGTCCTTACACATCCTGAATTGTTGATCCAACCACTAGGACTTGTGGCTATGCCTTGCATACTTGTAGAAAATATTTATTCTTAAAATTAGAAATAAAATCAGCAAAACTTACCTCTCTTGTAAGTATTGGAACACATTTCTTTGAGGCATTTTTTCAATGATCACGAGACCACATTTCTTTGATGCATTTTTTTTCAAATATCTCATTGCCTTATATATGCTACCACATTTTCCATTCATGTCTATCAAATCAATTTATCAAAGTACACTCAAATTATTTTCAAATAGTTCACTACCTTGTCTATGCTACCACATTTTTCATACATGTCTACCAAAGTACTCAAAATTTTGTTGACTATCTCATACATTATCAACCATGACCTACATCACTTTTCTAGTTTTCATAATTGAATAATGTTGTTTTGCTTTTTAGATGATGCAAGAAGATACACCTATTTATGTTCATAAGGCAATGGAGCATGGTGTGTCTTTTGCAATTGATGGCTCGATGCTTTTGATGGTGGTATGAAGAAAATTAGTGTAGGAAAAACTATCCCTTTTCCACACTTAATTTTGGAATAACTAATATTAAAAAGGACTACATTATTCCTTAATTTAGTGTTGTCATATGTATTTTACATATTCACATTAAGTTTAGGTCCTTGTTAAATAAAATGGGCTTAATTGTGCCTTATTTATGGTGTTGTAAAGTGTGCCTTTACACTCTTACACTTATCTAGGGATTTATTAATTAATTGAGGTTAATTTTCCTTAATTTGGCCCTTTAATTCAAATCCAAGCCTAATTAATTACAATTTATGAACTTGGTAAAACCCAACATTCATCAATGCCATAACATAACACTTAACATTCAAGAATGTGTGTCCTAGGAAAGTGACCTAGGAACCATTAGCCCAAGGGTGAATGGTGGGTCCTCACTTAGACATAAGAGGGTATGTGTAGGATCAATATGGAAAAAATAGGCCCTTAAGTGGTGAAAAATTCAGAAAAAATCAAAGTTAGAAAACTTGACATAAAAACTTGAATAATTTATCTATATTATTTCAAAAATATGTAAGAATAGAATCTGTAGCAAATTGAATGTAGTTTCTAAACTACTAGGTTTATTTAAAAAATTATATATATTTGGTGAAAATTTGAAATCTCAATGCAGTAGTACTTAAATTTCAGGGAAAAAATTAGTAGGTGTCTGTCTAACCACCCTAACCACAATAAAATGATAATATTTTTTTTATAAGATTTTAGATATAAGTAGAGGACTCATGTCCCGATGTGATGCATATTTTTTTGTAATTTTTTTCCAAGTAAATAATTAATTATTATTTTTTTATTACAAATTTTTAAAAATATAAAAAATTGTATGTCTTACCACCTTAACTTGGTCAAAACTTCATGAGATTCATTTTTTTAATCTTATAGTATGCAAAGCATAGAATGTGGTGCATGTTTCGGATTCAAAAAATATGATACCGTTTGAAATCTATAGATGTTTTTCAATCAACCTATCAATTAGGACTTTAGTTGTAATTCAAATAGAAAATGAATAATAATTATTCAATTCAGCTAGTTGGTACATTCAAATTATGATTTGTGGTGTTTAGACAACCGCCATTCATCATGATTCTAGCTTCACATGAGACATTAATGGGAAGGTACTACATAGTTTTAAATGCTCAGCCCTCTATAGTATTTTTCATCATGATTTTGCTTTTGTGATAGCTTGGAATCAATATTAAATAGGCCCTTAAGATAGCCATTTGCACATTTTAAGCTCTGAACTGAAGGGTTGTTAAAAGCAAAAAGAGTTTGTGTTTTTTAGAATAAAAGAAGAAAGAATTGGTGAAGGGTTGGTAAAGTCAGAAAGCTTTGGTGAATTACGACTTTCAAATGGAATTTCGTCTGTGGAATATGTAGGTAGCATTGTCGGCAAAGAACTAGGAGAGACCAATTGAAGGGTACATTACCAGTGATGCTCTCAGAACAATGTTTAAGATAGACAATAATAGGGTGGAAGATAGCATTCACATCATTTTAGGGCTTGAGGTCACCAATCCCTAAGCACGCCATATTATCTTCCCATCACAGGTAATTTCAATACTTTTGTCCAATGCGCTTGATCTAATCCAATCCCTGAATGAATTGGAGGAACTGGCACATAAATATGTTAATTTTCAATTTCTCATGGTTAATGAACTTCTATGAGAGGTGAAAAGCTATAATTTTTACTCCAGGGAAGGTTTTATTGGAGGGTTATTCCCATGGGAATTGTGTAGAAACAACAAGGGTTCAAAGAATTGTTTGGTGCCATTAGATTGGCCATTCAATTCAATAATGATAACATTTTTCTTAGAGCTCTGAGAAAAAACCATAGGTACATATGCTCTATAATGGAGGTAGAGATTAGGTAGAAATACTATGTGTTGGCATATCTTCATGCTCATGTTCCCCCTCCTCCAAATAATGATGTGCATTTGGACCTTTAGCTTAGATTCAATTCGCTAGCCCATGTTCAGAACCAAGCTCAAGAAAAACCTAACCAGACTACTAATAGAGCCCAGGTGAATTCATCCATGAGGAATGCAAGGCCAACTTCCTTTTTCCATACACATAGATTTCCTATTCAAAGTAGAAGAGCTTTCAAGTGTGGTCTTCAGATAGCCGATGGATTTGAATTGTAGGAAAAAAATTCAGTTATTGGAGGATCAAAGAAATTGTAAAGGTGGCACTTGGTTTTTTGTTAAAATCTCCAGGTTTATTGACAATGCAATTTTGACATGTAGTGGGTTATTTTTAATTTGTTTACAAGTTTGGGGGGTTTTATCATTTTGTAAAAGGATATAATGGGTTGTCCATTTTTTTTGGGTTGTTTTTATGGGGTGAATTTTGAATCATCGGATCAAGGTTATTAGTCATGTAACTAAAAAATTTCATAGTTTAATTTTGGGCTATAAGTGGAGGTTTTCTTGCTAGTTCTTTCCTGCTAGTATGCCCTTTAGAACCATATTTTGTACTATCATATTTATATATAATATAGTATTACAGTGGCATGCCACTTTTTCTAAAAAATAAATAGATTATTTATTGAATTCAAAGTAAAGCATAATTTGTATTGGTGGAAAGCTGAGAATCTCCTTTAAAAACCCTTTTTGTTTCATCAATTTTGGGTACAAAAAATCGTCAGCCACACCCATCATATCACCACTTTTTTTCCCATCATGATCCTACACAAACCCAACACCTAAATATTTTTTATGTTTTTGGCAGTGTTTCAAAGATTTCAAATGTATATTCACATTTTGGCTTGTGTTATTTGAATTTTGGGAATTATCGTTAACATATATATTAATAAGAGGTAATTTCACCATGTTTCATCTAAGACTTTCAAGCATCCTAGAGTTTTCATGCAAGCATTCCTAAAGTTAAGTTGATGTTCAAGAGAATTTCAAGAGCATTTTCATGGCATTCAAGGGAAGAATTATTGGAACATTCAAGATCCTATTATTATATTGAAGTCTTCTTATGTTGGTACATCATGCATGTTATTTGAGCTAATATATTGATGTAGTGTTCAAGATCCATTCAAGCATCCAAAGGCATTGTTTCAAGTCAAGTTTCAAGATAAAGATCCACATTCATTGAATCCATTTCATGCAAGTTTTAGATACACATTCTAAGGTTCAAACAAAGGTTTGGTGAGTTGTGACATAGGCTTGATCATTGATCATTCCTTTCATGATAATTCATTTCATTACAAGGTTTAATTACCAAGATAGGGTTTGACCAAGGTAAAACCCCATTCACCAATAAAACAATATTTTTCCCTCTTGATGTGTGTTTGTAAATTTTAGGTGGAAGATCTCTTGGAGAGGAAGATTGCGAAGTTGTCAAAGTTGCATTTGTTGTCATCATTATTGAAATTTCACAAAAACTCACCTACATGATTTATTTTTGGCTTTATGACTATGAGATTAAGGGATTTGGGATTGTAGACACAACAAAAGATAACCCATAAACCATTTTCACAAAGCCCTAGCCAACACCCATTCACCATAGGGTGAATGAGTCCTCAATTTTCTTTGAGAAAGAAATTTTGGTGACTGGTATGTACATCGTCCCATTCTTAGATCTTTATTTTAGTTTGTGGTTCCATTAGAATTGAATTTAATCTTCTAGATACACTTTATAGCTTGCATTTTAGAGTTTTTTTTTCTATTTTTAATCTTTCTCCCAAAAGTGTTGTTTAATCAAGACCCTCGTCCTTGCATAAACGGGAAATTTTTAGATTCACACTTTGACTTGACTCACTTTGAGGTTGTTAGTCATTTAATTATTTGGATCTCATTTCCTGAATGGAATTAGAGAAATAGGTCTATCTACTATCATTTGGTGAACCCACTTTTGCTTTCAATCAACCCCACAAACCTATTTTTCTATGTTTCATTGAGGTGAACCTAAGTTTGAACATTACATTTTTTTGATTTTGGAGTCCACTTGCTCCCTAGATTTAGATCTTGCATTCATTTGTATTTCATTTCATTGAATTAGGTCTCATTTAGGGTTGTTTAGATTGCACTAACTTTACATTTCATTTAGGGTTTTAGGATTGCATTTTTGCATATCTTGAAATATGAAAAATACAAAAAAAAAATCAATCATTTTGAAAATCATTTACAAAGAATTGCATCATCATTCAATTGCATTTGAAAATTAAATTAAAATTTTACATCAAATTAGGTCTCCTAGTTTATCATTTTGCCACATTTTTCACTTGCATTCAACATTAAATTCAAAAAAAATTAAACTCTAACTTGTAGTTTCTGATCAAAATTTGGAAACCACTGAAATCAACTTAGAAATATGCAAAATCATTTTTAAAAACCTTAACCTAGGACCTATTCACCCCTGAGCGAATGAGTCCCTGATCAGGGTCATTTCCTGATTGTCTATGCATTAAAACATTTGTTTCTGCATTTCATTTTGTTGTTTTCAATTTTTTGTTTTAATTTATAGAACTTTTTTTAAGTGATATTGATCATATTTTGCTCAATTTGATAAAATTAGTGCATTTTGTGATTTCAAAATTGCATTTAAAAGACATCATTTTTTTAGGTTTTTCCATTGTGTAATAAATTTTTTTACCTTGTTTAGAATCTAAAAATTGCATTTACCTATTGCATTCTAGGTCATTACATTGCATTTCGCGCTCTTTCCATTTTTGGTTTACATCAAGTTTGTGAAACTTGAATGAGATTACAACTTGGTGTCCTATTAGTAATACTGTTGTGAGATAGTTCAAGAATCATGTCATCTCATGATACACCATTCATAGTGGATCTTGGGTTTTCCAACTCTTTCACTAATAGTGTTGATAATCAACCCTCTATAGATCATATCCTTCATACATCATTTCCAATGACTTCCTTACCTACAAACAATGTGCATGATGTTAATGTTTGACAAGAGAACATAAGAAGGAGAGATAAAGACAGAGAAATTGCAAAAAATTGTGACTTCTAAAAACACGAATAGTAGTGTCATTCCTGCCTTAGATAATATGAGGAAAATGCTTGAACATGAACATGGAATAAAAATTATGTGAATTATAGATCATATTGTTGATACAAATGTCCCTACATTGACTTTTTGTGCTCAAGCTTTGAGGTGTGATCAAATAAAAGGTGGGAATTCAATCCCTCCTTCCACAACCCTTACCTCTATTCCTACATACACTAGTACTAATGTTACCACAACCATTCAAGTTACTAGAAATGTCAACACTTCCTTAGGTATTTCCACTAGGAATCCTTCTAGCTTTGTGAATTCAAATCTCATATCTCCTCAACTATTCAAATTACTAAGCTCAATGTCAACACTTCCTTAGGTATTTCCACTAGGAATCCTTCTAGCTTTGTGAATTCAAATCTCATATCTCCTCAACAATTCCCCCTCACAAACATACAAGTCAGTTTTCCTCCACATACATACACCACTCCACCTTATTCCCCTCCATGTCACAATTCTAACATTGATACAATCCTTAACACACTTTTTCAAAACATGTGATCCTTTCAACAACAAATCGTAACCCTAAATAAAAACAACAATGGCCAACCTTCACAATACATCAAAACCAATCCCTTATCCTTGGATATAATGAAAGCATAAATTCCACAAGGTATAGAGGTTCCTAGGCTCAATGGGAAATATGGTGGGAAAGGAGATCTCCCATTAATTATATTTCCACTTATACAACCCTATGTAGTGACTTGATTTTTGAAGATAAACTATTGAATAAACTCTTCCCTCACTCTTTGAAATATGCTACTTTAGAGTGGTTTTGATACTTACCGAATAATTCAATTGGTTCATTCAATGAACTTATTTATTACTTTTACAACCACTTCCAAATTCACATGGGTCCCAAGATGACCTTAGCTGATTTGATGACATGTAAATAAAAGGTTGATGAAAAAGTCACAGATTTCATAGCAAGATACCAAATTCTTTATTCACTGTTAAACATTAAAATTCTTGATGCCAACCTTCAAATAATGTTTATTTCCAACTTGCAAGATAAGATCCAAACCAAGCTTGAGATGTTGAGATTTCCTTCCTTCACATAGTTGTGTACAACCCTTCATGATTACTAGAATTCAGTTAGTAGCCATGAAGTGAAAAATCCCTCTAATTGTTCTAAAAAGTCTAAATCTATACCTCAAACTAACTACGAACCTTTCAAGAAACAAAATAAGGTCTTCCTCCAACTTAATCCCCCTCAATCAAATCAAAATTTTAACACCCAAGTGGCTGCTATAAAGATGAAAAAAATATATGCCTTTATGGATAGAAATAGCACAACAATTGAAACCCTACCCGATACCCTTCATAATACCATGTTGCAGCTCTTAGAGAAGAATTTTATCTCCTTTCCTCCTATTAGTGATCGTGATCCTACTAAGCCTTTACCTACAAGCTATAGACCAAATGCCTATTTCCATTTCCATCTATAAAATGGACATGATACAAAACATTGCAAGCATCTAAAACATTTTGTGCAAGGCCTCAATTATTCTAATCATATCCAAATTGGAGGTTTGAATGATAAAGGGAATAAGTATGTAGCTTCTCCTAATTAATTTTTTTTAATCTTTACCAATCCCATGCTTAATCATAATATATCCTTTGTCAAAGCTAATGAAACAAAGAATGATGTAATGAATGTTGATATAGATGATGAAAATACAAAATACAATGAGAAAAACCTTATGGATGATTTAGTTGCATTTATTGATGCTAAACCTCATAAGGGAACAACTAAAATGCCACTTGGTATTTATATTTCACAAAAAAATATAATTAAACATGCACCCGATGGTCTTCTTTACATAGCTGGAAGAATCAATGATAAGCCCAAAAATGGGATATTAATTGATCTCTTTTGTGTAGAGAATGTGATCACTGAAGAATTCTTATTTATGCATGAGCTCTATCAAGATACATATGAAAAAAAAAAGAATGGATCAAAATAAATAATATTTTTGCACGCCCTACGATTGGCTCGATAAATATTCCTCTAAAGGTTGGACCAAAAGAGTTAATTGTATCGTTCATCATCATCCCATCATCAAACCAAATTCATGTGAATTGAGGTTATCCATGGCTTTGATCCATGAATTTAATCTCATCAATTTTACATAAATGTTTAAAGTTTCCATTTGGAAATGAGTTGTTTACTATGAACCATAGTGGTGTTTATCCTATGTCTTCTCATGGGAACTTTTCATTGGATTTCTTTTGGCCCAAGCCTATTGAACCTTTTAGACCCTATAAAGACTTCTTTTTAAAATCCTACCAAAATTTTAAGGAAAAGTGAATAGAAGAATTATCCCTTAGTAATATGCCTCAACCCGTGATTGAGCCACATATCTTAGATGAAACCATGATTTAACTAAAAGCCCTTCCAAATATTCAAGACCAACCTATTACAAATCATTCACCTATTTCCTATAAGAGACAATGAGATAACCAAAAAAATCATGCTGTTCCTCCTAAATCCAAAGAAGTTTACAAAGCCAAAGAGAAAGTGGTTTAACAACCTCCCATGGTTCCTTTCATTCCTCCCTTAAGGGAAGAAAAGAAACATGTGGTTGATAAACCTAGTTGTACATAAACACAACTTGAAAACTGCATGAAAGGAAATTGAAATACTAGAGAGCATAGGTGTAGACATTGTGCTATCACTCATTTGTCGCAAGAAAAAGAACAAAATAACAACATAGAAAATTAAAATCCAAACTTGTCTCTCGTAAGGCATGATGCCTCTTCATCATCGACACAACATAAAAAAATTCCTATGGATATTTTCGTTAGACCTCCCATTTTCATTAATCTAGATGACATTGAAATTGCTAAGATTGATCAGGAAGTGCATAATCAGATAAATCTATTTTTTTCCTCTTCTATGAATTTAAATGCTAATTCTACTAATAAGATTGTTGAACTTGGTGTGTGTCCTAGTTCGGCACTTGTTGTTGTCCCTTTGGCTAGTTGTCCTCCTTTTGCATTTACTAAAAAAGGTTGGGATGTAGACAACCTACTATAGGTTGACTCGCATGTTCCTTACTAGTATTTTTATTTCTTTTATTTTGCATGTTTCTTTGTGTGATTGCATGTGCGTAATGTGATCCCTCATACTATTTCTTTTGATTTTTCTCTTTCTTTATGTTCATTTCTCTATTTGTACCTACATTCTTCTATATGTCATAAACATTTATCTTTTTTCTTGTCTTGTGGTTTCCTTTTGAGGATGACATAAGGTGTCGAGAAATCCAAATCTCTTCCATGTTGACCTGAAATATTTTTCTTTTTTTTTGCTCTCTATGTTTCATTCGTCCTGTTCTGCAAGTATTTGGGGAATGATGACATTTTCAAGCTCTGTAATAAAATTGTAGCAAATATACATTGACCCCAAATCCATGGATCCCCTTTGTGTTTCGGGATTTCATTTTGGGGGCAACCCATTTTCATGATGTAGCTTCATTTGGAAACATATGACTTGACATAGGGATTTTTGAGTAAGATCCCATGTCCTCTTTATAGATTAGCATAGACTATTTCTTACTTTAAAGTTATTTCTCACAACAATGGTGTAGCAATTCCTTTAAACTGGGGGCATACATTTGTGTCCCCATGTTCTTTGTGTAATTTTCTTAGTTCTTGTGATGTGTTCTTTTCTTGGTGGTGTCATTGGGTTTGATGTCCTTTGAGAGCATGGCATTTCTTAGTATATGACTTTCTTGATCTTAGTGGTGATGCTACACATTGCATTCTCTAAGTTATGATTCTCTTATCTTGGACTTGTCCTCTATTAGAGATATTAGGTATGATGATCCCTAAGAAGACCTTACACAAACTAAGAAAGATACCTTTGAACAAAATCCTATATATATAATGTTCATAAGTGTTTGGCATAATACAACTTGTTAACCTTGTGAAGCTCTAACTCATCCCTATATGGCCACCATTCATAATGCACCGTTCTTTCCAATAGAGCCTTCCCCATGTTCATGAGTGCTTAGCATAACACAACTTGTTAGGTACTCAAAGTGTAGTGTTGTGGTGCCTTATTGAAGTTGTCAAGAGGATAGATTTGATATATTATAAGAGACTAATAAGATTCTCTTATTTTCCACTTCCCTCAGGGCTCGCCTAGTGGATGGCCTAAGGTTCCATTAGCTCGTGTGAGTGTATGTGTCATTTGCATAGTGGACATGAAGTTCTACTCCTAAACATGTAGGAAAAATAGCCTAGACATGTTCCATACTGTGTTGAATAGTTGAAGCTTGATCCACCCCTTCCCTAGAAAAATAGTTGTGTTCCACATTATGTTGGGAAATTTGAAGCTTGTTCTATTTCCCCTCTTCTCCTAGGATTTGATGTTGTATGATTGAGTATCTTTGTCATTGTTGCATACATATGTGTCTTGAATGTCTACTTTAGTGTGAGTTTGACATGGGGTCATTCTCTCACTAAAGTGGGGGCTAAATATAGTGTAAGAAAAGGTATCCATTTTGCACACTTAATATGGGAATAAATAATGTTAAAAATGACTAAATATGGCTTAATTTAGTGTTGTAATATGTATTTTACATATTCAAATTAAGTTTAGGGCCTTGTTAAATAAAATGGACTTAATTGTGCCTTATTTATGGTGTTGTAAAGTGTACCTTTACACTTTCACACTTATCTAGGGCTTTATTAATTAATTCAGGTGTAAGAGAGAGGGACCAACCACACTAAGGCTCCAAGTCATAGAGATCTGAGAGTGGAGGGATGCCCTAACTTACCTCAAGTTAACATATGTTTTGGGATGAGAATCAAGAATAAAGAGCACTCTCAAGTGCTTATGTCACTCTATAGATTTGAAATTCTATTTGGGGCTAGATGATCTAGTTTTTGGAGTCTAAATCATACCTCAAGAAACTCTCTATCTGAGGATGGAAGTATAGGTTTGGGACAACAACGCGGTGTGTTGGCATCTCTCTAGCACACTAGCATTTGTACTACTAGAAAACATAAAGTACTAAATGAAACTCCAAAGAATCTACTGCCGAGTAAATTTACTTAACAAAATAAAAAGAATGATAATGTATGAAAAGTAACTACACAAATGAAAAGGTAAGTAGATAAAGATAAGGATGGTAAAGATCAACTCACTAAAGCTCTAGTTTGCTAGCAAGCTCCACACACACATTCACCTACACACAAGCAAGAGGGAAAAAATGTTGGGGATGTATAGGGGTTTACCTCAGTCAAACCCCTACTTTTGTGTTTCCACCTCCACAAATAGCCAAAAAATACACAAAGAATAAAGTACAATAAAGTAAAGAGAAAAGGAAAGTATTGAACACTACAAAAGATTATATGCCATTATATCAAACCACAAAAGTAAAATGAAGTGTTACCACCTCCACCCAAAGGCTATCAAGGCCAATGAAGGGAGAATGAAAGAAATGAACTTGGAAAAGTTACCATAGCCATAGTGGTGATGAAGGGAGGTCTTGCAAGACTCCAAGCTCGCAACTTCTATGGTAGCACAACACGTACAAAAGAGAAGTTGATGAAGTAACCAACTATTGCAATTCTCAATGTAGTTTTCAATGTTGTTATAATTATGAATAGAATGCTCAAGATAATGTTGAAGATCAAGAAGTGCTAAAGAGATTAAGTGAGTTTGAAAATTAATTCCTTTGAAGATCAAAATGGGAGGGAAAGGATCCATTTTTTAGTTAGTTGGTTGCATAGAGGAATTAAAATTTCACCCCAATGAGGTGTGTAATATCCCTACGGACTCCAAAGGAAGGAATCTATCAGGGATGAAGTGCACCACACTCGTGTCCCTGATGAAAATTCCCCCACTGACACACAAAAAATGTGCCATGTGGAGTTTCGCCTTCAGGTTTGATTTTCTAAGGTGAGGGGATGCAAAATGGGAATTTGCACATGGGGTCCAAATTAGCTCCTATACATTTTCCCTCACTTTAATGAGCACGAGTATCGATGAGTGTTTAGTAAAGTGGATTGAAGAGTTAGAAATGTATACTTGAATCATTGAGGAAGCATATTGCAATCTAGTGATCTTGAAAACATGGGAAAATAGAGGACTCCATAGGTACTCTCTCCTAAGGAAGTTTGAAAAAAAGGACTATGTAGCTCTCCAGAAATATGAAGTTGAGAAAAGTACATAGAAGTCTTGCAAACCAACAATGGCCAAATCCCATAGGATGCAAGTGCTTCAAATGCCCTTGAACCTACAAAGAAGGGGTTCCCCTAAGTACTCTCTCATGAAGGAAGTCTAATGTAAGGGGTACTTCATAGAGTTAGACTTGAAAGGGGCTTCATAGGAATGTATGCAAAGCAACATGTTAATCTGTAGTTAAAACATGTCAGAAAACTAAAAGAAGTCATGTAGAAAAACAAGCAGACAATCAAAAAGTTGAAAATATTTCAAAGGGAACCCTTGGGAACGCTTCAAAAGAAGAGGGCTCCACTCGAGGGACTCACTATTTTGAAAGTGAAAGAATGTTTTTCACAAATCAATTAACCATTGAGGAATCCTTTCAAAAGATGTTCACTTCATCAAAGAATTCAAGAGGAAGAAAATTCCCCCTCATGAGGGGAAGGTTGAGGCTTCTCTCACAGGAAAAGTTGCTCCCTCTTTGGAGAAAATCTCTTCAAGTTCTTTCTTTGTGAACCCATGACAAAGGAAACACATTTCGCTAAGGGGTTCTTGTTGAGAATGTGATTTTTGAAAAAGGTTACAAGGATTTTCGAGAAAATATTTGTTGGATACGAATGCATTTTCTGAAAATCAAAACATTGTGAAAGTGACATTGTCACACACATGAGGGACAAATCAAGCAAAGAAGAGAGAAAGATACAAAGAAAGTAAAAAGATACAATAACATCACAAAAAAAGGGCATAGGGGTGATCTAATATTTCAAGGTCAAAGCTGCTCATAAATACATATAAGTATAGTAATAGTATATACATGAATTTTCATCAACCCCCTACTATATCAGACCATATGAAGATTGCATGAGAAATAAAAGTAAAAATAAAAAATTGGGTCAACATGGAAGGGAATCCTAAATTCCCCCAACACTTTGCATCGTCCCCAATTTTCAATACACATAACAGAGGAAGAATGATGGAACAAATAGAGTAAGTTTTACGACACATAATCACTCCTATATCCAAGAACCTATAAGAGTGACAAGGGTTATCCAAGAACACATAATGCAAGCAAAGGGGAACACATAAAAAAAAACATACACCTAATCTAAAGGTAAAGAAGAGGTACCCCCCTAACACTCATCGACCAAGACGACATTTGCTTCCCAATATAGATCATTATACGAGGGAGGTAGATGAGCCTACATTGATGGAATATTAAGGGGGGAACCCTCTGACCCTCCCGCAACAAGGGCCAAGGAAGAAGGCCCTACAAGGTCTTCTCCACTCAGCTCTTCTGGGGAAATGGTCAGCAATTTCATAAAGATCATCGACAAGCCCTGAACCTTGTCCAAAGAGTTAAACATGCACTTCACAAGAGTGTCATGTGTTACCTCAATAGAAAAGGGAGGTGGTTCATAAGATTCATTACTAGGCTCACCGAGTGACTTGGGAGTAGTGAAAAACTTAGGGGATGTCGAGGCTTCTTCCATCACAAGGATGACACATGCTAATGTAGAACCACCCTATGAAGAAGGTGGACTCCTCTTACACCCCCCATTGCTAGAAGGGCCAACCTCCACCTTCTACTTTCTCAGAGGATGTGAACTCCCCACAAATGAGGCAAGAGACATGGAGGAGGAGGAGAGAACCATGATAGACACCACTGAGGTGTTTGGAATGTCCAAAAGCTTAATGAATGGTGGGATGTCTAGTTAAGGGACATCAAGAGGGGTAGCTCGATTGAAGGAGTGATGAACACTTTCACCTTTTTGGGGTAAGGGATGTTCATGCTTGCATCAGGAGCCAAAAGAAGAATCAAATTCAATTGAACAAAAATAGAGGGGATGAGAGAGGACACAATAGGAGGCCCTAAAATAATAGTGGTCATCTCCCCTTCCTTCCTCAGTAAAGTGGCCTACTCAACTACCAGATCCTTTTGTCGATGCTTGCACTCATGTGGAAAGCACTTTTTACGACTTTGGGAGCTAGATGCTAGGAGCTAAGATGGAACGAAAGGCTCTTGCTTAGCCGTAGGAATGTCCATCACAACCATCTCTAGCAGGGGGAGAGACTCATAGATGGGAGCAGGAGGAATAGGTTGAGAAATACTGAGGGGAGTCGACTCTAACACCTCGACGGTGGGCCTCTTCCCATTCAATTCTTTAGGGGCAGGAGCGATAGGATTCCACGGAGGTTGAGACATAGAGGATTCCCTGTGTTGACCCTCCTTTCTACCATATAGGTAGGGCCAAGGTCTAGGAGGTATAGTAGGAAGGTCCAATATCCTAATCTTGGATTTACGCTAAGAAGGCACCATCAAAATTCTTATGAAAAATCTAGGAGTAGTCATCTAAAAATTTAATTCAGAAAGGGGGATAGAAGTAGTTTCCCAAGAATGGGTAGGCCTCTCCTTTCCCTTTCAAGAAAAGGAGGAAAAAAATTTCTACACTACCAGAGGGGTCACCTTTAGTTTTCCCTTGCCCCTGGTTTTACACTTCATGTAGTTTCGGTAAAGTAGGTCCATTCTAGGGGAAGTAGACTAACTGAGGTGGCTCAAAATTGATCTAATGAATAACCCCCATAGTATTCCAATGGGTGATATCTAGTGTCATGCACGATGTGTACAACACCTTCGTGGGAGAATTTTAAACATTTATGAATAAAGGAAGTGATTCCATTCATGGAAGCTAGCCATGGGATGCCTAACTTCAATCTGAACAAATGAAATTTTGGAATAACATCAATGGTAGTATCCACAACCCTAGGCCCAATTAAGATGGAAAGAGTTAGTGATCCATATGACTTGAGAGAGATACCATCATGCATACAAATGGTAGACTTCATTTCTTCATACTTCTCCCTCTTCAATGAATTCAACCATAAGATCTCCTCTATAACAACATTCACTCAGCTTTCGGGGTAAACTAGGACCCCTATCACAATGTTTCCATTGAGGGGAGTGGGAGTATATAGGGGAGATGGCTTGTTATTCAATGGCATATCCTCTGAGGTGAATGTCACATCTGGAAAGATAGTCATAGGCTATAGAGAAGGAGTAGCTAAGACCATGTTAATGTATGTTGAGGGTTGAGGAGAAGCATCGAAGGGGTCAATAATCAAGTTCACAGAATGAGACAAAAATGGGTCCGTGTAGATCTACAACTCACTTTTGGCCTTCACTACTGATTTATTTGCATTTTGTTTTGTCCCATTGAGATGAATTGTACTATCATCGATGTGATATTGTATCTCATGACACAAGCGCATGCAATGCTTGGTATCATACCCATTAACCCGATGGTACTGATAGAAAAAATTCACATCATACCAGTTAGGATAAGGTTCTTTAAGTGGTCAAGGATTTTCCAAAGTTATGATCTTATGCTTCAACATATTTTGTAAGATGGAAGAGTAAGATTCTTTCAACTTCACAAACTTTCCATTGCATCTAAGGCTGTTATATTTTATCATGGTGACTACATTCGCAATAGCTTTACCCTTTCCTAAGATAGACACAATAGGATTTCCTTCTGAATGGGAGTGTGAGGAAGGTCCCCCAACTTGAACTACCATTTTTTGATACTCTCGAAACATAGTAGACAGATGCACATAGGAAGGTTATTTCATTAGGGAAGAATTCTCCTACCAAGCTCTTAGCAAGTTGCCTATGAACACCTTTTGTACATCGGAGTTGGGTAGTAGATATGAGATCTATGAAAATAGTGTTTGATATCACGCTATGAAATCAATCATCTTCCTTTTATCTCCCTAATTGCACCAGACAAGATCTAAGAAGGTCATCTTCAGACTGATGTTAGCCTGGAACTAATGAAGATACTAATTAACAAGTTGATCAAATGAGAATATAGAATTATCAGGAAAGGAACAGTGCCACTCAAGTGTTGTGTCCTTGATATATCTAAGAAAGAGTTTTACCATCAAAGCATCATGATGAAAAAAGTTCATTCACATGGAAATGAAGGCTAACACATGTGTCTACGCATATCCTTTTCCACCATACTTCTCAAACTTAGGAATCCTATTTCTTGTGGGAAGGAAGTACTCAAGATTGCTACTAACAATGGGCTATGATGGATGAAAGGTTGAAAAATAGGCTAGGCGAAAGCCTGTGAAAGGCTTGCCAACTAATTTTGCATCTGACCCATGTTTTGAAGAAGGGCATTCAGAACAAGGTTAGAGGATGACAAAGGCTCAATGGAACCTCTAAAACCATCACCACTAGGACCACCTCTAGAGCCACCTCTGGAGCCACCATTGTGACCACTGTCGGAGCCACCACCACTATTAGGTCCTCCATCAAAGCCACCTCCAATACCAAAACCACCACCATGGAATCAACCAAAGCCACCTCTGCTACAGAAGCCACCACCAGGGGTAGTAAGAGGGGTGAAGCTGAAACCAAGGGGTATTCTACTTGCCTTAATAGTGTTAGGCCTTTGAGAAGCAGAAGAGACACTGATCAAGGGGCCTGTTTCAGCCATGCATATAGATGTGGTAGGCATTGAAATGCCTATTTTTCTTTCATAAGCATCGAGAAACTTCCCCTCAGGTGATACCCAATCTAGACTTATACGAAGGGATATAAGCATCAGATAGATTGACAAGGCCATGTAAGAACTCTGTCTCTTGGATCCTTTCAAAATAGATGTCTCACTTTGCTAGTAAGCCTAGTGGCTCTTGAAATGCTTGGTGCTCTCTCTAAATAATTCTCAAGGTCTGGTAGTCTATTATCCAATGCCAAAATGTTTTTTGCAGATATATGCACAAAATCATCCTCGTCTATAGAAAAAGCCATAGGGGATGTTGGGGGTAGGAACATGAGTGGTATTGTCTACAAAACCCATCTTGTTAGTAAAGCCTATAAGAAAACCAACGGTAAATTTGAAAGCCAAATGAGTAGAAAAATTGGAGGTGAAACTAGAAGTGATCTTCATCTTCTCCATCGGTAGGTGTCACAAAATTCTCCTAACAACATACCCAAAAGTAGTGGACTGGGTTGTGATGCTCATAAACCTTCAGAACACTCAGGCTTGCAATAGTCATCAAGAATGAGGAAAAAGTTTCAACATAGGAAAATGGATAGAAGTTGTTCATGTCAGGTTCACCAAAAATGTAAGAGAGGGGGACCAACCACACCAAGGCTCTAGGTCACAGAGAGCTAAGAGCGGAGGGCTTCCCTAAATTACCTCAAGTTAATGTATGTTTTAAGATGATAATCGAGAATGAAGAGCACTCTCAAGTGCTTCTTTCACTCTACAGATTAGAAAGTCTATTTGGAGATAGATGAGCTAGTTTTTGGAGTCTAAATTGCACCTCAGGCAGCTCTATGTCTGAGGACAACAGTGCGGGTCTAATATGATAGTGCAACACACTGGAATTTTTCTAGCACATTGGTGTCAATACAACCAGAAAATGTAAAGTATCGAATAAAACTCCAAAGAACCTACTAACTTCCTATTAAACTGACTTTAACAAAATAAACAAAATGATAAAGTATGAATTTAGTAACTACACAAATGAGAAAGTAAGTAGATAAAGACAAGGGTGGTAAAGATCAACTCAATAAAGCTCCAATTTTCTAGTGAGCTCCACACACACGTTTACATACAAACAAGCAAGAGGGGAAAATTGATGGGGTTGTATAGGGGTTCACCTTAGTCAAACCCTCGATTTGGTGTTTCTACCTTCGCAAACAACCAGAAAATATAAGAAGAATAAAATATGATAAAGTAAAGAAGAAAGGAAAGTATTGAACACTAAAAAGATGTTATGCTATTCTATCAAACCACAAAAGGAAAATGAAGTGTTACCACCTCTAGACAAAGTCTCTCAAGGCCAACGAAGAGGGATAATGCAAGCAATGAACTTGGAAAAGTCACCACAACAACAACAGTGATGAAGGGAGGTCTCGAAAGACTCCAAACTCACAAATTTTATGGTAGCACAATATGTACAAAAGTGGAGTTGATGGAGTAACCAACTACTGCAATGCTCAATGGAGTTGTAAAAGTTGCTAGAATTGTGAATAGAATTCTCAAGAGAATGTTGAAGATCAAGAAGTGCTACAGAGATGAAGTGAGTGTGAAAATGAATTCCTTTGAAGATCAAAATGGGAGGGAAAGGAGAATTTTTCTAATCAGTTGGTCACACAAAGGTGTTACAATTCAACCCCAATGAGGTGTGTAATGTCCTTGTGGACTCTAGAGGTAGCTATCCATCAGGTATGGCAACACACCACGTAGACATCCATGTGCCACACTTGTGTCCCTAATGAAAATTCTATCATCAACACACAAAACATGTGTTGAGTGGATGGAAGGTAGGTGGGTGATGTGGAATTTTTCCTTCGAGTTTGATTTTATAAGGTGAGGGGATGCAAAAGGGGAATTTGAGGGGATGCAAAAGAGGAATTTGTGTAAGGGGTGCAAATTCACTCCTATACATCAGGTTAATTTTCCTTAATTGGACCCTTTAATTCAAATCCAAGCCTAATTAATTACATTTTTTGAAGGGTAAAACCCAACATTCATCAATTCCATAACATAACACTTAACATTGGAGAATGTGTGTCCTGGGTGAGTGACCTAGGAACCATTTGCCCAAGGGTGAATGGGTCCTCACTTAGACCTAAAACCTAAATGTTTATTATTTTTTTAGTAGTATTTCATTGATTTCAAATGTATATTCACATGTCGGGTTGTGTTATTTTAATTTTAGGAATTAATGTTAACATATGTATAAATAAGAAGTCATTTCACCATGTTTCATCTAATATTTTCAATCATCCTAGAGTTTTCATGCATGCAATACTTCTTGAAATTATTATGCTTCAATGGATATTTGTAGATAGTTTACTTCAAATATTTAAAGTTCAATTGTATTACATGCACATCTTCCTTTATATAATTCTAAAAATATAAAGTTCTAACATTATTCTCCTCTAAGATTATTGAACATCAAATCAATAATATGAACATAATAATATATGATACAATCTAATACCTAGGTCTCTCTACCACTACACATATAAGCCCATACTCTCTATGATCATTGTAGCATGGTAAGGAAATTCATGTAATTATACAATGCACTTTCAAGTATGCAACTAAAAATGGGCAAGACATTATTATACTTCATGTGTTCTTTGTATGCTTCATTCTTCCTATGTATACTTCATGTATTATGTGTACTCATGTTTATGCTTCATGTTTCTTGTGTATACTTCACATATTACGTGTATTCACATGTATGCTTCATGCTTCCTATGTATACTTCATGTATTCACATGTATGCTTCATCCTTCTTGTGTACACTTCATGTGTTCAAGTGTATGATTCATGCTTCTTTTGTATACTTCATGTTTTCACATGTATGCTTCATGCTTCTTGTGTAGACTTCACGTATTACATGTATTCACATGTATGCCTCATACTTCATGTATTACGTATATCTAATTATTTTCTTCACAACTAGATGTATCTTCAACAAGATTACTCCATGTGTATTAAAAATGTTGTTTGTCGAAATGCTTTCTAGGTTGATAAGAACTAACATAAAAGGGAGAGAATTTCATTTGATAAATACATCCATAACATTCTTAAAGAATTCAATTAATAGTAGAACCTTAGGCAACATTTCAAATAAATTAATTTAGGTTCTCATGAATAGTGATGATATGATTTAGGTTGTGACATTTCAAAGGTGAAACAAGAATGTTCCTAGCATAAACCTACCCATTTGGACATGTTGGAAATGTTCATTTGGTTTCATGATGAAAAGAATGGAAGTTACACCCCTTTGCAACTTTACACTGCATACATTTGACTCTTTTTCCATCAACTAAAAACTCAACACCATGGGCAAACACCTCAAAGATATAAAAAAATGAGAGATGTTTTTGTAGAGGGGCCTTAAATGATCATGTAACCTTAGATGAAATGTTTCTAGGTGACATGATTTATGAGTAATAGCTCGTCAAAGTTTGTATCCTTTTTTCACTTTGGACTCTTAAGGGATGTCACTGATACAATGTAGCTTAGACTATTTTAGCATGTTTGGGTGGAAAACAAGACCATTCCTAGCATTAACCTACCCATTCAGATGTGTTGGAACAATTTTTTGGGTTGCACGATGAACAAAATGAATGTTACGCCACCTTGCAACTTTACACTACATGTATTTGATACTTTTTCCATCAACTAAAAAATTGACACCATGAGCAAACTAATTAGAGATATAAAAAACTGAGACAGAGGTTATTGTAGAGGGGCCCTACATAATCCTATATCTTCAAACATAATGTTTCTAAGTGCCACGGTTTCTGAGAAGCAACTCATCAAAGTTGACTACCTTTTACACTTTGGTCTCTTAAGAGATTTCCAGTGCATTGTAGCTCAGACCATGCTCTGACATGTTTGGGTGTGAAACATGACCTTTCCTAGCATAAACCTACCCATATAGACACTTTGGAACTATCGGTTTGGTTACACAACAAATAGAACAAAAGTTACACCACCTCGCAACTTTACTTTGCATGCATCTGACACTTTTTCCATCAACTGAAAACTTGACACCATGGGAAAATGACTTAGATACACTAGTAGAATTTGGAAAATAAATGACTACGTGACTAAAACTTTTAGTCACATGTCTAACACTAGTAGAATTTGGCAAATAAATGACTAATTTGATCATCATGAGTGACTAATTTGGTCATCAGGTAAAATCAAAACTAAATAATTGGTCAGACAAATAAAAATGACTAAATAAATGACTATTATTCCTCTACTCTTTTTTCTTTTGAATTTGATCATAATCCATAGAGCTTAAGCCCCCCTCATAGGACCCCTACCTAAGTAGACCATTTGGCCGCCTAGGTTTCTTGGTGCTCCAAAAATACCTATTGCATGGAAGCCATTGCCTCTCATTGCAGTCTTAAGGCCTTCACATATTTTATACAAAAATTTAACATTTACATTCTTTAACTTTTATTACTCATTGTGTTAATGAATCAGTAATGTTTTTAACTATGATTTGAAGACAATTTTATTTTCCTGTTGTGTTAGCATGTCAAATGTATCAAAGAGCAATTGTAGTCAATTTCACTAATAAAATATGATTTAAACAATCCAATTGTATTTTGAGGGCTATCTTGCAAACACTTTCATTTAAAAAGCTCAAGTAGTTATTTCTAGAAGCAATTAGATTCAATTTACATGGATTGTAGAAACTTAATGTCTGTAAAAGTAATTATTTCTAGAAGTAGTGCCTTAAAAATGTAAGGTCAAGTAGTTATTTCTAGAAGCAATTAGATTCAATTTACATGGATTGTAGAAACATAATGGTCGAGTCTACTGAAAAAGAACATTTTTTACTTTAAAAAAGAACATTTTTCCCTAAAAATGAAGATTTTTCCCTAAAAATGAAGATTGATTCACTTCTATCTTCACTTGTTGATATACTTTACCATCTTAATAATGAAAAATAGAAATAACAATGATCACTTTTGGTATGCAAAATTTTTCTCTTTTGGGCTTTATATTTTTAATTAATTTTTAAAAATAGAATTATTTTATAATCTATGAAATCAATTGTGTGTTGATCATTTTTATAGACGTTATCTTTTTATACAAGTTTGAACTCTAGTAATTTTAGGAGCACATCATGCTAATCTTAATTTTCACAACCTATATTAAAATGACAATGTACATAGATGAATTTTTTTCCGCTAAAAATGAAGATTAATTTTCACATGCCTTCCACGCAATAGTTTTTTATTGGTGCTTTTTAGCAATAGGTATTTTTGGTGCCTTGGTCGGGTCACGTATGGATTTGGAGGGAATTTTAGGTAGTTGATTTTTGGCGTAAAATATTGTGATTGAACGTTGGAGGGAAGTTTGGAAGTTTAATCAACAATTTGGTGTTTTAGCTCCCGAGTTTTAAGGTTTTCCCTTGGTTTGCAGAGCAAAAAATTGGCTTAAGAAAGACTCCATCAATATTAAAGGTTCATTGACATTGATGCAATGATAGAGACATCACTATTAATTTAAGAAAAAATATTTTTTTTTCTTAAATATATATTTTATTTTTAAATTATATTTTTAATTTTTTAATTGTCTTAAATTAAGACAATAAAAAAAATTCTAAACTAAATTTTTCATTTCCCTCTCATTCATTTTCCCTCCCTCATTCAACATGCATTTTATTTTGTCAGTCATGGCATTGAACTAAAGATCATTATAATGGAGGGTGTTAATGGAAGAAATAAATTGGTTGTTGTAGATGAAAGTGAGTAGAGTATTTATGCTTTGAAATGGATCGTGGATAATTTGCAACTGAGTCATGCTAGCACACTGATTTTGTAAAATATAGAGCATCTTCCCATTTATTTTAATATCCTTGGGGCTAGTATGTGAAGGAATTCAAATCCATTCTTTTGATTATTCAATTATTTTTCATTATTTGCACATTGGTTTCAAGTGGGTGTACTTTTTTCTTAGTTTTTCAAAAAAATTAATTGTTTTCACTATCGATATAAATTTTCTTTTCTCATTATTTTGAATTGATTTATTTTTCTTTGCAGGTGTATGAATTTTTGGTTTCTTCTTGATTAAATTTGGTGTTTGTAATTGTGGATTAGGCTTAGCGCTTAGGCGTGGGGTATCCCTAGCCTTGAAGAAGTATTGAGAAAGGAATGTTAAGGATGTTATAAAAAAGGCGAGGGAAATATATGGTGGAAGCTAGGTGAGTGAGTTGTTTGTTAGTCATGTTCATCAATGATATCCCTATTTTTTAATGGGTATTTTTGATTATTTATGATTTAAAGATAATTTTTTGTGCCCATGTACTATGGCAGGAAATAGGGTTTTGACTATCTAATTTTGGCTTCCATGTCCCTCATACTAATGACTATGAGCTCTCATTAGCTCTTGAAGACTGCCTTTTATATCATGCATATAGAAGCTTCTAATTGTCCTCATGCATAGTATTTATGCTTTGAAGTTTAAAATTTTATCTTGCTTTTGTAGTCCTCTTTCAAGAGCATACTTTCGAGGTCATGAATAATTTCCCTTAAACAATATTCCCTTTCAATCATATACTCTTTGACTATCCTAATAAACTTTGCCTAGGGTTTAACATGCAACCTCATGCCAATTCTTTACTTTCAACGGACTTCAACTAATCAACATTAGATATTTGCATAAGAGGAATTAAGGTCTCTTCAATACCCTGTTCTAACAGTCCCATGACTGTCCCTTAAAAATGCACTATTAAATTTCATGGATCCTTTGCTTTGATTGTCCTCAACTTCCACATACTCTCCTTCTAATGCTAATACTCCAATCCTCTATTATAGAATAGACACCCATAAGTATACAGAGTTTAGATTTACAGTTGTAGACACCCTATTTTTTTCAAAAATTTTTTTGATCAAGTGATAAAAATTTCCAGTCTTGCATCATCTAATGAATGTTAGTTGAGGCCATTAAAATGCTTTCTTTAATTTTTTGCTAGATCAGGCAATAACAATTTCTAGTCTTGCCTCATTTAATGATTTTTAGTTGATTCCTTGCTTGACTATGCCTTCATTAATTTCCAACTTCAGAGTTGTCTAGGAATCCTAAAATACACTATCAACCATTTGTGATTGTTCTTTGTTATTTAAATTTTTTCTTTGAAGCTTTGCATTTTGTTCTATAATATTGAGTGAGATAAACTAAACTAGAGTCTTAGAGATTGGATAAGTACATTTTAGTATCTATGCCTCATGGGAATCATGAATTATTTTTATTTATTGATCTAGTTTTCCACAAAGTGATATGTTCTGTTGAAATTTTACAAATATCTTCTATATGAAGGGACTATGCACTCTGGAAGGTTGCACAATCTTAGCTCTATAGCAAGTGAATTCATTTACATTTTTTGTTTTGTTTCTAATGCACCTTAGATATGACTTTTGCAAAAGTAAATTTCATATACCAAATGAATACATAAAAAAACTTCAATTTTATTTTTCTTTATATTGTAACTCAAATTTTTTTTACGGATGATAGTGCATGATGTGCTTAACTCAGCTCTTGAGGAAGAAATGTCTATGGATCCAAAATTATTTTTAATGGGAGAAGAGGTTTGTGTTGTTCAATACCATATACAAGTCTAAATTTCCATTAAAGAACTTCTTAATATCCATTATGTATTGAGTCAACCATACTATTTTTAGAAAGTGCCTACTACTCTTGGTGAGTGTTGTTTTACCAGGTTGGTGAATACCAAGGAGCATATAAGGTAATTTACCTGTGGAAATTTTATCAAAATTATATAATAATTAGATAAGAACCCTTTGCTATTGAATAATTGACTAAAAATTTGAAAATTTGAGATATTTAAATTTGATATACTTATATTTGTGTTTCTTTACAGGTTTCTAAAGGCCTTCTACAAAATTTTGGACTTGAAAGGGTTCTTGATACCCTAATTACTGAGGTTTGCAAGTTTTTGAAGCTAAAATGTGCTAATTGAAATCCTGTCAAAATATTTTTTTCCACTATATCTTTTATTATTCAAATATATAGCCAATTTTTGTTTTCATGTATTCTACCATTGTAGGTTGGTTTTAATGGCATTGGTGTTGGTGCAAAATATTATGGATTGAAACCCATTGTGGAGTTCATGACATTCAATTTTTCTATGCAAGTTGGTGTTTTAACTACTCTTTAAGCGCTTGTCTTTTGGTTTTGAATGCTATTTTGTTTGTTACATAATTTTGTCCTTTGGTTTTGTTTATTCGAGTTTGATTTATAATATTTTGTTCACTAGGTAGAGTAATGATCTGATCTACATCATTGTTGTGCCCTTCCTATTGTGTACATGTTACCATGGTAGTAAGTCCACAACTAGAAAATTGGTTGCATGTCTTTATCCATAGGAGTTATTACTTACCACCTTATAATATCAAATATCCTTATATTGAATTACATTAGCAATATAACAAAATAATGGAAATTATTTTTGAACAACTTGGATGAGATTCAACTATTCCACCTAGTACCTCAATGACTTGTTTTCAATTTATTTTCTCTTTAGAGAATGAATACATCTGATTGACTCCTTTTCTATATTCCTAATTCTGAAATATTTGTCCTAGGCTGAGACAATAAATCTGAATAAACTATTGTAGTTCTATCTTATTAATCCTATCATTATATAGTCACCTTGGAGTTTGGATGCACAATTCCATATATATTATATATATGCATTTCAGACATGTCTATTTTTTGTCTAGCTAGTTTCAAACTTTCAAGTCTGTATAACATTGTATTTTAGTATTTTTTAATAGATGGTAAACACTTTTCCTATTCAATTATGGTCCACTAGTAGGTGTCACTTCCTCTGATGCCTTTAGCCTTTTATCGTTGCATCGGGGGAACCAAGTTTTATGTTGGCCTGGTGGCCTTCTATTACACCGATAATTGTGTTGTGAGTTTCTTTCATCAGTCTATTGGTGGAGCTATGAGGGGAATTCCCTTGATGTAGTAATGTTATGCTGATAGTGTTATTGATGTGTGAAGTATGTACATCCCTCATCCACTAAACCTACATGACTACATGCACCTAGAACCCAAGCAAAGCTTACAATGTTAGGATGTGTTCCAGAGTGCTTCATTAATTTAAATATTTTGAGAGGTTCCTTGCAAAATCCATTTTGTGCACATTCTCCAATAAATCATTCCATTCCATGAGATGACATCTCTTTGAGGAATTTTATCAAACAATTTAGATGTTTTTTCTACAATTCCACATCTTGCATATATGCCTACCAGAGCATATCCAACTATAGCATTTGAAAAAAAATCCCCTACCATTATACTTTGGTGCATGTTCATAGCCCATCCCAAAGCTCCCATTTTGGCATAGGAAGGGAGGACTCTAGCAAAAAAGTTGGCTTTATACCTTCCAATTACATTTGTTTGAAAGTTTCAGAAGCCTTTTCAACAAAATTTTTTATGCAAAACCTGCAATCATTGCATTCCATGAGATGACATCTCTTTGAGGCATTCTGTCAAATAGTTCACGTGCCTTGCCTATGCTTCGACATTTTGCATACATACCTATCAGAGCATTTCCAACCATAATATCTGATAGAAATCCACCTTCTATTATGCTTTGATGGATGTACATACCCTGTCCAAAGCTCCCATTTTATTACAAGCAGGGAGTATGTTGGAAAAGGTTGTGGAATCTTGCTTTGCACCTACCAATTTCATTTTCTTGAAAGTTTCTAAATCCTTTTCAACAAATCAATTATGTGCATATCCTGCAATATTTCAATCCATAGACCATATTACTTATAGGAATACTTTCGTGTATTGTCTATACATTGATGGATATTCATATCTTGTTTCAAAGCTCCCATTTTGGTATGGACAGGGAGGATGTTCGCAAAGGTTGTGGAATTTGGCTTTACACCTGCAAATTGTATTCTCTTGAAATTTTTTAAAGCCTTTCCACCAAATTCATTTTGTGCATATCTATTGTAGATTCCTAAAGTTTTTCACCTTAGCTTTGTTGTAATCATCCCATTCAATCACCCTACTCTCATGCTATTGACTAACAATCATTCCAATTGATCAATTCTATCAACATTTGTCAATTGACCAATTCTATTGTCAAGTTATTCTCATTGTCTTGTCACACCTTTGATATCTCAACTTTATGTTAATTTGTTTAGTCAATTAATTGATTACATTATATTATTCCCTCTAATATTACCTTATGTCTAATTAATTATCTCTAATTAATCGATGCACATAAATCCAATTAAATAAAATAAATAATTCTAATTATCTTCACCCATATTTCATTTATCAATCAAAGTCACTTTATGAATGAGTCAATTTCATGTTTCACTCATGTTAATTAGTTTTTTTTTCCACTCATCAAACAGATTTTTAACTAATTGATTGATCGAATTAACTCTTAAATCAATCAAATTAGTTGATTGAATAATCAATATAGTTTATAAGTAGGAGGTATTTTCCACAGCATGTCAAGTTATGATATTGCTATCAGAATTCAACCGTGTAATTTTTTGAGTCAAATTCATTGACCCATGTTTCATGAGTAGTGGTTCACAAGAAGCCATCTCTCATTATAATGAGTGGTCCACTTGGAATTCATTGCGTCTAGGTGATTCTTACAAAGGTGAAGCATTGGGCCTTCCTAGGAGGTCACCCATCCCAGTATTACTCCAACTCAAGCATGCTTAACCATGATAGAAATATAATAATCAAGTTAGTTAATTGGTCAGCTAGGTTCGTTGATTAATGTTTTTTGATGGATATGTGGATGCTCAATTGTTGTTCAAGCTCTTTGATAATATGACAATGATTTGATTCAAATATTCATAAATGGATCAAAGACTTTTTCAGAATGCTCCCCAAATTTTTGGAAGGAATGATGGATTTATAGATTTAGAGGTGAAAATATGAATGTCCAAGATTGATTTAATTGGTTTTTAGGATAAAGATATGATTTACAATTAACTATGATTAACTATTCAACTCAATTGATTGATCAGTCAACTAGCTTAATTGATCGGTCAACTAATTTGATTGAGAGTTAACATGAGAGCTAATTAGTTAATTTGATTGATGAGTGAAAGATAGAATTGACTTACTTGACATGAGTGAAATTTAAGATTGCTTATTTTTTAATTGACTTTAATAAAAAATATTAGTCTCTTTTGAGCTCATGCTATAGAGCTCTTAAGGTACAAATAAAAGCAGGACTTGGTAGCAGATTTTCATAAGGTTTACAACTTGTGTGCAGTCTATGCAATTTTTTCTCTTGTTTTCCTTTCTCTTTATTTTTGTTGTGGTGAATTTTAAACTCAAGGATTCTATTGTTTATTGTACTTGACATGATGCTTAACTTGACTCTCAATAACCAGGACATGAAAATTAGTGATAAAGTTTGAAGGGATGAAAGAGGGTAAGTGCATTTCATGGTGAATGATTCTCTTTCATTTTGCTAAATAAAAGATCATCAATATGTTAATGAGTAAATAGAGACAGAAGAAATCTGAGAGAGGAGAAGAACTAATTTTTTAGGTCCCAATCTAGTTCAGCAAAAGAAAACACCAAGGAAACACTAAAGGCCATGTCGTTGAAGCCTCTAATCTTGTGTTGTAAAACTCATAGTAGGTAAGAGACTTGCTAGAACTATTTGCTTAGGTCTACTTGAGATGTTTCATAGGCCTATAGGTTATGTGTTTTTTTTTTCCACAAGCCAAGCATTTTCTTGAGTTTTAAACTTTTTTTTAACAAACCAAATGAATTTGCTAACTTTTCACTATGGTGGTAGATAAATGATTCTTTTTTCTTCTATTCCACATCATTAAGTAGATATAATAGAATATTCTCCTAGTGAAAATGGTGATAAGAAATTGAGGAATGAATTAGAACCAACATTTGTGATAGATGTGTTGGAAGAGATAGGGGTGAGTTTCCATGGTTTCCTTTTTGCTTATATGTTTCCTTTAATGCTTAACTAAAGAAATAGCGCATCTCCTAAAAATAGCTTATAGATAGTGTGGACACCACTTTTTATTTTATTACAATGTCATTTACTTCTTAAAATGTATTTTCATTTCCTTTCATCTTTCTTTTAAATACTACCCTAGGATGATATTGTTCAATGTTGTTATTGGTATTTTGGCCATTAGTATGATCTAAGATGAGAATCAAATGCAGTTCCATGAAATGTCACTCTTCAATCCATTTTGGAAAGTCATGGAAAGAGCCCTTGGGCTTGCTGTCTCAGTGAGCTTATGCAGTATGCTACAGAACTGTGTCCCAATGTTGTGCAAGAAGCAAGGTAAGAGTTTTTTTGCTGGTCTTTTTAGATTTCTTAAAGATATAATTTCCTTTTCTATTTTAGGGAATGTTCTCATTTAGTGAATATTCTCTTTTATACTTGAAGTTGCATTTTTTAATTCTTCCTTTTTATTCTTTACCCTTGTGATTAGAATATTTAATCCAAATAAAGTATATCTTATTATGAAGGTAAGCAAAGTTGTGATTCCAAAACATGTAAAAAAAGCCAGCACACATATAAGGATAGTTATCAAATCTGCCAGGGTTTTTTGGACTGGCCAAATTTGTTTGATTTGTTCAAGGCTTGTAGATTCTAATAGAAACTTTAGCAAATACTTTTTAAAAAAAAATAATTTGATGTATAATTTTTTTGACCTCCTAAATGAATCAAATTTTCTAAACCTAGTATCTATGCATATAAGATTAATAGAAACAAAGATATCTATATGAAATTTACATTACAAATTCTTACATTAACTTTGTTTTGTCTAATTTTTTGTATCATACGTAATCTACTTGATTGTGTCATGCATTTTGGTTTGATGATGAAATCAACATAGATCATGGTTTTGTTTGTAGGATTGGATTAGAGTGAAACATTTAGAAAAAAAAAATAGTGATGAGGGTATATGCATCCATAAAAGCTTAAAAACATTTGACATATAAAAATATCAAATACATCAAGAACACAAATTAAACATCAAGTAGTCTTTTGAAATTATACATGAAAACTTGAAATTATAGATGCAACATCTATTTTGATTGATTAATAAATGAGAATTAAACATGATATCTATGAAAAATAGATGAAACTTAAAAGAATGATTCCCTTCACTGTAATACTGATTTTCTTAGTGTCCTAAAATTTCTTAACTGCTTTGATCATCTTCAATTCCTAATATCTTCTGATGACCTACTCTTCTTTTTGTACCACTTGTTCACCTTTTGTAGGGTCTGAAATGTAGTATTTTAGGTGCAATCAAATTCATCATAGACTCACCACACATGTTCCCTTCATTCTACACCTTTTCTTCCCCAATGGATGAGCCTATAACTAGTAATTATTATTATTCTTTGTTATATGGCATTTGGTGCTAGGAAAGCATCTCTTATTGTACTAGGCAACTTGAGTCAAAATAGTAGGTTAGTTAATTTTGACAATTTATTATGATCAAGAAAATAATAATCTTGTCATGTATTGAATAACTAAAATCCTTTGTCAACTTTCATAAGTTGGAGGTGACACAACGTCTTAGACAAATAACTCCATCATATTTGGGTGGAAAGGTAGTGTAGTCATACGATACTGAGAACAAGCTTGATCAATGGCAAATGTATACCATTTTTACATGTTCCTACCCACCAGACGATAGCGAGGATGGTGGATTTACAATTGATTTTTCCTTCACTAAGAGTTGGTTCTCAAGGGAAAATAGTAAGTAGAAACAAATTTAGTTGTATTATTGATTCAATGCATAGTACCCTTCATCCATGCATATGCATCCATTTGGTTGTTTCTACTTATGTTATTCCTCTTTTTTCTATTCATGCCGATAAAAAAAATGAAAGATGAATAAGCATACTTAAGAAACAATTTTATTGTCACTAATAAGTGAATCTAACTAGAAAACTTGGAGGGGAAAGCCATTCGATTCACTCAAAAAATAACATCCACTATGGAGGAGATGTCACGCCCCACCGTGCGAACCCCAAAGGAACTAAAACAACGGAACAATTTTTTTTTAAAAGGATATAATAACATACTTAAGTATTACAAGATATCAATATATTAAGAGGCACAACTTGTTCCAATGGGGTACACGAAGTGACATGACTATTCTAACCCATAACCACGATAATATGCTAAACCATAATTAAACAATTATATAAATCCATTGATTCTCGTTTAATCATTAAACTATCCATTGTCAATACCCATAGTACTACCATAAGCACATAAGACAAAACATGTAATTAAAATGATATAAAGTGATACATATTTTGATAGATACAACATAACATAACCAACTATTGCAATTGACCGTTCTTGAATCAAAACATGGTTCGAATATACAGTACATCCCAAATAATAATAAAATACAACAGACTAAAGGTACATCTCAATAATTACATATACGAATTACATCAAGGTCATCCCAACACACGTGGGAGATGATACATCCATGATTACATTAAATACATTACAACTGAAGCATATACAACTATCTGGTACACAAGAATAACTAGATCATCAACATCTTCCAAACCCTGCAAGAAAAGATACACCTGCAATAGTAAAGGGGAAACCCAACGGGGTGCGAAGCACGTTCCACCCAACCACCCCCGTGCTGAGAGTAGACAAGGAAGGGTCCCCGACCAAGTACGCCTAACAACAACAAAACTAACTCCAAGAAGATAACTCAACACCAAAGACCACATAGAAACATGACACTGGCAAATCCAAGGGGCACAACAAACCACTGAAGAACATAACAGCCAGACACGATCACAACCTCAATGAACTCAAGACACAAAGTCGAAACTCAATACATAATATCAATTATTACATCCAACCATGTCCAAAGACAAATCAATAAAACACTTCCAGAGGACTTCAGTAACTCAACATAAACAGAATGTTAGACGAGAGTGTCATCGCATGGTTTCACATGGATTCTCCAGACAACCTATTACAAGGTGCCGCCTCCATCTCTACATGGATTCTCCAGACATCCAAGTTAAGGTGCCGCTTCCATCTATGGTTCTCCAGACGGCCTATCTCAAGGCGCCGCTCCATAGGGTCACTCATGCGGAGTCATTGACCTTTCGTGAGGACAAGGTAATGACCTTGCCAACCACGGCCTTCTCAGTCCCCTTTAGTCTGTGATAGCACTAACAGGCGGACGAGGCTTCACAATTATCTTGTTAATGTTTAATTCCCACCCGAGGTTTATTACTTAAGTTATCACTGATTTATCCAACTCTATGTGGGTTACCCTGACAGCCCCTTTGTGCGCCGGCCCCCACTAGAGCCACTCTCTCTAAACACTCAATCCCAAATAACCAACACAAAAAGTACTGCATCAACAAAACATGATTGAACCAACACATGGATCCTCCGCGAGGCATAACCATCTCGCCATAACACATGAAACATAACCACAACTGTACAATCCATCATCAAGTAAATCATAACTATGGTCAACACATAGACCCAACATCAAAATACGAGATCACAATTCATCTCAGATTCCCGCCTCTGGAAGCCCTAAATAACCACTTAGCCTCCTATGAAAATACAATACACCTAGGGTTCTCCCACACGACCCAATGATACAATGAAGAGTATCACAATGGACATAAAGAAAAATCACAAAAGTACATAACTTACAGACCACGCCAACAACTACAAGCACAACAAGTTCCACCAACTTCTTAAACCAAAACTCGAACAAGTTCGCCTAAATCCAAAACACTCAAAATATTCTCAATTCTTAAAATCACACTATAACATTGCATCCTTTAATTTTTTTACAAATCAATTTAATAATAATCACAAGTATACTTCCAATTACTTCAATTAAACTATAATATAACATCTTGTACAATAATAAATTTATTTCTAATTTTCTAATTAAATTATAACATTGCAACATATTGAAATATTAAAATTTATTTTCCAACATAACGACTTATATAACTATTCAATACATATACAGATATTTATATAAACACATATATACGCCTTTACATAAATCCATATATACTATTAACACAAATATTTAAAATTCATTATCAAATTAATCAATAAATTAATAAGTATTATATATTAATAAATATATATATATATATTAATAAATATATATATTTATTAATATAACAAATAGATATACATGTATATTAATAAATATATACGTTATTATTAAGCTGTAAGAATTAATTTATATAAAGCATAAAAACGCATTAAAAAGAAAAATAAAATAAACAAAATATTTTAAACAGGCGGCAGCCCGTCCGGCCTGTGGTACGCAGTACCACAGTCGCCTGTGGTACTGCGTACCACAGGGGACAGGGCCGCAGTACGCGGCCCCGTCGGCTGCGCCCAGCAGCCTCGGCTGCTGTGCGCGGCCGACGGTGGCTGCGTACAGCCAACCTGTGTGGGCCGTGGGCGGTACGGCCGCCGCCGGCCGCCGGACCCCCCCTCACATAAATTTAACTTTTAAATTTTAAATTTAATGCATTAAAATTTGTTTAAATTTTTTTTTTTTTTTTAAATTTATTTTATTTTTCAATAACCCTTTTTATTATAATAATTTCCATTGTCTAGTACGGGCACGAAAACCGAAAAACACAGGCTAACAATTTTCACAGAATAAGATATTTGTTTGAATAGAATATAATCATATATATTGTATATATATATATATTTCATTTATATATATATATATACAAATAAAATCAATGCATACATTTATATAAATCATTTTTATTTATTTATTTATTTTTTTTATATTAAACCTTAATTTCGTACAAAAGTACAGAGAACTATTAACATAACATATTGTCAATTAGATACATATATTCCTTAATATTCATATAAACAATTTAACACAATTATATATAAAATTCATAATTATATCTATTCCAAAGATTCAGACAAAACAAAATATGAGTATATATTCAATCTTGTTTAAATGTATATACATATACATGTGTGTATATCAATATATATATACTAACTCAGAGATTCAAACAATCATAAGACTACAGATTTTCAATAACACTAATATAGTTCTGACAAGTAAAACCAAGTTCAACTTGAATGACTTATTTCTTTTCTGTAACAAATACAAGTCCAGATTCGGGCATGCACATCTAACCAATAATAAAAATGGTTCTCCTTTCAAAACAATAAAATTTTCTATCAACTATATTGAAAGTTTTCGAAGGGGTTTCACTAAATTTTTCTACAGATGATACAAGGGTTTTAATACAACAGGTTTTCAACTCGTAGATTCATTTTCAAAAAAAAAGAAATAGAGGGATGGATCTTTTTCCAAACTCAACTAAATTTTATTTACAAAACAATAAAATAACACTAAATCAATAGAATAGAACCTGGAGTCCTTCGTCTGAAGAAGAATCCCCTTCTGAAAGCTCCTTTTCAATTTCTCCTGCAGCTCTCCTTCGAATCTCTCTATCAAAACAATTATATTCTTCCCAGTTTTCAATCAACCAATTTTTTTATTTATTTTTATTTATTTTTTTCTTTTTCAAATCCCAGAACCACAGAGTAGAAGTTCTCTGTGTGAGAATCTTCTTCCCATAAAAATAATAATAAAACAAAATAAAACTCAATAAAGCTTCCCTGCTTTCTTTTCTCAAAAAGCCTGCTTCCTATTGGTCCTTTTTAGCTTTTAAAAGCACAAAATTTATCTACAGTTTTTATTTAATAAAATTTATTTAAACAAGATATTATCTATGCTAATTTAATATTAATAAAAGATATTATTCAATTATCTTCAACAATATTTATTTAATTTAATTATAATCAACAATATTAATTTAAAATAATTATTTACTCTTTTAATAAATTAAATCACTTTTTTTTTAATTTATAATATATTTAAATTGAATATTCGACTAACACACAATTAAATCAAACAACTAAACAACTTTAATCTATTATCCTATAAAACAAGGTTAATTAAATAAACATGAACCATAAATCAATTGAATACCTCAACAAAACAACTACACAAACAACGAGAACGAAAACCACAGTCATAACATGACTCACAACAAACGACGGACTTGGGACGGGGACGCTTCCAGACCTACTCCCTTTTTCAACATTTTTACCCGTTGGGATAATTGATTGCTCGCCCTGTCCTGCCGAAGCAGGTGGAATCGAGACTTAATCCTGCAATCCTGCATCCAAGCAAACGTCAAGAAGCACATGTATATATAAATATATAATCAACATCCTACCGTGAGAAGGAATTGCAGTGTAGCAGGGCACTCGTGAATGAGTGATGCTACACTGTCCTCTCACCTAATCTATTCTAACAATTACAATATCCATAACAACTAACATTTCTAACAAATTGATCATAAGATAATATTCTAATTAACTACTGCATCATAACTAATTACTAACCATTGCATTATAAATTAACAAAGAATTCAAATCGCATAATCATAGAATTATCACATTGACATATGAAACATTCGAGAGAAAGCATGCATAATAAAATAATCCAAACCCTACATATAGAGTATCATAAATCATAATAAAAATATCAATTGTAGAAATCAAGTAACTACACAACCTCACACACCAAAACGATGAATCAGTCACCATCACAATCCAGTATCACACTAACAAATAAAAGCAAACAATAGTAGTAAATAGTCTCAAAAACATGGGGGTATTACATAGGCCAAAAGAGAGTGGCTCTTGGGCCCAAGAGAAGGGTCAATAGTGAAAATATTAGACCTGATTTTATATGGGTCTATCCTAGTTGTTATGTCTATCCATTCATTAAACAGTCTATGAAATTATTTATTCATCTTCTAGTTTAAAGAACTGAATTCATGATTGATATTGTTCTTTGCATGATTTATAGGATCAACATAAACTGCTCCTAAACTTCTTTTTCCTATAGGAATAAATAAAATTTGTTGCTCTCCTTCTATCGTATATGCTTAACACTAATTTTAGGTAAAATTAAGTTTTTTTATATAATAATTTTCTAGATATGATTGCTAGTTATATATAGGTTCTCCATGAAACTCTTGAAATATTTTTTAGTTTTCTTTATTGACAATTTTTTAATGCCTTCTCCATAATGTTTCTATTTTAACTTTAGGCCATTCACACTTACAGGTTTGTGAAATCGTGCTAGCTAAGCTTGCATCCTTTCTAGAGGAGGTGGTATCTGAAACAAAAACTAGGCCAAAATGTAAGGTATGTTGCACTCATCTATATTTTTGGTTTTCTTATTGCTTATGAGCATACTATAGGAATACCATGGTTGTAACTTTTCAGATTGCTTAGGAATAGTATGTCTTTAATACTTATATTTTCTCTCAAAGTACAAAGGTACACTATGAAGACTCATGAGTACATTTTAAAAATCTATATCGAATGGTTGCAAAGAATGTATGGCCTGGCATGCTAAGTCACAAACCTGTATTGCGTACACTCTTCTTTAAGTTCATTAAGCTTTTCTTTTTTCTCATGTTTAAATTAGCATTATCCTATGGTATTTTTTCATCTCTATGTGGTTTGAGGGCTCATCTTTGAGATAGCATTCTTGTATCACAAACTATACCCATTTCCAAGATTCATGCAACTTAGCTTCATTCAAACAACAAACATTAAGTACATACATATGTGCTTACTTTTGTTTAAGTTCTGACTAGTTTTAATTATTGAAACTATATATTTTTGGCTTCCCTACTATGCAAATATAGTTTGTATCAAATAATATATATCTTTGGCTTCCCTAGTTTGATTATTATAGTCTTGATAAGTAGGAGGTATTTTGCTCATTTAACAATAGTTTGATTATTATAGTTTGATTATTATAGTCTTGTTCATTTTGATACATTTAACAATATTGCTTGATCATTCTTGTGAAGTAATATCTATCATGTATTTTAAAGAACCTCTTAACAAAATCCCTTAAAGAAATCATTGTTGCCAAGGCCTTTAACAAACTATAATAACTCTACAATTTTTGCATCATTTAATATAATTCCATTTGAAACTTTTTTATTTTATTTTTCAATCAAAACAAGAAGTTGATAAATTGAGGTTACCATAAAAATATGGATAGTAGGAATTTGAAAGGATATAGATGTCATGATCATATTCATGAGGTTGTCAATATTTGTAGTAGACGTGATCTATCATTTTACATAGTGGAGAAAATGTCATTTTTTATGAATTTATTTGGAGTACCATTTAAAAACTTCTAATATCTTGGTAGCCATGATTGATTTGAACTTTAGATATTGTAAACCATCCCTACCATCCTTATTTTCTGTTGAAATCATCTAAAAGGAAGAAACTCTAGGCATTTTAATTTTATTTTACACAGTGTCATTAATGTCTCCAACATAAACTTTTGTGAGTTTCCTCATGATTTCACAAAAGAAGCAGGCCATGTTGTCCCACAAAGCACATGAAAAATAAATAAATCTGGTTATAGTTTCAACTTTTAACTTATGCTTGATTTATGTAATATTAAATTCTTTTATCATAATATGATTTTTTTTCCTTTATTATTTTGTGTTGTCCCATATTGTCCTCTCTCTGCCAACCCCAAAAAGGTAGATATTATTCCTTTCTAATTGCATTAATTGGAAAATTTGAGGTTTGAGCGAATGCATATTAGAGGTAAGCTTTTCTGTTAGTAGCATTAGGTTTCTTTAGGATTTAAATATTTTGAAAAGCATAATGCCTTCTAAATTCCTAACAAATTATAACCCTCATTGGAATTGTTCAATTCTCAATTGTATCCAATTGAATACTGGTTGGTGGCATCATCTTTTCCTTCCATGTTTGATCTTATTACAATTCAAATTGTTTTGGATTAGCTTCTTCCCAATAGTTCCAGGTGAGTATATTTTGGATATATGCTTCTATCTATAGTATATCCTCAAATCTCATTCATTTTTTTGTAGTTGACATCTTTTTTTCCCCTATCTGCAATAGAGAATATAGTAACTATTACATATCATGTAATTAAAAATATTATTTTTACCTTCATTACTATTCTTTTGGGATCTTGGTTACTATTTCTTTTTAATTTTTGGGCAATTGTTGGGTTTAGCAGGAACCTTGGTGAAACTAGGACTGGTCTAGATTGTTCACTAATCTTTGTCTGGGTCTAGCTTGGATTTTCCTAGGATTCTACTCCATGCCTGTGGATTTGGTACCTAACAAGCAGTTCGACCCCACAGTCAAAGATTGACTATTGTCCATGAGGCCACCTTGGAAGATGTTGTTTATCCTACAAATATTGTTGGCAAGCAAGTTAGATACCATGTTGATGGCTCCAAGATAATGAAGGTAAGATGATTGGTGATAAAGAAACCAACAAGATATGAAGATGAAGAGGTAAACGGTCAAATTTTCTAAGGGGCAGTTCAATGGAAAGAGAAACAATGAAGTAACAATTAACATGGTCAAAGGATGATAGTAATCAAAATAAGGGCAGCCTACAAATGATTGGAGCTTTAGCACAATCATAGATTGAAAGTTCCTTTGCAAATATGTATCATGTAATTATGCATTACAAGGGTAAGGGACTATAGGTTCTGATATAAAAGAACAGTCATGCACAAATGATAGTTAGAGGATCAACAAACATTACAAGGGTAAGGGACTGTAGGTTATGATATAAAAGAACAGTCATGTTCCTATTCTTTTATAAGTTGTTAAATAGCATAAAGGCAAGTTTTTGGAGCAGATTTCAACTAGTTCTTTTCTCTCTCAGCAATGTATTGTAATCTTTTCAAGTGCTTTCATGTTGGGACAACAAATTGTAACTCCATTTTCAAGCTTACACAGCTGAATGTAATGTCTTTTTGATTAATAAAATAAGCTATTTTTACCTTCTCATTGCTATTTTATTGTCCAAATATTTTAGATAGTTGATAAGTAATATTTTTGATTAATGTAAACTAGTAAATAAAAATGACTAAATTAATGACTAAATATATGACTAAAGTAATGACTAAGTAAATGACTAAATATATGACTAAATTAATGACTAAATATATGACTAAATAAATGACTAGTTAACAACAATCAAGGACTAAATTAATGACTAAATCAATGACTAAATCAATGACTAAATCAATGACTAAATCAATGACTAAATCAATGAGTAAATCAATGACCAAATAAATGACTAAATAAATGACTAGATAAATGACAAATAGTTTAGTCATAAATTTGGTCACATTATAAATGGCCGGCAATAAACCACTAATGGTCACATGACCAAAATTAGTCATTTATATGCAATTTTTAGTAGTTTATTTAGTCATATATTGTTGTTTTTGTAGTAGTGAGATATAAAAAACTAAGAAAGGTTATTGTAGAGGGGCCCTACATGATATCGTACTTTTAGAAATAATGTTTGTATGTTCCATATTTTTGAGAAACACCTCATCAAAGTTTTCTACCTTTTTTCACTTTGGTCTCTTAAGAGATATTGCCAGTGCATTGTAGTTTGAACCACTTTGGCATGTTTGGGTGCAAAAAAAGACCATTCCTACTATAAACCTACCCATGTAGACATGTTGGAACTATGCATTTGGATGCACGATGAATAGAATGAAAGTTACACCACCTTGCAACTTCCTATCTTTTAGATTGCAACTCTCTCATAAGAACATAAACAGTTTCATCTGCTTACTCTTCTTCAGACTTTACTTCTACCTTTGAAAGATTAGAAAATTGTTCACACTTAGCATGCAACATACATCACACACCACACTGTCAAATGTTATAAACAATCGATCATATATATCCGCAACTAGGGATAACATCAACTACATGTTGACCCAACAAAATATGAAATGTGTACAAGTTGTCAACCCAAAAAAATAAATAATTTATCAATGTGCACCAAATAATGTTAGCCACAACATAGCAAGGACCCAAAATAACATCCTCAAATATGGAACACCTTCAAAAATTATGCCTTGAAGATTTGCAACATGCTACAATCACCCTATTGGCCATGATCATGAAAAACATGAACTCACAAAAGAAAATCACTAATAACGAGCACAACGATCAATGTAGATCATCGACATAGATAGAGAATGATCTAGAAACATCCACAAGAATCATGAATCACCACAAAAGCATCTACAACAAGTCAAATGACTAGAATCACATCATCTTCTTTCAAGAACACCAATTAAAGAAACAAAACAACTGTCAGAACATAGATGCTCATAACTCAATCAAATATTCATGCGAACCTCTGAAACTTCATGTGGATAAACTAGATATATTTTTCAAAAAAAAATTTAATCCACAACATCTTATCATCAATATACTGAGCTAGCCACCATACTAAACTTCATTACATCACTGACAATCTACAACTTATTTTATTATAATTTTCTCAATATCCTCGACATATACAACCTTAAAGATATTAATGCCAATAGTGTTGACATCAATGACAACCGCATATCATAAATATCCAAAAATATCCCCCTTTGGCATTAATGGCAACACATGATGTGAAAAACACCATTAATGCAACTTTATCTTAGCACTTTCTCTCCCTTAGATTTTGACTCTTTTCTCCTTAACTCTTTCACAGTTTTTCACATGAATCTTCTCCCCCTTTGACATCAATGACAAAGATACACATTATATTTCTCCATACAAGCTCAAAACCATATTTCTAAACATATAACTTCTCCCCTTGAGTAGCATCCACCACAACATCAATCCGGATCACAAGATATGACTATGAAATGCATAGACTAATGCAATTCAATGCATCTTAATTCTGATTATGAGGGGTAATCACCCCCTAGCTTCCCTTTGAGATACTCAAAAGTATCCTTAGGTAAGGGCTTGTTAAATATATATACAATCTATTCCTTAGTGGGCACATAATCCAATTTGACTTCCTTTTCACTCACCTTCTCTCTCAAAAAGTGAAACTTGATAGATATATGCTTGGTTTTTAAATGTAGCACCAAATTTTTAGAAATGTTAATTGCACTTGAATTATCACAGAATATAGCAATAGGTTCATCATACACAAATTTGATATCTTTCAACATCTTCTTCATCCACAATACTTGAGTACAATTGTTAGCAACAACAATGTATTATGCCTCTTTAGTAGATAAATAAATTCCATTCTACTTCTTAACCATGAAATGAACTTCTTTCCCAAGAAAAATGCACCACCACTGGTACTCTTCTTATCATTCACATCTCCCACCCAATCAACATCAGTAAAGGAACTCAAAGTAAGGTCATATTCTTTAGGATACCATATGCCAAAATCAATTGTTCATTTCAAGTACCTAAAAATCCTCTTCATAGTTGTCACATGAGATTCCTTAGGATCAACTTGAAATCTTCCAACAATGCATGCGACATTCATGATATTAGGTCTAGTTTGAGTCAAATAGAGCAATTTACCAATCATGGATCTGCATCTAGTTTAATTTGTTTTAGGAGAATCATCATCTTGTGTTAACTTACATCCAATCACCATAGGTGTATCAACTGGCTTTGAATCTTCCATACCAAACTTCTTTAGCAATTCTTTCACATACTTGGACTGAGATATAAAGATCCCTCTATCTAGCTGAGTAATTTCAATCCCAAAAAGAATTTCATTTCTCCAATCATAGACATCTCAAACTCACTCTGCATCTCATCAGTAAACTTCATACAGAAACTATCAACTCCTCCAAAAATGATATCATCAACAAATACTTCAACAATCAAATCTTTATTATGATCAATCTTGAAATACATATTACTATAAGCAATACCTTTGTTAAATCCAAGCTTCAACAAATATTTGTCCAATCTGGTATACCATGCTCTTAGGGCTTGCTTAAGTTATACAATGCTTTCTTCAACTAGAAATCCATATCTCCTTGATTGGTCAATTGAAATCCATCAGGTTTCTCAACATACAAATCTTCTTCCAGTTCACCATTTAGAAATGTTGACTTGACATCCATCTGATAAACCTTGAAGTTTTTGTAAGTAGCATAAGCAATAAATAGTCTCACAACTTCAATCCTAGCAACAAGAGCAAAAGTTTCATCAAAGTCAATTCCTTCCATCTGAGAATATCCTCTACACACAATTCTTCCTTTGTTTCTAACAACTTCACCATGCTCATTCAGTTTGTTTTGAAAGACCCATTTAGTTCCAATTACATTTTTTTCCTTAGGTCTAGGAACAAGAATCCATGTATCATTCTTCTCAATATTTAGTAGTTCTTATTTCATTGCTTCCATCCAATGTTCATCTTTGCATGCTTCATTGACACTATTAGGCTTAGTCTTTGAGATCAAAGAGTATTCTTCGACAATTCTTCTCCTAGTTTGAACACCATTTTTCTAATCACCTATGATTTGATCTTCTGAATGATTTAGTCTTACATACCTTGGAGTCTTAGGGTGTTCTTGAACTTTAGGCTCTTGTGATCTTACTTCTGTACTTTCACTAATTCCTTCCCGTTGATTTTCCAGATTCACCAGAATGATTTGAAATTGATTTGGATTTTGAACTTTCTTTCCTTTATCTGAACTATCATTTTGATCATTTGAATCATATCCATAGGTTCTAGATGGTCTAACTTTGTCTTCATCAACCTTGACATTATCACTTTCAATTACTTTCCTCAATCTCTTATTGTAGCACTGGTAGGCTTTACTTTTAGTAGAATTATAACCAAGAAATATTCCTTCATAACTTCTAGCATCAAAATTTCCTATATCTTCATCTCTTTTGATATAGCATTTAATCTCAAATAGTTTAATGTATCTAACAGTAGGCTTATGGCCAAACCATAGCTCATAAGGAGTCTTACTAGTATCACCTTTGACATGTACCCGATTGAGAGTGTAAACAAAAGTACTCACAACTTCTCTCTAATAGATATGCAAAAAAATTCCTTCCAACATCATAGTCCTAGCAACTTCTTGAATTGTCCTATTCTTCCTTTCCACAACTCCACTTTGCTAAGGGGTCCACGGGGCAGATACTTGTCTCTTTATCCCATGCTCTTCACAAAAAGAATTAAATTCACCAGAAGTGAATTCACCACCTCTATCTAATCTCAGACATTTAATCTTCAAACCCGTCTCTATTTCAACCATAGCCTTAAAGATCTTGAATTTGTCTAGAGATTTAGGTTTTTCCCTTAAGAAAGTAACCCACATCAATCTGGAATAATCTATTAGAATCAAGGAACACTGAGAGGGGTGGTGAATCAGTGTTTCATAAAATTTAATTTTATTAACCTGATCTTGAAACCACTTATAACATTAAACCAAAAGTAAGATGCAAGAAAACAACTTGCAATCAACCACAACACCATAACACAAGGATTTTTATGTGGAAACCCTGTTAGGGGAAAAACCATGGTGGATGTCAATCCACAATATGACTACACTCAAATATAAGTGTCTATAAATGGGAATGCACATGAATTCATACACAGTACCTAGAGCTCACTACTCAGATACAAAAGGAAGACTCACTATCTTACAAAACATTTGGATTACATCCAAAAGATTTTAACTAAAAGACTAGAATCTACTAATGCCTGATTACAGTTCCGATTAAGCACATCAATCACATTCTTGACCTTCTGTCTGATTCTAATCTTATGCTTTGTCTGCTTTAATTTAGATCACAAATATTTTTTGGCACAAGTGAAACTATGCTTAATCACTCTACAATCTTTCTGACTTTTGTAACACACATCAACACACTTCATACATATATCCAAATGATATAAATGATCGCTTATATATATCCACAACTAAATATTTAATCAACCACATGTCAACTTCAATAAAACATAAAATATTTACAAAATGTCGGCTCAATCCATAAGTAATTTTCAATTTGCACCAACCAAGGTCGGCCACAACATAGTGAGGACCCAAAACAACATGCTTGAACACAAAACACTTCAAAAAATTACTCCTCGAAGATCCACAACACGCTATATTCACTTCGTCGGCCTTCTTGCACTGTTAGACATAAAATCAATCAACTGGATCTTCTAACTTGCACACCAATCGATACGAGGCTCTAAGATTCAAAGCTAAAATAGTTCATACATCAAAATATCTTCCCTAAGATCCACAACTCAAAATGATAGCAACAAATTGCATATGAATTGATGAACACAATTTTGTCAGATGCATTGTTCTAACTTTGACAATTAACACAAAACTTCAATCTGACTTCTGGTACGAACAAATACTAACTTATGGATCAAATCACTGACCAGGGTTTCCATTAATGACAACACCAGATGACTCGTGTAGTGTCTCTTGCCAACAATCTCCCCCTTTGGCATTAATGTCAACACTTAGTGAAAAATGACTAAGTGTTAGATCAATACCAACATGAATACACTACCAACCTTCAAAACTTCAAAACACAACTCCTAATCACAACTCCCCCTGAGATGGATATTACATTTTTCACTGTCCCACACTCCCCCTTTGACATCAATGGAAAAGGTGGGAATCCACATACCAAAAATCAAGCAAAATTGCTATGAACAAACTGCATATGTACAAACATGCTTCTACAACTTACATAAACTTGAATATATCTACAAAATTACTCTTCAACATACTCAAACTAGTGTCCCAACCCTTTTTGAGACTCTCCAAAATAGTCATGTGAACAAAAAATAAGTAAGATTGCATCTATGCTAACTCAAGGTTTGTCGGATCACTGGCAACTATAGTATCCTCTGCTTCCTTCAATGCACTAAGCATTGTCTCCATCTTACGACCAATTTTTCCTCTAAGGTCACAAACTATTTCAACAATTTTTCCTTATTCATGCTTCAAACTTTTGATTTTGTCAAGCAGGGATATGACTTGACCTTCTTTCTTATTCATAGAAATGGTTAGAGGATCAAATGCTTAAGAGATATCTGCTAACTATTTCTCATATTCCTTCATTTTATTTTCAGTGTCGTTAGTGAGCTTAGACAATGATAAGCATGACTTATAAATGTTTCCACCTTTATAAAATGTTCTTTGAATATTATTTACATAGGTGGCTAACAAAGATTTATCACTAGCAATCATCCCCTTCAATCTATTAAACCTTTGAGCATCAAATTCCTTCTGAACCTTATCCATAGCTAACTTTTCAGTACTTATAGAGTTGACAATTTTCTTTAGTTGGTCGGATGGAGAATCAAATGAATACTTGACATATTTAGGCATAATATTCTCCAGGATATTGGATGCAAGACTCAACAACTCACTGTCTTCAATATGAGATGTCAGTATTTCCTCCCTTGCCTTCGCCTGAGCAAATGATGCTACCTTTAGCTTCTCAATGGGAGATAGAGTGGTCAAGTTGATAGGACCTTTAACTAGTTCAGGATCAAACTCCTCCTGTTCTTCCAAAAATTCCTTTACTTCCTTAGTAGTGTCTCTTGCTTCCACAACAATCTCTTTTACCTCATCCTTCTTCTCTTCAACCACAAATTCTTCCTTAGCTTTAGGAATATCTACTTCTTCACTTGACATCTCTTTAGTTTCTTCAGTCTCCATAGATATTTCAACATCTTGCATGTCAAGAGGATTCAGACTATCCTCAAATGTATCTTATTTTCCTTCTTCATTTACCAAACCAGATGGAGCATCTTCACTATGAGCTTCTTCAGAAACAACATTATATCTATTTTTCAATAGAACTTCCTTAAGGATTTTCTCAGTGTCTTTTGCAACTTTTTTAGTTAGACCAATCATCAGCTTATTCACCCTTGTCTTGCTCATAAAATCTATTTTTACATCATTTATAATTTTCTTCATCTCTTCTATAGACATCACCAGACATAGATCAAAAAGTATCCATTCTCTCATTTGCTCTTCTTTAGTTCTTGCATTCACTCTCCTCATTTCTAAGACTTCATACAAACCTTTAGGTAACTCATACAATATTCCAATGAGAGTCATATTGAAATTATTCAAATACTTTATTGTGGCTTCCTTAAGAATTCTTTGACTGGCACTATCAAAGGTGTCATGTCATTCACAAAGTGGCCTAAGATTACCATCCTTAATCAAAACTTTTTCCAGTTCTTCTATAGACATACCTAATTTTTCAGTTTTCATCTTTTTCTTTACTTTCTCTTCACCAGAGGGCTTGTCCTTAGAGACTTTAGATGCTTTTGAGCCCTTATGCTTGATTTCTCTTACCTCTTCATCAAATTCAGTTTCTTATCGTCTAAAACAACAAGATAGACTCTTGTGCTTTTATCCTTCTACCTCTTTCCTTCTCTCCTGAATGTCTTGGCTTGAACTTTCATAGGGCTTGAATTCTTTGTAGGACCGCATGAGAGAGAAAAGCTCCTTATGGATCTAGATCTAGCAGAGGATGTTGCTAGACTAGCAGACTCAATTCTAGTTGGCTCTCCTTCAACTTGTTCTCTTTTCCTTCTAGCTTCTCTCACAGCTTTAGTTGATATCGCCATGCTTTTTACAAAAGCTTCAACTTCCTTTCTCACCTTCCAGATTATCATAGGATTCTTCAATTTTTCATGCACTTGCATATCCTTTTCCTCAAAGGTACCAAACCTTTCTTCTATAAGATCTCAAGGTTTACTCAACAAGTATTGAGCATATAGCTCCAAAATATGTTCCTCAACCTCATAACCCATAGGAATTATCCACATTGTTCTAGGTTCTACAGCTTCCATCAAGCATTGATCAATGCCAACCATGAAGAAAAATTTATCCTTATATTTTTCCACAATAGAAGTAGGAATCCTTTCCCTGGCTTGCATTTTATTCTAAAAACTCTTGAAATAACCCCAAATAATAGTTTTTCTAGCTTTGTTATCACCAATTCCATACAAGATGTCTCTAATATGAACAACTACTAATTTATCACCTTTCCAATGCGCTTTTCCAACTCTTGAAACTTCATTCATGAAGTAGGAGAATAAGCATAGAAACATATTACCATACTTGAAAGAATTCATCTTATCCTTCTTGATTTTTCCAAGATTCTCAATAAGTTGGTTGCGGAGTAACTCACATAGGCCATATTCTGCATTTTCTTTGACCATCTAATATGCTACATAGATTGATGTACTGGATACAGAGTTATCCCAGATGGAGTGATAGATTTTGTAACCAATGACCATAGAGGAAAATATAACATCCACTTCAATGATATCATTGATTTTCATGGATCTCTTGTCAAAAATTGAATTGGTTGCATCTTTGACAGTTTGATTCTTCATAGATTTCAATGTCGACAACCCACCGAATGAATTCAAACTAGTAACAATCCTTATAGCTTCCTTTGTAATCTTGAAAGGCTGACTTAACCACATGAACTTGGCATGCACTTGACTCAATATATACCGAACCCATTCATTTTCTTTGAACATGAGAAATTTTGGAATCTGAGTGAAATTCTTCTCCAGAGTTTTGAATTTATATTTTTACATAGAGATATTCTCCCACTATGTGATTGGTGTACAAATTCAACAACTGGGAGCTTCCTAATTCTTCAACATTTGCATGAATATATGCCCTAATATCTTTGATATGCAAAAAAAAATACATAATGGAAGAAAATGCACCTAATGGTTTTGTCTCAATGGATTTGAATGGGTTCCATTTGAATTTCAGACGAGACCTATCCTTAATATCAACAACCAACAGAGAAGCCATTTCTAGAATTTTCAAGTTCACGAGTTTATAGGTAAATACCTTTCGTTGGATTAGGGTATGATTGTTGAATCACCTTCAGACTTGAATCTTCACCAAAGTTCACTTCAGAGCTCTCCAAACTTCTTCTCAAAATGCAATGTGACAAATGAAGGATAGGAATGACTTTTTATCATTCACGGACCTAACTTTTTCATCGCAATAAATGCTTTTTCCCTAGGTCTTCCGGATACCCTATTTTCACAGACTATGAAAGAAAATTATTTCATGGACCTTCAATTTTGCACAAATCTCCTCCATAATAGATCCCAAAACATCTACACATCACTAATATAATCATTGCAATTTTCCACATTCCGGTACCAACTACCGACAAGGGGGTTAAATGATTTTCTTGAGAACTCCCCCTAGGCCATAGGCCATAAACTAATTCCTGAAGGAATTTCCAGTACCAAATTTTGGTGCTAGCTCATTTCCTACAACAGAAGGACTCTTCTTCACCCATGTCTTCTTCATTTGCTTCCTGATCTCATCTATAATATTTTTTCCTTTTCCCTTTTCATCCTTCTACATGTTTTTCCCTTTTCATCCTTCTACATGTTTTTCCCTTGATTTACTAGACCCTTCCTACTTCTATAGAATCTAGCAATGTGACAAGATTTTTTATAGTTATAGCACACAACATTTCTTTTTCTAGACTAGTTGTTCCATTGATTTTCTCTTGATCTACACTAGTTAGCAATATGACCAAATCTATTATAGGTATAACATCTAACAACTGTATTGAAAAAGCTATTTGACATATTTGTGTGTTCAATTGACTTATGACCATACTTATTGGAATTGAAACACTGACTTGAGAATGATGGACCACTTGGATTCATTTTGCTTCTACATTGAGCATCCTATTGGAAACACAAGGGCAAACAACTGAGAGGGGGGTTGAATTAGTTGTCAGAGAATTTCAAACTTATTTCAATTTATTAACCTCATTCTTAGATCTGATCAATAACCATGAAAGCATAAATCAACAACACATCAAAAATACACATAACACCAAGGTTTTTTTACATGGAAACCTTGTTATAGGAAAAATAACTATGGAGGTTAGTCCATAAGATTATACCATGTTAAAAGTATAAATAAATATGAATGGGAAATGCACATGCATTTAGGTGCACTTCTTAGAGCTCATTGCTCAATAATAGAAAGGAAGACACACTGTCTTACAAAGATATGGATTACATCCACAAGATTTGAACTAAGAAAAATAACATATGCTAATGCTTGATTATAGTTCTAGTTAAGCACATGAACACTTCTTCACTCTTCTTCACTCTTCTTCATACTCTTCTTCTTCCTTCAGAAAATTTGAACAATATTCACACATAGGACTTGTAGAATTTACTTACTCATACCTTAAAATTATAAAACAATCACTCTTATATATCTACAACAAGAAATTACATCACTACATGTCAGCCTCAATAAAATAATAAAATGAATGGAAATTGTTGGCCCAAAACAATAAATATTATTAATGTGAATCAACCACAGTCAACCACAACATAGTGGGGACCAAAAATAAAATTCTCAAACATGAACCACCTTCAAAAATTTGTCCTCGAAGATCCACAACATGCTTCAACACCCTATCAACCAAGAACATGAAAAAAATGAACACTTAAGAGAAAATATTGAATTGCAAGCACAACGATCAATGTGGATGTGCAAAATAGATAGAGAATGATCTAGAAACATCCAAAAACATCATTAATCACTAGAGAGGCAACTGAACTTACTAAAATCCCATCACCTTCATTCATGAACACCAACTGAAGCAACAAAAAAACTGTCAGAATACAAATCTTCATAACACGATCAAATCTTCACATGGTTCTATGAAACTTAACATGGATAAACTAGATATACTAAAAAAGAAACCCTTTAATCCACAACAATTAATCATCAACATACTGAACTCACCAACAGACTAAACTTCACTTCACCACTGATAACCTGTAACTTATTTCATTACAATTTTCTCAATATCCTCAGCCTCGAAGAAATTAATGCCAATAGTGTTGACATCAATGACAACCACATATCAACAACACAACCACAACATCCAACAATCTCTGGCTTTGGAATTGATGGCAACACATGATGTGAAAAACAACATCAACAAAACTATCTTTTAGCACTTACTCCCCCTTAGGTTCTAACTCTTTTCTCCTCAATTCTTTTACACAAATATTATCTCACACGACTCTTCTCCTTAGATAATTCATAGTTTTTCACATGTCCCTTCTCCCCCTTTGACATCAATGAAAAATATCTCTTTTCTCCACAAAAGCTCTAAACCACATATCTAAACATCTGACTACTCCCTCTAAGTAGCAACCACCATAACATCAATCTGGATCAAAATATGACCATGAAATGCATGGATTTATGAAATTTAATGCATCTTAGTTATAATTAGGAGGGGTAATCACCTATAGCTTCCCTCTAAGATACTCAAAAGTATCCTTAGGCAACGAATTTCTAAAGATATCTACAATTTGTTCCTTAGTAGGCACATACTCCAATCTAGCTTCCTTTTCACTCACCTTTTGTCTCAAAAAGTGAAACTTGATAGATATATGCTTGGTCTTTGAATGCAGCACCGAATTCTTAGAAATGTTAATTGCACTTGAATTATCACAGAAAATAGCAATGGGTTCATCATACACAACTCCGATATCTTTCAACATCTACTTCATCCACAATACTTGAGTATAATTATTAGCAACAACAATGTATTCTACCTCTGCAGTAGACAAAGAAATGACATTTTTTTTCTTACTTAACCATGAAATTAGCTTCTTACACAAGAAAAATGCACCACCACTAGTATTTTTATGTCATCCACATCTCCTACCCAATCAACATCAATAAAAGTACTTAGAGTAAGATCATCATTTTTAGGATACCAGAGCCCAAAGTCAACTATTCCCTTCAAGTATCTAAAAATCCTCTTCACAGCAGTTACATGAGATTCCTTAGGATCAACTTGAAATCTTGCAACAATACATACAACATTAATGATATATGGTCTAGTTTGAGTTAAGTAAAGCAATCCACCAATCATTGATATGTATCTAGTTTGATTTGCTTTCGAAGAATCATCACTTTTTTTCAACTTGCATTTGATCACCATAGGTGTACCAACTGGCCTTGAATCTTCCATACCAAACTTCTTTAGCAATTTTTTCACATACTTGGACTGAGGTATGAAGATCCCTTTTATCTATTTATCCTATGAGATTTCCATAGTCCATAATACTTGTAATTTGTTATTTCTGGATTTTGATTGTGTCTAAATTTTTTCATCAACATTTCATATCACATGATTTAATCCATCATCAAGATGATAGAGAGCATAAGGAGATGATGTCTCTATCATCTTGATGATGGCTCACATAGTGTGATCCGAAACATTGATGAAATTTTTTTGACACAATGAAAATCCAAAAATAAAAAAATACAACCCTTTTATCTAACCAAGTAATTTATAATCCCAAAAATAATTTCATGTCACCAATCATACACATCTCAAACTCATTCTGCATTTCATCAGAAAACTTCATGCACAAACCATCATCTCCTCCAAAAATGATAATCAACAAAGACTCCAACAATCAGATCTTTATTATGATCAATCTTGAAATATAGATTACTATTAGTACTACCTTTATTGAATCCAAGCTTCAACAAATACTTGTCCAATCTGGCATACCATGCTCGTGGGGATTTCTTAAGTCCATACAATTCTTTCTTCAACTGACAAACTATATCTCCCTAATCAGTTAATTGAAATCCATCAGGTTTCTCAACATACACCTCTTCTTCCAGTTTGCCATTTAGAAATGCTGACTTGACATCCATCTAATAAACCTTGTAGTTTTTGTAACTAGAATAAGCAAGAAATAGTCTCATAGCTTCAATCCTAGCAATAGGGGAAAAAGCTTCTTCAAAGTCAATTCCTTCCATCTGTGAATATCCTTTACACACCAATCTTGCTTTATTTCTCACAACTTCACCTTGCTCATTTAGCTTGTTTCTAAAGACCCATTTAGTTCCAATTACTTTTTTTTCCTTAGGTCTAGGAACAAGAATCCATGTATTATTCTTCTCAATTTGTTGTAGTTCTTCTTTCATTTCTTTCACCCAATGTTCATCTTTGCATGCTTCATTCACATTATTAGGCTCAATCTTTGAAATCAAACCGTATTCTTATGCAATCTTTCTCTTAGTTTGAACACCTTTGTTCTTATCACCTATAATCTGATCTTTTGAATGATGTTTTCTTACATACCTTGGAGCCTTAGGATGTTCTTGAACTTTTGGCTCTTGCGATCTCTTTTCTTCACTTTCACTAGTTCCTTCCCCTTGATTTTGTTGATGCACCAAAATGATTTGAACTTGATTTTGAGTCTAAACTTTCTTTCTTGTGAGTAAACTATTATTCTGATCATCTAATTCATATCCACAAGTTCTGGATGGTCTAGCTATATCCTCATCAACATTGACATTTTCACTTTGAACTATTTTCCTCAATCTCTTGTTGTAGCACCAATAGGCCTTGCTCCTAGTAGAATAACCAAGAAAGATTCCTTCATCACTCCTAGCATCAATCTTTCCTATCTCTTCATCTCTTTTGATATAGAATTTACTCCCAAAGATTTTGAAATATCTAATAGTAGGCTTATGACCAGTCCATAGCTCGAAAGGAGTCTTACCAGTATCACCTTTGACTTGTACCCGGTTGAGGATGTAAAAAATAGTACTCATAGCTTCTCTCCAATAGATATGAGGAACATTTCCTTCTAACATCATAATCCTATCAAGATATTGAACTATCTTGTTCTTCCTTTCCACAACTCAATTTTACTGAGGGGTTCGTGGGGCAGATAATTATCTCTTTATCCCATGCACTTCACAAAAGGAATTAAACTCATGAGAAGTGAATTCACCACCTCTATCTAATCTCAAACATTTAATCTTCAGACCTATCTCTGTCTCAACCATAGGCTTAAAAATCTTGAATTTCTCCAAAGCTTCAGATTTCTCCCTTAAGAAAGCAACCCACATCAATCTAGAGTAATCATCAATAAGTAACATGAAGTACTTGTCTCCTTGTAAAAATTTGATTCTAGAAGGAGCACATAAAATCAGTAAGAACAAGTTCCAACACTTTTTTTGAACAATGTTGTTTTCTCTGAAATGAAATTCTAGTTTTCTTCCCTAATTGACATTCCTTGCATATAGTATTAGTAGGCTTTACCAACTTAGGAATATCTATCACTGTCTAAGTAGAACTTATCTTGATAATATTGTCAAAGTTTACATGACACATTCTCCTATGCCACAACCAACTTTCATCAACTTGAGCAATCAGACAACTTTTACTAGCAGTATTCAGGTGAAAAATGATACATTTTGTTTTTGTACCTAAAGCAATCACATTTCCAAAACTTCCCAATATTCTATACTTTCCATTCTTGAATTGAAGATTTTATTCCTTGTCAACCATTTTTCTGACACTTCAGAGATTATGCTTCAAGCCTTCCACATATAGAACATCATCAATATTATTCTTACCATCAAGAGAAATGGATCCTTTCCCATGAATTACACCATCTTTGTCAACACCAAATCTTACCACATAGCCATCATACTTTTCCAAGCTCACAAACTTGCTTTTATCACCTGTCATGTGATGAGAGAATCCACTATCAATCACCCATTCATCTTTTTCTTCAACTCAAGCAGCTAGAGATTTCTCCACATTTGAGCAACTAACAAACTCAGTAGGGGCTGGACCATTTTCCTTGATAGAAATAAATACCCATTCATCTTCACTTGCATTCCCTTTATCAGATTCATCATCTATCACAACTTCATCAACAACATAATAGCACTTTCTTTGAAATTTAGGCTTTTTATGTCTTGGTTTAGGGACTCTTTCCAGAAACCTTGATGTAAAATGACCTATCTTATTGCAAGAAAAACATTTAATAGGCAATTTCCATTTATACTTACCTTCTCCTCTGGCTTCTCTTTTGATAAGAAGTGCTACAAGCTCCTCTAGATTTCTTTCATATTCTTTAATCTCTCTCATTTCCTCCTCATACTTGAATATTTTTTTAGATGAACTTTCTCCTGGATCATATCTTTGTTTATCTCTCCCAGAGGTAGTAGCTTAAATGTAGATTCTATCTTAGGAAGAGCATCACCAAATTTACTTAACTCAAAAGTAGTAAGCTTACCAGTCAACATGTCTCTAGTTACATTTGTTACAGTTTGGAGCTCTTCAATAGCAGTAGCTTTGACTTTGTATGCAATAGGAAAGGATATAAGCACTTTAGCAACAATCTTGAATTCTTCCAACTATCCACCAACACATTTGATACCACACAAAAGATAATTCACTCTTTGCATGAAAGTAGTAATGTTCTCATCATCACCCATTCTCAACATTTCATATTTCCCTTTTAGACTTTGTAACTTAGCAATATTCACATTAGCATCACCTTCATACAAGGTTTCCAACTTTTTCTAGATCTCATCAGAAGTTTTCAGATCCATAACATTTGTCATCTCAGAATTAGTCAAAGCACTCAACAATGCTTTGTTAGCCTTGATATTGTACTTAACATCCCTAATCTCAGTAGCAGTAGTAGAACCATTATGAGGAATAACATACCTATTGCATGTAATGCTCTAGTAGGGTTCACCAATGCATCTCAGATGGCACTCCATTCGAGTCTTCCATAGAGAATAATTTGTTCCATCAAATCTCAGACTATTCTTCTTATATGTTTCAATCCTGAATCACATCAAGCTGTTAAAATTCTTCCAAGGAACCTTCTTTGATACCAATTGTTGGAAACACAAGGGTAGCCAATTGAGAGGGGGGTGAATTAGTTGTCAAAGAATTTCAAACTTATTTAAACTTATTAACATTATTCTTGGAGAAGATCTGATGAATAACCATGAAATCATAAATCAACAACACATCAGGAACACACATAACACCATGATTTTTTTACGTGAAAACCCTATTAGGGGTAAAACCATAGTGGAGGTCATTCCACAAGATTATACCCTGTTCAAAGTATAAATAAATATGAATGGGGAATGCACATGCATTCAAGTGCACTGCCTAGAGGTCACCACTCAATTATAGAAAGGAAGACACACTGTCTTACAAAGATATGAATTACATCTACAAGATTTGAACTGAGAAAGATAGCATCTACTAATGCTTGATTATAGTTTCAGTTTAGCACATGAACACTTCTTCACTATTCTTCACTGTTCTTCATGCTTTTCTTCTACCTTTGAAAGATCTAAACAATATTCACAAATAGGAATTTCACACTTTACTTACTCATACCTTCAAATTCTAGAAAAAATGCTCTTATATATCCACAACAAGAAATTACATTGCTACATGTCAGCCTCAATAAAATAATAAAAAGAATACAAACTGTCAGCCCAAAATAATAAAGATTATTAATGTGAATCAACCATGGTAGGCCACATCATAGTGGAGACCAAAAATAAAATTCTCAAGCGTGAACCACCTTCAAAAATTTATCCTCAAAGATCCACAACATGCTTTAACACCTTATCAGCCAAGAACATGAAAAACATGAACACACAAGAGAAAATCTCAAATTGCAAGCACAATAGTCAATGTAGATGTGTAACACAGATAGAGCATGATATAGAAACATCCAGAAACATCATGAATCACTAGGGAGGCATTTGAATCAACTAAGCTTACTAAAATCTCATCACCTTCATTCAAGAACATCAACTGAAGCAATAGAAAAATTATCAAAATACAAAACTTCATAACATGATCAAATCTTCACGCGGATCACTAAAAATTAGCATGGATAAACTAGATATACTCAACAAGAAACCCTTTAATCCATAACCTATGATCATAAATGTACTAGACTCATTGACAGAACAAACTTCACTTCACCACTAACAACTTGTAATTTATTTCATTACAATTTTCTCAATATCCTTAGCCTCTAAGACATTAATGCCAATAGTGTTGACATCAATGACAACCACATATCAACAACCCAACCATAACATTCAACACAACCATATGACCAAATTTATTGCAAACAAAATAGCAACCATTGAACCTTTGAGCATTAGGTTGTCTTATATCGGATACCTTCCAACTTTGTTCATTTGATTTCCTTTCCTAAATCTCCTTTGTCTAGATCTGGAACTTTCTCCTTTCTCATATCCAAGACCTCGCTTGTCACTTCTAGTCCTCTGAATTTTAATTAGTTCATCAAGCTTGGCTGAGTTAATCTTGAACTTCTCCTTGAATTCATTTGTAGTAGCAAGTTCATCTATGAGATTTACAAAAAAAAATTCAAGCTCTTCTTCCTTATTTCTGGATTGTTCCAATTCAAGCTCCAACTAATTGAATTCATCAGTAATTTGGCTGCATTCTTTAGATTTCTCTTTCAAGGACTGAGCAAGATTATCTTCATTATTCTTTTTGCCTTCAATCTCCTTGGTCATCCTCATCACAATAGATTCCATCTCATGCTTTAGGACAACATTATCTCTAGAAAAAATTCACATTCTTCTATCTTTTCCTTCAAGGCTTGACTCAGGTTTTCACCTTCCATGCTCTTACTTTCTTTCTACTTAAGTTGATCACAAAGTTCCTTTCTCTTTTCCCTTGAATCATTGATTTTACCTTTCAATGATTGAATAAATTTCTCAGCATTCATGAGGCTTGCCTGCAATTCCTGGACTTCAAATTTGGACTAATCAAGATCATCTAGTTCCACCAAAAGTTATTGTTGAAGATTGCTTGAATCCATTGAATAAATTTCTCGGATCTTCCCCAAGCTTTTAAACTTCTTTCGAGGAGCTAGGATCTAATACCAATTGTTGGAATCAAGGAATACTAAGAGGGGGGGTGAATTAGTGTTCTGCAAAATTTAACTTTATTAATCTGATCATTAAACCAATTATAACATTGAACCAAAATTAAGATGCAAGAACACAACTTGCAATCAACCACAACACTATAACACAAGGATTTTTATGTGGAAACACTATTAGGGGAAAAACCATGGTGGAGGTCAATCCACAAGATGACTACACTCCAATATAAGTGTTTACAAATGGGAATGCACATGCATTCAGGTACACTTCCTAGAGCTCACTGCTCAAATACAAAAGGAAGACTCATTGTCTTACAAAACCTATGGATTACATCTAGAAGACTTGAGATGAAAGAATAGCATCTACTAATGCCTGATTATACTTCTGATTAAGCACGTCAATCACATTCTTTACCTTTTGTCTGATTATGCTCTTTTTCTCTATCTACTTTAACTCAGATCATAAATATTTTTCTACACAAGTGAAACTATGCATAATCACTCGACAATCCTTATTAATTTTGCAACACACATCAAAATACTTTGTACATATATCCAAATGATATAAATGATCACTTATATATATCCACAACTAAAGATTTAGTCAACCACATGTCGGCTTCAACAAAAAATAAAATATTTACAAACTATTGGCTCAATCCACAAGTAATTTTCAATGTGCACCAACCAAAACACTTCAAACAATTACTCCACAAAGATCCACAAGACATTATATTCACTTAGTCATCCTTCTTGTACTGTTAGAGAAAAAATCAATCAACTGGATCTTCTAACTTGCACACCAATCAATATGAGGCTCTAAGATTCAAAGATAACATAGTTCATACATCGAAATATCTTCCCTAAGATCCAAAACTAAAAATGATAATAGAAAATTGCATATGAATCGATGAACAAATTTCTGTCAGATGCTTTGTTCTAACTTTTATAGTTAACACAAAACTTCAATCCGACTTCCAATAGGAACAAATACTGATGTGCAGATTGAATCACTAACTAGAGTTTCCATCAATGACAACACCAGATGACTTGTGCGGTGCCTCTTTCCAACATAATCATCAATAAGTAGCATGAAATACATGTCTCCTTGTAAACTTCTAACTCTAGAAGGACCACACAAGTCAGTATGCACAAGTTCCAACACTTCATTTGAACAATGTTATTTGCTCTAGAATGAAACACTAGTTTTCTTCCCTAACTAACATTCCTTGCATATACCATTAGTAGGCTTTATCAACTTAGGAAGATCTCTCATTTCCTAAGTAGAACTTATCTTGATAATATTGTCAAATTTTACATGACACAATCTACTATGCCACAACCAACTTTCATCAACTCAAGCAATCATACAACTTTTACTTGTAGCACTTAGGTGAAAGATATTACCTTTTGTTTTTGTACTAGATGCAATCACATTTCTATAACTCCCCAATATTCTACCCTTTCCATTCTTGAATTGAAGATTGTATCCCTTGTCAACCATCTATCCAACACTTAAGAGATTATGTTTCAAACCTTCCACATATAGAACATTATCAGTATTATGCTTACCATAAAGAGAAATGGATCATCTACCATGGATTACACCAGCTTTTTCATCATCATATCTTACAACACCACCATCATACTTCTCCAAGCTCACAAATTTACTTTTATCACCTGTCATGTGACGAGAGCATCCACTATCAATCACCCATTCATCTTTTTCTTCAACTCTGGCAACTAGAGCTTTCTCCACATGTATGCAACTAGTAGATTCAGTAGGTGCAAGATCATTTTCCTTGATAACAATAAATACCCATTCATCATTTGTCACACCTTCATTAGTAGCATAATAACACTTTCTCTGGAATCTAGGCTTCTTAGGTATTGGCTTAGGAACTCTTTTTGGACACCTTGATGTAAAATGACCTATCTTATTGAAAGAAAAACATTTAATAGGAAATTTCCCTTTATACTTACCTTCTCCTTTGGGTACCCTCTTGACAATAAGTGCTTCAAGCTCATCTAGTTTTCTCTCTTCTTCTTCAATCTCTCTCATTTCCTATCATACTTGGACATTTTTCTAGAAGAACTTTCTCCTGGATCATATCTCTGCTTATCTTTTCTGGAGATAGTAGCTTTGAATGCAGATTCTATCTTAGGAAGAGATTCACCAAACTCACTTAACTCAACAGCAACAAGCTTACCAATCAACATGTCTCTAGTTACATTTGTCATAGTTTGGATCTCCTCAATAGCAACAACTTTATGTTTGTATGCAGAAAGAAAGGATCTGAGCACTTTAGCAACAATCTCTAATTCTTCCGATGTTCCACTAGTACAGCTGATACTACACACAAGTTCATTCACTCTCTGCATAAAAAGAATTGATGTTCTCATCTTCACCCATTCTCAACATTTCATATTTCCCTTTTAGGCTTTGCAGCTTAGCAATCTTCACATGGGTATCACCTTCATATAAAGTTTCCAAATTTTTCCAACTCTCATAAGCAGTCTTCAACTCCATTACATTTTTCATCTCAGAATCAGTCAGAGAACTCAACAATGCTTCCCTAGCTCTGATATTGTACTCGACTTCCTTAATCTCACTTGTAGTAGAAGGGTATGTGCAAGATCATGATGGGCCAAAAAGTGGTGATATGTAAGTGATATGATGGCCCATGTGGGTGACAACTATTTTTTACCCAAAATTGATGAAACGAAAAGGGTTTTTAAAGGAGATTCTCAACTTTCCACAAATATAAATTATGCTTTACTTTGAATTTAATAAATTATTATTATTCATTTTCTATTTGAATTATGACTTAAGTGTCGATTGAAAAACATCTATAGCTTTCAAATGGTATCAAATTTTTTGAATCTAAAACATGCATCACATTCTATGCTTTGCATACTATGGGATTAAAAAAAATGAATTTCATGAAGTTTTGACCAAGTTACGGTGGTCAGACATACGATTTTTCATATTTTTTAAAAGTTGTAATAAAAATTTCATAATTAATTATTTACTTGGAAAAAAATTACAAAAAAATATGCATCACATCGGGACATGAGTCCTCTACTTATATCTAAAATCTTATAGAAAAATATTACCATTTTATTGTGGTTAGGGTGGTCAGAGAAAAACCTACTTCTTATTTTTTCCTTTAGATTTAAGTACTACTGCATTGAAATTTCAAATTTTCACCAAATAGATTTTAAATAAAAATAAAAAATCCTAGTAGTTTAGAAACTAAATTCAATTTGCTACATATTCTTTTCTTACATATTTTTGAAATAATATAGATAACTTATTCAAATTTTTATGTCAAGTTTCCTAACTCTAATTTTTTGGAATTTTTTTCCACTTAAGGGCCTATTTTTTCCATGATGATCCTACACATACCCAAAAGGACCATTCAGTGGGATGATATACCTATTATTTGTAATTGTCCAATAAGGTTCACCAATACATCTTAGATGACACTCCATTCGAGTTTTCCACAAAGAATAATTAGTTCCATCAAATCTCAGATTGTCCTTCTTATATGTCGCCATCCCGGATCACCTCAAGCTATTAAAATTCTTATGAGGAACCTACTCTGATACTAATTGTTGGCAAAACAAGGGAAGGAAACTGAGAGTGGGGTTGAATCAGTTGTCTTGGAAATTATACTTATTAAACTTATTCTTAGATCTGATAAATAAACATGAAAGCATAAACCATCACCACCTCAAAAACACACATAACACCAAGATGTTTTATGTGGAAACACTATTAGGGGAAAAACCATGGTGGAGGCTAGTCCACAAGATTATACCCTGTTAAAAGTATAAAAGTATTATAAATGGGGAATGCACATGCATTCAAGCACACTTCCTAGAGCTCACTGCTCAAATACAAAAATGCTTACTACCCAAAAGAAGACTCACTGTCTTACAGTAACATTCAGATTACATCTAGAAGATTTTGTACTGAGAAAATAGTATCTACTAATGCCTAATTATAGTTCCAGTTAAGCACATAAACACTTTCATCTGCTGAATCTTCTTCACACTTTACTTTTTCCTTGAAAAGATTATTCACACTTAGCACACAACATACATCGCAAACCACACCATCAAATGGTATAAATAATCAATCATATATATCCACAATTAGGGTTAACATCAACTACATGTCAGCCCAACAAAATATGAAATGTGTACAAATTGTCGGCCCAAAACAATAAACAATTTATTAATGCACACCAAACAATGTCAGCCACAACATAGCAAGGAACCAAAACAACATCCTCAAATATGGAACACCTTCAAAAATTATTCCTTGAAGATTTGCAACACACTATAAATCACCTTGTCGTCCATGATCATGAAAAAAATGAACTCACAAAAGAAAATCACCAATCGTGAGTAAAAAGATCAATGCAAACTAACAACATAGATAGAGAATGATCTAGAAACATCCATAAGCATCATGAATTACCACAGAAGCATCCCCAACAACTCAAATTACTAGAATCACAACATCTTCTTTTAGGAAGACCAATTAAAGAAACATAACAACTCTCAAAACACAAATGCTCATAACTCAATCAAATCTTCATGTGAACCTCTGAAAATTCATGTGAATAAACTAGATATATTTGTCAACAAACCATTTAATCCACAACCTCTTATCATTAATATACTAAGCTAGCCACCATATTGAACTTCACTGCATCACCAACAACCTACAACTTATTTTATTACGATTTTCTCAATATCCTCGACATATACAACCTTAAAGATATTAATACCAATAGTGTTGACATCAATGACAACCACATATCAGCAATATCCAATAGTAAGTTCAAAAATATCTAAATTTGGCTATTCAAATCCACCTATAACATCATCTTGCACTTTCTTTGCCTTCAAAAATTCAACATACTACATAGGCACCTTCCTCAAGTTCTTGAGAGCAAGAATAATCTCTTTAATCAATACTTTATCTATCTCATTCAGATTGGCCAACTTGTTTTCAAGTATTTTTAGAGCAAATCCCTTTTTCATTTCATACATTCTAGTACTTGCTACCTCTAATTTTTCATTGCCATTTTCCCTTTGCACATAATGCACACACACTTTCCTCAACTTCCCAAGAGTGGGAGGAATATCTTTAGTCAATATGTTATCAATCTTATTCACTTTGGTCTACTTCTTTTAAAGTGTTTTAAGAGCAGATTTCTTTTTTCATTTCATCCATTATAGTACTTTTTGCTCCAGTTATGCATTTCCATTTTCCCATTGCACATACTACACACCCACCTTCCTCATCTTCTCAAGAGCAGGACAAATGTCTTTATTCAATACATTATATATCTCATTCACTTTGATCTAATTCTTTTCAAGTTCTTTTTCTAGCTAATTCCTTTTTCATTTCATACATTCTAGAACCTACTACCTCTAGTTTTGGAATGTGGATGATGCATATACATTTCAAGCTATACCTAAATGGATCCTTACAATGCTTACACACCACTAAGGGAATTGCATCATGTCATTTTACTTAATAGTTTAACACAAAAAAGATGGTGAATGTAATTTTTATCACATGAATATGCATTTATCCTTAAATAGTGAAACATAACAAAAGACAGTGAATGCCATTTATCAAATTAATATGTGTTTTGGCTTGATAGTGTAGACACTAGAAAATGTCCTGAATGATATCATACGATTGAATCAAGTATACTAACATCATTTCCTCTTGAAACCCATCATCTTTTTGCTTAATTAATTAAATTAACCTAGCTATTTAATTAATTGCATCATTTTCATCTATTTAACCTAATTAATCAAATTAGGTTAATTCACCCCCTTTCACACTAAAATTTCATCTCATTAAATTAAAGGGTGTGTGTAGGATCATGATGGGCCAAAAAGTGGCAATATGATGGGTATGTGGCTGACAACCTTTTTTTCACCAAAAATTTATGAAACAAAAAGGGTTTTTAAAGGAGATTCTCAGCTTTCCACCAATATAAATTATGCTTTACTTTGAATTTAATAAGTAATTATTATTTATTTTCTATTTGAACTAACTAAAGTCTTGATTGATAGATTGATTGAAAAACATCTATATCTTTCAAACGGTATCACATTTTTTGAATCCAAAACATGCATCACATTCTATGATTTGCATACTATAGGATTAAAAAGAAAAATGAATTTCATGAAGTTTTGACCAAGTTAAGGTGGTCGACATACCAGCTTTATATTTTTAAAAGTTATAAAAAAAATCATAATTAATTATTTACATGGAAAAAATTACAAAAAATATGCATCACATTGGGACATGAGTCCTCTACTTATATCTAAAATATTATAAGAAAATATTATCATTTTATTGTGGTTATGGTGGTCGATAGACACCTACTTATTTTTCCTTGAAATTTAGTACTACTGCATTGAAATTTCAAATTTTCACCAAATGGATTTAAAAAAAAAAACCTAGTAGTTTAGAAACTACATTCAATTTGCTACAAATTCTATTAATACATATTTTTGAAATAATATAGATAACTTATTCAAATTTTTACATCAAGTTTCCTAACTTTGATTTTTTTGAATTTTTTGCCACTTAAGGGCCCATTTTTTCCATGATGATCCTGCACATACCTTAAATAAATCCAACTATTTAATTTAATTCCATAAGTCTTCTTATTTAATTAAATAAGCCTAAATATTTAATTAAATGTCATTTCACCTTTCCCCCTTTCATTAAATCATTTAATTTAATGAATATCACTTTAAATTCTTCTAAATCCCCTAATTGTCTGATTAAACCTTGTTTAATTAACAATTATCTAATTAATCCAATTCCTCCCACTTGTAAGGGAATATTCCTCCTTTTCATAATTTAATTTAGTTTTAATTAACAAAATATCCTTTTTCCTGACCCATAAGAATATTCCAAAGAATATTCTCTCTCCTCCATTCATTTAAGAAGAGGAAATATTCTCACAAAGCTTCATGTGTAAGATAGCTTGAAACCTCTTGAGCAAGTTAACCTTTGACCTCTTGTATAGGTCAAAAGTGTTCTTTTTTGGAAGGAATGAGAACCCTTGTTTAAATCTCATCTTACATTCTCACCTGTTGATGAGAATCCACAATCCATGCCTCTTCTTTCCTCCATCCTTGACCATTGATTAGCTTTTTCAATCTTAGCCCTTCATTTCTCATTTGCTTTCCTATAAATAGTTCACTATTTGGAGACAAATGGATCCATCATCCATCTTTCAGAGCAAAATTGTGCTGTTGAAATCACTCACACTCATCCTTTACTCACATTTAGCATATTTTAGCTCATTTTTAGTTGCATATTAGCTTTAAACTTCAGTTAATGGCTTCCATGCATCCATTTAAATTGTTTATATTTTAGGGTTTGAATATTTTAGCTTAGAATCCCTTTAGATTAGCTTGGATTTTGCATATTTTGATCATTTTTAGCATAAAATCATGTTAATTTATCTTGCATCATGTTTTCATCCACATATCACAACTGCCTCATCGATTCGAACAAGCTCACTGATCATGGAATTGGGAAAGGGCCATTGTTCCACATCAACACGACACCAATTCAAAAATAGGATAAGTTTCAGATGGGTTAGAGTAGACATTTAAATGATTTCACAATTTATAATGCTTCATTTCAATACATGTTTATTTTATCTTTCATTTGAATGATCCTCTTTAAGATTGAGTATTAGTGGGTAAATTATGCTTTGACTCTTCATGGATGAAGCATAATCAGCCCATAATAATATCCTTGATTGACATTCTGGTGCTAGAAGGAGGGAAAACTATTAATTTAATTAATTTCTACCTTGAATTTTGTTCGTTTAAACTTTTGTAGGATAGAGCGACACCCCGAATAATTTTAGCGACGCCTTTGTAGGGCATCGCCATATAGTGACACTATTTTCATTTCAAATAGTGATTCCTATTAAATGCTTTGATGATGAGTAAACAAATAGTGATGCTAATATTTTATCAAGGTATTGAAGATTTGAAAATGTCGACACCCAACCAAATAGCAACACTATCATTCTCTTTGGTTTGTCTGCAGAGTGATGCCCTTATTCAACAAAACAATGGCATTATTCACCAAAGTGATGCTATCATGTATAGCGATGCCTAGCTTTGGTAAGAGGTTCAACAATAATTTTTTAGCATGTGTTTTATTTTTTTTGATTCATCAGAGTATTAACATGCTTCTAACATTGTTCTAATTGTTAGACTAATGGGGTTTTGTAGAATTGGATGACACAAAGTTAAAGTGAAGAAGCATTCTCTCATTAAGATTTTATGATTGTAACAAGCATTTGATTCTTTGGGGAAATTATAACCCAATTTCTTATGCTTTTTACTTTATGCTCTAAAACCTCACTAAATTTCATTTAGGTTTGAAAAAAATGCTTAAATGGGACTAAAATTGAAACCTCATCTCATCATTGTCTTTTGGGTTTTAAAATTGAATAGGAAAATTTAACATTTTGTTTGGTGCATAAAATTAATTCATCTTAGCTTTAGTTAGTAAAATGAATCAGCGTCTACTTTTTATTGACACACTTGTAGTGTGTATTGAATCCCCTTGTGCTTCATGTGATCTTGGGTGAGGAAAAACACTCCAAGTGTACTTCGTTGTTTGTGTGCACTTATAGTATGTATCCAATCCCCTTGCACTCTGTGCAACCTTGGGTGAAGAGAAATACTTAAGTACACTTATGCTTTTTGTCACCCTTAAGAGAGGACTTACTATGAGACACACCCCATAATGAGAAACTCATAGGCAAGTTCTTGCAAGCACATTTACCGGTGGGCTATTTTAAAGGTTGGTAAATCATGAGAAAGTACCTTCTATCCTAGACTGTATAACATACTGCACCTAGTATCATGCCTTAAGTGGAATGGGAACAGTAGTAAGAGCATTAAGTGGAAAAGCAGGTGTGTATACGGTTGGGTGTTCTCAATTTGTTACTAAGAGTCAAACTATTTAGTTACCAAAAATCCTTAATGCTTGTTGGTGCAAGAATGGTCATTCTAAAGCCACCCCACATTTTTACTATCCATTATTGAAACAAAAAAATCCTTAAGATCTTAGGATCTTCAAGATTTTGAGATATGGTGGTCCCAAGAAGTGTGTGCCATGGAGGGGAGCCAGTGTCATCAAATCTCTAACTATTCATAATGTCTTAGTGTTTGGAGAAATCTGAGTAGGGAATCAACAAGTATGGAAATTTCAACCTAGGATTGTAAATGATTGTGAGTCAATTTAATACATTGCTTGGTTCCAAAACATTACAAAACAAACATTTACTATCTTCCTCAAAATTTTGAACACTTTGGCTTAAATCTGGATACCTTTTGAAATAGCCTTGATATTATTGCTTATCCTAAAGATTTCTATCCTTAGAGATTTCTAAATATCTTGAGTTATATCTCAATCCATCTTTTCCAAAGACAACGTAGGCAATTATTGCTTCACCCTCATGATTTTCATGAAATGTACATTGTGAAGGTTATGATGTTTTTGACATAAATATTTAGTTTGAAAAAATAATCAAGAAAGTGTTTGTGGTGAAAGAAATTAACTTAAGCAAGATAAATTGACACAACTGAACCTCACATGACTATTTGGAGACTGATTGCTCCCATTGAACAACCTAATCTTGAAGGTGCTATCATTCAGCCAAAATTTGAACTAATTAATGGGGAACAAACCAATATCATTAGTAGTTTGAGAAGCTTCACTTTTTTCACAAAAGAAACACGTGCTCAGTGGAGAAACACTGCAAACATCTTAGATGAAGAAGAGGAACAAATCGATATTGAGGATGGATGACCCATATTACCACCACCCGCATGTCAATAAATATTTTCCTTTCTTCCATAAACCTGAACTTTTCTAGATGATCTTATGCAAAGTTAGGATCCCTAAAAGAAGGTCTACTGGTCATCACTTTAAACTTAGGCATTTTAGTTTAAAAGAAATCAAAAACTATATTTCAGCACTCTACCTCAATAGAAACAAGTTGTTAGTAAAATTTTATGAACACACATTGAGGAAACATCCACACATGTACATGTTCTTTATGAGTCAAAACCTAGGCCTTTTTCATGATAATCAACCTATATAAAACATGGGTCCTTTTTATGATCTTGAACTCCTCTAAATAATCTATCACACAATCAAAATCTATAGGGGAAGATCTACATGCCGCCATTACAAATGTAGGTATTGTAATTCAAATTTTGGTAGGAAGTGGGCCTTAATACTTTATCGCAATCATGACAAATTGTTAACAAACTATTATGCTCAAGCTAGGAGGAATGAATTAGAATTACATACCCACATCTATCCTCTCATTTAGGTCAACCTTATTCTTCAAGATTTGAAAACTTTAGAGGTCTAGAACCATTCTCACTACCTTGGTAATGGGAAAAAAAGGTTCATTATAAGTCAACATTGGGTCAAACACTTCATTCACCCCTCCATCAGATTCCATCCTTCACCTCATTTAACTCTACAGAATTTTTGAATGCACCAACATCTTTTGACTTAAACATCAATCAACCCAAAGCCTAAGTTAGCTACTTTGTATGTGAAATGTATCATTTTCCATGTATTTAGTTAAGTTAGTTATCATATTTGAAGTACTTCATCCTGAAGATCATGAGTCTACCCTAAATGTTTCCAAGTTCGTCAACATCCTTTATCCCAACATCAAAACATCAAGTTTAAGTCAAAAGTGTTGTCCCAAAATGTTTGCAAAGGTTACTCTCCACATCACCCATCTTTTCATTCCCCACTATTGTCATTGCTCCAAAAATACTTTCCCTTTTACCTAGATTTGAGTCAACTAGAGAGTTCAAACATTACAAATTACAACTCTCCCAAAGGTGACACACAATTTATTGTAAAGATGAGATGAAAACACAAGAGAATCATGGAGAAAACCAAAGTCACATTTACCCCAAGTGATCCAAATCCTTTATAATTTGATCCAAGAAGTCAAGTTACCCCATCACAACAATCTTCATCACCATTAGGGCCATATGAGATAGAAGACATCATGAACAATCCCTTGAATTTACAAGGGAGGAAATATGGGAACGTCAAGCCTTTGAAAATGTAACTCCTATTTCCCCATAATTTTTTATACAAAATTTGACACACATCTTCACAAATCCATCACTAGGGCTAACTCAAACATCCACTCCTAGTCTTGCAACTAGCCTTTCCAAGGACTTTGGTCTAACTCTTTCATTTGAGAGCAACACACTTGTGGGTACCCTTCATGCCAATCCTCCACCCCAAATAACCAGTTGGAGACATACCTTTGGTGCCACTCCCATTCCCAAAGATCCCAAACAACCATATAAACCTCTAAAACTTCATCATTCCACCATGACCTCCACATATCAAGGAAACCCCTCTTCATCCATACCCATGAGTACCACAAGTGTTCCAACCATCACATAAAGTAGTTTAGACAAAATTTCTCAAAACAACACAGAAGGGCATGTAAATACTACACCACAGAGTCAACCCTTAATGCATATTAGAACATCTATATCCAATTTTCCCATTGGTTCATTTGTACCATTTGTACCAGTGGTGTCACAAAATAAATCCACCCCATCTATTATTAACCCATCTCAGAACAATCCCTTAGTCATGAATCCCACCAACCTAGGTAATACCTTGTTTACATCTATAGCATAAGGAAATCCTCAAGACATTGGACAAGGGAATCTTTTTAATCAATGGACTCAAGGTCCTAGTGTGTCTTTTCCATGACAAAATATAATGGCACCATCTTCATATTTTTCCATGGTCCCCTTTACCATGCAAAATCAAATGGTACCTCACACTTACATTCCTCCACATCAATCCACCACCTTACAAGGGATGTTAAACCAAGTGAAACCTCCACCTCTCATCAACAATCTACTACTCACTTAGAATATCAACACTCATAATCCATCTAAGATATCCCAACAACCATTTGATCCTACATTGCAAATAGATTCCCTAGCTTTACAACAACCACAACAAGCCGCCCTAGTATCCCAACAACAACAATGACAACAAGAAGCCCCAGTATCCCAATAACAACACAACAAGTAGCCTTAGCCCAACAACAACATCAAGCACATTGAGAAACTTTAGCATCATAACAACAACAACAACAAGCCCAACAACAAGCCCTTGTGGTGCAAAAACAATAGCAATCCCAACAATAAGCTTTACTACCTCAGTAGTATGCCCAACAACAACAACAACAAAAATAACCAAGTTCCTTCTATGATCCTCAATAGAGCATCGTCAATACAAACATGTTAGGAACATATACATCGATACCCCAATCACCTTCATAGAGTCTCACACTACCATACACACCATACAACACATCCTCATATCAAAATCCCACATAAAACTCATCTGTCATCCCACGATATGTTCCTCCACCAAACTCGCATGATGATCTAGCATTGCAATTTAAGGTGCTATCACAAGAAATGCAGGATCTTTGAATGGGGAAGATAAAGAAGCCCCATACACAGAATCTATGTCCTTATCCATTTGACTGGAACATTGTAATGGTTCCATTCCCTCCCGGATTTGAAATCCCCAAATTCAACAAATAAAAAGGGAAAGGAAGTCCTATAGACCATGTCAAAGAATTTACCATCATGTTTATAGAGGTGGCTTACAACGATTCATATTTAATGTGCCTCTTTCCTTGAAGTTGAACATGTCCTGCTATGGATTGGTTTCCTCATCTACCTCTCGGTATTAGAAAGTTCCAAGAAATTATTGATAAATTCATCATCACTTCTCCTTTAATCTTGACATGGACGTAAGTCTAGAAGAACTATACACTCTCAGACAAAGCAAAGGAGAAAATTTTGCTAATTTCTTACAATGGTGGAGACAAAGAGCTAGTAAGAGAAAATGGTCTCTTCCCAATGAACAACAAGTGGGAATCATCATATAAAATCTATACCCAAATCTATCATTCCAATTGAAAATTCAGTGTATCACATCTTATGATGAGCTTGTCCCTAGAGCCCTTAACATCGGTAGATGCTAAGGTGGTCCTAAGTGCTCCTAGACCAAACAAAAATCACATTTCTAACATCCAACCAACTGTGCAACAAACAACACCTCCTCAAAATAATCAAATCAACAACACTGACATACAACAAAGGTGAACCACTAACAAGAAAAACTATCCTAAATTCAAGTACACACAATTATCTAAACCCATAGAAACCATCATGAAAAAAGTGGTAGAGTAAAATTTGATAACACTTCCCAACTTTGAAAACTACCAAGGACCACAAAATAAACCATCTTGGTATAATGAGAATGACCTTTGTGACTTACACAAAATCAAAGGACACAAAATGGAAAACTGCATAAGACTCAAGAATATCATCCAAGAACACATAGAGAATGACAACATATCTGTTGAAGTACCAGCTAGGAATCAGGGCCTTAAGATATACAAGAAAACTGTTCTAGATCATAACAAAGTGAACAATACCAGAAAAATTAAGGATTACACCAATGGGAAACATATCTATTCCAATTTAGTTGCTTCCTATGATAGTTTCATCAACGTTGTCACCATCAAAGGGCCTAGTGTATAGTGTAGAGTCACCACACGATGTGGAAAAATTATCGTCGAAGGAGTCCTATCTCAATCTAGGGCACAACCTGCTTTTCCAACATCAAATCCTAGCAAGTAAAATCTCTTAGATTGGCTTAAGAAGACCCCCACATAGATATCAATCTTAGAACTATTGAGGCTATCCCACACACATAGGGAGATCTTGGAGAGAGATTTATCAGAGTCATCTGTTCTTGATGATATTGATATTGATTAGTTTCAACCTATGGTAAGCCATATCACTAATCACCTTCTTACCTTCTCAGAGCAAGACCTACCATCACAACCATCACATAACTTTGATTTGCACCTTGAAATTATAATTCATAAGAACAAGATAAAAAGAGTCTTAGTAGATGGAGGTGTTGGATTGAACATATGCACCCTTCAGTTGATAAAAAATTTGAACTATTCAAAAGATACTATTGAAAAGATAAAGAGTACCATCATCAGGGTATATGAAGACCAAGAACAAGTATCACAAGGTATCATTACACTTCCCATCCAAGTGGGACCTCTCATTGCAGAAACCACATGCCAAGTATTAGACCTTGATCTTCCCTATAACATCCTACTTGGTCAACCATGGATCCATTCCATAAAATTTATAGCCTCAACTTATCATCAATGTGTGAAGATTCCTTCCAAGGGTAGAGAGATTACCATCTATGGAGATCTTGAGCATTTTTAGTACTGCTAAAATATTGAGGCCAAGTTTTATAAAATCCCCCAAGTACTCAAGAAAGAAAAAGGGCCTACACCTTCTACCTCATTTGTTGACCCGTCATCCCTTGCATCTACCTTTGAAACAAAAACACTCATTGTATAGAACATACCTAATATCAAAGTAGTGATCCAGGATGATGGTTGTGGGAACTATAAGCTAATGAAGAACGCCTTTGTCATAGGAGAGCTACCTATTTCTCCTCAATCTCATGGGAAACTTGCATCTAGCAACAAAGAGCCTGAAAAAATCAAGATGGCAGCTACTACCCTCACCAAGTGGGGGGATTTGAATCAAGAAGATGTCAATGAGGATGATAACTCTTAACTCCTCTATCAAGATGAAAAACCTATCCCCGCTCTTCCCATGGAAGATGATAACAAAGGTTTGTAGCTAATGAAGGGAATGGGATATACCAAGAATGAGAAGCTAGGATAGAGTGATAATGGTTTAGTAGAACTCATCATTCTTGATAAATAACTAAATAATATTGGCCTAGGTTGTACTACTAGCAAGTTCACCCTTATCCGAAAAAGTACTTCTGCTAAACGAGTTGAGGCTTCGTCTTGGTTACTTGTACATCATGTGATATGACCTTAGATGACTTCCCCCTTGATGTTGCTGACCTATTTGAAAACAAATCCCTCTTCATTATTTCCATAGCATCCTTTGCTCCAAGCAATCAACGGGATGAAGTATGCCTAATATACCCACAACTCATTGACATGGACCAAAAAGGAGCACCAATTCTAGATTTATTCAAAAACAATGAAGCAATCTTAAAATTGATGTGAGTCTGTGACAACCAACCATGGGAAGATCACAAATTAGGTTTTGACATAGATCTCAACATAGGGGCATACTATAGGCAGACGATTGAATCCTTCAATCACAAAATTGATGAAATGCAACTAACATCAAGATCCTTGTGTGAAAACCACACTATGGCACTCTTTGATCCTAAAATAGTAAAAACAAAGGACACATCCAAAGGTGAAAACCTCTTTGAGGCACCCTAGGATGAGGGATTCAATCTCCCCATTAGTGCAATGCATCTAGAAAAGATAGTAGTGCTAGTAGAAAATACCACTCTAGTTAATGTGGGAATAGAAGAAGCACCTAAGATCACCTTCTATGTTGAATATTTGTTGGAAAAAGAATAGAAGAACCTAGTAGCATTCCTAAAAGAACATAGAGCCAAATTTGCATGATTATACATAGATATGCCAGGGCTCAATCCTAAAGTAGTTGTGCATCACTTAGCAATCTATTATGAAGCTAAGCTAGTAAAGCAGAAGTTAAGGAATCTAATGCACCCTCAAATAGCACTCTTGGTGAAACTTGAGTTACAAAAGCTTCTTGATGTTGGATTCATTTGATTGATAGATTGTCTTGAGTGGGTTTCAAACCTGGAACCAGTCTCAAAACCCACTGGGGGCATCAGAATATGCATTGATTTCAGAGACTTGAACAAAGCATTCCCAAAGGATGATATCCCTCTTCCTAACATTGACATCATTGTAGACTTAACAACAGGGCATGAAATGTTATCACTCATGGATGGTTTTTTAGGCTATAATCAAATCATGATCGCCAAGGAGGATCAATACAAAACTGCATTCACTTGTCCATGGGGAATGTATTGCTGGAATGTGATGTTGTTTGTGTTAAAGAATACAAGGGAAACCTATCAAAGAGAAATGATCCTCATCTTTCATGACATGATCCATAAAACAATTGAAGATTATGTTGATGACATTTTAGAAAAATCAAAGAAAAGAAGTGAGCACATACAAGTATTAAGACCGATCTTTGACAGACTTGAAGAATACAAGGTATGATTGGATCGAAAAAAGTGTGTCTTTGGGGTCACATAAGAGAAACTTCTTGGCTTTATCATCTTACAAAGAGGGATAGAAATTGATCTAGAAAAGGTAAAAGAAATCCTTGACATGGAACCACCACAAAAACTAAAGAAGATGAGAGGATTACAAGGAATATTTCAGTCCATCATAAGGTTCATAGTGCATCTATCAGAAAAAATCCACCCTTTTTCACATCTTCTCCATAAAGGAATAACTTACAAGTGGGATGAGAAGTGCAATAAAGATTTCCAGCAGATCAAAGACTATCTACTAACACCTTTAGTGCTCATGCAACCGTTACCAAACAAACCATTGATCTTGTATATCTCATCAACATCAATAGCACTAGGAGCTCTTCTGGCACAAGATGATGAAAATGGAAAAGAAATAGCTATCTACTACATTAGTACGACTTTGGTGGGATATGAAATGAAGTATTCATCGATTGAGAAAGCATACTTAGCAATATTTTTTTCTTCACAAAAGTTCAAGCACTACATCTCACATCAAATAAAACTTATTGCCAAGATAGACCCATTGAAATACATGTTATCCAAAGCAACTCTCACATGGTGAATGGATAAATGGGTAATAATCTTAATAGAGTTCAAAATAGAGTATGTAGAATGCAAGGCAATCAAAGGACAAGTTATCATAGACCAACTAGTAGAGGCATCTATTTATGTAGAGAACCCTTTAATATCTTTACCCTGATGAATCAGTGTTCCTTATCAATCTTACAACTCAGTGAAAGATTTACTTTGATGGATTCTTCACCCAACATGCATTAGGAGTAGGTATTATTTTCATCACCCCTCAAGGTGATTGCATTCCAAATTCATACCAGGTATCATTCCCTTGTACTAAGAACATTTTTGAGTTGAAATCCCTAATCACAAGTCTAAGGATAGTAGTTCAGTGGAAGATACAAGAGATGAAAGTATATGTAGACTCACAGCTAGTTATCAACCAAGTCAATGATGACTATAAAAACTAAGGATGATAAGTTCACTCCTTACAAAAAGATGGTAGAATTTATCAAGGAAATTTTCATAGACATAACCTTTTCAAGAATATTCCTCACATGAACAATAGAGTAGTAGATGCAATGGAAATAATTGGATCATTATTAGACATGTTGAACTACATCTTGTAGTCCAAATTCTTGGTAGAACAACTTCTCATACCAAATTTTGAAATCCATAAATATGAATTCATGTGTTTCATTGTTGGTCCTAGGTCCCTATGGTATCATGAAATATTTACCTACCTTAGTAGAGGAATCCTCCCATCTGATATCACCTTGAACCTTAAAAAGACCTTTGTTAAAAAGGTATCCTGATTCGTGATCCTAGGTGATACCCTTTACCACCGAAGTATCAAAGCAACATTACTATGATTTCTTAACCAAGAGGAAGCCTTAACCTCTTTAACAGAAGTACATGATGGCATATGTGGTTCCCATTCTAGTGGTATGACTTTAGCTAAGAAACTATTGAGGATAGGGTACTATTGGCCAACCATGGAAAGGGAAGCTCATCAGTACATGTAGAAATGTGTCCAGTGCCAATAGAATGGAGATCTAATTCATGCTCCAACTCAATAACTACAACCAATGATCACACCTTGGCCTTTTCTACAATGGGGACTTGATCTCATAGGAAAAATCACTCCAACCTCATCCAATGGCCATAAGTTTATCATAATAGCCACTAAGTACTTTACCAAGTGGGTCAAAGCCATTCCTATGCCTACATAACAAGGAAGCAAAGTTCCAAGTTAATCCTAAACTACCTAATATTCCATTATAGTGTTCCACAAACCCTCATCTTAGATAATGGAATCCCCTTTAAGAATTAGGATGTGAAAGAGCTATGTCAAATATTCAATGTCCAACATCAATTCTCTACCTTGTATTATCCCAAGGAAATGGTCAAGTTGAGGCTACAAACAAGACCATTCTGAAGATCCTTAAAAAAATTGTCAATGAAGTTGGTCATGAGTGGCATCTACAACTAAATCCCACTCTCTAGGCTTATCGAACCAGTATCCACACACCAACAGGTGCAACCCATTTCTCCCTAGTCTATGGATTAGAAGCTATCCTTCCTATCGAGGTTGAGCTCCCATCATTGCAAATGTCACTACAAAACCTAATCACCGATGAAGAATACAAAGTATCTCAACTGAATGAGCGTTATCTTGATGCCCTCAATCACTTTCAAAATCCACTAAAATAGAGCTATAACAAGAAGATAACATGTCAGTCTTTCTAGGTAGGGGATCTTGTCCTAAAGCAGAATCAGAAAAATCTTCCAAATTAGGACAACAAAGGAAAGTTTGAGCCTAACTGGTTGGGTCCCTTTGTCATCATAGCATGTTATGGATCAAGAGCATACAAATTCTCAACACTTGAAGTTGAACGCTTACAAGAACCAACCAATAGCTTGCATCTTAAAAAAATTTATGCCTAGTCTTGAAAGGTATAAATCATAAAATACAAAAAAATACAAAAAATGATCAAAATCCAAATAAAAAAAGAGAAAAAGGATTGATAAAGTAAAGAAAAACAATCGTCCCATAGTGAAAACTACTTCGGTGGTGCTTTGGGAAAGTATCTTGGTGAGAACTTGGCAAACAGGTGCCTTGTGTAAATAAAGAACCTCCATCTACTCTTTGGCTCTTTATCCTACCATTCTTTTCATCATTCATCTTATTTATTCATCCACCAACTTATCCATGTTCTTATCATATCTTGATGTTGTGAAGTATCACAATCCCTTTAGTACTACTTGGCATATTCCAAAGGTTAGTTTTTCCTGCCTATATCGAGGTAATCTATCACATATCACACTAGGGGAAATTCGTTATGAATCATATTGGGTTTTTGTATATATTAATGATTATTAGAAAGCACCAAAAAAATTCATAAAATTTCGTCAAAATCCAAAAACATCCAAATTATTGTACAACTAAAATCCAAAAAAAATCACAAAATTGTAAAGTCAAAATTCAAAACATCTGAAACACATCAAAATCCCTAAAAAGGTCAAACATCAAAAATCCAAAAATAGTGCCATGTCAAACTAGGTCATCTCTGAGCTTGAACGTAGGCAAGGCTATCATTGATGTGCCCCTGAGACACCATAGTTTAGTCCTTTAGTAGTCTGTCATAATAAAATTGCATTTAATCAACTATTCATATCTTGTTGTTAATAAGTTGAGACAGTTGAACTGTGTGATCTTTGTGTGTATAACGTAGGAAATTATTATCTTTGATCAGCCCATGAGGCCCCTAGGATAGGTCTTTAGGTTAGGTTCTTGGTCAAAAATCTGAAAACCCCTAAACATTTAAATATTGGAAAACCCCTAAACATTCAAATATCAAAAATTTCTTTAAAAATTAAAATATAAAAAAAATCCCAAAAATATTTAGATAATAGAAAACAGAAAAACATTCGAAAAACATTCAAAAAACCTAAAAAGTCTCAAATATCCTTGAAAAACCCTAAACAACCTCAAATAACTAAAAACCAAAACATTCACATAAACTTTCAAAAAGACCAAAAATAGCCTTCAAACATTCTCAAAATACCAAAAACATTGAAATATTCCAAAAAATCCAAAACCACCCATACCATCTCGCTTACACCCACAATAAATTTTCATCCATAATAAATTAATCATCACCTTCAACCTTTGGAAAAACAAGTAGAAAACAAGTATCACAAGTAGGAAAGTGAGAACTTAAGTGTCAAAATCTAAAGTCTATATCATAAGAAAATGTGTCAGTGGAGTTTGTATCAATAGCTTATCACACACCTTATCCTGCATCAAATAACCTCTGATAACATGTCCTAGGATTTATCCTTCCTACAATGGGAATCAAAATTAAAAATCACCTTAGCTATCTTAAACTAGAAAGTGATATAGGTAACACTGACTATTTGTCTTTGATATTTCTCTTATTATTTATCTTAATGAACCATTTTGAGGACCTCTCAATGATGTCTATCAAAATGATTTAGAGATAAAGGAATGGGGCATCGATCATTGTCTTTCATTTGTTGTGCTTGTGGATACTCTTGTAAAATAATGTTGGTGCATACTTGCTTAGTTGTGTGTAGGAAGGCCATTTGGATTACATTGTTGACTATTGTAATGCTTTGCTCATATATATTCTAAACTTGTAAAATACATTACGATGAGGTTTCCATATGTCAAGATGTGAACAAGAACTGTCTTATCTATCTGCAGAGTCAAATTCCATTATACTAGATACAACGTCATCCTAGTTATCAATACCTTGATGCATAATGTCTATGTGTTATATCAAACAATAAGGAATGATGAAAAATCCCAATCCCAAGATTTGATTTAATCATCATCATGCATTCATCCACATCATGTATTTTTCATCACCATCTTTAATAAAGTCTCAATGGATCATATAACTATTGGATCTTTTGAAGAAATCATCAAAATCAATGGTCATTCATCTTGTTTCTTCTATCTTCTCTCTACATTAACCTAGTATCATGAAAGTCAACAAAAACATCATTAATATATCCAACCTACATCCATAAACCATCAGTATGCATAAATCATCAACATAATCATAGCATATAACATCATACATTCTACATCATCATTATCATTTAAGTTGTGATGAATAATATAGATTTGTTATTCTAAGCCTCTTAAATCATTGCATATCATATCATAAGCATAGAAATTTTCATTATTCATCCATACATCCATATGCATACATGATCATCTCATAAAACTACATAGAAAATACAAAAATAAATGCATCCATAACACTTACATTTGCATATCATATCATCCATCCCATAACATATCATGAAAAAGATAAAAAATAATAATATAACATTGCATCTATCCATATCATTACATCTCATGTATCATCACATATTATATAGGCATAAATAAAGTGCATCCATACAAGATAACATGTAAGTATATTATCTCAAATCATACGAATCCATACAATCATAAGCATAAGATGAACACATCATATCGAATCCATATCCATATCATATATATAAATGAATTTCGTGGTACAATATCTAGATCAATATATGTATATCGATCATAAATACTTGATATCCATGAGGCTATCAAAAAGGAGCCCATGAATGTATATCTATATGAAATAATCAAGCAACAAAGTCAAAAAAGTGTCTATACAATCAAGATAGCCCTGATGGCAGCTCCCCTTTCTAGCCTATCTGTTTGGCTAATCCTTAGCCTTGGGTCGTTCATCACTCCTCTATGAGTAGTCATGTTGTTTGAGTGCATGTGGAATGTATATGTGATAATGCCTCCTATAATAGGCTTCCTTAGTCACCACCTCTCTATATAGCCTGGTAGATACAATCCTTCCCTATGTAGCCGCTCTCATTGCCTCCAACTATTGGCGATGATCGATGTCTTGATCTCTCTTGGCAGTCACAACCTATACTTGGTGCCTTGCATGATCCCAATAAGGTGAAAGGGACAGATTTTTTGAAGTTTCAAGCATCTTGTATTATGCTTGCCGAGAATGATTATCATTGAGGAGCGATTATCATTGTGGCTTCATAGCTGTCTCAAGGCATCGACAATCTCTTCAGTCAAAAGCAAAGGGATAATATAAACAAATTAATGCCAGTCGACCACCCTTATATTTACCTAGAAGTGCATTATTGAAGGGTTGATTTCTTTGTAGAACCGATTGCCTTCAGGAGTTTGAATGGAGATATTCATACAACAAAGGAACGAGTCCACAATAAAAAAAATCATGAGTCCATTTATTGTTGCCATGTATATAAAGGAATCAAGAATATTATCATTCTACATTTCATTGGACCGGAAGTACTCATAGTTGCTCTTATCAAGAGGCTAGTTATGATGGGAGTCATAAGGTGATGCTAATTATATTAATCTAGGAATTTGGAAGATCGATAACCATATGTAACTAAATGTTGGTGGTGATCTACAAAAGTCTAAGAAGCCATAAAACATGAGTCAAGAAAAATATATGAATAGAAGGAAACTCAAGAAGTCTATTTCAGAGATGCACTTAAATGCCTGGCACATTGAGGTCTAATGTTTATGCTCTTTAAGCACTTGCCGCTACTATTAACTCAAGTATGGAAGTTTGGCTAGAGCTGAAGGCTAGTATTGAAAAAATGTTGTCAAAGTCAGTTGGATGTGGGAATAGAGAAATCATCAAGAACATTTGTTGGGCATGGGCTTTGTGAGTTGGAGCCTTCATAGGATTGTTTTTCCATTTTGGGAGATTCAAAATATTCAAAAGTAGAGGTTGTAGTTCCTATTATTTTCCAGTGCTATTCAATTCAATTTAAATCCTACTCATTAAAGAGATAAGTATTTCATACTCTTGAATAATGTTCATAAATTTTTTATGTAGTTATTAATTCATGCTTTAACATTGGGAATAGTAAATCATATATGCTTCTAGCATTAGTCTGGACATTTCTTTTTGGGGTATTTTGATTCTATGAACTATTAGTAATCTCTCTAAATTGCTTCTAGGATGGATCGAGGAGAAAAAGGATGATGTGAGATTGCATTCAAGGGTGGAAGAGCTTGACGCATCCTATGAGGGAGTCACACAGGCTAAAGAATGGAGACACAACTTGCTGCTATGGGATTGAGTTGGTGGCTGGAGACATCTCTCAAAGAGGAAGAACCCATACAGATTGTCTTTGCAATCAGTTTCTTTGAAGAGGAGGAAATGACATTTAGAGGGAGTTTGAAAAACCTTGGACAAGGAAGTCAAGAGGTTAATGCAAGTACTTGGAGCTTCAGAGGGAGTCACATCATCATGAATATTTGTTATAATGTATATTTCTCAGTGATGGAGAAGTATGAGGTGGAAGCCCTTGTAGTGTATATTTCTCTATGATGGAGAACTATGGGGTGAGAGCCCTTGTAGTGTATATTTCTCTATGACAGAGAAGTATGAGGTGAAAGACCTTATAGTGTATATTTCTCTATGACGGAGAAGTATGAGGTGAGAGACCTTGTAGCATATATTTCTCTATGACAGAGAAGTATGACGTGAAAGCCCTTGTAGTGTATATTTCTCTAAGACAGAGAAATATGAGGTGCGAGACCTTGTTCATCTTGTTGGTTGTTGCTGATATGTGGTTGTCATTGATGTCAACACTATTGGCCTTAAAGACATTAAAGGTTTAGTAATGCAGTGAAGTTCAGTATGTTGTCTAGCTTAGTGTGTTGATGATCAGAGGTTGTGGATTAAAGGGTTTTTTTTTTTAGTATATCTAGTTTATCCACATTAAGTTTCAGAGATCCACATGAAGATTTGATTGAGTTATGAGTATCTGTGTTTTGATAGTTATTTTGTTGCTTCAGTTGGTGAACCTAAACGAAGATGACAAGATTCTAGTAAGATGAATTGTTGTGGATGCTTCTATGGTTATTCATGATGCTTGTGGATGTTTCTAGATCATGCTCTATCTGTGTTGTCAATCTACATTGATCATTCTGCTCGTGATTGGTGATTTTCTCTTGTGTGTTCATGTTTTTCATGTTCATGGCCGACATGGTGATTGTAGCATGTTGTGGATCTTCAACAAATAATTTTTGAAGGTGGTTCATGTTTGAGGATGTTGTTTTTGGTCTTCACTATGTTATGGCTGACTTTGGTTGGAGCACATTAAATTTTTTTTATGATCTAAGTCGATGGTTTGTACATGTTTTATTATTTTGTTGAAGCCAACATGGAGATGATATTATCCCTAATTGTGGATATATATAAGTGATTATTTATACCATTTGGATGTATGATGTGTGTGAATAATGTTATAATCTTTTGAAGTTAGAGGAAAAGTGTGAAGAAGTGTGAAGAAGAGTGAGCAAAGTTTATGTGCTTAATTGGAACTATAATTAGGCATTAGCAGATGCTATTTTCACAGTTCAAAATATTGTGGATGTAATCCGAATGTTTCTATAAGACAATGTGTCTTCCTTTGGGTAGTACGCCTTTTTTTATTTGAGCAGTGAGCTCTAGGAAATGTTCTTGAATGCATGCACATTCCCAATTTATTCTTTTATACTTTTAATAGGGTATAATCTTGTGGACTAACCTCCACCGTGGTTTTTCCCCTAACAGGATTTCCACGTAAAAAATATTGGTGTTATGTGTGTTTCTGATGTGTTGATGGTTTATGCTTTCATGGTTACTTATCAGATCTGAGAATAAGTTTAATAAGTTGAATATGTTTAATAATTTTAAATTTTTTTGACAACTGATTCACCCCCACTCTCTATTTTCTGCCCTTGTGTTTCCAGCAATTGGTATTAGCGTAGGTTCCTTAGAAGAAGTTTAATAGCTTGAGGTGATCCGAGATGGCAACATATAAGAAGGATAGCCCGAGATTTGATGGAAAAAATTAGTCTTCGTGGAAGGCTCGAATGGAGTGTCATTTGAGATGCATTGGTGAACCCTACTAGAACATTAAAAGGAATAGGTATATCATACCATAAAATGGTCCTTCTACTACTATTGAGATTAAGGATGTTGAGTACAATATTAGGGATAAGGAAGCATTTTTGAGTGCTCTGACTGATTCTGAGATGACAAATGTAATGGATTTGAAGACTGCTTATGAGATATGGGAAAAGTTGGAAATTTTGTATGAAGGTGATGCAAATGTGAAGATTGCTAAGCTGCAAAGCCTAAAAGAGAAATATGAAATGTTGAGAATGGGAGATGATGAGAACATTACTTCTTTTATGTAGAAAGTGAATGAATTTGTGTGTAGTATCAGATGTGCTAGTGGAACATTAGAATAATTAGAGATTGTTGCTAGAGTACTCAGATCCTTTCCTATTGCATACAAAGCCAAAGCTACTATGATTGAGGAGATCCAAACTATGAAAAATGTAACCAAAGATATGTTGATTGGTAAGCTTACTACTTTTGAGTTGAGTGAGTTTGGTGATTCTCTTCCTAAGACAAAATCTACATTCAAAGCTACTATATCCAGAAAAGATAAGTAGAGATATGATCCAAGAGAAAGTTCTTCTAGAAATGTGTTCAAGTATGAGGAGGAAATGAGAGAGATTGAAGAAGAAGAGAGAAAACTAGATGAGCTTGAAGCACTTATTATCAAGAGGGAAGCCAAAGGAGAAGGTAAGTATAAGGGGAAATTTCCTATTAATTTTTTTTCTTGCAATAAGATAGGTCATTTTCCTCATGGTGTCTAGAAAAAGTTCCTAAGCCAAGACCTAACAAGCCTATATTCCAAAGAAAGTGTTATTATGTTGCTGATGAAGGTGTGATAGATGATGAATCTGATAAAGGTAATGCAAGTGAGGACAAATGGGTATTTATTGCTATCAAGGAAAATGATCATGTACCTACTAAATATGCTAGTTGCAAAAATGTGGAGAAAGCCCTAGCTATAAGAGTTGAAGAGAAAGATGAATGGGTGATTGACAGTGGATGCTTGGAAAAGTATGATGGTGGTGTTGTAAGATTTGGTGGTGACAAAGATGGTGTAATCTGTGGCAGAGGATCCATTTCTCTTGATGTTAAGCATAATACTGATGATGTTCTATATATGGAAGGTTTGAAGCATAATCTTTAAGTGTTGGATAGATGGTTGACAAGGGATACAATCTTCAATTCAAGAATGAAAAGTGTAGAATACTGGGGAGTTTTGGAAATGTGATTGCATCATGTACAAAAATAAAAGGTAATATCTTTCACCTAAATGCTACTACTAAAACTTTTATGATTGCTCAAGTTGATGAAAGTTCTGGCATAGGAGAATGTGTCATGTAAACTTTGACAATATTATCAAGATAAGTTCTACTCAGGTAGTGAGAGATCTTCCTAAGTTGCTAAAACTTACTAATGCCATATGCAAGGAATGTCAGCTAGGGAAGCAAACTATAATTTCATTTTGGAGCAAACAACATTGTTCAAATGAAGTGTTGGAGCTTGTGCATACTAACTTGTGTGGTCCTTCTAGAGTCAAAATTTTACAAGTTTACAGGTATTTCATGTTACTTATTGATGATTATTTCTAGAATGATGTGGGTTACTTTCTTAAGGGAAAAATTTGAAGCTCTAGAGAAGTTCAAGATTTTTAAGGCTATGGTTGAGATAGAGACATGTATGAAGATTAAATGTTTGAGATCAGATAGAGGTGGTGAATTCACTTCTAGAGAGCTTAATTCTTTTTGTGAAGATCATGGGATAAAGAGACAATTACTGCACCATTGACCCCTCAACAAAATGGAGTTGTGGAAAGGAAGAACAAGACAATTGAAGAAACTGCTAGAACTATGATGCTAGTGTGCCATAGAAAAATTGCCCCTTGTAATTTTCATGGCCTTTTAGGTCTCGTTTCATTTTGTTGGAATTATGTTGTAACATGGCTTGAACATGCTTATTTAGGTACTAAAATTCAAAGAACGATGTCTTGTGAAGGTGTTGTGAAGTGTTGTAAGACATTTCTACATTCTTCTATACTCTATTTAATAAAATTAACCTAAAAATCAGCCTTTTACTCATCAAAAATTCCTATATTGAAGTGTTGTAAAGTCTTGTAACAAGCCTTCATGCTTTTCTAGCACATCTTCACTATTTACATCTTTCTCATGCTTTATTTTTTCTTTTTATGCCCTCATATGACCTAATTAAGTGTATTTTTGAATGTTATTCTAACGAATAACTTTAAATACAACATTATTCCTGACACTTGTTTTTAGGTCCTAAGTGGGACCCATTCATCATGGGTGGCGAATGAGTCCCCCTTGGCCCCAAATTCAAAATATTTTAAATTTCCTTTCAGGATTTTATTCAAAATCACTTGATGTTGATGAGGTATGAACAGATAGTGAGGCACAATAATTGTATAAATATGCATTTTTCATCTCATTTTACATCTCCTACAATCAATTCATTCAAGCATTCAATCACACATCATATTCAATCATTTTACATCATCAATTAAAGCAATTTTCAAGCACTTTGAAGCTGCCATTGACATTACTTTAGACTTGCATTACAAAGAGTTAGGTGAGTTGATATCATTTGCATGTTATTACTTTATCTTTCTCTTTCATTTCATTTTCTTTTCAAGGGTTTAATTACCAAAAGTGGGGTTTGACCAAGGCAAACTCCTATTCATTAACCCTAATCATTTTCCCCCTTTTTCTTGTGTATTTGCAGCCTTTTGTTTGCAAATTTGATAGGTTATTAGGTGTTGAAGATTGATTTTTATGTCAACTAGGTGCTTCAAGTCAACATAAGTCAATTCAAGCTTGGAGAGAGTTATTTGTCTATTTTCTACAAATTTGACTTTGGAAACTCAACAAGCAGACATTTCCAGATCTGGTGTTGTACAGTTGTCTCCTAGTTTTTCAAAAATTTGGGAGAGGACTGATCCACCACTTGTGGTGAATGAGTCCCAACTTAGGATTGGAAACTTGAGTTTTGTCAAATTGTAGATCTTGACAAATAGAAATTAGCTCTCAACAATTTTTCATTAGTAGGTGGACTGGTTCACCACCTAGGGTAAATGAGTCCCACTGTGAAAAATTAGTAAAATTCACCAACATTCCAAACATTCCAAAAAGCTCACACACCATCCATGTGCTCTCATATTTACCCTTGTACTCTCTGTTCTGCATAACTTCTTCATTTTCATAGTTGTTTGCATATCACAATGTGTTTTAAAACATAGCTTAAATTGCACTTTTGCATTCATTCTAGCTCATTTTAATCAATCAATTTCATTTAGTTAAGTTCATTTACATCATATAACATTGCACATATTCTAATTTGAGTGTTACATAAGCATTTTTTCACCTAAATCTCTCTCCTTTTAGGTGAAAAACCCTAAAAGCGCAAGAGCTAGCATTTAGGTTCCCAAAAATCTATGTTTCATTTTGCTGAACCCAAATTTTGAACACTTTAAACTTTTGATTACATTCATATCTTGCATCCCAGTTTTCATTTGCATTAGTATTCGATGAGAACATTGATTTTTTATTGCATTCTAGAACCTTTCATTTTGCATTAGTGAAACATTCATTTAGTTTTCAGTTTTGCATTCAATTTCATTGAAAAAAGTAAAAATATGCACTCTACATCTATAATTGCATTCTATAGATCATTTAAATCATCCTTAAAATTCTAGAAAACACAAAAAAAATTTGCATCCTAGGACTCATTCGCCACCTAGAGCGAATTAGTCCATGTACACTTATTAGATAGTATTTTTGCATTTCTTTTGACATTTTTCTGCATTCTTGTTCCTTGTTCCTGCATTCTATTTTTAGTTACATATTCTCTATTTTTTCTCATTTATTGCATCTTAGTTTATTGGAATCATGGCGTTTTCTTTCAATAAGTTTTGGAATTCCTTAAAATCATCGGTAGACATGCCCAACTGTACCTTTTGTTGTTACCTTAATGACCTTGAAAAATTGCATGCTCCTTTAGCTCCTCATGATTGTCCTCCTCGTGATGTAGACATCATTGGAGAAGATGATGTTAGCATGAAAAAGTTATACAATGATTTCCTTAACAACCTTGAAGCAAATGTAACATTTTACCCCTCCATGAGATCAAAATAACTTCCTACTATTACACCTCCTGATCACTTTACATATTTACATCCTAAAGTCAACATAGGACCTATGGTTCCTCCCTCAAGTGGACCTAGTTTCTCTCAACCACCACAATCCCAACCATTCTATGAGCACAAAGTCATGAGAATTCCTATCAACCTTGAAGAAACATATGGTAAAAGATTCACTATCTTAAGTAAACAAGGTTGTGACACAAAACATGAACATGACATCCATCAACTTCTTGAACAAAAATCAACTAAAGCACATACAACAGGATTAGGATATCAAGATCCTTCTCATCCTCATAGACATCCTCTTCAACCTAGGAGAATTTGAGATGCTAGTACAGTGGTCTTGAATCTTCCTCCTAACTTGAACATTCTCCTTCCACACGAACAACCATTCTATCCTTCTAATGACAAGGATGTTAGGATCCCTATAGGTCCCCTTCCTCCTATTCATGAAAAAGGAGAACCTAGTAAACACAAAAAACCATACAAATTGAAGAAGCTAAAGTTTCCTATGTATCCTCCACCTAAATGTGAAAAGAGACTTCAACTGCTTTTAAAGAAAGGTCTTATACTTTTACCACCTTCCAATAGGTTAGTCATTCATCCTAACAATTCCCATATACTATATTGCAAATATCATCATATTCTTGGACATCGAACAGAAGAATTTCAAACATTGAAGGACATACTGGATAAGTATCAATTCACTGATACCGACTGTTTCCCCGTCATACCTAAAACCAATCTAAACCCCTTTGTCATGTCATAGTTGTATAATTTCCTATTCTCACTATTGCATGATCCTTTCCCCTCACCCATCTCAGCTCATTCTTGCCTTTCGAATTTGTGGGGGGAAAGATATTGTTAGCCTTGTCCTTATAATGGATTTGGTTTTGTCTCTTAGCCATGTTATTCCTTTTCCACTTGTTTATCAAAGATTGAGAAACCAATAACTTAGTTAATGGTTGACTTACATTTGTATTACTTTTCCTTTTTCTTGTCATGTGCGTATTGTGTTCCCCCATATCATGTGTTTGATATTTCCTCTCTTTGTACATTTCTTCTATTTGTACGTTTATTCTTCTATTTGTCATTCTTTGTTTTGTGTTTTCCTTTTGGGGATGACGCAAAGCGTAGAGACGCCTTGTGTCTCTTCCATGTTGACCCAAACGGTCCTTGTCTTTTTCTCTTTTCCTTTTTTTGTGTTTTTCCTTTTGGGGATGACGCAAAGCGTGGAGACACCCTATGTCTCTTCCATGTTGAACCAAATGGTCCTTGTATTTTTCTCTTTTTTTGTTTTGTGTTTTCCTTTTGGGGATGATGCATGGCATCGAGACGGAAAAGTCTCCTTCATGTTGAACCAAAATGTTTTTTTATTTTTCTTTCACCTTTTTGTTTTTATTTCACTTGTGTTTTCCTTTTGAGGATGATGCAAAGAATTGAGACCACAATGTCTCTTCCATGTTGACTCAAAATGGACTTTATTTTTTTTCACTCTCTTTGTGTCATTCTTTCAGTTCTATGTGTATTTGGGGAATGATGACATTTCTAAACTCTTTCATAACAACATTGCAGCAATGAGCATATTGACTCCAAATCCATAGATCCCTTGTGTTTGGTGTATTTTCTTTTCTAGGGGGAAACTCCCTTCTTCTTTTTTTCCCTTGACATGACACAACCTAACTTCGAAACATATGACTGGGCATAGGGCTTTCCAAGTTGTCTGTCATGTCTTGTTTTCTTTTTGCATTTTCTTTTCTTCTCTACTTTCAAGTAATTTCTCACAGAATGATGTGTAGCAATTCCTTTAAAGTAGGGGGTATACATTACCATTATTTCATTGAACATTCATGCTTCTTAGTGTAGACTTGTCATTTACATGATGCATTTGTCACTTTTTGGATGACATTCGGTGTGATGTCCTTCATAAGTGTGATCTATCTAAGCATACTACATTCCTCTTGGTGACCTGATGCGACATACTACATCCCCTAAGTTGTGAATATACTATTTTTTGATTGGTTCTCTCTTGGAGACATTAGACACAATGTTCCCTAAGTGACTAACCTTGCATAAACTGAACAAGACTCCTTCACACAATTTACATTTTACATTTTTACATTTTTACATTTTTACATTCTGCATTTTTTCCACCTTGCATAACACAACTTGCATGATTGTGGTACCCTTTGTATTTTTGTTCATGGAATTTTCTTTGTGGTTCCTTGTTAAAGTTATCAAGTAGTATAAATTTGGCATGGTTGAGCGGGAAGCCCAACTAGCAGCATGACTTTTCCCCATAGAAAAATGGCCCCTTGTCATTTTCATGGCCTTTTAGGTCTTGTTTCATGGTGTTGGAATTATGTTACTTTGATTTTATGCTTTAACATGGCTTGAACATGCTTATTTAGGCACTAAAATTCAAAGAACGATGTCTTGCGAAGGTGTTGTGAAGTGTTGTAAGTCATTTCTCCATTCTTATAGACTATTTAATACAGTTTACCTAAAAATCACCCTTTTACTCATCAATTCCTATATTGAAGTGTTGTAAAGTCTTGTAATAAGCTTTCACACTTTTCTAGGCATATCTTCACTATTTGCATCTTTCTCATGCTTTATTTTGTATTTTTATGTCCTCATATGACTTAATTAAGTGTATTTTTGAATGTTATCCTGACTAATAACATTAAATACAACATTATTCCTGACACTTGTTTTTAGGTCCTAGGTGGGACCCATTCACCATGGGTGGGGAATGAGTCCCCATTGGCACCAAATTCAAAATATTTTAAATTTCCTTTTGGGATTTTATTCAAAATCACTTGATGTCAGCCTGTGATGAGGTATGAATAGATAGTAAGGCACAATAATTGTATAAATAGGCATTTTTCATCTCATTTTACATCTCCTATAATCAATTCATTCAAGCATTTTACATCAACAACTAAAGCACTTTGAAGCTGACTCTTGCATTTCATTCTATTTTCAACGGTTTAATTACCAAAAGTGGGGTTTGACCAAGGAAAACCCCTATTTACTAACCCTAATCATTTTTCTCCTTTTGCTTGTGTATTTGTAGCCTTTTGTTTGTTGATTTAATAGGTTATTAGGTGTTGAAGATTGATTTTTGTGTCAACTAGGTGCTTCAAGTCAACATAAGTCAAATTCAAGCTTGGAGAGAGTTATTTGTCCATTTTCTACAAATTTGACTTCAACAACCCGACAAGTAGGCATATCCAGATCTAGTGTTGTAGAGTTGTATCCTAATTTTTCAAAATTTAGGAGGACTAATTCAACACCTATGGTGAATGAGTCCCACCTTAGGACTAGAAACTCTAGTTTTGTTAGATTTTAGATCCCGACAGACAGAAATAAGCTTTCGACAGTTTTTCATCAGTAGGTGGACTGATTTGCCACCCAAGGTGAATGAGGCTTTCTATGAAATATTAATAAAATTCACCAGCATTCCAAACATTCCAAAAATCTCACACATCATCCAGGTGCACTCAGATTTACCCCTGTACTCTCAGTTCTGCATAATTTCTTTATTTTCATAGTTATTTGCATATCACAATGTGTTTTAAAACATAGCTTAAATTGCACTTTTGCATTCATTCTAGTTCATTTTAATCAATCAATTGCATTTATTTAAGTTCATTTACATCGTATCACATTGTAAACATTCTAATTTGAGTGTTGTATAAGCATTTTTGGACCTAAATGTCTCTCAAGTTTTAGGTGAAAAACCCTAGAAGTGTAAGGGCTAGCATTTAGGTTCCCAAAAATCTATGTTATAGCTAGAAGGAAATGTTCCTCATATTTATTGGAGAGAAGCTGTGAGTACTATTTTTATACACTCAATCAGGTACAATTCAAAGGTGATATCGGTAAGACTCCTTATGAGCTATGGTATGGTCATAAGCCTACTGTTAGATACTTCAAAAATTTTGGGAGTAAATGTTATATCAAAAGAAATGAAGATATAGGAAAGTTTGATGCTAGGAGTGATGAAGGAATCTTTCTTGGTTATTGTACTAAAAGTAAATCCTACCGGTGCTACAATAAGAGATTGAGGAAAGTAGTTGAAAGTGCTAATGTCAAGGTTGATGAAGACATAGTTAGACCATCCAGAACCTATGGATATGATTCAGATGATCAAAATGATAGTTTAGATAAAGGAAAGAAATTTTAGACTTCAAATCAAGTTTAGATCATTCTAGTGAATCGGGAAAATCAAGATGGAACTAGTGAAAGTGTAGAAGTGAGATCACAAGAGCATGAAGTTCAAGAACATCCTAAAACTCCAAGGTATGTAAGACTAAATCATTCAAAAGATCAGATTATAGGTGATAAAAATAAAGGTGTTCAAACTAGGAGAAGAATTGCAGAAGAATATTGTTTGACCTCAAAGACTCAACCTAATAGTGTAAATGAAGCATGCAAAGATGAACATTGGGTGGAATCAATGAAAGAGGAGCTACTACAAATTGAGAAGAATGATACATGGATTTGTGTTCCTAGACCTAAGGACAAAAATGTAATTGGAACTAAATGGATCTTTCAGAACAAACTGAATGAGCAAGGTGAAGTTGTTAGAAACAAAGCAAGACTTGTATGTAAACAATATTTTCAGGTGGAAGGAATTGACTTTGAAGAAAATTTTGCTCCCGTTGCTAGGATTGAAGTTGTGAGACTATTTCTTGCTTATGTTGCTTACAAAAACTACACGGTTTATCAGATGGATGTCAAGTCAGCATTTCTAAATGGCGAACTAGAAGAAGTGTATTTTGAGCAACCTAATGGATTTCAATTGACTGATCAGGGAGATATGGTTTGTCGGTTGAAGAAAGCATTGTATGGAATTAAGAAAGCCCCAAGAGCATGTTATGCTAGATTGGACAAGTATTTTTTGAAGATTGGATTTAACAAAGGTACTATAATTTGTATTTCAAGATTGATCATGATAAATATTTGATTGTTGAAGTCTTTGTTGATGATATCAGTTTTTGAGGAGATGATAGTTTGTGCATGAAGTTTGCTAATGAGATGTAGAGTGAGTTTGAGATGTCTATGATTGGAGAGATGAAATTATTTTTGTTATTGCAAATTACTCAGCTTGATAAAGGGATCTTTATATCTCAATCCAAGTATATGAATGAGCTAAAGAATTTTGATATGGAAGATTCAAAGCCAGTTGGTACACCCATGGTGACCAAATGTAAGTTGACACAAGATGATGATTCTCCAAAAGAAAATCAGACTAGATACAGATAGATGGTTGGTGGATTGATTTATTTGACTCAAACTAGACCTGATATCATGAATGTTTTATGCATTGTTGAAAGATTTCAAGCTGATCCTAAGGAAAATCATGTGACAGTTGTGAAGAGGATTTTCAGATACTTAAACGGGACGATTAATTTTGGCCTATGGTATCCTAAAGATGATGACCTTACTTTGAGTGCTTTTACTAATGCTGATTGGGCATGAGAAGTGATGACAGAAAGAGTACTAGTGGTGGTGCATTTTTCTTGGGAAAGAAGTTGATTTCATGGTTAAGTAAGAAGCAGAATGTCATTTCTTTATCTACTGCAAAAGTAGAATACATTGTTGTTGCTAATAATTGTACTCAAGTATTATGGATGAAACATATTTTGAAAGATATTAGAGTTGTGTATGATGAACCTATTGCTATATTCTATGATAATTCAAGTGCAATCAACATAAATATAAGAATCCAATGTTGGATTCAAAAACCAAGCATATATCTATCAAGTTTCACTTTTTGAGAGAGAAGGTGAGTGAAAAGGAAGTCAGACTAGAGTATGTGCCTACTAAGGAACAAATTGTAGATGTCTTTGCCAAGCCCTTTCCTAAGGATACTTTTGAGTATCTTAGAGGGAATCTAGGGGTGATTACCCATCCAAATCTGAACTAAGATGCATTGACTTGCATCAAGTTGTGCATTTCATAGTCATATCTTGATCTGGATTGATGTTGTGGTGGTTGCTACTTAGGGGGAGTAGTAAGATGTTCAAAAATTTGGTTCAGAGCTTGTTTGTATAAAGATACACATTATCTTTGTCATATTGTGGTATGTATATTTGTAATTGATGTCAAAGGGGGAGAAGATTCATGTGAAAAACTTGGTAGGGAGAAGAGTCATGTGAAGGAGTTGAGGAGAAAAGAGTCAAAACCTAAGGGGGAGAAAGTTCCCAAAAAAAGTTGCATTGATGGTGTTTTTCACATCATGTGTTGCCATCAATGCCAAAGGAGGAGATTTTTGGATTTTGTTGATATGTGGTTGTCATTGATGTCAACACTATTGGCCTTAAAGACATTAAAGGTTGTATATGTCGAGGATATTGAGAAAATTGTAATAAAATAAGCTGTAGGTTGTTAGTAATGCAGTGAAGTTCAGCATGATGGCTAGATCAATATCTTGATGTTTAGAGGTTTTGGATTAAAGGGTTTGTTGTTGAGTATATCTAGTTTATCCACATTAAGTTTCAGAGATCCACATGAAGATTTGATCAAGTTATGAGTATCTGTGTTATGACAGTTATTTTGTTGCTTCAGTTGGTGCTCCTAAAAGAAGATGTGATTCTAGTAAGTTGAATCTTTGTATATGCTTTTGTGGTGATTCATGATGCTTGTGGATGTTTCTAGATTGTGCTCTATCTATGTTGTTGATCTATATTGATCGTTGTGCTTGATATTAGTTATTTTCTCTTGTGTGTTCATGTTTTTCATGTTCATGGCCGACAAGGTGATTATAGCATGTTGTGGATCTTTGAGGAATAATTTTTGAAGGTAGTTTGTGTTCGAGGATGTTGTTTTGGGTCTTCATTATGTTGTGGTTGACATTGGTTGGTGCACATTGAAATTTTTTTATGATTTGAGCCAATAGTTTGTACATGTTTTATTATTTTGTTGAAGCCAACATGGAGATGATATTATCCCTAGTTGCAGATATATATAAGCAATTATTTATACCATTTAGATGTATGATGTGTGTGAATAATGTTCTAATCTTTGAAAGTTAGAGGCAAAGTGTGAAGAAGCATGAAGAAGAGTGAGCAGAGTTTATGTGCTTAATCAAAACTATAATCAAGCATTAGTAGATGCTATTTTCTTAGTTCAAAATCTTGTGGATGCAATCTGAATGTTTTTGTAAGACAATGTGTCTTCCTTTGGGAAGTAATCCTTTTTGTATTTTAGTAGTGAGCTTTGGGAAGTGTTCCATTAGTGTATGTGCATTCCCATTTTATTATTTTATACTTTTAATAGGGTATAATCTTGTGGACTAAGTTCCACCGTGGTTTTTCCCCTAACAAGGTTTCCACATAAAAAATCTTCATGCTATGTGTGTTTTTGATGTGATGATGGTTTATGATTTCATGGTTACTTATCAGATCTAAGAATAAGTTTAATAAGTTTAATAAGTTTAAAATTATGTGACAACTAATTCACCCCTCCCTCTTGGGTATGTGTAGGATCATGATGGGCCAAAAAGTGGCAATATGATGGGTATGTGGCTGACGACTTTTTTTTACCCAAAATTGATGAAACAAAAGGTTTTTTAAAGGAGTTTCTCAGATTTCCACCAATATAAATTATGATTTACTTTGAATTTAATAAGTAATTATTATTCATTTTCTATTCAAATTATGACTAAAGTCGATTGATAGGCTGATTGAAAAACATCTATAGCTTTCAAACATATCACATTTTTAAATCCAAAACATGCATCACATTCTATGCTTTGCATACTATAGGATTAAAAAAGAAAAATTAATTTCATGAAGTTTTGACCAAGTTAAGGTGGTGAGACATATGAGTTTTTATATTTTTAAAATTTGTAATAAAAATTCATAATTAATTATTTATTTGGAAAAAAATTACAAAAATATGAATCACATTAGGACATGAGTCCTCTACTTATATCTAAAATATTATAAAAAATATTATCATTTTATTGTGGTTAGGGTGGTCAGACAGACACCTACTTCTTATTTTCCCTGAAATTTAAGTACTCTGCATTGAAATTTCAAATTTTCACCAAATAGATTTTTTTTCTTTTTTAAACAAACCTAGTAGTTTAGAAACTGCATTCAATTTTTTATAGATTCTATTCTTACATATTTTTGAAATAATATAGATAACTTATTCAAATTTTTACGTCAAGTTGCCTAACTCTGACTTTTCTAAATTTTTTGCCACTTAAGGGCTTGTTTTTTCCATGATGATCCTGCACATACCCTCTTAGTTGTCTACCCTTGTGTTGCCAACACATCTTTGAGACTAATATGAGACATCACATTGAGAGACTCCGTGATGAACCCTTTGTACTTGTTTTTTTCCACACATGGGAGTAGCCATGGTGGACATCATGTTGAGAGACTCCATGACGAAATCATGTTGAGAGACTCCATGATGGGCACATGTACATGTGTTTCTTTCCACACATTGGAGTAGCCATGGTGGACGTCATGTTGAGTGACTCCATGATGATATCACGTTGAGAGACTCTATGATGAACTACCTTCCACAAATGGATGCAGCCATTATGGGCATCATGTTGAGAAACTCCATGATGAGAATATTTGAAAAATACCTCCCTAGCTAAGAGGGACTGTTAGTGTTTGTAGCCACAACCTACTACCATGTCTTATCCCTTTTAGTAGTAACTACCAAAATCTATTGTTAGGTCTAATCCCACTCATCCATAAGGACATGTACCTGTTGTTCTAGCTCTTGAATCTCTACATTTTGAGGATCTAGTGGTGATGGTTGCATTGGATGCTACTAAATAGGAGGCTACTATGCAGGTTGTTGACCCACTGGTGGTGCCTTAGGAATCTACCCATCCTAGCCATCTTGTCCTTTGCCTCTTCCATTGCCTACTCCCATCTCTCTAGGTCTCGGTTGTGGTGGAGCACCTGCTAGATCTATCAACTTGCAAGGGGGTGTAAACCATGCATCGTATGCAAGCATCGTCTGCATGTCTTCCTATCCCCAATTGTATCCCCATGGTTGTGACACCAAATATTGAAAATCCTCGACTACCTCTAGAGCTGGGATAATAGGTTCCCATGTGGGAACCTCTTGAGATGATCTCACAAAAATGGTGTTGTATGCATTTTCAAGCCTATCCTGCTACTCACAAAACTATTAAGCCACACTATCTGGTAGATATCTCTCTATAATAGTATGCTCCCGACCCTACATATACCAAATATGTTTGGTGAAGAATAGCTTGTGTATCATTGAACCACATCGGAATTTGTAGCCAAGGTCACCATCTAAATACTGTCATATCATTGACCACCCAATGTTAGTACAAAAGCCTAAGCTTCCCTGTATGATGGAGAGTGATGGTGCCTCTACACCAACAAACCACAAGATTGTCTAGATCAAAATTGACCATCTGCATGATCAGTCATAGCACTACAATATGCTCCCAAGCCTAAACATGAAGTTAGGTAACCCTTGCGTCAATATCTCTACTATAGTAGTAGATGAAGTTGTGCATATCATGATATAATGAGGCTAGCATCACTGGCCCCCATGCAAATAATTTTTTCCTATGGAGATTCATGTGCCATGCTAAGCCCCATCATGGGTTGAATCCTTTGCTCTATCAATTTGGAGCAACCAAGATGAAGATAATAGCTACAATGATTAATTTGAATGTGGGCATTTGACTTCTGTACATATCAAGGTCAATTTGTGAAGTGACTAGAATGAGGTCCTCGATCACCATGACCTCATGTTAGGCATCGTATCCAGCATCAACATCATAAATCACATGCTCACCATGTATTAGAAAATGCAAAATCTGCCATACATCCTCTAAATCCATTGTTGCCTTTCTTGTTAGAAGATGGAAAGACGAAGTCTCACTGTGCCATCACTCGCACAGTGTTGTCATCATAGCCAAATGTGTTTGGATGACAAGCATGTATGCAATGCACCATAGGCCAATCCCCCCCAAGTGCTCCTAGCACAACTCTGATAAATCACCAAGTCTCTCCAAAACTATGGGTCGATGCTCACGAGACATCAAGGGTGGAATGATCTCCTGCACTCATGAAGTGGACAACATGAAAACTTGTAAAAATTTGACTCAGTTTGGAATTTTCAACTCCAAAATAATAATAGTGTCACTATATTTCAAATTCCAAATTGTGACACTCGAAGGCATTTAAATTGCAAATCGCAAATCACATCACTAGAAACATATGTGTTGTGATTTAAACTTTTGAAATTCTAACCCTAATTTTCAAATCGGTAAGTGTGTCACTCTAAACATATGCATCACAATTTAAATTGGAAACCCTAATTCTAAATTGTGAATTGTGACGTCACAATACACATGCATCACTAAAATTCATTTTAGCGTCACTGATTCTAATTTTAGCATGGCTATATAGCGACATCACCAAAGTTTAAATTCTAAAGTGCAATAAATGCATCAAAAAAGTAAAATTTTATATCTAGTTTTGGATCACACACTAGTGGTCCTACACTTGGAACCCTCTGGTAGTCTTGAACTCGATCATAAATGTGTCATGGGAGCTCTCGTCGTGCCATTTTGTCAAAGAGTTAGAGCTCAAAATAGTAAGAATTCTCTAAGGTGTGAATCCACAAATGAATTGAAAGTGACCCTTCTTGGTTTATTTATGCATCAAAATTAGGGTTTTTTGCCCTAATTTAACCTTGAAGCTAGGGTTTATCATCATTTTCACCAATTTTTCCAAAAATGAACCTTATTTTGCATTGTTTTTAACATTTTTGGCATATTTCGTGCATCCAAGAGCCTTTTTGGACCCTTGGGGTAGCTTTTCATCTTTATCAAGAAATGAACCCAAAATTCAAAATTTATGCATAATTTTTCGAGGGGGTAGGGAATTAACTTTATCCTTTGATAGTGGGGCACCTAAAAAATCAGAATTTTTTAATTTTTTGATCTGGGCAATAGTTTTAATTTGAAGAGCGTCAGTCTTTGAACTAAAGCAACAGGTACCTCACTTCAAAGAGGGGAAAAATGTAGACATTGGAAAATGTCTTGAATGATATCATACACTTGAATCAAGTATACTAACATCATTTCCTCTTGAAACCCATCCTATTTTCACTTAATTAATTAAATTGGCCTAGCTATTTAATTAATTGCATCATTTTCATCTATTTAACCTAATTCATAAAATTGGGTTAATTCACCCCCTTTCACACTAACATTTCATCTCATTAAATTAAATAAACCAAACTATTTAATTTAATTCCCTAAGTTTTCTTATTTAATTAAATAACCCTGAGTTATTTAATTAAATGTCATTTCACCTTTTCCCCCCTTTCATTAAATCATTTAATTTAATGAATATCATTTTAAATTCTTCTAAATCGCCTAATTGTATGATTAAGTCTTGTTTAATTAACAATTATCTAATTAATCCAATTCCTCCCACTTGCAAAGGAATATTCCTCCATTGCACAATTTAATTTAGTTATAATTAACTAAATATCCTTTTTCCTCACCCATGATAATATTTGAAAGAATATTCTCTCTCCTTCAATCATTTAAGAAAATGGAATATTCTCATAAAGCTTCATGTGGAAGATAGCTTGAAACCTATTGAACAAGTTAACCTTTGACCTCTTATGTAGGTCAAAAGTGTGCTTGTTTGGAAGGAATGAGAACCCTTGATTAAATCTCATCTTGAATTCTCACCTATTGATGAGAATCCATGATCCATGCTTCTTCTTTCCTCCATCCTTGACCATTGATTAAATTTTTCAATCTTAGCCCTTCATTTCTCATTTGCTTTCCTATAAGTAGTTCACTATTTGGAGGAAAATGGATGCATCATTCATCTTTGAAAGCAAACTTTTGTTGTTGAAATAACTCACACTCATACTTTACTCCCATTTAGCATATATTAATTCATTTTTAGTTTCATATTAGATTTAAGCTTCCATTAATGGGTTCTGTGCATCCATTTAACTTGTTTTTAAATTAGGGTTTGAATCTCTTAGCTTAGAATCCATTTAGATTAGCTTAGATTTTTCATATTTAGATAATTTTTAGCATAAAGTCATGGTAATTTAGCTTGCATCATGTTTTGATCCACATATCACAACCGTTTTAGTGATTCTCTTCAATAGAATTGATTGGAACAAGCTAACTGATCATGGGATTGGGAAAGGGTCATTGTTCCACATCAACACGACACCAGTTGCAAAATGAGATAAGTTTTAGATGGGTTAGAGTAGACATTTAAATGCTTTCATAGTTTAGAATGCTTCATTTCAATATATGTTTATTTTATCTCTCATTTGAATGATCTTGTTTAATATTGAGTATTAGTCGCTACAATATGCTTTGACTCTTCATGGATGAAGTGTAATCGGCCCATACTAATATCCTTGGTCGATAGATAGTGAAACACAAAAAGGTCAATGATATGATATGTGACTAGAATTTTGGATATGAAATGATGGGTTAAATGGGATATATGTTGAGATATGAGGAGAAGGGATATTGGGACCTTGTGATAGGCATGTAGGAGATAGATACCTATGAATGATGAAATGGAATGAGGATGATTAAGGATGATTGGGTAGACCTTGGATTTGAGATGATGGATGTAAAGGGGATAATAATAGAATGGATGGAAAAGGGATAATGGTAAAATGGATGGAAAAGGGAATAATGATGAAAGGGTCTCCAAAGTCTTCTCTAGGGCTGTAAAGGTCAAGTTTTTAAATTCAGGTCTCAAGATGGTCAAATGGTGAAACCATAAATATGCATATAATCTCCCCAATATTCATTTTATATGTGTAAAAATGTAGCAATGAAAAAAAGACAAACTTTAAGTTTAAGAGGGGTAGTAAGTCCTTCCTATTCCATATGGAATTTGGAACCAAAACATAAGTAAAGTTGAAATCTAGAAACAAAAGGTCTAACTATCAATTGCAATGCATTAATATCAATAGAATGACTTTATAAATTCATTGTACATAATTACAAATTAATCCAATGAACCATCCAGGTCTGCTCTACTCTTTATTGTGTCAAGTATTGCCTCATGGTCAGACTTACACACCTTCCACAAGGTCTTGTTTAAAGGTCTACCCCGATATTATATGAAATGAAAATTGGATTCCAAAACAAGGTTTGAGTAATGAAGAATCTTTCAATGGGTTTCAAAGTCTTGAAACAACCAAACATTAACACTCTTATGTGGGTACCTTCTAAGCCATATGTTTTAGTAACAACCACTAAGCCTGTAGGGTATTCAATGTTTCCTATATTTGTAACTAGGGTCTCCATTTTTTTTGCCTCAACACAATGACACAAGTAATAATCCATTCCTTCTTCATTTTATTCATATGTAATAATTTCCTAAACATACCATAGATTTCTATGTGCCGCAAATTAGATGAAATTAGTCAACATTATAAAAACACTACAAAGTAAGATAACATTAGGAATTTCAAAAACTATGCAAGTAGATATATTACCTGGTTGAACTAGATATAATATGTGGTCAAATTCAATTGATGATTCCATTTATGTCAATTCTAGTGTTGTTGGGGACCAATATGTGTCAAGTGGGGTAAGAAAACTTAACCACCATTTGTCAACCCACTCCTTTGACTCGCACTCATTACAAGCTTGAATTGTACATGAAGAACAAAAGCATTCCATCTTCTAAATATGGATACTCCATGAACCTGCATTTGAGCTTGTTAAAGAGTGTAGCTCACTTTATCCTATTAGTGTACAAAAATCCTCATATGGTGCAATGTTAGTATCATCTATCAACCAAAAAAATCTATGAACTAAATACTTAACTTCATTACCTAGACCCATCAAAGAAATACACCACTCAATGATTGATTTTGCATTTTTTGACATTGTATTGTCTTTATACTTTAACTCTTCTCATGCTATGGCTCTTTTGAGACATGCTCCTATACCATCATGCTCCCTATTTCCATGCCTGGCCTCACAAAAGTTCCACATATGCCTAACACCTATAATATTTTGCATCCTACTCAACCAATAGAACATCTATGAGTTCTTGAATTGTGATCCTTAATTATCTGACCATATGATATACTAACTAAGTGATATGCCCCTTCTAGCCAAATCATTGTAGAACACCTAAAAGAAAACTTGCATGAGCTCTGTAGAATGCATGCAATCATCACTTATATAAAGATGATATTCCCTTATGATCTTCCTGTCATCCTATGTACTATCATAGACATGAATGAATGTGAAGTGCACAAATATAGAAACATGTGTGGAGTTTTACTATTGTGATTGCACCTCATGTTATCACTATAAACTATAGTTCTCTACAAAGTTGATGACTAAAACAATGCTACCAAGTGGAAATGTGTCCTTGCATAACTTGAATTATGAGTCCAAACATTGAGCTATATGGGTATGCCTTACATACTCATACACTATACTATCATGAAATGTAGATATAAACTGATACACTAGAATCTTTTTAATAACCAAGTCAAACCTTTTTGCTTCTTTACCATCTTTTGTATTGTATTCCACTTTTTAATACTTTCTGAACTCTACTAGTTTGTTTCCAACAGTATGTGTGCTTTCCATATGTTCACATATTGGCATATTTTGCAAGCAACCATCATGTTGACATGTGCCATCCAAGCATAATTTCTTGTAGAATATTTACCCTCCTCTCTTTCACATAAAATTGTTGATATGAAGTCTCTTGAATATGTAGGTAAGGCTTGCATGCCATAATATTAAAAAACATTATTATTGTGTAAATCTAAATATATAATCGATAAAAATAAAAATGGTTAGAAAATTTAATATGTAATCTACAACAACAAGTAGTGCATGTGTGATTTATTTTTACATAGAAATCTTTTAGCATTTCAAAATATCTTTGAAAAATTTTAACTTGAGGATGCATCTCTAGAAATTTACCAAAAAAAATATGTTTGAGTTGTATCCAAAAAATGCTTTGGATGTGGCTCACGGTTTCAACTACTGATTCTCCTTCTTACCACATCCCTTTGATTCAGAGATACCCTTGTATAATTATTCCAAAAGAATTCAATTAGTGATCTCAATGCTTCAAAAATTAGTTTTTTTTTTGTGGTAGTCTCCCTAAGAATTCCCATAATTCATTGGCATCAGTGTCCTCAATTCTTTGGTGCTTTCCAATGACTCGTGATAAAGTTTTTCTATTAATTCTCAATACCCTGCTTGTCTTTCTAATGAGACAATATTTCTTCATTTTATTACTTACTATTATCAATGTAATGACACATTGTGTGACATTAGTATCTTTTGTGCATGAGGTGTTACCCACACTCTCATAAGTACTCATTAGATTCCTTACAATAGATTGTTCACTTGAATCTTTTGATGTTCTCAACCCAAGAATCTTCATGATGGGCCTAAAATTTATACTTCACATCATTTCAACAAATAGTTGACATCATTTAATCTCATTTAATTTCTCAATGTAGACTCTCCAAATCTTATTAGTATATCTTCTACAAGTGCGCTCTAGAGTCTTATCTTCCATTGGCTACAAAACATTCTCATCAATATCAATTAAATACTTAGGCTTTCTACGCAAAATTCTATGTGGTGTTCTTAAAGGTAAATTTTGCTCAACATCAGGAATTTCATCAATATTTAAATGAAATTAGATAGATGGCATACCTTTGATCGAAGATGGAATAGATGATGTACCTTGAAGTTGAGATGGGAAAGATGGAATACCTCCTTCTACACAGGTGATTGATGATGTACTTTTAACTCGAGATGTGGTAGATGGTGTCCCTACATATGGACTTGTGGTAGAGAACATGTCTCCAACTACGGTATTCAAATCTCTTATAGCATGAAGTTTTTGCATTTGTTCCCTTTGTTCCACCAATACCATATCTCTTTTTGATGGATGAGGTTCCTCTTCAAATTGGAATGTCTTTGACTATTGTGTCCAATTTCCTCTTCTCGCGAAGTTCCATCATATTTGTTGCTTTCTTGCATTCTTAGCTTATTTCTCTTCTTGTGTTGGTTTAATCCTTGATCATTCCCTCAACACAACAAATAATTTTATTTGTAGCATGAAAAAGAGATAAATATTAGTTCCTAAAAAATGAATCCATAAAAATGAATAAAATATATTTCATTCAACCCTTCATAAAAAATGCATACAATCATCATGTAGAAGAGTAAATGTCACTCAACCGTGATGAATAATAAAGTACACTAAGAACACAAGGAAAATATAAAGATAATTTTTTAAAAGTATTTCTACCTTCCAAGAATTTATCATGTCACTTTTCTCTAGCCATTTTCTAATGTATGACCTACCAATATAATGTCCACAAATAAACATGTATGCCAAATGTGGTAGCATAGACAAAGCACTTGAATTTTTTAATGGAATACCTTAAAGAAATGTGGTCTCATGGAAAGCCATGATTGCAAGATATGCACAAAATGGATTTTTTAAAAGACATTGCAAAATTTTAAAAAATAATAATTGGAAAGTGTAAATCCAAATTCTAGAACTTTTGTCAACATCCTACCTTTGGAACAAGGTATGGGCATCAATCAAATCATTAAAATAAAGGGGGATTTTTTTCAAATGTTATAATTGCAACTACCTTGGTAGACATGTATGAGAAATGTGGAAGCATGGACAAGGCATATGAATTTTTTGAAAAAATACATCAAAGAGATATGTCATGGATTGCAATGATTGTGGGATATGCACAAAATGGATTTGTTGAAAAGGTTTTGAAAACTTACCAAGAAATGCAATCAATGGGTGCTAAGCCAAATTCTACAACCTTTGTGAAGATCCTCCCTAACCATGCCAAGAAAGGATCTTTGGAATAGGAAATAAGAATCCATCAAAGCATTAAGGATAGAGGCATTTTTTAAATTTATAGTTATAGCTTACCCTAGTAGATGTGTAAAAAATGTGGAAGCATAGACAAGATATGTGGATTGTTTAGAAAAAATCCTCAAAGAGATATGGTCTCATGGAGCATAATTATTGTAGAATATGAACAAAATGTATTTGTTAATTTTTTTTTTAGAATCTTTCATGCTAATGCAATTGGAAAGTGGAAAACCAAAACCGACAACCTTTGATAGAATCCCCCTACATTTTCCAAAAATGGGATATTTCCAGCAAGGTATGGGCATCCCTCAAAGCATAATGGAAGGGGGATTTTTTTCAAATTTTATAGTTGAAAATTCATTATTAGACATGTATGAAAAATGTGGAATCATATACAAGGAATATGAATTTTTTGAAATGATACCTCAAATAGATGTCATCTGATGAAATGCACAGATTGCAAGATATGCATAAAATGTTTTTTTTTAATAATATTTGCTAGCATGTGTCCTACCTATGCTAAAATGTGAGCTTTGGAATAAGGTATGGACATCCATCAAAGCATAATTAAATAAGGATTTTGTCAATATTATAGTTTGAAATTTTTTGGTAGACATGTATGCAAAATGTAGAAGTATAGACAAAGCACATGAACTATTTGACATATAATTGCTCAAAGAAATGTGGTCTCATGGAATACCATGATTTTATAATATGCACAAAATAATTTTTTTAAACATTAGGTATTAGAAAATTTCAATTAAATGCAATTTATAGATGAAACACCAAATTTCATGACTTTTACCAAAATCCTCTTTGTCTATGCCAAAATGGGAGCTTTGGCGCAAGGTAGGGCATCCATCAAAGCATAATGGAAGGGGGAATTTTTTCAAAAATTATAGTTGCAACTACCCTAGTAGAGATGTATGAAAAATTTAGAACCACATACAAGGGACACAAACTATATGACATAATTCCTTAGAGAATGGAAGAAAGGAAGAATCTATGTGGATATTGTAGCAATGCAAACCATGACTTGTTTGGTTGCATAAGAGCCAAATGATACTATAAGAGCAACCAAAAAACAACAAAGAGTAAAGAATTATGTAGTTTAAAATGTGCCAAGAAGGTCTAAGGTTATAATGATAATTTTCAAAGGAACCCCCCTTGAATACTCATAGATGTCAAAAATTAAAAACAAACAACGATGAACATGAAATATGCATTTTAACCAAATATAATCTAATCCCTTAGAAAAATATAATGCATTTGATTAAGGCTATGTATGTTGAGAACTCATAATTGATCATACTTAGAAAAATATAATCCCAAAATCAATATAATATCAAAATTAAAGCATTGTATTAAGCATACATGATAAGGGATGATAATGAAACATAATAGAATGAAGGAAAATGTAAATAACATGTGTAAAGACTTGAAATACATTAAAAATGGAGATTCAAATGGAGAAACTACCCAATTATGTGTAGCCTTTTTTTCTTCTTCCATCAAACTCAACAATTTGAGCTTTTCACAAACTTTCTTCCTTTTCAACATTCAATTGTATATAAATCTAATAGAATTACTAAAAACTATATAATTAACCAATGTATAATGTTAAATTCATACAATTCAATCACAATTAACATTGAAACACTACAAAAATTGAAACTTTAATTTTTATATATCAAAAATTTTATATGTGAAAACTATATTATTTCCTCCTTCCTAAGTTAGAAAACCAAAAATAGTGGTGGAAAGTTGATGCAAAGGTGGTAGAATGTGTAAAATTTACATGTGCACTTCCCAACAACATCAAAAAGCATTTTTTTGTTAGATCAGGTGTAGAACCAAGAGAATAATAGAGCATGTGGGCCTAGATCATGGGTGTCCTATCTATTTTACTATATTTGGGTATGTGCAAGATCATGGTGGGCCAAAAAGTGGCGATATGATGGGTATTTGGAGGGTATGTCGCTAACAACTTTTTTCTTACCCAAAATTGATGAAACAAAAAGGGTTTTTAAAGGAGATTCTCAGATTTCCACCAATATAAATTATGTTTTACTTTGAATTAATAAATAATTATTATTCATTTCTATTTGAATTATGACTAAAGTCCTGATTGATAGGTTGATTTAAAATATCTATAACTTTCAAACAGTATCACATTTTTTTAATCTGAAACATGCATCATATTCTATGCTTCGTATACTATAGGATTTAAAAAAAAAAAAGAATTTCATGAAGTTTTGACCAAGTTAAGGTGGTTAGACATACGAGTTTTTATATTTTTTAAAAGTTGTAATAAAAAATTCATAATTAATTATTTACTTGGAAAAAATACCAAAAAATATGCATCACTTCGAGACATGAGTCATCTACTTATATCTAGAATCTTATAAAATAATATTATAATTTTATTGTGGTTAGGGTGGTCAGACAGACACCTATTTCTTTTTTTTTTCCCTGAAATTTAAGTACTACTGCATTCAAGTTTCAAATTTTCACCAAATTGATTTTTTTTTTAAAATAAACCTAGTAGTTTATAAATTACATTCAATTTGCTACAAATTCTATTCTTACATATTTTTGAAATAATAAAGATAACTTATTCAATTTTTTATGTCAAGTTTCCTAACTCTGATTTTTCTGAATTTTTTGCCACTTAAGGGCCTGTTTTTTCCATGATGATCCTGCACATACCCATTTAGAGAAATAAAAAATATGCTTACATTATAACGTGAGTGTATTTGAGCTTGTTGTACAAAATGACCATATTTCAACTTCTCAAAAACACTCTTGTGTTATGAAAAAGTTGATTTTGTAAAGGTTTCCTAGCTCCTATCATGTGTCAATATGGGCTTGGGTTGGTATACATCAATGAGAACTTTCTTTGACCAATTATGACATCTTCTAAGTGTTATGCATATCTTGTTTTGTGTGTGAAATGCAGTTTCACTAGAATTCCCAATATGCTCAAGCATGTACATTAACCCTCAACCCTATCCCTTATATTATCAATCCTTAAGCCTTAATCCCTTAAAAAATCAACCCTTAAACCCTAATCCCTTAAACCATCAACCCTCAATACTATACCTTAAACCCTAATCCCTTAACCCTATCCCTAAAGCCTCAACCCTCAACCCTCAAAACTATACCTTAAACCATAATCCATCAACCCTTAACTCTAATCCATTAAACCTTAAACCCTTAATACCTCAACCCTTAAACCATTAACCATTAAAACCTAAACCCTTGACCCTTAAACCTTAAATCCTTAAACCCTCAACCCTAATCCACCCCTCTTGTTCCATATCTCCCTCACCCCCATATCTCCCCTATCTCTCTCACCCATCTCTCCCTAGGTTGTAGGTCTCTCACTTGTATATCTCTTAGAACTCTACAGATATTTCCCTCCCTCTCCACCTCTCTCCCTCCTCCTTAACCCTCTTTCCCTCAAGTTGTTAACTTCTCTCTCTCATTTTTTTCTATATCTCCCCTCACCTCTATATCTCTCACCTCTCTCTCCCCCTCACCTCTATATCTTACCCCTCTCTTCCTAGGTTGTAGGTCTCTCACCTCTATATCCATCAAGGCTCTCTAGTTATTTCCCTCCCTGTACACATCTCTCCATCCTCCCTACCCCTCTTTCCCTCAAGTTGTGAACTTCTCTCTCTCATTTTATTCTATCTATCCCCTCACCTCTCTATCTCTCACCTCTCTACCTCTCCATACATCCTTATCCATCTAGGTCTCTCATTAATTGTCTCATTACCCACCCCTCTCCCCCCTATATCTCTCTCATTAATATCTTTCCCCCTATATATATCACCCCTCTCTTCGTAGGAAATATGTCTCTCACCTCTATATCTCTTAGGGCTCTCTAGTTATTTCCCTTCCTCTCTACCTATCCCCTATCTAGGTATCTCAATCAATCCTTTTCTACCTCTCAATCCCTTATTATCCATTTGGGTCTCTCACTCCTTGTCTCATTACTCACCCCTCTCCCCACTATATCTCTCTCACTCCTATATCTCCCCTATGTCTCTCACCCCTCTCTCCCTAAGATGTAGGTCTCTTGCCTCTATATCTCTCAAGTCTCTCTAGTTATTTCCCTCCCTCTACACCTCTCTCCCTCTTCCTTACTCCTCTTTCTCTAATTTTTTGAACTTATCTCTCCCATTTTATTCTATCTCTCCCCTCACCTCTCTATCTATCACCTCTCTCTCCCCCTAAGTTGTTTACCTCTCCCCTCTCTAGGTCTCTTAGTCACTCTTTGTTAGCCTCTCCATCCCTCCTTAGCTATCTAGGTCTCTCACTCCTTGTATCATTACCCACCCCTCTCCCCCCTCTATCTCTCTCATCCCTATATCCCCTTATGTCTCTCACCCCTCTCTCCCTAGGCTATTCTATTGCCTCTATATCTCTCAAGACTCTCTAGTTATTTCCCTCACTCTCCACCTATATCCCTCTTCCTTACCCCTCTTTCCCTCAAACCCTATACCTTCTAATAGAGCTCCCAAAATTCTTGCAAAATTTTGATAAAATCATGACTTGGATCATGGTTGTTATGCTCTATGTCTAAGGAGGGGCTAAAGGTTTTGGTTTGTGAACCCTCACCTTATAAGCCTCCTATCCTAAAACCCTTCAGTGTTACAATTTTGTAGTGACCTATTCCCACCAATTTCCATTTGAGTTAGTCATTCCTTAAGCATTTGAATGCATTAGTTTTCTAGCCCTTCGGTTTAGGATAGACGGTCACCCTGTGCATTGTCTCGTGCCACATACTTATAAAGTTGGGTGAAATATTTCATTTATAAGGGACTTAAGTCATTGTCCTCAAGGGTTTTGTTGTCATTGGCCTAGTCATGGCCTTGTCTTAAAACTAACATTTAGCATGTGTAGGAATGTGTCCTATTAGATTTGAAGATTTAATCCCCGCCGCCCATTGCACACCACGTGGGAATCTATGGATAGCTTTCATAAGACATATGAGGTCCGCAAGGTTTTGATTCATTTCCTTGCCATGTGGGGCCCGACCCTTGTACAAGTTCCTGATGAATAATGATGGGGAGATTGACGACTATTGTGCAACATTAGAATTTAATTCTAGTTGTTCATCACACACCTCACGACATTTAATTAATGCCCGCTTGAAATCTCGTGAGTTACACAAATAGATGACACATGGAGTTTCTCGACCACTATGCAGAGTTTGCTAGACCTAATGGAATGAATGATGTGCCTCCTAGTCAGTAATTTCTTATTAGCCAGAGGATGATGAGATATGGTCTTGGGTTTTCAAACCCGATTTGACCTCATCTTGGCTATTCAATCTTCCATCTCATTCCAAAATCGATGGCTAACATTTAAAATTTAGAAATGCACATGTGTTAGCCATTTTTCTCTGCAACCAGTGAGCATTAATGGTGTGCACTCTTTAGGAGTGGTCAATTGTGTTCTGGTGCATGTGCGAAATTACTTCCTAGCTATTATGAGGAATGATACATAAATCTCCAAGTACCTAGGTGATTAACGGTGATGAAATCAACACTAGTGATTAATTGCTTTTTCGAGTGTGTGATGCCAAAATTGATGATCAAATACCATCAGATTTGCTTGATAAATTTAGATAGAGTGATTTCCATTTTCACCATTGTAATCAATAGTTAGCATTTTTTGAATTTGTGTGGAGAGTGAGGAGTGTTCCATTGTGATTCTAAGAAGCTAATAAGAAAAGAAGATGAGCAGACCAGTCACTTTTGCTTTACAAGTGAGGTCTCCAAGACTCAACATGTAGAAGCCTAATGGTAATCTTTCTAAATGTAAGCACAATGCACCTGAAAAGATTCCAATCCTAGAGGAGAAAGCCTTTTGTGAGGAGCCTACACTAATTCCCACTAGATGTAGCAAAAGGTTAAGGAACCAAGGTGTCGCTACAAAGAAGGCAAAGGATAAAGGCAAAGAGCCCACACCGTTCATACCTAAAGAACGAAGGAAAATAAGGTATGGCCAAGGATCCTATGGAAGACAGAGCTCCCCAATCGCCATCATGGATAGTAATTTGGATAGTGCAATGGAGATAGACTCAGGCTACTAGCAATATCTTATGATGCTAAATCAATAGGTAACCCTGAGAGTGGAAGTATTATTGGTTTTGTTGATATCTATGAAAACTCCAAGTGGGCATGATGGATCTGTGCCTGGTAAAGATAAAGATGAGGAGGGAAAATAAGTTTCTTCCTCACCTTCTACAAGGATGTGAAGTGGGCATGTGTACTGTGGGTCGGGTTCTGGTGTTGGTCCTTCTGGTTAAAAGAATTGGTGTTTGGGTCTTCAATTTTTGTATTGATTGATAGAGTTTCCATGGTGTTTGCTTCTATTCTTTGTGTGTGTTGCTAGTTTTGGGGTTTTCATGTTGACTTTGGACACTCAAGGTGACGTGGATGTGAAATTTGAGGCATAGTTAGTGCTTAAAGGAAAATTTTGGTGGTATTTGCATTTTCCTTTTGATGGTTGTTATCAATTTTGTCTCCCTGTATTCAACAAACGATTGCAGGTCACCATGTGGGTAATTTTGAAATGAAATTCAAATGCTGAAATAAAATATTCTAGAAATATAATTTCATTTGAGTTGGATGCTTGTTACTCCTTTATACTATTAGATAAAAGGGATTTCATGGCTCATTTCAGTGGTGTTTAGTTCTGAAAAATTTGAGTCCTATATACGGTCCAGGTAGAAATTAGGTGTAGAAAGGATGCCAATGAATAAAACAGTTGGATTGTCTTGGTTTTAAATAATATATGTAATGATCTTAAAGTATTTTTATAGAAATTACTGATATCAAAACAAATCTTATATCCTAAACATTTACTCTTCTATTGTAATTTTTTTGCAAATTATGAATGAAATATCAATGGTATTTTGTTTATCATCAAATGCTTATTAGAATGTGTGTTCTCATTCCTGCTTTAACTCAAAGAGTTGATTAGATGATTGAATAAGGCCATAGATTTGTGAGAAATTGCAAAGGATCTGATAAGAATTCATGTTTTAGGAATTGTGAGTTTTCATGATGTAAGGCATTGTGAAAATAGTCTATTATTATCAGAGTTAAAGAATTTTTGTATTGCTAGCTATTATGTATTTGACTCCATTTCACAATTGATGAAACACTGGTCTATTTGCTAAAGATATTTACAATTGAAATATGTTGATCGTTTACTCGATTATGGAATAAGAATCAGAGCATAATTCATTTAAAATTTGTTAACCACGAGGCATGTACTTGCAACATTTTCTTGTTCCTAGTGAATAAATGATTATTTGCTCAAATATCATCCAATCTTTTAGTAGATTATGTTTTTTTACCCTTCATTGGAACCAATCTTTGTGTTGATGTATTCTTTACCAAATAGATCAAAACAAACACAATTAGGAACCCCTCCTAGGTCCCATAGAGCCTGAAGTGAAGGAGTAAAGTTCTTAAATCCCTTTACTTATTTATTTAGCCATTCATCTTAGGGTTTTTTTATTATAGGAGTTGGATACTCTTTAGATAATTGTAATGGGTATGTGCAGGATCATCATGGAAAAAACAGGGCCTTAAGTGGTGAAAAATTCAAAAAATTCAGAGTTAGGAAACTTGACATAAATAATTGAATATGTAAGAATAGAATTTGTAGCAAACTAAATGTGGTTTCTAAACTACTAGGTTTATTTTTTTTTTAATTATTTGGTGAAAATTTGAAATTTCAATGCAATAATACTTAAATTTCAGGGAAAAATATAAAGTAGGTATCTGTCTAACCACCCTAACTACAATAAAATGATAATATTTTTATATAAGATTTTAGATATAAGTAGAGGACTCATGTCTAGATGTGATGCATATTTTTTTGTAATTTATTTCCAAGTAAATAATTAATTATGATTTTTTTATTACAAATTTTAAAAAATATAAAAACTCATTTGTTTGACCACCTTAACTTGGTCAAAACTTCATGAAATTGATTTTTTTTTAATCCTATAGTATACGAAGCATATAATGTGACACATGTTTTGGATTAAAAAAATGTGATTCCATTTGAAAGCTATATATGTTTTTTAATCAGCCTATCAATGAAGACTTTAGTTGTAATTCAAATAGAAAATGAATAATAATAATTTATTAAATTCAAAGTAAAGCATAATTTATATTGGTGGAAAGTTGAGAATCACCTTTAAAAACCCTTTTCATTTCATCAATTTTGGGTGAGAAAAAATACATCAGCCACATACCCTACACATACCCATCATATCACCACTTTTTGGCCCATCATGATCCAGCACATACCCTAATGGTGTACTAGAAAAAACAACAACACCTTCAAACCTCAACCCTTAAACCATTAATACCTCAACCCTTAACCCTAATCCCTTAACCTTAATCCCTCAAACCTCTTTTGTATGCATTGGACCCTCAACCCTCCACCCTAAAATCTTGAACCCCTTAATCTCTCAACTGTCTACCCCATACATTAAACCCTCAACCCTCAAGTATCAAACCTCTACCCTATACATTGGACCCTCAACCCTAATCCCTTAACCCTATACCCTCAAATTTATACCCTAATCCCTCAACCTTATATTTTCAACCTTTAAACCATTAAACCCTCAAACATGTACCCTCTACCATACACATTAAACCATCAACCCTAATAACTTGACCCTATACCTTAAACTATTAATCCCTTAAATTTTCAACCCTCTACCATGTACATTAAATCATTAATCCTAATCCCTTGAACTCATACCTTAAACCCTTAATCCCTCAACCCTTAAAAAATCAATCCCTCAACCCTCAATCCACAACTATAAACCCTCTACCTTATATATTATACATTCAAACCTAATCCCTACATCCTGAACCCTTAAACCCAAAACCCTCAACCCTTAATCTCTCTACCCTATACATCAAAAAATCAACCCTAATCCCTTAACCCTATACCGTAAATCGCCAACCCTCAACCCTTAACCCTAATCCCTCAACCCTCAATCCTCAACCATCAACCCTCAACCATCAACCCTAATCCTTCAAACCTCAACCCTTAAAATCTCAACCCTTAAACCATCAACCCTCAACCCCATTACACTATACATTAAACCCTTAACCATAATACATCAGACCTATACCTTAAACCCTAATCTCTTAATGCTCAACCCTTAAACCCTAATCCCTTAAGACCTCAACCCTTAAACCCTTGATCCTTAAACCTTAAAGCATTAAACCATCAACCCTGAACCCTATCCCTAAAGCCTCAATCCTCATACCTTAAACCTTAAACCCTAAACCCTCTACCCTCAAATCTATACCTTAAACCCTAATATCTCAACCCTTAAACCCTCAAGCCTTAAGCCCTTAATCCCTCAAACCTTAAACCCTTAAACCCTTAAACCCTAAACCCTCAACCCCTAAATACCCTTAAACCCTAAACCCTAAACCCTATATACTTAACCTTGGACACTCAACCTTGAACATTATCCCTCAACCTCCAAATCTCTACCATATACCCCATACTCTCAACCCTATACTTATAAAATAAACCCTCAACCCTCATCCATATGCCTTATACCCTCAACCTTAAACCCTGAACCCTATATCTTAGATAGTGAACATTGAACATTATCCCTCGATTGTAAACTCTCAACCCTCTATCATATACACTCAACCATATACTTATGCCCTAATCCCTCAATCCTCAACCCTATACCTTAAAACTTCATACCTACACCCCTAAACCCTCATCCCTATACTCAATAACCTCACCCTTATACCCTAAACCTTGAATATTGTGCCTCAACCATATGCTTAAAACCTAAACCATACAATCTCAACCCAATTCACCCTATTACTTATACCCTAAACCATAATCCATATCTCTTACACACTTAATCTTATACACTCAACAAGGTAAATCTTATCCCTCAACTGTAACCCTCAAACCTCAACCCTCAACCCTCAACCTACTACTTAAGCCCTAATCCCTCAACACTCAACCCTATACATTAAACCCTAAATTCAAAAACCTCAACCCTCAATCCTATCAACTATACCCTCATGTCCTTAAATACCCTAAACACAAAACCCTTACATGCATACATACAAGCATACATACATAAATATAGGAATACATACATACATACAAGCATACATATATACATAAATACATGCATACATACATATGTACATACATACATACATAGATACATACATATAAGCATACATACATACATACATGCATACATACATACATATAAGCATATATATACATACATACATACATACATACATACATACATACATACATACATACATACATACATACATACATACATACATACAAGCATGCATTCATACATACATACATACATACATACATGCACATATGCATACATACATACATATATACATACAAACATACATACAAGCATACACACATACATACATAAATACAAATATATTTACAAACATACATACATCAAACAAACTTAAAAAAATTGAACATAAAACATTCCAAGTGAGACATAACGCAAGCACATTATTACACACTTGTGTTATGTCAAGCTTGACAAACATACAACAAAAAATTTCAAAAAAGGAAAAAATGAAAAATAGAACATAACGTGAGTGTGATATAATGCGCTCACATTATACATTTCTTTGGGAATCCCCAAGCCTAAGGCTTGGGATTTTCTTTGGATTTCCAATCCAAAGGCTTGGAATTCCTTCCCAACGTCCAAAGATGCGTTTTTACATATTCTACAAGATTTCACATAATTTCATTCATGCTAACTGTTAGGTTTGCAAGTGTTTCAAGGTCAAACAAATCGAACACCTAGGTGATGTTAGTATTTCCCTTAGCTATTTAATTGTGTAACATTTTTCACATTTTGACAAGTTAAGCCTTTCATCTTTAATTTCTTTTTTTTGTGTCTATTTTTGGCAAAAAAAAGTGTTTGGTATTTTTTACTTTATTTTTTATTCGTTCATTGAAATTACCAATAAATTGCATTTTTATAAACTAGACTCCATTCTACACATATTCAAAAAAATAATAATCAATTAGTTTTCAAAAATTATAGGGGTAGCATGACCAAAATTCTATTTTTAGGATGTGTCCACTTTGAAAATTAGTAAAAAATTAAATATCAATTAAGAAATTATTAGAAAAAATGGGCATAATCTACATGTTAGCTAATTTCTCACCAAAGTGATTTTAAAAATACCAAAAACAAGTTAACCTTTTGAGGGGGCCACAAAAGATGCTATGTCATTTGTTTTTGACAAAAACAACACCATTTTTGTGGCTCCCTTTTTTGAACCCCTTAATCTATACCATTTAAAAAAAATAGTAGTTTATAAAGTAGACTCAACGCATTACTAACATTGTTTCTATTGCATCTTAAATTTTTTAGTGTAACTATTCTTAATTTCTCATCCAAGGTTAGTATTTCCTGATTTCAAAAAAATGAGGCCACTTAAAATCCCTTTTTAGCTCCCTGTCTTCTTGCACTTACCTGTACATTAATATATTAAGATGATCTTGTATTTATTCACTTTCCAAAATTTATAGAAATAAATGCACCTCCACTATGGTTATTTTCTTTCCATTACTAAATATTTTTCATTGGTAGAACAATAATTGAATACAATGCAATAAACACAAGATCTATTATGCCCATCCAACCATCAAGATGCACCAACATAACCCATACTATAGGATAGTATAATATTTTAATATTTGTAATTAAAAAAATGGATATCCTTTCCATCAAATATTTTTATAATATATTATATTGTTATATATAATGTTATATTATTTATTATATATAGATATATATTGTATATACTAATATTAAAAATATATAAATATAAATATTAGAACATCTTAAATTTTAATATATATACTGATTTAAATTATATATTAATAATTTTGGTTTTAATAAATGAATATCTATTATGTACCTTCAATTTCTTATTAGATATTCATTTCTATTAGATATCTAATATTAACAGATATTTATTTTGCTTCATTATTGATTCGGTATTTGGCTTGGGAGTGAGCAACTTGAAAAGTCAACATCCCCAATGTGTTTTTAGGGGTTGTAAGAGTATTTCAAACTTCACCCTTTGTGTTGACATCTTTTTTCATCTAATTTTGTTGAAATGAAAAGGGTTTTTTCAACAAATTGAGATCATTCTACCGATATAAGATATGCTTTATTTTGAATTTAATTGGTAATTATTATGGATTCTCTACATTCAATATGTGTAAAGTCCTGATTAATAGGTTGATTGAAAAAAAAGTTATAACTTTTAAATGGTTAAACATTTTTTGAATCCAAAAGATGTGTCACAGACTATGCTTCACAAATTATAGTTTTTTTTTTTTTTAAAGTTTCATAATTTTTTAACCAAGTTAGGGTGGCTTGACAAATGTTTTTTAATATTTTTAAAAATTCATACTAAAAAATTAATATTTAAATATTTAATTGGAAAATAATTACAAAAAAATATGTGACATTTAGGCATGTGTCCTTTACTTATATTGACAGATTTAGAAAACATATTTATTTTTTCTCCCCATTAGTGTGATTAGACAAACACATAATTTTTATTTTTTTCCTAAAATATTAGTACTACTACATGTTGGTATATTATTATCATTGATGTCAAAAGGTGAGAATTGTGGGGGAACAAAGGTCAGGTTTGTGATGGGCCCTTCAAGAAATCTCCAGAAATGTGCCTTGTAGGTTCAAAAGTTGAAAGATACACTCAGAATAAATTATTCTTTCTCTTAGGTGATGCTAGGCCTTATTACTTAAACCCTAAGGTTGCTACAGTCATGAGGTTCATATATAGTTCTATTTTTTTAGTAACATGTGTTTGACGGTTGCAGGTTTCTTAAGTGATAACTTAAGCCAAATACATTCGTTCAATGATTGGCCCCATGTGTCTAGCCTTCCAACTAGTGGTGTCCATGCTTTTATTTTGAGGTGATGGTCAAATGTCAGCAGGAGTCAAGAAAGAGTTCCTTCGATGTAGCGATGAGTGGATGTCGAGGTTCAAGGATCACTTTGAGGTGACATTGTGTGTTTATCATGACTACTTTATCGGTCCTTTAGATGTGGCAATCTCTCACTTCACATCCTTGTTGTGAAGCGGTTGGGGTGATAGTTTGTTTTCAAAGAGAGTAGGTTTTATGTCTCCTTAACCTAGCGATGATGACATCAGCTATGTACATATGGTGAGGATTGATGATGTAGAAGATATGTGGTAGATATGAAGAATAGTGAAGCTATTGATGCAAAAATGATAATATGAAGAGGGGTAAGTGCAAAAAAAGGGTTCCCATAAAGGGGGATTAAGTGGCAACTTTTTTTCTGAAATAAGGAAATACTAACCTTAGATGTGAAATTGAGGATAGTTACACTCAAAATTTTGAAATGTAACAAAAACAAGGATCGAAGTGCTTTGAGTCTACTTTCTAAACTAATAATTTATTTTGAAAATGGTTGAGATTAAGGGGTTCAAAAGAGGGACGTATACAAATTGGTGTTGTTTTTGTCAAAAAAATAACATAGCAACTCTTGTACGACCCTAGCATGGTGAACTTTCTTTTAGTATTTTTAAAATCTCTTCAGTTAGAAGTTAGCTAATAGTATGTAGTTGATGCATGATTTTTTTGATAATTTTTTAATGAATATTTGATTTTTACTAATTTTCTAAGTGGACACTTCCTGAAAAATAGAATTTTTGCTATGCTACCCCTACAAATTTTGGAAACTAATTGAACTTTTTAAAAAAAAATTGTAGAATGGAGTCTAGTTTCTAAAAATGTAATTTATTTGAATTTTTGATAAACGATTAATTTATAATGAAAAAAACACCAAACACCACTTTTTTTCCAAAAAAGAGACACACAAACAAAGTAAATTATGGATGAAAGGCTTAACATTGTCAGAAAGTGAAAAAAATTACATCATTGTATAGCTAAGAGAGAACCTAACATTACCCAGATGTTCGATTTGTTTGATATTGAACCATGTGCAATCTTGATGGTAAGCACAAACCCGATTATATGAAATATTGTGGAATTTGCAAAAACATGTCTCTGGTCATTGGGAATTCCCTCCAAGCCTTTGGGTTTGTATTCCAAGGAAAATACCAATCCCAAGGCTTGGGGATTCCCAAAGCAAGATATAATGCATGTGCATTATAGCATGCTCACATTATATCTCAATTTTGACATGTTTTTTTGTGTTTTTGGGGAACATGTCTAGCAAGACATAACACAAATGTCGTATAGCGTGCTTGTGTTATGTCTTGATTCATGTTAAATTCTACTCTATTGAATGTATGTTTATATATTTGTATGTTTATATGTACATGTATGTATGTGTGTATGTATGTATGTATGTAAGTATGTATGTATGTATGTATGTATGTATGTATGTATACATGTATGTATCAATGCATGTATAATGTATGCATGCCTATATGTATGTAAGATTGTATCTACACATGTACATGTATGCTTGTATCTATTTAGGATTGTATTTACATATGTAATAAGCTTGTGTATATGTAAGTAAGTATGTATTTATGTAAGTCTTTAGAGGTAGGGAGAATTTTAAGAGAGAGAGAGAGAGATCTAGAATTGTCTAGGTAGGGTGAGAGGGGGAGAGGGAGAGTGAGAGGGAGATATTGTAGAGAGAAGGAGAGGGGGTGGAAGTGAGAGTTTAAGAGAGAGCGAGTGGGAGAGAAGGGGCTGGAGTGACAGGGATAGAGGGAGGGAAAGAGAGAGGGGAGGGGTGGGAGAGAATTGAGAGAGAGGGAAAGAGAAATTGGAAGGAGAGAGAGATGGAGAGAGAGAATTATGTAGGTAGGGTGCCAAAGGGAGAGACTTGAGAGAAAGGTAGTGAGAGTGTGAGACAGAGGGAGTGGGAGAGAGAGGGAGTTTGAGCAAGAGACCTAAGAGAGGGATACGGTGTGGGAGGGAGTGACCTCAGAGAGGGAGATAAAGAGGGGTGTGGAGTGAGAGGTACTTAACTAGGTAGGGTGGGAGGGATAGATAGATAGAGAGAGAGAGAGAGAGAGAGAGAGAGAGAGAGCTAACTAGGTAGGTTTCTAGAGGGAGAAACCTGAGAGAGAGAAGGGGTGGGAGGGAGAGACTTGAGAGAGAGGGAAAGAGAGAGGGAGTGGGAGAGAGTGGGAGGGAGATATAGAGAGATAGACAAAGGGAGCAAGAGAGGGTGGTAGGGATTGATTGAATGAGAGGTACATAGAAAGAGGGAGAGGGTAGATAGAGACAATTAGAGAGGGTAGGAGAGAGGGAGGGAGGGAGAGGTGAGATTTATAGATAGAGAGAAAGTGATAAGGGGTTGAGGGTATAGGGTTGATGGATTAGGGTGGAGGAAAAATAGGGTTGATGGTTTCTAGGGTATTAGGGTTTAAGGGTTGATGGTTGAGGGATTAGGGTTAATGGTAGAAGTTATTGGGTTGAGGGTACAGGGTAGAAGGTTTAAGGTTTTAGGGTTAAAGGGTTTAGGGTTAATGGTTTAGGGTTGAGGGTTGAGGGTATATGTTTGAAGGATTAGTATTAGGGTCCAATGTAAAGGGTAGAGGGTATAGGGGTTGAGGGTTTAGGGTTTAAGGATTGAGGGTTGAGGGTTGAGAATTGAGGGTTGAGGGTTTAATGTATAGGGTAGAGAGTAAAGGGTTTAAGGGTTGAGGGTTGAGGGTTGAGGGTTGAGGGTTTATGATTGAGGGTATAGGGTTGAGGGTTGAGGGATTATAGTTGAGGATCCAATTTATAGGGTAGAGGGTATAGGGGTTGAGAGATTAGGGTTTAAAGGTTGAGGGTTGATGGTCAAGGGTTTAAGGGTTGAGGGATTAAGGGTTGAGGGTTTAGGTATTAGGTTAGAGGTTTTTCTTGGATTTAAGGGTTTAAGGGTTGAGGGATTAGGGTTTAGGGTAGAGGGTATTGGGTTGAGGGTAGAGGGTAGAGGGTTTAGGGTTGAGTTTTTAAGGGTTTAAGAGTTGAGGGTTTAGGGTTGAGGGATTAGGGTAGAGAGGAAGGGATGGATGGATAGAGAGATGGAGGGAGAAGTGAGATAGAGAGAAGGAGAGAAGAGGAGGGAGGGACATAGATATATGAGGGTTTAGGATCCAATGTATAGGGTAAAGGGATAAGAATAGAGGGTATAGGGTTGATGATCTATAGGGTTGAGGGATTAGGGTATTGGGTTGAGAGTATAGGGTTTATGGATTAGGGTTGAGGGTACATATGGTTGAAGGATTGGGGTTGATAGTCCAATGTATAGGGTAGAAGGTTTAGGGTTTGAGGGTTGAGGATTGAGGGATTAAGGGTTGAGGGTTGAGAATTGAGGGTTGAGGGTTTAATGTATAGGTTAGAGGGAAAAGGGTAGAAGATTTAAGGGTTGAGGGTTGAGATTTTAAGGTTGAGGGTAGATGATTGAGGGTATAGGGTTGGGGGATTAGGGTTGAGGGTCTAATTTATAGGGTAGAGGGTATAGGGTTTGAGGGATTAGGGTTTAAGGGGGTTGAGGGATTAGCATAGATATTTTACTAAGTGGGTTTAAGGGTTTAAGGGTTGAGGATTAGGGTTGAGGGTGGAGTGTAGAGGATTGATGGTAGAGGGTATAAAGGTTTAAGGGTTTGGGTTTAGAATTGAGGGTTTAGGGTTTAGGGTTTGGAGTTAGTGTTTAAGGGTTTAGGGTAGAGGGTAGAGGGTAGAGGGTTTAAAGGTTGAGGTTTAAGGTTGAGGGTAGAGGATTGAGGGTATAGGGTTGGGGATTAGGATACAAGGTCCAATGTATAGGAATTAGAGGGTATAGGGTTGAGGATTATGGTTTTAGGGTTGATGGATTAAGGAAAAGAGGGTTGAAGGATTAGGGTAGAGATTTTACTAAGTGGGTTTAAGGGTTTAGAGGTTGAGGGATTAGGGTTAAGGTTAGAGGGTAGAGGATTGAGGGTAGAGGGTAGAGGGTTTGAGGGTTTAGGGTTTAGGGTTTAAGGGTTGAGGGTTGAGGGTAGAGGATTGAGGGTATAGGGTTGGGGGATTAGGGTTGAGGGTCCAATTCATATGGTAGAGGGTATAGGAGTTGAGGGATTAGGGTTTAAGGGTTGAGGTATTAAGGGTCAAGAGGGTTGAAGGAATAGGGTAGAGAGTTTACTAAGTGGGTTTAAGGGTTGAGGGATTAGGGTTGAGGGTAGAGGGTAGAGGGTTTAAGGGTTTATGGTTTAGGGTTTAAGGGTTAAGGGTTGAGGGTATAGGGTTGGGGGATTAGGGTTGATGTTCCAATGTATAGGATATAGGGTATAGGGGTTTAGGGATTAGGGTTTAATGGTTGAGGGTTGAGGGATTAAGGGTAAAAAGGGTTGAGGGATTAGGGAAGAGAGTTTACTAAGTGGGTTTAAGGGTTTAAGGGATGAGGGATTAGGGTTGAGGGTAGAGGGTATAGGTTGGGGGTAGAGGGTAGATGGTTTAAAGGTTGAGGGTTGGGGGTTTAAGGTTGATGGTAGTGGGTTGAGGGTATAGGGTTAGGGGATTAGGGTTGTGGTTCTAACACATAGGGTAGAGGGTATAGGGGTTGAGGGATTAGGTTTTAAGGGTTGAGGGTTGAGGGTTGAGGGATTAGGGTAGAGAGTTTACTGAGTGGGTTTAAGGGTTTAAGGGTTGAGGGATTAGGATTGATGGTAGAGGGTATTGGGTTGAGGGTATACAATAGATGGTTTAAGGGTTTAGGGTAAGGGTTGAGATTTTAGTGTTTAGGGTTGAGTATTTAAGGGTTTAAGGGTTGATGGTTTAGGGTTGAGGTTTGATGAATTAGGGTTGAGGGTATTATTTTTTAGGGTTTGAGAGTTGAGGGATGAGGGTTGAGGGTATAAGGTATTGTGTTGAGGGTATAGGGTAGAAGGTTTAAGGGTTTAGGGTTTAAGGGTTTAAGGTTGAGGGTTAAGGGTTGAGGGTAGAGGATTTCGGGTATAGGTTTGAGGGTATATGGTTTAAGGATTAGGTTTGAGGGTATAGGTTTGAGGGTATATGGTTGAAGCATTAGGTAGAGGGTAGAGGGTTTAAGGGTAGAGGGATTAAGGGTTGTGGGTTGAGGGTAGAGGGTAGAGGGTTTAGGGTTTAAGGGTTGAGTGTTTAGGGTTGATGATAGAGGGTTTAGGGTTTAAGGGTAGAGGATAGAGGATTTAAGTGTTAAAGGTAGAGGGTAGAGTGTATGGTAGAGGGGAGAGAGATAGGAGTGAGTGAGTGAGAGAGAGAATTGATGGTATAGGGTGTAGGACCTATAGTGTTGATGGTTTAGTGTATTGGGTTGAGGGTAGAGGGTAGAGGGTTTAAGGGTTTAGGGTGTAAGGGTTTATGGTTGATGGTTTAGGGTTGAGGGTTTAGGGTTTAGGGTTTAGGGTTTGAGTGTTTAAGGTTTAAGGGTTGAGGGTGTAGGGTTGAGGGATTAAGGTTTAAGGATTAGGGTAGAGAGGGAGGGATGGATGGATAGAAAGATGGAGGGAGAACTAAGATAGAGAGGAGAGAAGAGGAATGAGGTAAAAAGATATATGAGGGTTAGGGATCCAATGTATAGGGTAGAGGTTGAGAATTGAGGGTATATGGTTGATGACCTATAGGGTTGAGGGATTAAGGTATTGGGTTCAAGGTATAGGGTTGAGGGATTAGGGTTGAGGGTACATATGGTTGAAGGATTAGGGTTGAGAGTCCTATGTATAGTGTGAGTGAGTGAGTGAGAAAGAATTGAGGGTGTAGGGTTGAGGACTTATAGGGTTGATGATTTAGGGAATTGGGTTGAGAGTAGAGGGTAGACAGTTTAAGGGTTTAGGGTTGAGGGTAGAGGGTTTAGGGTTTAGGGTAATGGTTTGAGGGTACATGGTTGAAGGTTTAGGGTTGAGGGTCCAATGTATAGGGAATAGGGTATGGGGGTTGAGGGATTAAGGGTTGAGGGTTGAGAATCGAGGATTGAGGTTTTAAAGTATTGGGTAGATGGTAGAGGGTAGAGGGTTTAAGGGTTTATGGTTGAAGAGTTGAGGGTTGAGGGTTTAAGGGTTGAGGGTTGAAGTATAGGCTTGAGGGTGAAATTGGAAACCTAACTTGGCCTATTTGAGAAAATGGGTCCAAGAAAAGGGGTCTATCACTAAGAGACCCCATTTATTGGACCCATTTTTTCAAATAGGGCAAGTTAGGTTACCAATTTCACCCACTAGCTTGCTAATTTAGTGAAATTGGAAATGTAGTGGCCTGTTTGAAAAAATGGGTCCAAGAAATGGGGTCTCTTGGTGACATCACCAAGAGACCCTATTTCTTGGACCCATTTTTTCAAACAGGCCAAGTTAGGATGCCAATTTCACCCACTAGCTTGCAAATTTGGTGAAATTGACAATGTTGTGACTTGTTTGAAAAAATGGGTCCAAGAAATGGGGTCTCTCGGTGATTTACATCACCGGGAAACCCCATTACATTACCGAGAGAACCCATTTCTTGTACCCATTTTTTCAAATAGGCCACTACATTGTCAATTTCACCAAATTGGCAAGGCAATGGGTGAAATTGGCAACCTAGTGTGCCCACTAGCTTTCCAGTTCAGTGAAATTGACAACCTAACTTGAGAGGGATAGGAGTAGTGAGTGAGAGAGACTTGAGATATGGAGAGGGTTTAAGGGTTAAGGGTAGATGATAGAGGGGAGAGAGATAGGAGTGAGTGAGTGAGAGAGAGAGAGAGAGTTGGGAGAGGGAGAGGGGGTATGAGGGAGAGACTTGAGAGAGAGAGACAGAGGGAGGGAATGGGAGAGAGATAAAGGGTAGAGAATAGAGGATATAAGGGTTAAGGGTAGAGGGTAGAGGGGAGAGAGATAGAATTAGGGTATAAGGGTTGAGGGTATAAGGGTAGAGGGTAGAGGGTAAAGGGGAGATAGATAGAAGGAGTGAGTGAGTGAGTGAGAAAGATAGAGTTGAGAGAGGGAGAGGGAAAATGTTTAGGAGTGTTTTTGGTTGTTGTCCCAAAGGAAATTGGGTGAATTTTGGCTTAAAAATGGAGTTTAGATGTTGGGTTTTGGTGAAATTTTCTTTGGTAAGATTGGGAGATGATTGATTTGGCATGGAAATACATATATTAAAGTGTTTGAAGCTTTGGAAGGGAAGGGAAGGTGAGTTGAGTGCCTGAGCATGATTTAGAGGAGGGAAGTTGTAGAAAATCCTGGGTGTAGTAGATTTTGATGAACCTTCAAGCATGTGCAAACATAAATAAAGGTGTTTGAGGCCTTCATTGGCTATGTAGAAGCATGGGAAAATGTTTTTCAATAAACCCCTTTGGAATGACATAAAGTCAAGGTTTCATGTTTTGGTGTCATAGGAAGTGATTCTTTGATCAAAAGTTGTAGATTTGGAGGTTTTGTAGAGTAGAAAGTTATTTTCCATGAAGATTTAGGGTTGGAAAGGCATTTGAGTGGGTGATGCTTTGTTAAAGTGACCTAATTGAGGTCTAGGACAATGTAGTTGCATGATTTTTGAGAAGTTGGTCCAAAGTGACCTATGTTGTTTTTGAGATATAATTTGTAAGATGTTAAAAGGTGTATAAAAATACAATTGGTTAGTGGGTTTGAGATTGGATCTGAGATTTTTAGTCTAGAAACTAGGTCTATAAACCTACAAGGGAATTTGAGTGAATTTGTGAAGAGTTGGAGAGATAGGTTTAAAAGGGTTACAAAGTTGTTTCTAAGGGCTTGAATTGTGATTATAGATTGATTGCCTCCTTCATCTGCATCAAAATTTGTTTCCCTCAAACATTTGTAATTAAAGCAACATAATCCCTTAATAGTCCAAATTACAAAAGGGCAAAAATCTTTGATGACCTGTTACCCAGATACCATGTTGGTTACAAGGATTCTGTCCTTATAAGGAATTAGGATTATGTAGGGAACCTCTACAATAACCTCTTGATTTTTGTTATCTCAGAGTCATTTTCCTGTGGTGTCTAGTTTTCACTTGATGGAAAAAGTGTCAAATGCAAGCAATGTGAAGTTGTGAAGTGGTGCAAATTTCATTTTCTAACTCGTATGACCAAAAAATTTGTTCCAACACATCTATATGATTACATTTATGCTAGGCATGGTCCTCTTTCACACCCAAACATGCGAAATCACTCTGAGCTATGTTCAACTGACTCGATCCCTTAAGGGTCCAAAGTGCAAAAGGGAAGCAATCTTTGACAGGCTATTACTCAAAAACTGTGGCACTTAAAAAATCTCTATTTGAGCCTAACCCTCTACAATAAACTCTCTTTATTTTTGTTATCTCAGAGTGGTTTTCCCGTGGCGTCCAATTTTCACTTGATGAAAAAAGTGTCAAATGCAAGCAGTGTAAAGTTGCAAAGTGGTGCAAATTTATTTTTGCAACTCATGTGACCATATGGAATGTTCCAATGCATCCAAATATGTATGTTTATGCTAGGAATGGTCCTCTTTCACACTCAAACATGCTTAATCACTCTGAGCTACATTCAACTGGATAGATCCCTTAAGAGTCCAAAGTGCAAAATGGCTGCAAACTTCAACATGTTGTTACTTATATACCATGATGCTTAGAAACTTCTTGTCTAATCCTATGGGATCATGTTGGGCCCCTCTACAATAACCTCTCTCAATTTTCACTATGTCAAATGCATTTTCCTGTGGTTTCAAATTTTCACATGGAGAAAAAGCTGTCAAATGCAAGAAGTTGAAAGTTTCAAAGTGGTGCAATTTTTTTTTTGCTACTCGTGTAACCAAACGGACTATTCCAACTCATTCAAATAGGTATGTTTATGGTAGGAATGGTCCTCTTTCAGACTCAAACATGTAGAATTGCTCAGTGCTATGTTCAACCAGATTGAACTCTTAAGAGTCCAAAGTGTAAAATGGTTGCAAAATTTATCATAATGTTACTCAGATACTGTGATTCTTAGAAAAAAAATTTCTGAGCCTATGAGATCATGTTGGTCCCCTCTACAATAACCTCTCTCATTTTTTTCGCTATGTTAGAGGAATTTTCCCGTGGTGGAAAATTTTCACTTAGGGAAAAAGTTGTCAAATGCAAGTAGTTGAAAGTTGCAAATTGGTACAAATTTTCTTTTGCAACTCATGTGACCAAACATACTATTCTAGCATGTTAAAATAGGTATTTTTACATTAGGCATGGTCCTCTTTCACACCTAATCACACATAATCGCTCCAAGCTACGTTGAACCAGATTGATCCCTTAATAGTCCAAAGTGCAAAATGGCTGCAAACTTCAACATGTTGTTACTTGGATATCGTGACACTTAGAAACTTCTTGTATGATCCTATGGGATCTTATTGGGCCCCTCTACAATAACCTCTCTTATTTTTCACTATCTCAGAGGAATTTTCCTATGGTAGCGAATTTTCACTTGGAGAAAAAGTTGTCAAATGCTAGTTGAAAGTTGCAAAGTGGTGCAACTTTCATTTTACAACTTTTGTGACCAAAAAAAATATTGCAACACATCTGAATAGGTATGTTTACACTAGGCATAGTTTTCTTTCACACCCAAACATGCAGAATCACTTCGAGCTACGTTCAACTAAATCAATCCCTTAAGAGTCCAAATTGCAAAATGGCTATAAACTTTAGCATGCTGTTACTTAGATACCATGACACTTAGAAACTTCTTGTCTGATCTTATGGGATTGTGTTGTACCCCTATACAATAAAATCTCTCAGTTTTTTCTATCTCGAAGACATTTTCCTGTGGTAGCAAATATTCACTTAGGGAAAAAGTTGTCAAATGCAAGTAGTCGAAAGTCGCAAAGTGGTGCAACTTTCAATCTATAACTCGTGTGACCAAATGGATTGTTTCAATGCATCCATATGGGTACGTTTATGCTAGGAATGGTCTTCTTTCATACTTAAACACATGGAATCGCTTCAAGCTACATTCAACCGACTTGATCCCTTTAAGGGTCTAAAGTGCAAAAAGAAGCAATCTTTGATGGGCTATTACTCAAAAAATGTGATGTTTATGAACTCTCCATCTAAGCCTACAAGATTGCGTTGGGCCTCTCTACAATAACCTCTCTCAATTTTTTTTATCTCAAATTCATTTTCCCGTGGTGTCTACGTTTCACTTGATGGAAAAAGTGTCGAATGCAAGCAGTGTAAAGTTGCAAAGTGGAGCAACTTTCGTTGCATAATTTGTGTGACCAAATAAACTGCTCTAACATATCCTGATAGGTATGTTTACACTAGGTATTGTCATCTTTTTTACCAAAACACTACTTCATCCACTATGAATATTATGTTGTGCAAGTGTTGTGAAGATTATGTATCCTTTGCTTAATTGAGTTGTTCTAATCAAAGGATTAAATATATTGGAATATTTTATGAATCATTTCATGGAATACCAATTGAATTTTTTTTTTTTATTTTAGATAAAGCATTTCATGGAACTCTTTGTATTAAACTAAATTGAGATATGTACTTGAACAAGAGAGTATTAGGAAATACATTGCTCTAGGATCTTAAATAAGCCTTCTTGGTGCAGGGGCACCAAATGCATTTTGTATTAATATTGTCAAATGAGGTCTTTTGATAGTTTTAGGTGTGTTTGAGTTTCTGTCAATTCAATAAGATCCTAATAGGCCATCTAATAGGTAATTAGGAGTCATTGAGTTTATATTGTCACATATTTACAAAAATTTTAAAAGTGCAATATTGAAATGTTGTAAAAATACACAAAAAATGTAAAATTGAGGAAGCCCAATGGTCATGGGCATTCAAAGGGTAGTTAAAATAGTTGTAATAGGCTGGTTAGGGTTTAAAATATGTTGGAAACTTGATGGATGGAGTTTTTTGGAGGTTTTTCTAAGAGATTAAATAATAAAGCTCTTGTTTTCATTGAAATTTTATATCTTTTCTATTGAATATTGTTGTTGCAAAGTAGTTGCATGGCTTGTATGACCTGATGGTGACTCCAAATTGATTTGAGATTTTTTTTTAGTGCCCTATCTATCATTTTGACTGAGTTTGAAGCATTCCCATTAGGGTTGTAGAACCTTATTGAGTTTTCCATATAGGCGGGTCTAAAACTTCAATTTTAAGGCTTTGAAGGCATAAAAATGTGATTATGGACCATTCCACTAGTTGTATGTAGCTGAGTGGAATGAACCCAATATTGTAGTATTTAGTTGATTGAATGGTTTTGTGAGTAGGAGAGGTCATTTGGGGGTGTGTGCATGATGCCCTAGTTGTCAAATTTGAATGTTTTGAGTGAAATTTGATGGTTAAAGGTGGGTAGGTGAGAAAAAATCTTGGGGAAAAAAAATTGGTGCTAGATTAAGCTTGTGCAAGGAATTTGAAGTATGTTTGATGAATTTGTGAAGTTTAAAGAAGTTGGGAAGTGGGATTTTTAGTAAACCCCTTTGTAACTTGCTAAAAATGAGGGTTTTGTATAAAGAAGACTTAGTGAGAAGTTCACTAGCTAAAATTTGTAGATTTAGTGGTTTTATAGACTGGTAAATGATTTTCCATAGGTATTTTAGGTTGGTAGATTGTTTAGAGGAGAGTTTCTTTGTAAATTAAGCCTTTTTGGCTTAAGGGGACAATGTAGAAGCATTAATTTGAAGGATTTGTTCCAAAAGAGTTATATGATATTTTGAGATATGTTTTGGTATGAATTAAAGGGTGTCTAAAAATATAATTGGTTAATGGGTTTGAGAGTGGAGTTGTGAGATAGGTCCAATAAACTAGGTCTGCAAACTTACAAGGAAAATAGTGAAGTTGTGAAGGGAATCACCCTAGTTAGGGTTTTGGAGATTGAAGACTTGTTGAAATCAGTTGAATTTTTGATTGGTAATTGAAGGCCTCCCTTTTCTACATCAGTTCTCTCTCATTGCAATTTTGGGTGGATTATTACTTTCAAAGTATTGGGAATGCTTTGCCTATTTTCTAGTAGGCAGTTTCCATTCTAGAAGGCTCATCTCTTGATATATTTTATACTCATTCTTAATTAATTATCAAGTTAATAATCAATGCATTTATTTATAGTTAATAATTTTTTTTCAATTTGTGCAATTTTGGAATTTGTAACTCTACTAGTATTCCTAGAAATATTGAAGTTGTTTAGCATCAATCAATTAATATTCAAGACAAACCATGAAGGAAATTAATGATCAATGCTAGGGCTAACCAATTAATAAGTATACATGTGAATAAGGGAAGCACAAGTACTCAAAAACATGTAAGCCTTGAAGTATACACACAAATACATAGTATACACAAATTAATACAAGGTATACGCATGAAAACATGTAAGTCGCAAAGTATACATTGGAATACATGTAAGTCACAAAGTATAAACATAAGTTGTAAAGTATACACTTGAATACACGTAACTCATATCTATTGAACCATGGATTTATAATGCAAATATGGACAACATCAATAAAAAAGATTTTTATTAACTGAATATCCATGTAGGCATACATCAATATATGTCAATATAAGTGTAGACGCTCAAATTATCCTGATTGATATCATTCATTTGATCCTAATTAACTAACACCGATCCTTCCTTAATCACATCCACACTAACCAATTAATTGAATAATCCTTATTTAATTAATTCATCAAGATTCATCCTTTAATTAAATAAATCAACTTTATTTGATTAAATCATAATTCCTCTTTGATTAAATAAATCAATTTTATTTAATCTTATCATAATGTTCCTCTTTTGATTAAATATATCATTTTATTTAATCAAATCCTAAAGTCATCTCCTTTAAATTGAATGAATTAACCTTTATTTGATTTAAATCTAATGTTCTTTATTTAATTGAATGAATCAAACTTTATTTAATTAAATTACTAATGTTCATTATTCCTCTAAATTGATTTAAATAAACCTAAAAATCTAAATCAAATATCATATCAAATAATTCTATCTAAAGTTAATTAAATCCTAATTAACTCTAACTCTAATCCTCAAATCCTCTAGCTTTTCCAACTTGCACATATAAATCAATTTATTTGATTTATTAATTCTTCTATTTCCATTCAAAGATGGCATCTCTTTGGAATATTCCCTCAATTTGAAATCTTCCTCCTAAAAGGACTTGTCCTCCAACATGGCATTAATAGCTCTTACATGTCCTTTTTTGTTGAGCCAAGTGGCATTAACTCATCTTTCAACTCTTCCTCTACAAGCCATCTTTTGAATTTCAAATTCCACCTAATTGCATTAATTTGCACATTGATCAAAATGTGCTCCACTTCTCTTCAATAGTATGCTAACAAGTGGCACAATTCCATTGGTTCATGCTTAATCCCACATCCTTCCTATTTATCACTTCTCCATCCCTCTTTCCTATAAATGGAGGACTTTATTGATTTTGGATCCACAACTTTAGGCAAGATTACTATCTACAGATTTTGAGCAAGTTCATCCATATTTCATTCAAGTTCTCATAGTTTTCATCAATCTTAGCAAGGTTATCAACAATTTTCATCAAGGAGCACACAATCCTCATTAAAGATTTGCAAGGAATTGGGAAAGGGCTTCTTTCCACATCAAAGAAGCACCAATTCCTCCATGGAATGTTGGTTTGAATGTTTTGAACAAAATTTAGCAGCCTTCATTTGATTAATTTTGCTTTGTTTCTTGTTCTTGGTGTTTGAATGAATTGCATGGGGAATGTTTGTTTTAGATTTTTTTATTAAATAACATTGGATTGTTTGATCATGTTTAAGTAGGTCTACACCAAGAATTCACATTTTTGGTGCTAGAAGGAGGGAACACCTTTCAAAATTAACAATTTTTTGGGTCAAATTTTGTTGTTTTTTTCAAATTTTTGTGCTTTCAAGAAACAACACTAAGAAGGTCAAACAACGACGCTATCAGTCTAGTGTCACTATATAGCGATGTTGTCGTTGCTCCAAAATGTGATGCTGCAATAATTCTCCTCGTGGTTGGGTTTGATAAACTCCAAAGGGCGACGTTGATCAATATATCGACACAATTGTAGGCTCTATTTTTCCACAGAGTGAAGCTGATCTCACTAGAGTGATGTTGATTTCTCCAAACAACAATGCCTCCATGGATTGCGATGCTGGAGTTGGGTAAAAGGTCAATTTTTAGTTTTATTTTAACATGTGCTTTTTATATTGATCACCTTTGACTTTTAACCTCTCTTGTGACTTTATTTCATGTAGGCTACCAAGCTTTTGTAGGTGAAGGTGATTAAGAAGGAAAGGAGGAAACAAAGAAAATACTTCTTATGGCATTATCACATGATTGTAACAAGTGTTTTTAAACACTTTGGGAACATTTATAATCCTATTTTAAGGATATTGTTATCTTTGGTTTTAGGACTCAAATAAATTTCATTTGGGTTTTAAAAAGAACAATCAAAGGGTTAAAAAGAACATTAGGAACTTAGTAGAGTTGGTTTTGGATTTAATAATTGAACAAACAACTCCAAACATTTCATCTTGGTAATATAAAAAAGAATCCATTACTACATTTGATGTCTAAAATGAACATGTGCCTTTTGTGTTTTGTATTTTACAAACTAATATCATTTAAAAGGTGTATGCACTTCTCTCGCACTTCACAATGATCTTGAGAATCAAAATTCTTTTGGTGATATTAGGTTGTATAAAATATTGCCTCTACACTTCAATTTGGGCTTTTAAAAATTCAAAAAATCTTGCTAGTTTGAGTTAAGTATATCGTATGAGTTCTCTCTTTGTTCTTGCAAACAAGGATGTGCTTGCTCACTGTTGTTTACCTTTAGAGGGGCTTTCCTTAGACCAATTTGAAAGCGACTCCAACCGGTTTTTCACTCGAGTCAGTATACAAATTGATAAGACTAAATTGTCAAGTCCTCATGGTATGCAGGCCTTAGTCGTACAGTGTCTTTTAGAATGGAGTACTATCATAAAAAAGTATAAGAGCCCATAGTAGGATTGATTAAAGCCTTTAGTGGCTTATTGGACACTCGCAAGGTGCCATGTCCCTGATTACCTTGACTAAGAACCAATTTTTATAGAGACTAAAATCATTACTATTTGTTGGTGCAAGAACGATTGTTCTAAAGCTGTCCCACATACTTGTGATTCTTTGTAGAGATCAAAATCTTTTCATGGGAGATACATGAGAACTAAAGCTTGGCTGACCCACAAAAGTGAGTGTTATGGAGGGGAGCTAGTGTGGTCAAGCTTCTAGTCACTTGTTCTGAATAAGTGCAACTAGATTTATCCAAGTGGGAATTCAAAAAATATTGTCTCTTTCTCCTGGGGTTGTGCATCATTTTGGAATCAAAACACTTTTCTTGGATATAAAACATTGAAAAACAAACATTCAACAAAATCCTCAAAATTTCAAACCCTTTAGGAGGAGAAAATACCCTCATGACCAAGTTAAGTAGTTAGCTCAAAATTATGAAAAGAGAAAGCATAAGAACATTCAAATTTAAATTTAGAAAACAGAATTCAAATTCTAAAAAAGAGAATATTTCTAAAAGCTTCACAATTTATCTCTTGGAGACATTCCAATATATATATATATGCTTGCAAGTGCTAGTATAGACATATATGAAAATCGTGGAAGCATATAGAAGGCACGTGTACTGGTGGAAAAATGGCTCAGGGAAATGTGGTCTTCTTCCTGTCGTGTGAGTAAGACCTCCACATTAAATATTAACGAACCCCCCATCTACCACCCATTCCTGAGTTCGAGACCCCATATTTGTAGCTTTTATTTTATTTTATTTTATACTCATATTAATTGTGTGGCAAGATTTGTTGTTGGATAATAAATCAAAGATTAATATATTTGCATATTTCAATTCATTATAGGAGTATATATATATGGGTTAAGTTATATCAATCTTATAAAACCTATTTTTTTTATTTAACTTGCTAATTTATATTCTTTTATTTATTTACTTTTATGTCACAACATTCTATTGTAATGTAAGGCTTATGCTTATAAAAGCAACTAAGGAACTAGAATGCTTTAATAGTAAGATAAAAAAAAGATACTACCATGACAACACACATTTCTAGTGAATAATTATTTGGCTTGTAAGATATCTACAATGAAAAAAACCCACCTTTGATACTTCATATCCTTGAATAAATAATTCAAAAGTAAAATAAAATAATCATTGAATAAATAATCATGTAATCTATTGATGGTTTAATTGTGTTAGTCCATTGATCATCAATATTGTATTACATTTTTTTTATTTCAACAAATTCAATTTTAACTACACTTTTAAGAATCTATATATATCAAACTCAAAATCATCTATCAATCAAATAATTCAATTTTCCACAATTATAATTTGACAAATTTAGCTTTGACTATTTCTAATTAATTTAAAATCAACTATTCAATTAATTATTTATTCTAAAGAAAAAAATCAATTTTAATTGTGCTAGTTATAAAACTATTATCTTCAACAACCTAAGAATATTGTAATTAAGTAAATTTTCAAGAATTTATTGATCTCAACTTATCACTGATCTACCAACTCACCTATCAATTATATAATGAGTTCCAAGAGGCTATTGATTATCTTGATGTGTTATATCATGTATCTATCTCAAATAGATTATAACATCATAATAAATTATTAGCCATTACTATAAAGTTAACCAAAACCACATTTCCTAACCATTGTATCTATGACTCTATTTTTCAGCCTTATAACAATTGCATACAATATAACATTAACTATAGAATTTATATACACATATAGACAACTAAATAACAAGGCAAGATCTAATTATACGACATACACAAACCAAATACATGAAAATCAAAAGCATATCCATACAAATCCGATAAAGTAAAATAGACAAGTGAATCCATACCTTCTCTTTTCCATCCATTGTTCAATACCTTACATGAGCATATATCCCCTATCGTATGAAGCTTGTTTCTACCTTCTCAATTTTGTCAGGCCTGTGCTCGGTTAACACTCAAACACCATAATTTGTGAAACATAGAAACATAGATGGAGCAACATAAGTTTACTCATACCCAACATATCATAAAACAAATAAATCATCTTAACCACAATTCATATGGGATGTGATTCGTATAGGGTTCACTTCTCACATCATATTCTTTTTTAAACTTCTATTTCAAATTTTACTATTCGCATATACTTGATATCTATGTAGATGTTTCTTAAAATAAATTTATTTACCTAAACCAATTGTTAATATTACCATAGGAATTTCTTATCTTTTTTATTTACTAAATATGTTATAAGATTAATTTTACATTATAAGCATTATTCCATGATTAAAAATTAACATCCTCATATTTAATATAGTGTCAAACATCTAAAATTTGAGATCCCTAAATGCATTCTAGATAGTTAATCGGTTGACCTTACATCCTCCCCCTAGGACTATACTTCCTCCTGGAAGCTGGTAAGGTGTAGAGGGTCCCACTAGATCTATAAAGATGGAAAAGTCAAAACATTTCTTAGCAAGTAGTGTTAGTACTCATAGCATGGCCTACTACTATGACACAACTATGCAAATATCCCACCAAAGCATTTTCCTACAAATAGGAGTAACCTCAAACTGACATATATTTTCATACACACCACACCATGGACAAGGTCATGGAGATTCAATAATACTCACAAAAACTTACATCACTCAACAAGGAAAGCTTTAATTCCAAAATCAATATATTATTAATTGAAAAATCACCGATTAATCACACATCACTAGGTGTCAAATGTCCCTCAAATACACTTTACTCTTAACAAGAATTCATATGCCACCTCATGATATCACATATCATATATATATTGCTTAATCAATCATTTAATATTCCTCTTTAATTGTTAATCTATTACTCTCGTTTCCTCATTTGTACAACCAAAACAACATATAACCAACACATAAATTTCCACAAAAAGGACTCACTTGACTCACAATAGAAGGATCATACAAAAGGGATGAGGATACCTAGTGTCCTAAATCCTCCTTTGAGTATCCATGTCACATATATAATCACTTACAAGTCCTCTCCAAGGAATCGCTGCATAGAAATGTTTGATAATCAAGGGGAAATGGATAGTAATTGTCTCATATCGGTCTCATTTACCCCTTCACAATAAATCCCCAGGCCATCTACTCCCCCCATAAATTTTTCAATGACTGCACATGAGTATGACAATCTAACATATTCCACATTACTACACATATGCCAATAGTAACATAAGATTGGTAAAGCCTCAAAACAAGAAATTTCAAATTTCAAATAAAGCATCAATTCAAAATTTATAAGAAAAGATAAAATTCTCAACGGTGGCCACGAACCAATAATTCAAAATTTGAAAGCAAGGTAGCAACAACTAGTCCTTGAGGCAAAGAGGATAATTTTCACAATGCACAATAATCGATAACTTACATAAATTCAAATAGTTGGCTTCATAAATCAAATAAAATCATATCAGTAATCATAAATATGAATCTAGAATCACACAAATTTTCACTTTACATTCACTTCATGACTTCAATCAAGTCACCTAAAGGGGAGGAGGGGATAAGGTGGTCTCAAACCACATAGAGCTCATCAATAAATCATAATATAATAGCAAGGTGTCACACACAACCAAATACAATCATATAGCAATTGAATTCATCAATAGTAAATCTGATGTAGAATAAGGGCACACTTAGGTCTATCCTCAACCCTCTTTCATTTACAATGATAGATGTTAGTAAGAGATAGGGGAATGTTAAATAGGTAATGGCATCACATATGAATCACTAGTAGATCCATAAAGAGGGGGAGATGAGGGAAGACATTCTCCAAATGACACTGAGGGCCATATCACAACAAGCACAATAAGTTGGCCAAGCACAAGCTCAAGCTTTGTTGCAACAACAACAAACCGCACAAGCTAGACAAGCTACATAAGCCGCACAGGCTGCCCAAGTTGCACAAGCTACTCAACAAGCTCAAGCTTAGGCACAAGATCAATATCAATCCCAACAATCTCAAGTGTAAAAACAATACCAAGCACAACGAAAAGCAATTCAACAACAAGCCTATCAAAAAGCTTTGCAACAGTACCAAGTACAACAAGGCCCAAAAATAAGCATTATTAGCACAACAACAAAAGGACCAACAACAAGTGTTCTTGGCACAATAGCAACAAGGCCAACAACAAGTGTTGTTGTCACAACATCTATTTCAGGCATATCAACAAGCCTTGATCGTACAAAAAAGTTTGCAGCTACCTCCCACAAACACCCAAAACACCCCACCTATCACTCAAACAATCAAACCACCTCAAAAAACATTCATTCCACCTCTTGATCTACAAAATGATGTGATGGCACAAATCAAATTGCTCTCACAACAAGTGCTAGAGCTCCAATCAAGGAAGACAATGAAAATTCCAAGAAATTTTTGCCCCTATCCATTCGACAAAAACCATTGTGATGGTGTCATTCCCAAAAGGGTTTGAAATCCCTAAATTTGACAAATATCATCGGATGGGTAATCCTGAAGATCGCATCAGGGAATTCTAGGTACATTGTATGGAAGTTGCATATGATGACACATATCTAATACGACTATTCCCTTGAAATATGGTTGACCAATAATGGAATTGTTCTCTCACCTTCCTCCTAGAATCAAAAATTTCCAAGAAGTTGTGGATGCATTCATATATAACTACACATTCAACATTGGCATGGATGTGAGTCTAGAGGAACTATCTTCTCTCAAACAAGCTAAGGGGAAACATTCACATCCTTCTTACAATGATGGAAATCCAAGGCCAACAGGAGCAAGTGGACTATGGTAGAGGAACAAAAAATCTACACTATCATTTCTAATCTTGAAAAAACCTTGTCCTTCCATCTAAAAATGCAATGCATCACCACATATGACTAGTTGATCCCCAAGGCGCTCAACATTGAAAGAGCCCTTATTACACAAGGGGGGACACCCACACATCAAAAATATTAAGATAACCATGCATCAACTAGTTATAACAAAAAATCTCACACATGGGAAAAGAACAAGAATGCCACTAATGATGGTGTTGTTGATGCCAAAGTGGTCATCAATGCCCCAAGGAAAAAACACAGTCATATCAACAACTACAAACCAATAACCAAAACAACACACAAGCCAATGCGGTATCCCAACTACCCAATAATCAAGCGGTCAACAATCTGAGTAATCATGGGGGACCACCCCCACGGAACAAACATCGCCCCAAACAAAAATACACAACCCTTGGGGAATCAATCAAAACTGTCATGAAGAAACTGGTACATGAGAATCTGATTAAAATCCTCATTTATGAGAATTATCAAGAGCCCCAAGTGAAACCACCATGGTATTATGAAACCACCTTTGTGATTTTCATAAAATCAAGGGACACATGATGACTAGTTGCATGAGATTGAAAAATATGATCCAAGACCTTATCGATGACAAAATCATAAATGTTGAACAACTTGCAGGAAACCAAGACCTTAAGATATACATGAATCTAATGCTAGATCACAATAAAGGGAATAACCATGGAAAGACAAAGTATGACAATGTAAACCATGTTTACGATCATGTTGTTGCATCCCTAGATGAATGGGTCACTATTGTTAACGTCAAGGGAGCCGAAGCCAATTGTGGAGTCACTACACATGGTGGCAAGGTTACCATTTATGGACCATCCCAACCACCCAAGGCACCAACCTCTAATATGAAATCCATTCCCAATTGCTATAATGTCTTGGACCAACTGAAAAGAGCCCTTGCTCAGATCTCCATCATGGAGTTACTGAAGATCTCACCCGCACATAGGAAAATCCTAGAAGAAGCATTGGCTTCATCCACTATACCCATGGATCTTGATGCATATCAGTTCCAGGCTATGGTTGCACACATCACCATGCCCCATCTCCTAACATTTTCTAATTAGGACCTCCCAATGCAACCATCTCATAACCGCACACTCCATTTCAAGGTATTGGTCCATAAAAATAAGGTCAAAAGAGTCTTGGTGGATGGGAGTGCAGGTCTAAATATCTGTTCACTCAAGTTGATAAAGAATATGGGATTCTCTAAGGAAATCATTGAAAAAGGTAAAGCTATTACAATCAGGGCATATGATGATCAAAATAGAGTGTCTCAAGGAACTATTCAACTCCCTATTAAAGTAGGGCCAACCATCATGGAAACCACATGCTAGGTCCTTGATCTTGATTTATCTTATAATATCCTCCTAGGGCAACCATGGATTCATGGAATGCAAGCAGTTGCATCTACCTTCCATCAATGTGTCAAGTTTCCCTATCAAAATCAAGAGGTCATAGTCCATGGTGATCCCAAGCCATTATATTATTGTAAAAACCTAGAAGCCAAGTACTAAAAAATACCTCAAGTCCCAAAAAATGATGAAGGCCCTACAACTCCATATGTAGACCCATCTACCTTAGCCTCCACTTCTAAGACAAAGACACTTTCCATTCCTGGCATCTTTGATATCAAATTCATCATCCAAGACAATGGGTGTGGGGATTACAAAGTGAAGAAAAGTTCCTTTGTAATAGGAGAGTTACCTCAATCTCCTAAGTCTCATGGGCAGCCCCATCTGATTGACACATCAGCCCAAACTTTGAAAGCAGACCCTCCAGATTCAGATGTTGGGGGGACCTAAGTCGAGAAGTGGTAGATGAAAAGGACATATCAAGTCTGTTGTACCAAGATGAAAGGCTTGTCCCTGATCTTCCCATGGATGACAATAGCAAAGGACTACAAATAATGCAAGGATGGGGCTACATTAAAAATAAGAAACTCAAGAAAAATGACAATGGTCTTCTAGAGCCTATCATTCCTGTGAAGTGTATAAGGAATCTTGGCCTTAGATGTACTCCTCTGAAGGTAACCATACTTGGAAAAGGTTCCTTGGTTAGAAAAATCAAAGATTCCCCCTCAATTATGGTATCGATTACTTACCCCTTTAAGGACCCCCTCATTGACTTACCCATGCTATTCAAGGATTCCTCCCTTCTCATGATTAGTACCCTATATTTTGAGTCAAACAACCAAACCCATGAGCTAAATTTAGTCTATCCCCAACTCATTGATTACGACCAATGAGGACCACCAATTCTAGACACATTCAAAAATGATGAGGCTCTCTCAGAATTCATGGGATTGTGGGATACGATACCATATGGAGATCAAAAAGTTGGATTCAAAATTGAGCTTGACATGCATGCCTATTATGGGGAAACAATTGAATCCTTCAATCGCAAAAGTGAAAATTTAAGAATAATATCTAGGTCTTTGAGTGAAAACCACACTGTGGCACTCTCAGACCTAAAAATAGTAAAAAAGGGGGGTGCATCAATGGTGAAAATATCTCTGAGGCACCAAAGGATGAGGGATTCAATCTTTCCCTTAGTGCTATTCATCAAGAGAAGTCAGCTATCTTAGCAGAAAATTGCAATCCGGTCAGCCTAGGGATAGAAGAAATGCCACATATTACCTTCTATGTAGAATATCTTTTGATAGAAGAATAGGAACTCCTAGCTACTTTTCTAAGGGAAAGAAAATTAAACTTTTCATGGACCTACGTCGACATGCCTGGTCTTGATCCAAAAGTTGTGGTTCACTTTCTAGCTGTCTATCCAAAAGCAAAGCCAGTATGACAAAAAATGAGAAAGATGCATCCATAAATAGCATTATTGGTCAAGATGGAATTACAAAGGCTCCTTGATGTTGGTTTTATATGACCAATTGATTATCTAGAGTGGGTTTCAAATATTGTACCTATTTCAAAGCCCACTGAGGGCATCCACATCTGCACTTTCTTTAGAGATTTGAACAAATCATGTCCCAACGATGATTTCCCTCTCCCAAACATAGATATGGTTATGGATATGATGGAAAGACATGAAATTATATCACTAATGGACAAATTCTTAGGGTAAAATTAGATCATGATAGCCAAAGAAGACCAGCACAAGACAAATTTCACTTGTCCATGGTGGACATACTACTGGAACATGATGCAATTTAGGTTGAAAAATGTAGGATCCACCTATCAAAGATCTATGATGCTAATCTTCCATGACATGATTCAAAAAACTATGGAAAATTATGTGGATGACATATTTTCCAAGTCAAAGAAATGAAAATATCACATACAGGATCTAAGCTCCATCTTTGATAGGCTAGAAGAGTACAAGGTCAAACTCAATCCAAAAAAGTGTGTCTTCGGGGTACAATCAGACAAGTTACTGGGATACATTGTATCTATGAGAGGACTCAAGATAGACCCTACCAAAGTCAAATCCATTCTTTAGATGGAGGCACCAAGGACATTAAAATAGTTAAGGGGTTTGTAGGGAAGACTCCACTCCATCCACTGGTTTATAGCACAGTTAGTAGATAAGGCTATCCCATTTTCTCATCTACTCCACAAGGGGGTAGCATACAAATGGGAAGAGAAATGTGATTAGGATTTCAACTAAATCAAGTAGTACTTTCTCATGCCACCAGTTCTTATACCACCAATTCCAAGAAAACCATTGATCCTATATATATTAGCAACAACAGTAGCCCTTGGCACTCTCTTAGCACAACATGATGAAAATAGGAAGGAGAAATCTATTTACAACATTAGTAGAACCATGGGGGACACGAGCTGAATTAGACATCCATTGAGAAGGATTTCTTGGAAGTCATGTTCGCCAGAAAAAAAAATCAAACACTATATGTTGGCACACCAGATAAAACTCATTGCCAAGATAGATCCTCTCAAATATTTGCTTTCTAAAGCAATTCTCATAGGGAAAATAGTTAAATGGGTTATGATCTTGACATAACATGACATTGAGTATGTAGAATGAAAGGCCATTAAAGGACAAGCAATTGCAGATCAGCTAGTAGAAGTGCCAATATATTCAGAAAACCCACTTGTATCAAAGTTCCCCAACAAGTCAATCTTTAACCTAAGCATGGTTGATCACTCGAAAATGTATTTTGATGGATCCTACACATAGCATGGTTCAGGAGCTGGAGTCTTCTTCATTACACCACAAGGAGATTGCAAACCCAAATCACATAAGTTATATTTTCCTTGTACAAATAACATTGCAGAATATGAGGCTCCTATCATAGGGCTTAGGATTGTAGTACAGTGGAAGATCATGGCACTCAAAGTCTATGGAGATTCATAGCTTATCATCAACCAAGTAAATGATGAATATCAATCGAAGGATGACAAGTTGAATCCATATAAAAAAATTGGTGCAAAGCCTCAAAGATTTCTTCATTGATATCACATTTGAGAAGATACCAAGAGAAAATAGCAGAGTGGCAAATGCTATGGCAACAATTGGATCACTACTGGATATCCCACGCAATGTCCCAAAGCAAGAATTCCTTGTAGAGTATCTTTTCATACTAGCATTTGAGGTACTAGAGTCTAAATTTTTGTGTGAAATTGTTTGTCCCAGTGATCCTTGGTATCATGATATATGCACCTACTTGAGAATAGGAGTTCTCCCTGCTAATATCACCCCGAACCTTAAAAGAACATATGTTAAGAAGTCATCCGCTTTGTCATCTTAGGAGACACCCTATACCGTAGGAGTATTGAAGGAACCCTTTTACGATGCCTAAACACTTAGGAAGCTTTGATTGGTTTAACCAAGGCACACAATGACATTTTTGGGTCACATTCGAGTGGTATGACCTTGGCTAAGAAACTGCTAAGGACTGGGTACTATTGGCCTACAATGGAGAAGGAAGCTTACGAGTATTTCTGAAGGTGCTTGCAGTTTCAACAACATGGGGATCTCATCCATACACCAACTCAAGAGCTCCACCCGATCATAACACCTTTTCCCTTTTCACAATGGCAGCTTGATCTCATTAGTAAAATCACCCCCACCTCATCTAGTGGATATAAGTTCATCATCACCACCACAGAGTACTTCACGAAGTGGGTAGAGGCAATTCCTATGACCTATATCACATGAAAGAAAATTTCCAAGCTCATCCTGAACTACCTAATTTGTTGCTATAGTGTTCCTCAAGCTATTATCTCAGATAATGAGACACCTTTCAAAAACTAGGATGTTCGAGACCTATGCCAAAAATTCAATATCCAACATTGCTTTTCCACTCCATACTACCCCCAAGGAAATGACCAAGAAGAAGATACCAATAAAAACATCTTAAAAATCCTCAAGAAAACAGTCAATGATGTTGGTTATGATTGAAACCTATAGCGGAATCCCATCTTATGGTCCTATCAAACAAGTATTTGCACACCTACAGGTGCAACCCCATTCTCCCTAGTCTATGGATTATAAGCCATCCTTCCCATTGAGATCGAGCTCCCATCCTTGAGAATATCATTACAGAATCTCATCACTGATGAAGAATATTGGTTGTCACAGTTGAACGAGCTGTAACTATTGGATGAGTGACACATGGATGCCTTAAACCATTTTAAAGTCTAAAAAAACCCTCTCAAGCAAGGGTACAATAAGAAGATTAGGATTTGTACCTTTCAAGTTAGCGAGCTTGTATTGAAGGAGAATCAAAAGAATGTACCAAATCCTGACAACAAGGGAAAGTTTGAACCCAACTGGTTGGGACCCTTCATCATCACAACAAGCTACAAGTCAAGGGAATATCAACTATCCACACCAGAAGGGAACCTCTATAGGAGCCTATGAATAGCTCCCATCTCAAAAAAAATTATGCCTAAACTGGCAAGGTATAAATCCAAAAATCCAAAAAAAATATATATATATAAAAAAAAAAATTAGAAAAAAATGATTGAAAATAGTAAAAAAGAAAACTGTTAGGTCTAGCAAAAACCACTTCGGTGGCACTTTGGGCAAGTGGCTTTGTGAAAATATGGAAAATAGGTACCTTGTGTAAATAAGAACTTCCCATCCACCATGAATCTTTGTGGCTCATTCTGCATCATTCATCCATCAAATTTCCATATCTCCATCTGCATCCAAATTATAGCTTGATCTTGTGTTCGTATCATGATCCCTCCTAGTACTACTTGGCACATTCCCAAGACCATTTTGTCCAACCTATATTAGAGTAGTCTATTGCATCACACTAGGGGCATGTTCCTATACTCGCATCAGATCCAATTCATGTATATTCTCGAGGTCTTGCTTAAAATAAAAATATTCAAAAATATTCAAAAAATTAGAAAATCAAAAAACCCAAAAATAGGTCAAAAAGTTAGAAAAAGTCAAAAATAAATTTGTCTTGTCAAACTGCAGGTCTCTGAACTCTGGACATAGGAAAGGTTGATCTTTGATCATCCCCTAAGACACTTAAGTCAATTCTTTAGGAGTCTATCATAATAAACTAGCAATCCATTTGTTTATATCTCATCAATAAATGATTTTGTGTTAGTCTAACTATGTGGTCTCTACGTGTATAATGTAGGAAAGGATAATCTTTAATCAACCCCTAAGGCCCCTAGGATAGGTCTCTAGGTTAGGTTCTTGGTCAAAATCTCAGAAAACACCAAAAACATTGGAAAATTGAAAATCAAAATACCAAAAACAACCTCAAAACATTTCATAACATCAAAAACATCCAAATATTTGAAAAAAAACCCATTCGTCCCATCTCGATTTCGCCTAAAATAAACATCCACTCATATTAAATCATCATCACCCTCAACCTTTGGTGAGACAATCAGAAACAAGTCTAGCAAGTTACAAAGTGGAAACTCAAAACATCAAGGTCTCAAGTCTAGGTCAGTAGGTAAACAAGTTGGTTAACTCTTAGTACTAATAACTCATCATCTAGTTTGTCCCAAATCATCTGATAACATCATGTCCTAGGATGCATCCTTCCAATAGTGGACATCAACATCAAGCATCACCATAGTTTAGTCTTGGCTAGTGGTATGAATAACATTAGCTTATTTGTTTACTTGATCTTTGTCTTGTTGACTTATCTTATTATGCTCATTCCAATGACCTCTTGATGATGTCCAAATAAAGGGATTTAGAGAGAAAGGAATGGGTCAACGATCATTGTCTTTTGTCGATTGTGCTTGTTGGATAATCTTGTAATATAACCTTGGTCATACTTACTTTGTTTGGTCTGTAGGGAGGATGTTTCAGGTGTCTTGTTGACCACATAGAAAGGCGTGCCTTTCTATGTTTTGGTCTAAGATGTTTGAAATATCTAAACTTTATTCTAAATAGAGTTTCATATGCTAGGTGTGAACATGGATACTCCTATCCAATTTTCTAGTTAAATTCCATCACACTCGGTACAACACCATCTTGGTTCTTTATGCCTTGATGCATCATATCTATGTGTTTTATCAAACATAAGGTAAGTAAGCCCTTTTAAAATACCAATTCCTGATAAGCATCCATCATCATCATCATCATCATCATCTCTAATAAAGTCTTGTAGATCGTGGAATTGTTGGATCCTCTTTTCAGCATCTCATTTCTTCTTTCTTCTCTCTACGCTAACATGGTATCATGACATTCAACCAAACATCACAAATGTGTCCATCATGTATTCATAAACCATTAGCATACATACATCTCATAATCATATCATATCACATCATCCATCTCACATGCATTGCATCATCATTTAAGATGTTTAGGAAAATATAGATTTGTTATTCTCAACATCTTAGTTCATCTCATTTGCATCATCATCATAATTTAGATCTATTAGTCTAAGCATCTCATTACATAACCATCCATACATCCATCTTGAACCTCTTTGTCATGAGATCGACCCTCAAATAGAATTTTTTGCCCAATCTCTCAAGGGGGTAGTGTACCAGTATACTTCTTTTTGTTGGGGCATCCAAAAACGTAAAAAAAAAAAGAAGAATTTTGATCTCAGCAAGGTTATTCTTTAAACCAACACAACAGATACATTGATTCAAAAAGGGTCAAAATGTAGATTCTTAAATTATCCTGAATGATATCATGCATTCGATCCTAATTAACTAACATCGTTTCTTCCTTGATCACGTCCACACTAACCAATTAATTGAATAATCCTTATTTAATTATTTTATCAAGATTCCTCCTTTAATTAAATAAATCAACTTTATTTGATTAAATCATAATTCCTCTTTGATTAAATAAATCAATTTTATTTAATCTCATCCTAATGTTCCTCTTTTGACTAAATAAATCATTTTATTTAATCAAATCCTAAAGTCATCTCCTTTAAATTGAATAAATTAACCTTTATTTGATTTAAATTTAATGTTCTTCATTTAATTGAATAAATTAAACTTTATTTAATTAAATTACTAATTTTCATTATTCCTCTCATTTGATTTAAATAAACCTAAAAATCTAAATCAAATTCCATATCAACTAATTCTATCTAAAGTTAATTAAATCCTAATTAACTCTAAATCTAATCCTCAAATCCTCTAGCTTTTGCAACTTGCACATATAAATCAATTTATTTGATTAATTAATTCTTCTATTTCCATTTAAAAATAGCATCTCTTTGGAATATTCCCTCAATTTTAAATCTCCCTCCTAAAAGGACTTTTCCTCCAACATGGCATTAATAGCTCTTACATATCCTTTTTCCTTGAGCCAAGTGGCATTAACTCATCTTTCAACTCTTCCTCCACAAGACATCCTTTGAATTTCAAATTCCACCTAATTGCATTAATTTTCACATTGATCAAAATGTGCTCCACCTCTCTTCAATAGCATGCTAAAAAGTGGCACAATGCCATTGGTTTATGCTTAGTCCCACATCCTTCCTATTTCTCACTTCTCCATCCCTCTTTTGATGCAGGAGCATCTGGTGGTGTAAGTGCAATCCTGCATCACCCAAAAAAAGAGTTTCATTTCATGTTGGTAGTTTCTTAGATGTTTTTACATTTATAGATACCCTTTTTATCATAATGTAATTCCCAATTTATGGTTTTTCTTTTCTATTTCCGAGTTGGAAGATATTGCAGTTTTAGTCTCCTAGAATTGCACTTGAAAACCTTCCAGGTCAGATTTGAGGCACTAAACAGTCCCGAAATGGCCCCAAAACTTGTCAAAATTGATGTAGCAGATTTCAAACATGTTCTTGACTTTGAGACCTTTCCAATGGTTCAAACGGTTCAAAACATGGAGTCCCGAATCAAAAGTTATGGCTCTCGGAAGTTGGCTCACTTTCTAGAAGATACTAATTTTTGAATGTACTTTTGAAATTTGAATTTCAAGTTGTAATTTTCAGCGCTAGACTGTCAATAACTCAAATTTGAATGTTGTTTTGACTCCTAACTAAAAAAGGGGCTCTATTTATGGGTGGGTTTTTAATTTTTGGGTAGCTTTATGGGGGACAAGTTAACACACTATGAAAATGGGTTATTCTGTAATTTTCTGTAACTCGCATATGTTGTAGAACTTGAGGATTTGAGATCCTCTGCATGTAAGAAGTCCATTTTATGAATAAATAAATTATTCTCTTGTTTTGTGAGTTATTTTTTGTGTCTCGGGTTGCACCCTCGTCAGGTGGTATTAGAGTGAGGTTTTCTTGAGTGTGTGGACAGATCATCGATCATGAGGTTGTTCACACCATGACCGTGGTTGTGGGTTCAATATATTCAAGATTCCTCCAAGAGTGGTGTCTGGTAGGCATGGGGGTGGCAGAGGTGGCATAAATGCTAGTGGAAGGGATCCATTGGCAACTGAGGGTTTCAGATCCCTCTAGAGACAAATTGATGTGTTGCAGGAGCAGTTGAGAATAGGGTTAAATCCGAGGAGAGAAGAAAGTTAGGATGAAGAAGAGGAGAAAGATTCAGATGTAGAAGAGGAAGAAAAAGCAATTGATCAAGATAAAATGTAGCTGATAAGGTCCATTTCAAAGATTGGGAAAAGACTTAGAGCAGAAGTGCCCAGTTATTCCCGAAGTCTAAACCTGGAAGAGTTGATTGACTGGATTAATGAGCTGGAAGAATATTTTAAGTATGAAGAAATAGAGGACCCAAAACGGGTTAAGTTTGCGAAAATGAAACTAAAGGGCCATGCCAGTATTTTGTGAAAGTAGGCCTAGTTGGAGAGGAATCGAAGAGGAAAAGGCAAGATCGTTAGATGGGATCGCATGGTGGAGAAGTCAAAGAAGTAGTTCATACCAGTGGACTATGAGTTAGATCTGCTGAAGAAATTGCAAGGGTTGAAGCAAGGAAGCAGATCTGTGAAAGAGTACACAAAATAATTTCACAAGATGATCATCAGAACAAGCCATGCAGAGGCCAACAAGGAGAAGGTAGCCCATTATCTTAATGGGTTGCAACAGAACATTCAAGAGGAACTGAGATTGGTCAGAATGACCACCATTGAGGATGCATACCAGTTTACTTTGAAAGTTGAAGAGAAGTTGAACTAAATATTTGAGAGCAAGCAAAAAGGTTGAGGAAATCAAAGCGGGAAGGGTAGTGGAAGATGTTCTAGAAGGAGAAATGATGATGACAAGAAAAATTAAGATGTGGGCACCAACCGAAGCTAGAAGAGTGATAACTTCTACCACTCTCATGATCAAAATAGTGGTGATCAAAGAGGCAGAGAACGAGGGAGATCTGGACAAGGATCTAGAAGAGGTGGATTCAGAGGAACATGTTTCTAGTGTGGTGAAGAAGGGAATCAAGCCTATGAATGTCCACAACACCAAGGAAGGATAGAAAAAAGGTGAGAAGGTCATGAAAGGGTTGCGCATGCACATGAGGAAGCCCAATCTGAACATTCAAATGATACTGAAAGGGGAGAAGCCCTAGTGATTAGAAGAGCCTTGGTGACTGAAGAGAAGGATCTAGAACAGAGGAAGAATTTGTTCCACACAAGGTGTAAGTGTGAAGGAAAATGTTGTGATCTCATTATTAACAGTGGAAGCACCGATAATTTGGTGTTAGAGATGGTTACAAAGTTGAAGCTGAAGAGGGAGAGGCATCCACACCTGTTATGCCTTGCATAACCACCCCATTTTATTTTATTTTGGAACAAAATGGGTCCCCCTTTTTCTTTTGTTTTGGTCATCTTTGGTTGTCTGGTTGGGTCTTAGGAGTTCTTGGTTTTTGCTCCTAAGTCTGTTTTTTTTTCCACACAAGGTGTAAGTGTGAAGGAAAATGTTGTGATGTCATTATTAACAGTGGAAGCACCGATAATTTGGTGTTAGAGGAAATGGTTACAAAGTTGAAGCTGAAGAGGGAGAGGCATCCACACCTGTTATGCCTTGCATAACCACCCCATTTTATTTTATTTTGGAACAAAATAGGTCCCCCTTTTTCTTTTGTTTTGGTCATCTTTGGTTGTCTGGTTGGGTCTTAGGAGTTCTTGGTTTTTGCTCCTAAGTCTATTTTTTTTTTCATTTTTCCTGAGGCGGGTCTGGAACCAAATCTAGACACAGAACTATTCAAGGTTTCTAGTTAGGATATGGTTCTGACTCTGACTCCGCCTTTTTCTTTTCTTTCTCCTTTGTTTGGTTGGTTGTTTTTGACTAACCCTTGGGTTGGTCCATCCTTCTATTTGTTGGTTGTTTCCTTGTGTTTTTGTTTGTTTGCTTGCGTGGGATCGGAACTGGGATTGGAACTCACATGGGAAGTTTTCAAGCTTTCCATTTTTTGTTCCCATCCCGACTCCGCTTCCGCTCTCTTTTCTTTCTCACTTTCTTTGTTGTTTGGGCCGAGTCTGGTGTTCGCTTCGGTCCCACTTCCCTTGTTATTTTCCCTTTGTTTGGGACCGGATCAGTAACCAGAATGGAACTTTGAACTTTGTGCAAGTTCCATTTTGGTTTTGTCTCCGCTCTCGTCTCTGTTTGTTGTTTTCGGTCAGTCCTTTTGTCGGGACTGGATCTAGGGATGGATATGAAATAGGGAACTTTGTGTAGTTTCTTTATCTTGTTTCTAACCTAGCTCTGCGTCTGCCTTACCTTTTGATGTTTCGTTGATTAGACTTAACTTTCTGTTCGCATCATTGGCTCCGTCCCTGATCTACCACATTTATGGCATTAAATGCAACCTGTTGGCTTGCGTGAATTATGGATTAAAGGTTTAATTATGCTTAAACTACCTCATTGTTGTTATTATGTGAAGTGTTTAAGTGAATTATGACTAGGAAACTCTTGAGAGAATTTATTTGATCGTGGGGGCAAATTGTGGAGCGAATCTTGGCGAATTTCTGGTCAATCCTAAGGAGCGTTTTGAGATAGGTTTCTTTTTCTTTTTCTCTCTTCCATTTTGTTCTTTCATTTGTGTCATTTTAGCATATTTGCAGGAGGGTTTATTCTGTGAAATTTTTTTCTCAGATGGTCTTTGTTTCTGTTCTTTTTGTTCGGGTTTTTTTGGTTCTTTCTTTCTTTTCCATCCCATTCTATTTTTGTTGGGTTTGTGTTTCTGTTTGTCATTTGTGGTTTGTTTTTTGTTATGTTGTTGCTTTTGTGATAGGTCTATTTTGTGATGCTCTAGTTTTGACTATGGTTTCAATTTTGAAGGGGTTTCCTTGGTCAAGTAATGAATTTCATTTTGAGACCTTGTTCTTGTTTTATCGCGCTGGTTTGGGGTTGTTCGTACTAGTTTCTCGTCGTGCCCTACTTTTTGCAAATAGGGTATTGGGCGAATTAGGGTTTCACAATATAACTTGTTCATGGTTTTAATGACTTCTGTATGGAGGAGTTGTTGGAGGTTTAAGTTATGCCATTTCTAGTTTCTGTTGGGGGCCATATGACCTAGGGTTTATTCATTCATGTGACCACCTTGTTTTAAATACTCTCTATCTGCTTGAATTGATCCACTCCCATTCCTTAAATTATGATGTCACTATCTTTACTCTTGGTCAGAACCGGGTCCAGGGAGGAAGTTGAACTTGGTAACTATCTTTTGTTTCTGGTCTGATTCCCATTTTGGTCTCGCCTTCGATCATGTTTTGGTTCTCATTCTGGTCCCGCCTCTTACACTTTTTGTTCTGTATCCAGTCCTGATCTTGGCCTTGCCACATGATATGAAACATTGTCTATGCCTAATGCTTCTATGATTCCGCCTACGATAAAGGCATAGGCTGAGCAAAATGTTATCTTAGGAGGATGGAACAGTGATTGTATGAGTGACTAACTTAGATGTTTTGTTCATCTAATACAGGATATTGTTGTAGGTATTAAGAGATTTCTGGAGCATCAGATGAGGCCTCCCAAAGGAGCCATCCAGGTGAAACTTCATGGTAGGGAGTTAGGCGAAAGAAGATCAAAGTGGAGCAGCTCTTGTATACCTTGAGGTGTAAGCATAGGGAAGCCATCCTCACGGCTAGCAAAATTGACTCTAACTAGACTGACATAAATGACACCAACATGGGTCCTTTCAACTAGATCAAGAGTTGAATGAGGAGACATTCACTAAAGAGCAGATCACAGGAAGGACATAAAGGATTGTTCAATCCGAGTTGGCACATGTTGCACTCTTCCCCCTGTCTATTAAATGTCTGGAGTTGATTCTTGTAGCAGTTGGAGCATATAACCCTGCTACTAGGCAGTGTGTGGATGTGAAGCGTAATGTCATTATTGACTTCACGCCTCAAATGATCAAGTTCATGTTTCATATACCTGATCCCAAGAATCCTAGGCAATTAAATGAGGCAGATGCATTGAAGCTTTACAGTGATAACAAGGAGAGGAATAGACTTCACATGAATAAGACTTGGATGAGGGTAGAGATGAAGTCTCTGATCAAGCTCCCAGACTAGCATAAGAGGGCAGACTTTAGTAAAGAAATTGGGTATATAATCATGTTCCTCTCTAGGGTGTTTGGGAAAAGGGATGCTTCACTATTTAAGGAATGGATGTTTCCTTTTATCGAAGCTATTTTGGATGGAAGGAAATAGTTTGATTGGTCAATGATAGTGTCTGATAGCATTCACAATCAGATGATAAAAGTAAGAGAAACCAAGCATTTCTTTATGACTTCCTATGTAGTCTATGCAGGTGCTCGAGTGGGGATTTTTCTGGGACTTCAAACTGTGGGTATATTAGGAGAAGCCCAAGAACAAAAGAAGGTATGGGAGTATTATACCCAGCTCACCTTGCAGGAATTAGAGCAACATTATAGAAGGGTAAATGATTCCCTTCTTTATGTCATAATAACAAACTTAATGGTGATGTTGGGTATAGACTTAGCAGAGAGGCAATGGATTTTGTGAATGAATGAGGAAATTGGTTTATCCAGTACCCCACATTCACCTATTTTAGGTTAGCAGGCTTTGATGGTCATCCCCATTTGCTACCTAGGTGTTGTGGTGATAAAATCATCCTAATGGAGTTTATTTATCAGGCCTTGGCTGTGAATCTTTAGTTTAGCAACAAACACCAGACTGGGTGCCATAAGTTTCTGATGAAGCTGGGGGCCTTTTGCTGTCCACACATTTAGGAAGCCAAGATTGTTTGTGATGAATTAGTCTATTTGACGTTGGGCTTGTACACTGCCAGGAAATGCTATGACCCAAAACACAAGATGAAGGCTTTGCTCCCTAGTGTCTTTGAGAAGCACTTCAATTTGTTGGAGGATTTTTGGGAGGACATCTAAGATGAATATGATTTTAGGAGGAGGAATTATGAAAGGATACCCATCCCACTCATGATTGAGTTTGGGATAAAAGAAGAAATTCCTGACACATTATCCGATGATGTGATAGTTTTGGATCCTAGGTATGATGCAAACAAGGTTGGAACTAAGGATCTTGATCCAATAGATTAGAGTGCATATGAGACCATTGACATAATGTAGATTGCAAGACCGGTACTTGATAGGAGTATTCAATGGGTGAGTTTGAGAGCTAATCAGACCAAGGCTACATCATCCAAGAAGAGGAAGGCTGCAGGTACCGCCCAATGATATAAGAGGGAAAAAAGGATGGAACCTAAGGAGCCTTTAGATTTTATGCCTTCTAGTACACAAGAAGAGGAGGTGGTTCCTCAAGACCTTGTAGAGGTATAAGAAGATGAAATAACTGCGGAGGTGGGTGTTTCTGCATCTGCTACAGGGGAGGTGTCTACTCAACCCTCCAATGAACAAGAGTTGGGTCAAGAATTACCAAAGGGAGCTCTCCATGATGAAGTAGAGGTTTTAAAACAAATGGAGGATCAGATTGAGATACATAATATTGAAACAGATTCAGAAAAGACTACATCTAATAAAGAGCATCTGACTTTGACATCTTTGGATATGACAGATGATGCAGGGACTTAGCACATATTAACTAAAGAAGATCAGTGGAAACTCTTTGAGGATTCTAAAAGGGAAGCTGATGCTAAGGCACAAGCTAAGGCATCAGCTAAGCAACAGGAGGAGGAGGCCAAGACACAATTTGACTTGGCAGCCAAGAAAAGGGAGTTGGAAGATAAGGTGAAGGTTGATGAGTTAGCCCAATAGCAACAACAAAAGGAGCAAGAGCTTAAAATTCAAGAAGAAAGGGATAGGTTGATAATGCAACATAAAATTCATGATCTTGAAGAAGAAAAGGCTCAACAAAGAAGAGAAAAGGAAGATATTGAAGTTAAACTCAAGGAACAAGAGGAGGCATATAGGAAAAGGGAAGAGCAAGAATGCTTGAAAAGGGAAAGAGAGGCTACTGAGATTGTTGAACATGCGAAGAAGTCCAAAGAGGCATGGGATTATGTTGAAGAATTGAAAAAGAAGCGAGATGAAATGTTGGAAAAGAATAAAGAGGAAGAGGAATGTTTAAAGAAGGAGCTGGAAGCTAAGAGGCTACAAGATCAAAAGGATAAAGAGGAAGCAAAAAAGCTAGCACATGAAAGGGAGAAAAGTGATCAAAAAAATGTGCAAGAGGTTGATTCTCAACAAAAGCTTACATTATTGCAACCTCTATCTTCCACTACTATTGCTTCCTCTTCATCCCAGACAACCACTACTCTTATTGCTCCTACTTGGCTAAAATTGGACTTAGAGAGAAAACAAGTTGTTCAACCACAGCCATTGAACTGGGAAGAAATGATCAAAGAAATTGGGAAAGAGAAACCAAAGAAGAAGACCCGGGTTCTTCACTCCACTAGGCTCACTAATGCTAGAGAGATCATTGTTGAATGTGCCATACCTATAATTGAGAAGAGCCATGATGACATGCAAATCACTGATTATCAGTTGGGGGCGGTAAATTTGGGAAAGCCTTTAAGAAATCAACAAATGAGTTTGATTGATATTGTGGCCTCTTCAACCAAAACCTGAATGATCAAGGATAAGCAAAGGAAGGATGAGCTTAAGGCTTAGTTGGATCAGCTCCATGGTTTCTTGAAAGATGTTTCCAGTGCCATTTCTCAATAGGCTGCTCCTCCTGAATCCCCAGTTTTGTTAACAAAGAGGGAGGTAGATGATTTGATTTAGATGAAAAGCAAGGTGGGGATGATGGATAAGTGGTTGGATAAGCTCAACCAAGAGGTTGATGATGTTCTTGTTGAAGGCTCTAAGATTCATAAGGCTGCTCTTGAGTTAGCAGAGGATCTGGACCAACAAACTAAGGATTTGGACAAGCAGGATGATGAATATAAGGAATATGTTAAAACGCTTGAGGACATCAACAAAGTGCCAAAGTCCACCTTGTTAGAATATTTAGTTCTTGAGCTTGGTAATGAAGATTTTGTAGAGAAAACTGTGAGCATCATAGGATACAAGTCAAGGGCTATGCATGGACATCAAGAAGAAGTTCGGGAAATGACAAAGGACTTGAATCAATAGATGATTGAGTTAGAAGTGGTTGTGGCCATTTTGATCAACTTAGATTCCTCCAATAAAGAAGGCTTGTCATTGGATAAACTAAGTGAGAGATGGAGGAGTAGATTTGAAGAAATCATGCAAAAAGGAGATGATGGGGAGAGTTTATTGCTAGACCAGTTTATGGATATCTGGGAGGAGGTAAGAACTGCTAGAAAGGATCTAATCAAGCTAAAGGAGATGCAAAACCTAGTTTATGCAGAGTTTGAAAGAATCAAATTTCAAGGTGGTTGGTTGTATGGGCTAGATTTGGATACTCTTTAGCAGATATTCTCCAGTTTTTATGAGTACATCCTTGAGCAGTCAGTGCAAAAGTGATTGATTCTTTGCATCATACTCGATCTATTCTTCTCCTCTTTTTGTGGATTTTGACATAAGTTCTACTCTGAGTGTGATCTGTGGGTTTCATCCTCCTTTTTGGGGTATCAGATTTCCTTTTGTACAATGGAGTGATCAACCTTGAAAGCTGGGGTTGTTGATTCCACTTCTATGTTCAGTTTCAACTCCATGAATTGTGGATTTTGATTAATTATTGAGAAAATAGTGCATGTGGCACCCTATATGTATTTTTAGAGTCTACTTTGTAAAGGTCAGCTAATTGAAGAAAGATCAGCCACCTGAGGATAGAAGATAGAAACTAGATCTAGGATTTCAATGTTTTAGAAAGATGCTCTGGAAAGTTTAGTAAAAAGCTTGATTATTTTACAGTTTTCATATGTTTTCATGTGATATTTTAAAAGTTTGGATCCATTTTGATAAGGTTAATGATATATGATTAATCCATACACCAGCGGTTTGTTGTGCTTAATTGTTCTTTATTTGATGAAAGTCAATAGAAGGAACTGGATTCAAGGTCATATCATTGGATTATCTATGAATTAAATTGTTATTGTATTCATTTGATATGTGTTTTGGATGATGAGTGAATGATTTATTTGAAGTAAGTTTAGTGAACGTTGATGATATCTAAATTAGCATTATGGATGTATGCAGTAGCGTAGTTTATTCTATGGATTGCATCTTGTTGTAGTTGTGGTTAGGTAGAATGAACACTCATTGTTGATCTGCATGTTTGGATACATAAGGATTTTATTCATGTTTCTCTGATTTAAAGCTTTGTTCCATATTTTTTATTATTATATAAAACCCCCCAAATGTGAACTACCTGATGTTATGCATTCTCATTCTTCGTTACCAGCAAAGGCCCCTTGAACATTATGGTTATATCAACCACTGAGTGAAATCAGCATAATTGAGAACCAATTACCAGGATCTTGGGAGTTAGATCTCCATGTGTTATCTTTCTCTTTCAAGAGAAATAGAATAGTAATATTCTATTTAATGTTGTTGTGCTGTTTTGACCATCAATAGATATGGTGCTAGAAGGAGGGCCTGAAGAACAATCTGGCTCACATTGGGTCATTCTCACCAGATAGGTTTGAGAGAGTTCTTAGATCTTCTCAGAATCCTAAATTATTTATTGAACTCCAAACCCCTGTTGGGCATAGGCCCCAGGCTCATAGATTCTTGATCCAACCTTTATCACCACCGATCACCCCACCTAGGTTTCCACCAAATCCACCTACGCCACCTCACCGACCACCTTCACCCATTCCACAACTGGCTCCACTTGTATCACCACCAAGACCTATGGATTACTTCATTAATAACCCTTCACCATTAGAGACTATCCCTGGAGGTATACACGATCTCACAAAGAACCCAGAGAGGTTCTGTCCTAAGTACATGCATGGGGAGTCAAGAAGTGCTGAGGAGCATGTACAGGTATTTAAAGATGATGTACCCATCCTCAGGTGGCACATTAGGATGTTGTGTGCAGATTGTTTCCCTATTTTTTGGGAGACATGGCATACAATTGGTACCTAAACTTACCCCAAGGGTCGGTTCTAAGTTGGACAGATTTAGAGAACACCTTCATCAACCAGTTCAGGGTTTATGTAGACCCTGCTATCCTTTACCACCATTTTTCCACTATAAGGAAGGAACACCATGAACTGCTGACTCTATTCAACACCAAGTTCTAGAGGATGTACCGAAGGTTGCAAGATCCTTACCTGGTGGATGAGAACATTGCCATCTTGGCATACTTAAGGGTTGTGGACCCTTTGATTGGATTGTTCTTGAAAAGGACATATCGTGCTAATGAAACTAACTCTTTGGCTAAGGTATATCATCTCCCCATTTAGTTGCAATAATAGATTAGTCTGAAAAGAGAGAGTCTAGGAGGAGTTCTCCCTCCTATAGGATACCAAATGTCCAATCCGCCCCCTCTATTCAATACGGTCCCAGGGATGTCCTATTCCCAATACAGACCCATGTCCAAATTCCAAGGTTCACTTCCCTTGCCATTTTTTTATAATGGTCCCCAGGATTCCTTCCAGCAAAATCAAAATTATCAAAATCAAGCTGGAGGATCAAGTTCAGTTAATCAATCTTTTGCTGTGAAGAATGTAGAAAGTGAAAAGACTCTCCAACTGACCAACGAGATGGAGACTCTCAATAAGACACTATCTCATATGTCTAATGACATGGCTCAACTCATACAAAATCCCCCTCAAAACTAGAACCAAGGTTTTTAGAATCAGGGAGGATATTCTAATCAGGGTGGTTATCCTAACCAAAATCCTAGTCAGAACTATAATACCAACTAGAACACCAATAGGAATTTCTAGAACAAAAAATCCTCTAATCAAAACAATCAAAATCAGAATAGAGGATACAATCAAAGGCCTAGCAACAATAGGCCATGGAATACTGGACCCAATAACGGAGGAGTTTCCCAAAATTATCAAGCGGGAGATGAGAAGCCACACACTACTAATGTGGCAGACCTCAACCTTATGACTAATTGGTGTCGACTACATGATAGGTCCATTCTGAGGTAAATTGCCCAAAGATGGAAAAAATGGTTAAGATAGCCCAAGCTGATGCTCCATTCGACGGTGCATCTAACAAATCTGGTGGATCAACGGATACTGCCATGGCATATGATATCTTTGAGGAAGAACTTCCATTTCCCAACCAAGAAGAAAATGAAGTAGTGGAAGATGTGTATGATGCCCAAGCCTTACAAACCAAGGGGGCATTTCCTTAGAAATCAGAACAGAGGGCCATTCACGACCTCTTCCCCTCCTAATAACATGGTCCCCCCAAATCAGAATGCTGATAATAATCCACCACCACCAAAGGGGCCATCTGATTCTCAGAACAAAGGTAATTCATTTTCAATTCCTAAATATTAGGTTAAGAATGATTCAAAATTTGATTTTATTATAGAGATGCAGAGGTAGAAGACTTTAATGTCTTTCTTTGATGTTCTGAAGTGGTGCCCTGCTCAAAAGGAAATCTTGTTGAAACCCCTGGGGGAAGCAGATAGGTCAAGAGGAAAAGAAAATACGACTCCTACTAATGAGATGAATGCAACTCTCTAAAAAGGTAAGATTGGTACTCCACCTTTCTTGCTAAGTTTGAGAATTTTTGGAAAGAATTTACATAACTGTTTGCTGGACTCTGGGGCATCAAGGAATGTCATGTCATTTTTGATTTGTAGGAAGTTAGGTCTGATCCCACTCCAGAAAAATAAAAAGGTTATCCAGTTAGATAAAACATAAGTTAATGTAGTAGGAGAGCTTAAGAACATCCATTTACAAATTGGATGCGATCCAAGGATCCAAACTTATGTGGATGTCCAAGTCACAAATATCCCATAAACCTATGGTATGCTCTTGAGCAAAGACCTAATGAAAAGTCTAGGTGGATATTTGTCTTTGGATTTCTCACACATGTGGCTGCCATGGAAAGGAATAGCAAGCCAGATAAAAATTGAAAGTGAGCCCAGACTCAAACATATGATTACTGAATATGATTCCCCTAATGAGGTAGCCTATTTTGAAACCAAGATAGGAGTTTACAAGTAGGAGGAAATCATGACCTTTTCAGTACTTCATTCTGATGGCTCACCCCTTTCACAACAAAATGACCCAATGGTTATTGTTAATCAAAAAATCCTAACAAGGAAATTACAATAGGATAGGCTAGTATTGGGAGAGGAGGTCGATATGTGGAGTCTCCTACTTCCTAATTGGTGTAGGGTGCATTACCAGAATCACTCTGAATTAACTTGCCAACCCTGTGTGAACATTTTAAAACATGTCTCCAAGCTAGAAGAAACTGATGAATGCCAACCCTAGAACCCTACTAATGAATTTCCATTTCAAGCTAAGGATGCAACCATCCTTATGAGAGTCAGCTATGCTCAGAGGGAATCATCTTCTCAACTCGAGCAGACTCAGGTTCTATGTTATGAATTATCACTTGAAACTAAGGAATCTCAGTCTGTGCCAATTACACTTACCCCAAAAAAACTTCCAATTCCCAAGGAATTGGTGACAAGAGTAATAAATCATGACCTAGCTCAAGGGGAGGTTTAGGAATCACTTCTTGAACAAATTTTCAATTCAGGGGAATATTTTGATAAACTGTGCCCCTAGTTGCCTTCAACTACTGATGATCAGCACCAGTTTGAGCCGCCATATACTTCTGTCAAGCAAAAGAATGTAGGCCAAAAAAAGAAAGAGACCCCAGCCCCATATCAATTATGGATCTTAAAATTTGATGGCTCCAAGTCCAAATCAGGAAGTGGAGCAGGGGTGGAATTAACCAATCCAAAGGGTAAGACTTACTTTGCTTCCTATAGGCTACAGTTTGGTTGCACAAACAATGTGGCAGCGTACAAAGCACTTGCTAGGGGCTTAATGTTTTCTCATCAAAAGAAGGTCACATCTCTTATGGTGATGGGAGACTCTGAAGTAATTGTCAAACAGGTTCGCAGCCAATATACCTACCATAATAAAAGATTGGCTTATTACAAAAATAGGGTTTGGAATCTATTCAAAGATTTTGATGCTTTCGGAATTACTCTGATTCCTAGGGAGAAAAATCAGATTGTAGATGCTTTGGGAGTTATTGCTAGTGCTTTGGAGCCCATGCAAGACTCCAAATTGAAAAGATTTTCAGTTGAGCTAGTTTCAATCCCAGTAGTCCCTGATAATGTTAAGAATTTTCTAGTCTTCAAGGACAACCAACACATACTTGCCTTCTTGGCAAGTTCATATGTCTTTGAAGGATAGATCATAGATGAATCAGATAGAGATTAGGGAGAATGGGACCCTAAAGATTGTGATACGGAAGGAGTAATGAACTTAAAGAGTAACAACATCCCCAAGGTGATGGTAGCCTTAGAAAGGATATTTGATGCTAAACCTCAGGCTCGGGAGAGAGTGCCAAGGCAAAGTGAAGGAGGGAAGTATGAATCCATTAATTTGGTTGTTTCGGGCCCCAAAAGAAATGTCCTTATAGGCAAGACCTGCCCTGAGGAAATAAAAAATGAGATAATTAAGGTGTTAAAAGAAGATATTGCTGCAATTTCCTAGAGCTATGAAGATTTGAAGACTTTTGACACCTCTGTGATCACACACACAATACCACTAAAGCCAGAAGCCAAGCCCTTTCATCAAAAGTAGTGCCCAGTCAATGCTTTGATTGAGCCTTTAATACAAAAGTAAGTGCAAAAGATCTTATCAACAAGAATCATTTTCCCAGTAAGGCATTCCATGTGGGTTGCCAATCTAGTTCTAGTGTGTAAGAAAAGTGGGAAGATCAGGTTGTGTGTTCATTTTAGGAATCTAAACAAGGCCTCAGAGAAGGATAACTATCCACTTCCTTCTCTTGATGAGGTATTACAAACCATTAATGGGTCCCAGATAATGTCATTCTTAGATGGCTATTCTGGGTATAACTAGGTGCTTGTCAGTCATGAGGATAGGATGAAGACTTCCTTTACTAAAAAATGGGGAACATTTTCCTATAGACGCATGTTGTTCAGCCTCATTAACGGTGGAGCTACCTTTCAGCATGCAATGGATGTGGCCTTTAAGGATTTGATAGATAAGTGTATTATATATGTAGATGACTTGATAATATTTTCCAAGAAAAGAAAGGATCATGTTGTTGATTTAGCAAAGGTCCTTAAGAGATGTATCAACTATGGAATATCTCTAAATCCCAAGAACACGTCTTTGGAGTTTCTGAAGGGAAACTTCTAGGGCATGTGATATCTGAAAAGGGGATAGCAATAGATCCTGATAGAGTTGAGGCTATTTTGAAATTGATGATGCCAGGTAGTAAAAAGGAGATGAGGTTCTTCTTCAGGAGGATTAATTTCATAAGGAAGTTCATAATAGGGTTTGCAGGAATTGTCAAACCCCTCAATGAGATGATGAAGAAAGATGCTAAAATTGAATGGAGTAATGAGGCTAAATCTGCATTTTTGCAGATCAAGCAATCGATATCTGAGGCACCAGTCTTGACCAGCCCAGATTACCTAAACCCCTTTTATAATTATTCATTTTCATTTGATCATTCATGTGCATCAGTCGTAACACAACGCAGAGGTGAAGGAGATGAAAGACCAATTTCCTTCATGAGCTTGCCATTCAAGAATGCAGAAGTCAAGTACCTACTCTTGGAAAAACAAGCCTTTGCATTGATACGAGCAATAAAAAAGTTTAGGCATTACATTTTGAGGAGCCAAGTTATTGCTATAGTGCCTAATCCAGTGATTAAGTCTCTCCTTATGCAAAGTGAACTGGGGGAAAGAAGAGGAAAATGGATGGATATCCTACAAGAGTATGATTTAGAGATCCATCCAATGAAACTTTTCTGAGGACAAGGTTTATCAAAGGCCATGGCAGAGGTTGACAAGAATATTACCTGTTAGCATTATACTATGCACTCATTTACCAAGGACCCATGGTATACTGACTTGATCTTCTTCCTTCTAAATAACAGATGCACATAAGGGATGAATGCTACCCAGAGAAGGGCACTAAGGATCAAGAGTGCTCATTACATGCTCAAAGGAGGGGCTCTATACAGAAGAAATTATGAGGGAGTGTACCTGTGATGTCTAGACCAACAAGAAGCGAAGCATGCCATGCCTGAATTCCATGGTAGGCATGGCACATGACATAGGTCAACAGACTCTTTGGCTCATCAAATCCCGAGGTCAGGATATTATTGGCCCCATGTTTTCAGGGATGCACATCAACATGTCAGGACATGTCATGTTTGACTTCTGCATCGAAGGAGCGTAATCCAGCCATGCCTCTACAACCAGTATATGAGGTAAGACCATTTTCCCAATGGGCACTAGATTTTGTTGGGGTAATTAATCCTAATTCTTTTGTAGGACATAAATTCATCCTAACTACTACAAACTATTGCACCCGTTGGACTGAGGCTCAACCATGCAAGAACAACACCACTGAGGTGGTTATCAAATTTCTCACTGAAAACATTGTTACCAGGTTTGGAGTGTCATTTTCCCTAGTATGTGATAATGGCTCTGCCTTTTCATTTGCTGAATTTATACAATGGGCTTACGAGCATAAAATTATCTTGAAGTATTCCTCTAACTGCTATCCTTAGGGAAATGGTGAAGCAAAATCTACTAACAAGAACTTGCGAGAAGTGATAAAGAAATTACTTGAAAGTAATCCTAGAGACTGGCATACCTAGTTAAGATTTGCCTTATGGGAAGATCTAACTCATATTAAGGTTGCTCTAGGAAGTTCCCCTTTTAAACTAGTTTATGGCCAAGATCCAGTTTTCCCCATACACTTACAGATACCTATTCTTAATTTCATGTAGGAGTTTTATACAAGAGATGACCGGATTTAGGTAAGACTAAATAATCTTCTAAACATGGAAGAATAGAGAGATGTTGGTCTACAATAGTTTTTCAAGCATCAAGTTGTTGTCAAACATTGGTTTGACAGAAGAGCTAAGTTTAAGGCATTCAGAATCTCAGATCTGGTGTTCTTGTGGGACAAGGCCAAGGAGAAAAAGGGTCATCATCAGAAATTTGATAGACTCTGGCTAGGTCCGTATCAAGTAGCCGAGATCTTGGGTGAGAACGCTTTTTGTTTGAGCACCTTGACGGGAGAACCTATTCCATTTCTAGTCAATGGGAAGTTTCTCAAGCATTACTTCAGCTCATAAAGGTTTGAGTTTCTGAATTGGTTGTATATATGTATTTTGTGTAATTACTAGTTCTTTCCTTCCTTTTTGTTGTTTGTTTGTTGTTTCTTTCTTTCTTTTTCTTTCCTTTGTTGTTTTGTGTCTATTTTTGTCTTCTTTGGGAATTCTCTTTTCTTTCCATCCTAAAACATTTGGGTTGTTATTCAAAGAATGCTTTAGGCACTAGGAGAGAAATTGGTATAGGCATTTTTGGGCATATGTGTAAAAATATTTTATTCTAAAGCTCATGCCTTATGGTCATTTTTGCATGAGTCTGAAGGTTATTAGGAGTAAGGTATATTGTAGATAACCTCCTAAATTATCATTGAAATCTGTCACAAAATAGATAAAACATCCGACTATAAATTGCCTATTCATCTCAGGGTGATTATATCTTTGATTCAAGTGAAAAATTTGTTTCCCCAAAACTATCATCGGATCCACTATAGTTCTCAACCCACATCTCAGACTATTAAAGTCTTTGTATTGAGGAGGTTTTTGAAAATAATTTTCACAAGTAAGGCCTATAAAAAAGAAAAAGAAAAAGAGAAGCACTACAATAAAGGAAAACTCAATACTAAATGGGTAATTCAAGTATCTCTATTGGGGCTATGGATGTCTAACTGGCAGTAGAGCAATGCTTTGAGAGAACTAGAGGTATCTCCATCGGGGCTATGGACGCCTAACTAGAAATAGAGCAATACCTAGGATTTCATTGCATGACAGTTGAAGGACTCAACTCATGTAGCTTGGATCGTAGATATAGTTGTTTAGGTGTGGAGAAAGATCAAATAAAGAAGGATGCACCATAAGCATGCACACACTCAGATTCAAGCAGTAGTTTATGTTGGTTCTACATCTGAGATTCCAGCTCAACTTTACTTAAATATTATGATCAAACTTAAGTTAACATGTCTCATGAATTATAAGTTTTGGGGTTATTGAATTCTTCAATATCTTAAAAATGGGTAAACCATTTTCCCGAGCCGAGTCGCCATCTGTTATGCCTTGCATAACCACCCCATTTTATTTCATTTTGGAACAAAATGGGTCCCCCTTTTTCTTTTGTTTTGGTCATATTTGGTTGTCTAGTTGGGTCTTAGGAGTTTTTGGTTTTTTCTCCTAAGTCTTTTCTTTTTTTCGTTCTACCGGAGGTGAGTCCGGAACCGAATCTAGACATGGAACTATTTCAAGGTTTCTAGTTCGGATACAGTTCTAACTCCGACTCCGCCTTCTTCTTTTCTTTCTCCTTTGTTTGGTTGGTTATTTTTGACTAACCCTTGGGTTGGTCCATCCTTCTGTTTGTTGGTCGTTTCCTTGTGTTTTTGTTTGTTTCCTTTTATGGGATCGAAACTAGGATTGGAACTCACATGGGAAGTTTTCAAGCTTTCCATTTTTTGTTCCCGTCCCGACTCCGCTTCCACTCTCTTTTCTTTCTCATTTTCTTTGTTGTTTGGGCCGAGTCTAGTGTTTGCTTTGGTCCCACTTCCCTTGTTCTTGTGTTGTTCTTTTCCCTTTGGTCGGGACCAGATCAAAAACTAGAATGGAACTTTGAACTTTGTGAAAGTTCCATTTCAATTTTTTCTCTGCTCCCGTCTCCGTTTGTTGTTTTCGGTCGGTCCTTTTGTCGGGGCCAAATCCGAGGTTGGAGATGAAATAGGGAAATTTTTTTAGTTTCTTTATCTTGTTTCCAACCTGGCTCTGTGTCTGCCTTACCTTTTGATGTTTCGTTGACTTGACTTAACTGTCTATTCGTGTCGTTGGCTCCATCCCCGATCTACCACATTTATGGCATTAAATGCAGCCTGTTGGCACATGTGAATTATGGATTAAAGGTTTAATTATGCTTAAAATGCCTCATTTTTGTTATTATGTGAAGTTTTTATGTGAATTACGGCAAGTAAACTCTTAAGAGAATTGATTTGATCATGGGGGCGAATTGCGAAGCGAATCTTGGCAAATTTCTGGTCAATCCTAAGGAGCATTTCGAGGTAGGTTTCTTTTTTTTTTCTCTCTTCCATTTTGATCTTTCATTTGTGTCATTTTAGCATATTCACAGGAGGGTTTATTCTGTGAATTTTTTTGCTCGGTTGGTCTTTGATTCTGTTCTTTTTGTTTGGTTTTGTTTTGTTCTTTCTTTCTTTTTCATCCCGTTCTGTTTTTGTTGGGTTTGTGTTTCTGTTTGTCATTTGTGCTTTGTTGTTTGTTCTATTGTCGCTTTCGTGACATGTCCATTTTGATGTGCTCTAGTTTTGACTAGGGTTTCAATTTTGAAGGGGTTTCCTTTCTCAAGTAATGAATTTCATTTTGAGACCTTGTTTTGGTTTTATTGCGTTGGTTTTGGGTTGTTTGTACCAGTTTCTCATTGTGCCCCAGTTTTTGCAAATAGGGTATTGGGTGAATTATGGTTTCATAATATAACCTGTTCATGGTTTTAATGACTTCTGTATGGAGGAGTTGTTGGAGGTTTAAGTTATGCTATTTCTAGTTATCGTTGGGGGCCATATGACCTAGGGTTTATTCATTCATATGACCGCCTTGTTTTAAATTTTCTTTGTTTGCTCGAATTGATCTGCTCCTGTTCCTTATTATGATGTCACTATCTTTACTCTTGGTTAGAACTAGGTCTGGGGAGGAAGTTGAACTTGGTAACTATCTTTTGTTTCTGGTCTGATTCCCATTCCGGTCCTGCCTCCGATCATGTTTTGGTTCCTGTTCTAGTCCCGCCTCTTACACTTTTTGTTTTGTATCCAGTCATGATCCCGACCCCACCACATGATATGAAACATTGTTTATGCCTAATGCTTCTACAGTTCCACCTCTGATAAAGGAATAGTTTCACCAAAATGTTATCTTAGGATGATGGAACAGTGATTATATGATTGACTATCTTAGATGTTTTGTTCATCTAATACAAGATATTGCTGGAGGTATTAAAAGATGTTAGGAGCATTAGATGAGGCCTCCCAAAGGAGCCATCTAAGTGAAACTTCATGCTAGGGAGTTAGGCCAAAGAAGATCAAAGTGGAGCAGCTCTTGTATACCTTGAGGTGTAAGCATAGGGAAGCTGTCCTCACAACTAGCAAAATTGACACCGACTGGACTACATAACTAACACCAACTTGGGTCCTTTCAACTATCAAGAGTTGCATGAGGAGACATTCACTAGACATCAGATCATGTGAAGGATAGAAAGGTTTGTTCAATCTGGGTTGGCACATGTTGCACTCTTCCCCTTGTCTATTCAATGTCCGGAGTTGATTCTTGCAGCAGCTGGAGCATATAACCCTGCTACTAGGTAGTGTGTGGATGTGAAGGGTAATGTCATTATTGACTTCACACCTCAAATGATCAAGTTCTTGTTTCATATACCTAATCCCAATAATCCTAGGAAATTAAATGTGGTGGAGGCATTGAAGCGTTACAGTGATAACAAGGAGAGGAATAGACTCCAGATGAATAAGACTTGGATGAGGGTAGAGAAGAAGTCTCTGATCAAGCTCCCAAACCAGCATAAGAGGGCAGACTTTAGTAAAGAAATTGGGGATATAATCATGTTCCTCTCTAGGGTGTTTGGGAAAAGGGATGCTTCACTATTTAAGGAATGGATGTTTCCTTTTATAGATATAGTCTTAAGGTTATTAAGAGTAAGGTATATTGTAGATAACCTCTTGAACTATCATTGAAATCTATCACAAAATAGATAAAACATCTGACTATAAAGTGCCTATTCATCTCAGGGTGATTATATCTTTGATTCAAGTGAAAATTTTGTTTCCCCAAAATTGTCATTGGATCCACTATAGTTCTCAACCCACATATCAGACTATTAAAGTCTTTGTATTGAGGAGGTTTTTGAAAATAATTTTCACAAGTAAGGCCTATAAAAAAGAAAAAGAAAAAGAGAAGCACTACAATAAAGGAAAAATCAATACTAAATGGGTAATTCAAGTATATCTATTGGGACTATGGATGCCTGACTAGCAGTAGAGCAATTCTTTGAGAGAACTAGAGGTATCTCCGTCAGGCTATGGATGCCTGACTGGAAGCAAAGCAATACTCAGGATTTCATTGCATGACAGTTGAAGGACTCAACTCATGTAGCTTGGATCATAGATATAGTTGTTTAGGTGTGGAGAAAGCTCAAATAAAGAAGGATGCACCATAAGCATGCACACACTAAGACTCAAGCAGTAGTTTATGTTGGTTCTACATTTGAGATTCCAACTCAAATTTACTTAAATATTATGATCACACTTAAATTAACATGTCTCATGAATTATAAGTTTTGGGGTGATTGAATTCTTCAATATCTTAAAAATGGGTAAACCATTTTCCCCAGTCGAGTCACCATTTGTTATGCCTTGCATAACCACCCCATTTTATTTTATTTTGGAACAAATGGGTCCCCCTTTTTCTTTTTTTTTGGTCATCTTTGGTTGTCTGGTTGTGTCTTAGGAGTTTTTGGTTTTTGCTCCTATTTCTTTTCTTTTTTTGTTCTACCGGAGGCGCGTCCAAAACCGAATCTAGATATGGAACTATTTCAAGGTTTCTAGTTCGGACACTGTTACGACTTTGACTCCACCTTCTTCTTTTCTTTCTCCTTTGTTTGGTTGGTTGTTTTTGACTAACCCTTGGGTTGGTTTGTCCTTCTGTTTGTTGGTCGTTCCCTTATTTTTTTGTTTGTTTTCTTGCGCAGGATCGGAACCAAGATTGGAACTCACATGGGAAGTTTTCAAGCTTTCCATTTTTTGTTCCCATCTCGACTCTACTTCCGCTCTCTTTTCTTTCTCACTTTCTTTGTTGTTTGGGCCGAGTTCGGTATTTGATCCGGTCCCACTTCCCTTGTTCTTCTGTTGTTCTTTTCCCTTTGGTTAGGACCGGATCTGGAACCAGAATGGAACTTTGAACTTTGTGAAAGTTCTATTTCAGTTTTGTCTCCGCTCCCATCTTCGTTTGTTGTTTTCGGTTGGTCCTTTTGTTGGGGTTGGATCTGGGGTTGGGGATGAAATAGGGAACTTTATGTAGTTTCTTTATCTTCTTTCTAACCTAGCTCTGCATCCGCCTTACCTTTTGATGTTTCATTGACTTGACTTAACTATTTGTTCGCGTCGTTGGCTCCATCCCTGATCTATGACATTTATGGCATTAAATGCAGCCTGTTGGCATGCATGAATTATGGATTTAAGGTTTAATTATGCTGAAATTTCCTCATTTTTGTTATTATGTGAAGTGTTTAAGTGAATTATGGCCAGTAAACTCTGGAGAGAATTAATTTGATCGTGGGGGAAAATTGTGGAGTGAATCTTGGCAAAATTTTGGTCAATCCTAAGGAGCATTTCAAGGTAGGTTTGTTTTGTTTTTTCTCTCTTCCTTTTTATTCTTTCGTTTGTGTCATTTTAGCATATTCACAGGAGGGTTTATTCTGTGAATTTTTTTGCTCGGTTGGTCTTTGTTTCTGTTCTTTTTGTTCAGTTTTGTTTGGTTCCTTCTTTCTTTTCCATCTCGTTATGTTCTTGTTGGGTTTGTGTTTCCGTTTGTCGTTTGTGCTTTGTCGTTTGTTCTATTGTCACTTTCGTGATAGGTCCATTTTGTCATGCTCTGGTTTTCACTAGGGTTTTTATTTTGAAGGGGTTTCCTTCCTCAGGTAATGAATTTCATTTTGAGACCCTATTTTGGTTTTATCGGGTTGGTTTTGGGTTGTTAGTACTAGTTTCTCATCGTGCCCTAGTTTTTGCAAATAGGGTATTAGACGAATTAGGGTTTCACAATATAACCTATTCATGGTTTAATGACTTTTGTATGGAGGAGTTGTTTGAGGTTTAAGTTATTCTATTACTAGTTTTTGTTGGGGGACATATGACCTAGGGTTTATTCATTCATGTGAGCACCTTGTTTTAAATACTCTTTGTTTGCTCGAATTGATCTGCTTTCGTTCCTTATTATGATGTCACTGTCTTTACTCGTGCTTGGAACTAGGTCTGGGGAGGAAGTTGAACTTGGTAACTATCTTTTGTTTTTGGTTCGATTCTCATTATGGTCCCGCCTCCGATCATGTTTTGGTTCCCGTTCTGGTTCCGCCTCTTACACTTTTTGTTTCATATCTAGTCCCAATCCCAACCCAACCACATGATATGAAACATTGTCTATGCCTAATGCTTCTATGGTTCCGCCTCCGATAAAGGCATAGTTTGACCAAAATGTTATGTTAGGAGGATGGAACAGTGATTATATGAGTGACTAACTTAGATGTTTTGTTAATCTAATACAAGATATTGTTGTAGGTATTAAGAGATGTTGGGAGCATCAGATGAGGCCTCCCAAAGGAGCCATCTAGGTGAAACTTCATGGCAGGGAATTAGGCCAAAGAAGATCAAAGTGGAGCAACTCCTGTATACCTTGAGGTGTAAGCATAGGGAAGCCGTCCTCACGGCTAGCAAAATTGATTCTGACTAGACTGACATAATTGACACCAATTTGGGTCCTTTCAACTATCAAGAGTTGCATGAGGAGACATTCACTGGAGAGAAGATCAAAGGAAGGATAGAAAGGATTGTTCAATCCGGGTTGGCACATGTTGCACTCTTCCACCTGTCTATTCAATGTCCAGAGTTGATTCTTGCAGTAGCTAGAGCATATAACCCTGGTACTAGGCAGTGTGTGGATGTGAAGGGTAATGTCAATATTGACTTCACGCCTCAAATGATCAAGTTCATGTTTCATATACCTGATCCCAAGAATCCTAGGCAATTAAATGAGGTGGGGCATTGAAGCTTTACAATGATAACAAGGAGAGGAATAGACTCCACATGAATAAGACTTGGATGAGGGTAGAGAAGAAGTCTGTGATCAAGCTCCTAGACCAGCCTAAGAGGGAAAACTTTAGTAAAGAAATTGGGGATATAATCATGTTCCCAGATTTCAACAAGATGTTTCAGGTGGATTGTGATGCCAGTGGTTATGCCATTGGAGTAGTGTTGAGCCAAGACGGTAAATCCATTGCCTATTTCAGTGATAATTTAAGTGATGCCAAGTGAAAGTATTATGTATATGATCAGGAATTTTATGCAATAGTTCAAGCATTAAAGAAATGGAAACATTATTTGTTTCCAAAGGAATTTGTTCTATATACTGATCATCAAGCATTGCAGTACCTAAAAAGTCAGGGAAAACTAAATGAAAGGCATATGAAATGGGTAGAATTTTTGTAGAGCTACACATTTGTTCTAAAGCATAGGATTGGGAGGTCGAATAGGGTTATAGATGCCTTAAGTAGAAGGAAGACATTGATGATAGAGATGCAGATCAAAGTGGTTGGGTTCAATGAACTCAAAACCTTGTACCCAGAAGATCCTGATTTTGTAGAGGCTTGGAAAGCTTGCAAGGAGCCTGTTACAATGGGCAGAACAAGGTGGTTGGATTTCATAATCCAGGATGGCATGCTGTTTAAGGAAAGTCAATTATGTATTTCGAGGAGTTCCATGAGGGAGAACATGATAAAGTAGAAGCATAGAGGGGGAATGGCAAGACATTTTGGTTGGGATAAGACCATTTCCATTATCAGTGAGCATTATTATTGGCCTTAGTTGTCATAGGATGTGAAGAAGTTTGTCCAGAGTTGTAGGGTATGTCAGATGGCTAAGGGAGTGAGCCAAAATACAGGGTTGTATCAGCCCTTACTTGTACCAGAGAGGCTATGGGAGGATATAACTATGGAAATTATTCTTGGTTTTCCAAGGAAACAGAGAGGGAATGATTCAGTCTTTGTGGTGGTTGATAGGTTTTTGAAGATGGCACATTTCATTCCATGCCAAAAGACCCATGATGTTGTCCACATTGCTGATTTGTTCTTCAGAGAGGTGGTGTGGCTACATGGTCTACCAAAGAGTATTGTCTCAAATCATGACACCAAATTTGTGGGATACTTCTGGAAGACCTTGTGGAAGAAGCTGGAAATAGATTTCAAGTTCAATTTTGCACACCATCCATAGATAGATGGGCACATAGAGGTTGTGAATAGAAGTTTGGGTAACCTGCTGAGATGATTGGTAGGAGATAAACCCAAAGGATGCGACTTGATCTTACCCCAGGTAGAATTTTCTTACAACAATTCTGTCAACAAAAGCACTGGTAGATCACCATTCTAGATTGTGTATGGAGGCAGCCCCAGAACAACTCCATAATTGAGGAATATGGACCAAGAGAAGAAAATAAGTGTCGAAGCCGAAGATTTTGCAGAGCACATCAAGAATATACATGAGAAGGTAAGAGAACATATTAACAAGATGAATATGCAGTATAAGGCCAAGGCAGATCAAAAAAGGAGGAATGAGGAGTTTTAGATTGGTGATGAAGTAATGGTCCACTTGAGGAAGAAAGGTTTCCATTGGGAACCTATAGCAAATTGAAGATGATGAAATTCGGTCCCTACAAGATTTTGAAGAAGCATGATTCAGGGAATGCATATGAAGTAGAGTTTCTAGATGGAGTCAACATTTCCCCTATTTTCAACATTTCAGATTTGAAAGAGTATCATGAAGGTGGCGTAGAGGATGCACCAACAATAGGGAAGTATGACATTCCAACACATAATTCAGAGAAGGAGGAGATTAAAGAAATCCTGGATAGTTGTGTGGGAAGGAGTGCCAAAAACAAGCAATATGAAGAATATCTAGTGAAATGGAGAGGAAGACCTATGGAAGATTCATCTTGGCTATCTAAGATAGAGGTTGACCATTTGAGATTTCCTCAACTATCTAAGACATGATGGGTTCACTTCTCAAACTACCCTGGGTGTCTGATGCAAGAGCATCTAGTGGTGTAAGGGAAATCCTACGTTGCCCAAAAAAAGAGTTTCATTTAATGTTGGTATTTTCTTAGATGTTTTTACATTTCTGGATACCCTTTTTGTCATAATGAAATTCCCAACTTATGGTTTTTCTTTTCTATTCATGAGTTGGAAGATATTGCAGTTTTAGTCTCCTAGAATTGCACCTGAAAACCTTCTAGGTCATATTTGAGGCACTAATGGTCCCAGAACTTTCCAAAATTGGCATAGCATATTTCAAGCATATTCTTGACTTTGAGACCTTTCCAATGGTTCAAACGGTTAGAAAAACAGAGTCCTGGATCAAAAGTTATGGCTCCCGAAAGTTGGTGCACTTTCTAGAGGATACTAATTTTCGAATTTACTTTTGAAATTTTAATTTCAAGTTGTAATTTTCGATGCCATACCACCAATAACTCAAATTTTAATGTTGTTTTGGCTCCAAACTAAAAAGGGAGCTCTATTTATGGGTGGGTTTCTGATTTTTGGGTAGCTTTTTGGGGGACAAGTTCCCACACTGCAAAAAGGGGTTATTCTATAATTTTATGTAACTCACATATGTTGTAGAACTTAAGGATTTGAGATCCTCTTCATGTAAGAAGTCCATTTTATGAATAAATATATTAAATTCTCTTGTTTTGTGAGTTATTTTTTGTGTCTCGGGTTGCACCCGCATCATCTTTCCTATAAATGGAGGACTTATCTATTGATTTTGGATCCACAACTTTAGAAAAGATTACTATCTATAGATTTTGAGCAAGTTCATCCATATTTAATCCAAGTTCTCATAGTTTTCATCAATCTTAGCAAGGTTAACAACAATTTTAATCAAGGAGCACACAATCTTCATCAAATCTTTGAAAGGAATTTGGAAAGGGCTTCTTTCCACATCAAAGAAGCACCAATTCCCCCATGGGATGCTAGTTTGAATGTTTTGAACAAGATTTAGTAGCATTCATTTGATTAAATTTTCTTTGTTTCTTGTTCTTGGTGTTTGAATGAATTTCATGGAGAATGTTTTAGATTTGTTTATTGACTAACATTGGATTGTTTGATCATGTTTGAGCAGGTCTAGACCAAGAATTCACAATAAGTATAAAATATAGGTACAAAATATCCATATAGGCTTACAAGAATGCCATATAGGCATATAATTTCAAATATATTCAATCAAAAATATGTACAAGAATTCCATATAGGCATACAACAAAGAGCTCTAGAATCAAAATTCATCACTCTCCATGCTCTCAAAATAAAGTCTTACCATTTGATTGTTAATCGAATGGTGATTTTGTCACTTGTTTATGCTATTGTCGAGGAGTGCTCCTGGTGCTCTTCCTAGGGTTGATTTATTGGTCAAGTATTATTGTTATAATAAGAAGTAAAGACATTAATATATAGAAATTACATTAAAATAAATGATATATTTAAAAAAATAATCACTTCCTGCTATCTGATGATCACTCTCAACGAGGGAAATATTCAAATGCCCATGTTGAGGCATGCTAAAGCCCTGTATAAACCATCCAAATAGAAATTAAACTATGAATCAATAATGGTTTTATTTTTCACTAACATCTATATCAACGAATGTAAATTGAAATTTGGTAATTTTCCTCATATCTCCTGTGTCAGAGCCATCGAGGATTCTATAGCAGATGAAACACTGATCTCCATTGCCCTCTAAACATTCAGAGGTGTTTCTACTTCCAACATCTGAAAATAAAACAACAAATTATTCAATCACAAAAACTATAATAGAAATCCACATCATGACTTATAATGTATGAGACAATGAACAAAATTTTGGGTACTTATTAAACTATATATTGCTGACTATCATGCTTACTATTTCCCCTATCCATATCTTGTTTGAAAGCATGTGTTTTTAGGATTTTACCCATAGTAGCAAGCCGGTGAACCATTTGATAAGATGCTTTCATAGACATGTACGATAATTGTGGTGGCATAGAGAAGGTAGTGAACTATTTGAAAAAATGCCTCAAAGAAATGGGGTCCAATAGTGATGGAATTCCATTACAAACAAATGCGCGTCATGACATTCCATCACCATAAGACCACATTTCTTTCATGAATTTTTTCAAATAGTTCATTTCCTTCTCTATGGTATTATGTCTTACTATTATGCTTTGATAGAAATATTTCCAAGCATCCATAGTTTGCTGGAAAGCACCTATTTTAGGCTTTTAACCATAGTAGCAAGGAAGTGAGTAATTTGATAAAATGCTTTGGTACACATGTATGGAAAATGTGGTATCATAGAAAAGGTGGTGAATTGTTTGAATAAATTCCTCAAAGAAATGTGGTCTCATGGTCATGGAATGGCATTCCATCACCATGAGACTACATTTCTTCAAGGAATTTTTTCAAACTACTAATTGTCTTGTCTATGCTATTGCTTACTATTATGCTTTTATAGATTTTTTCCAAGCATCAATAGTTTTATGGAAAGCACCTTTTTTAAGCTTTTAGCCATAGCGGTAAGGAAATGAATCATTTGATAAAAAAAATTGGTAGACATGTATGGAAAATTTTATAGCATAGAAAAGCCGATGACCTATTTGAAAAAGTGCCTCAAAGAAATTGGGTCTTATGGTGATGAACATCACCATGAGACTTCATTTCTTTGAGGAATTTTTTCAAATAACTCATTTCCTTGTCTATGCTATTGATTAGTATTATTCTTTCATATATTCCTTCCAAGCATCCATAGCATAGATAAGGTAGTGGACTATTTGAAAAGATGCCTCAGTAAAAAGTGGTCTCATGGAATGCCATGACAAGCAAATGCAATTGGAATCTACTCCTAATTATTACATATGTTATGTGAAGTAATTCCATCACTACTTATCTTGACTTTCTAAACAACTATATTGTAGTTGAAACTTTGTCATCTATCAACATCTAATTATTAGTTATGGAATGTGAAGTAATAGTTTGAGTTTGAAAGATGTGCAATGCAACATAATCAACAATATGAATATAAGCTACATAGATCTATTAAGTACAATTCATTAATTAAACTCTTTATTCTATTACCTGTGTGTAGGTTTGACTAAATCCACTGGCACTAGGAGGTGTTCCCTTGAAACCTCCACTATTAGCCTATATAACATCCAAAATCACATATTAAAATACCATTCATAAAACAATGGTATTAACATGTTATAAATTTATAACTGTTTACTAGTTACATACCTCAACGGTAGGTGCAATGGAGAAATAAGCATGTGTAGGGCTGGTGTATCCAATATCAACACTATGACCCTGGAATTTTATTAAAATCATAAAACTAAATTAGTTAATCTTGTATTTCAAAATTGAAATTTAATAGATTAAATTCAATGAACATGCTAACTTTTACCTGAGTATCAATGCCATAGGCCTTATGCAAAATTTCACCTACCCTTACCATCTCCATAGCTACAAATGGATCCTATGTAGCAGCCTCCTAAGTGTTGGTGGGGTCATATGAACAAGTCGCCCCACAAGATTGACACAAATGGGATTAAAGCCCACCACTCAAAGACTCCCCTGGATGGCACTGCAGAATAGGACTGGCATGTTGGATGACACTCTGGGTTAAAGAGTTGATGGCCTACAAAGTCTTTATGTCGGTACTCTCCTTCACGACGAAAGGGATAACAATGTGCTTATGAGGCAACCTAGTGAGAGATCGTCTCCCTTTCTGTGTAGGATCTTGCAATGCACTAGGTCTATCTTGAGTCAACCCTCCACCTCTCCCCTGAAAGTCCCTCATATCAAAATAATTTGGGATTTTGTTCATAATGAACTCACAATATAGTTTCCTAAGGAAATATTGTGGGACTTCACAATTTTTGCATGGTGGGTAATCAAAAACCATGTAACAGCTATCCCAAAAAAAAGTTCCCAATTTGTTGGTGGTGACACCAATGAATGGGAAGCCTCATCACATTAAGGGTAAGATTTGAATTTGTGCATGGGTTAGTGAATGAACACAAATCACCTTTTGTATTTTTTAAATCATTTACATCTTATGATAATTTATCTTGGTAATAAGCCCTAGACACCTACCTCCTATCTTTCCAACCAGTTAATTGTTTGTTGATTAAATCTACATGTTTTAACATTTCTTTGAGTGAAGTTCCTAGGTTCATTCTTTCCAAGGTTGAACCATTTGGATTGTTCAACCTCCTGATTAAATCCTCAATTTGTTTTTTATTGTTCTCAATTTCACTCATTAAGTTTTGTTGAGTGCTAGGAGGATGTTGAGGGATTGGTGGAGGAGATTGTTTTTGTGGTTGATTAACTTGAGGATTTTGTTGTCATTGTTCTTGTTATGCTTGTTGATGATTTGGTTCCTCTTGTTTTTGTCATGCTTGTTCAGTATTTTGAGGATGGTTTGTAGGTTGATTAACATCTCCTACAAATTCAAAAAATAAATATCAAAAACAACCTAAAACTAACAAATTCAAAACATAAAACAAACAATCCTTACCTCTCATACCTCCTTGTCGATGTGGCGGCATCCTAGTGATGAAAAACAATAGTTTGATGAAGAATTTTGCAAAATATCTCCTCCTAGAACATGAGCATAGAAATTTGGGGTTTTGGCCGTAGAAAGGAAAATAAACATAGTCACAAGTTAGAATGATTTTAATTTCTTTTGTTTTCTTTTAATAGCTCATAACACGAGTGCATTATAATGCAGTCGCATAATGGGATCATTGTACCTGATCCTCAAGACATAATGCAAGCACATTATAATGCACTCACATTATGAGCTTTCAAATTTTTAAAAAAAAATTGGCCACAAATTGGCTACCCCTTTTTTTGCACCCACCTAGAGAGGCATTTTGGTGTCCCCTTGATATATTGATGGCTCTTCATTGAAGTGATTGGTGGAGTTTGAAGAGACCCTTTGCCCAGTTCCCTCAAAATCTTGTTGGGGACCACATCGGGGTGAAAGGTGAATCTTGGTGGGAGCTACTTGGATGTCCCTTCGACATAGAAATGCATGGCAATCACTTGGTGGGACTTGACTAGAGAATAACAAAGATAGTTGGCGATGTTTAACTACAAGTGGAAAATATCGATTGATCATTTTGGAAAATATCACCCTTGTTGTGAATTGCATGGAGATGATGTGGATGCTCAAGTGGAAAATAGTTTATCAAAGAGAATGGTATTTATCAACATAACCCCAATGCTACAAAAAAGATCAACAATGCTTGTTTAAAGGAGGATTCATTTGATGGTAGTGTTTTAAAGGGAAATAACAAATGGAGAACCTTGGATCATGGCATGAAGTGACAAGATCAACAGTTAGAATTTGAAGATGGTGGTTTCAAACAGTTAAGTCTATGAAAGCGGTTTCTGACCAGAAGCTGAGTAGAACAATGAAATTTATTGGTCTTCATGCCCCAATAATAGACTTAATTGGTGATTTAAGTTGTAGAATGGTGGAAAAAAGTACTAAGCATATAGATATTTGATTCAAATCCTATGCACAAAAGAATACATTAATTGTGTATCTAATATAGCATTTATAAATTACCAATCTTAGAAGACTCTCTGAGACAAAATTTAATGCAGGTATGGCTCAATGCAGAGTATGCTTCCTAAAGAAGATAGAATGGAAACCTTAATTGTTGCATCAAGTCACATTCTGTCAGAGGTGCACAACTCAAGAAAGATTATGTAGGTTAGTGAAGAAAAGTGAGAACAGAGCAGTGAAGAGTAGAGAGGGTGATGGTAAGGTGAGAGTGAAGTGAAGGGAAATAAGAGTTGAGAGTGGAAGAGTGCAATGAATGGGATTGTAGAGAAAGGATACACTATGCATGAACAAGTTGAACCAAACAAAAATAAAAAATTCAACTCTGGATTTATATTTATTGTAAAACCCTTGATTGTATTGGTGCTTTTTTTTTTTTAATTTCACTCATTTAAACTGGTGTATTATAGAAAGATGAATGTGATGCTAAGAAAGTAGTAAGTGCAGAGAACAAGGGCACAATAAAGAAGATAATACAAAGCAGATAATGAAGTGCAAAGTAGAAGAAGAGTTACAAAGTGTGCAACATACATGTAAGTGTAGTTGCAAATAAGTTGCAACATAGAATTGTCATTAATATTGCAATATCTGGCATTGTAAATCTGATTGGTGGGTGCCATCAAATATCTCAATAGGTGCTCAGATTAGGGAGTGGATGCATCCTTGGAGTTGGTGCTCCTAAAACTAGGGGATTGGTGTCTCCATAGGGTTGGTGCCACTAAAGCATTAGAACTAAATTTCAAACTTGTGAGGTTGGATTAGGACACTAGATCCTAGCAACATTTCTCACTATGGTTTTTCCTAGCCTTGGGTTTTCCATGTACATTTGGTGTTATGTGATGACTACATGTGTGCTCTCTCATGTGTTTTCTTATAAATGTTTACCTTCACATTAAGAACTTACATATTTATTCTGCACTAAATATATTGAGAGGTAAAAAAATTAATATCTACTAATTCACCCCCCTCTCAGTAGATCATTGTGTTCCAACACTACATTAAAATTTCAAATTTTCACCAAATAGATTTATTTTTTTCCAAAAAAGGACTAGTAGCTTAGAAATTACATTCAAATTTCTTCAAGTTTTGTTCTTACATATTTTTCAAATTATGTTAAAGCCTATTCAAATTTTTATATCAAGTTGTGTAACTCTATTTTTCTAAATTTTCATTGGCACTTAGAGGCCTAGTTTGGACCCCATGATCTTGCACTGACCCTTTAATTAATTTTTGAAGTCAAACCATTTACAATTTAGAAATAGGGGCACTTTGTCCCACATAATTTTTTTTGTATTATTGAAATTCACTTTTTTTTTGGAACAAGGACATCAATACCTAGTGTGTAGATATTTAAAAAAAAAAACTCACTAATTTACTATTTTTCCATAATAGGTTTTCATGGCCGGTATTGGCATGGTGTGATGGTTTATAGGTGGCATTGTTTTTCTTGCCACCAAGATTCAAACCCCATTGGGGTGTTATTGTTGAATGGTCGTATTCAGTTCATAGCTCTAGTCAAAAGTGTTTACCCCTTGAATAAAAAAAAAAGAAGTTTTCATTGAACTTGATGTTTAGTAAAAAACCTATTCAATAAAACTAAAAAAAATAAAAAAATAATTAAAATATATATCAAATTTATAGTTGTTAAAAATCCTTTTTTTGGATTACGATTCTCCACTTTGATTTATCTAGTTGACTCAATTCTCACCTCCAAATTGGGCTCCGACAATCAAAAAAATGCATTGATTTTGCAATTAAAAGAGCTAAGCGAAAAAATGGTTATTCATTCAAAGCCCCCTTCATTCGACAAGGGCTTCAAATCAACACCCCTTATATGTTTCATGTTAGTGGTATATCGATGAATACTATAATGTTTCTACATGCATCATTTAAATTAGTTTGGTAATGATTATAATTATTTTTATAGATGATGAACTCAAGAAACAACTATCTATTTGAGCATGCTTTGTGGTATCCAACATGGGTATATTTGTATTTGTTATATTACTCAGCATTTTATTAGGTTGTTCCATTGTTGTAGGAAACATTACTCGATGAATTCTTTATCAAAGGATTTTGGCAGCTCTTTTGACTAAAGAAACAAAAAATTCAAGGAAAGTGTTTAACGAAGAGGTGTTGAGATCATGGATTGAAACTAGTTCTTGCAATTCAAAATATGTCATAGCGAGGTTTTTTTGCAAGTATAAAGGTTTTATCATTGATCTCAATAGGAATTCTACTGACTGGTGTTGTTATTGATGTCAACTATGTGTTAAGGAATTTTTTTACATGTCGAGGATATTAAGAAAATTGTGAAAAAGAGAAAAAGAGGTTGTTGCAGGTTGTGCATGTATAATTGAGATATTGATGAAGTGTTCTGAGTACATGGAGCTATATCTTTGTTTTAGTTTCTAGAGATGAGTTGGAATGAAGTAATGAGCTGAGAGGATGTCTCTAGTACTTGGTTTCCAAGTGCTTTTGAGAAAATTTGATAAACAAATAAAAATGTGTTGTACAAGTGTTCATAATGTGCTATGATATTGTACTCCACATTTCTTCTATATTAAGGCTATGCCTATGTAAATATGATATACATTTTTCATGGTTGTTAGAGGTTGTTACATTCATAATTTGGGTTTTTGGATCATTGTACAATGTGAGATATTTTCACTAGTGTGTGAACCAATTTTTTTAGTTTTTTTTTGTGGCCTGGGAGAAATGTATTTTCTCCACATTTCTCCACCATTTGGCTTCAAGTTGTGTGGATTTAGGAAATTTCTTATAATGTTTGTATCAATCTGTATTCAAGGTTTTATTTGATTTGGTGCATTACAAAGTGAGTTTCATATGTCAGTATGTGAATAATGTTTACTAGTTGTTTTGAGTTGAAGTGTTTGTATGATGCAAGTTTGGATAAAGTGTTTGATGAATCTCAGGTTGTTAGAAGATTATTTTAGATTTATTTTTAAGTGAACTTTGTTGTTTGGAAGTTACAAATTGATTTAAGGAAGAGTGTACTTAATGTTTATGGTGTTTACATGGGTATTGGATGACCTTGTATTAGCACTACATGCGAAGTTTATGGAAGCATGTTAAGCTGTGTCAGAATCTAATTGGGTCCAAATTAAGTATTTATATATGTTTCCTTTGTTCCTATCAACTGCGAGAATGCTTAGGTTCCAACCTATTTTGAATTTGTAAGTGTAATGGATAGTTGCTAACATTGGAGAATATTTTCAAGGTTGAAGTTGATATAAATAAGAGTGATGTTATTCTGAGATGTAATAAATAATGAAGATACAAGCAAGATAGATATTAGATCAATGTGATTGATGTGTGTAATGCAAAATTGAGCAGAGTAGTGCAAATTTTGAGTGTTTAGATTCTTCAAAGTAATGAGCTGAAGGTGTCCAAAATATTCCATATAAGACTATGAGATTGTTGGAGAATTGTGGGGGATTCCTTGTTGCATTGAGAAAGTGTTCTCTATGTAACATTTCTCTTCTATCTTCTTCTATTTATTTATGTGGTAGTGAGTCCTAGATATGACCCTTTTTGGACAGTGTGTCTGGTGAACACCCATAATACTGAGAGGGGGGTGAATCAGTATTCTATATATCCAATTAATCAAAAAAATTCCAATTAACAAAGTGTATCTAACTTTAGTAATGAATGAAAACATGGAGAGATCACAAGACCACATAACACATGAACACAAGGATTTTTACATGGAAAACCAAAAAAGGGAAAAACCATGATGAGGATTAGCTCACAATATATTATAATCAGTTATAAGATATTATAGGGGCTCACTGCCAAGACTCGCTATACTTATAATTCTCACTACCAAAATTAGATACAAAAAAAAATGGCTACATATCCAAAGTGTGAAATGATACAAAGTGTACCTTCCTTGAGCTAAATTCAATTCCTATGAAGCTCTGAATATAAAATACTACTTTGCTCAGTAGTTGCTCAACATTCACAACAATTATACCCTTTTTTTTTATCTCACACATACAAATTTTAAAGTTCACACAATATAAAATCTCACACACATCACATTACATTGTTAACACACTATGCATTTCAAAAATTTCCCACATATATACCCTATTTCATCCGTATACATCAATTAGGTCAACCTAATTAGATGTAGCCTTAGTTTGATTCAAAATAACTTTGTTAGCTCCACACTTGATTCAAAAGAATCTTCATGCTCAAATAAAACATGCAACACTTCATTTAGGTCAGCATGGACCTAAAATAGGTCCTACTAACATCCTTAGTACATACTTATTCTTTACAACACACAACATATGTTAGGTCAACCAAGGATTGGACCTAAACACAAAATAAACCAATTGATCACACACCAATGGCCCATATGATCACATAAACACATGCTAAATAGAAAATATGTAGTTGACACTTATAAACCAACTCCCAAAATTTATAAGTTTTATTCCAAACACTGAAGGAATACGAACCATATTACACATATCATCTTGCACAGTATATGCCAAATATTGTATGTCGATCTTCTGTCATTTGTAACTTTCACCATGCTCATCCAAAATCACTAAAATATTTTTTCATAGATGCCTTTCTTAGTCCTAAACAACATATTGTAACTACATAAAATGACCTTATAACATGAGCAATTCCAGACCAAATTAGCAAATCAAGATGTCGCTAAAAGTTTTTTACCGAATCAGACAAAATTGTCAATAATCAATGTTGGCATCAATGAAAACACATCAAAGGGTTCCTTCTTGAAGCAAATAGAAATAGGTTGGGGTAAATTTTATGAAAGGGACCGTTCACCAAAAATACCTATTTCTCTAATTTCATTTAAGGAAATGAGATCCAAAACAATGAAGTGAATGACAACCCTTAAGTGATTCAAATCAAGGTATGAATCAACAAATTTCCTATCTATGAAAGGATAGGGGTATAAAATAAATAAGACTTTGGAGAGAAAGATCAAAACCATCAAACAAACTCCAATATGCAAGCTCAAAAAATTAAATGAAGAATAGTAATCAAATATGATAGAAATATTAATCAAAAGGAAAATATGGAAAAGGGAAAAGAATGTGTACCTTTCACCAAAAGTCACCTTTTAAAACTCATTGAAGGACTCCTTCACCCCATGGTGAATGGGTCCTAGCTAGGGTTCTCTAAAATCTATTTTTGGGATCTCATCTATTGTGTCTACATTCCTAGATTCCCGATTCTCACTATCAGACAGCCACAAATAAATTTTCTAGAGGATTTTTTGTTATATAAAAACTTTTCTTACAGTTTTGACAACTTTGCAACTTTCTAGAATTTTTCTCTTCAAAGGATCTTCAACATAAAATTTGCAATCACACATCAAAGAGAGAAAAATGTTGTTTTGTTACGGAATGGGGGTTTTCCTTTTCCAAACCCCATTTGGAAATTAAACCTTGTAATGAAACAATGAAATAAAATGAAGGAATGATGAATGAACACCAATATGTAACTCACCAAACCTTATTTGAAACTTCAATTGTAGATCTACAAACTAGCATGAATTGGATTAAATGGATGTAGATCTTGATCATGAATCTTGATTTGAAACAATGCCTTTGATATGCTTGAATAGATCTTGAACTCTACATCACCATATTAGCTCAGACAACATGCATGATGCAATAAATCTTTGACATGACAATGGAATCATAATTGCTGCAATAATCTTTAATGGTTCTTCCCTTAAATTCCTTGGAAATGCTCTTGAATTCTCTTGAATTTCTCTCTTGAAAATGCTAAGTGCTCATGAAAACTTTCTAGGTGAAACATAGTGAAATAACCTCTTATTTATACATATCTTAAGATTAATTCCCAAAATTCAATTATCACAAGCCGACATCTGAATGTACATTTGAAATCATTGAAGTACTGCCAAAAACATAATTTTAATTTAGGTCCTAGGTTAAAGTGAGGACCCATTCACCCTATGGTGAATTGGTCCTAAGCCACTTGCCTAGGACACATATTGCTCAATGTTAAACCTTATGTTATGGAATTTATGAACGTGGAGTTTTATCCCTCAAAAATTGCAATCAATTAGCTTTGAATTTTAATTAAAGGGGCCAATTAAGGAAAATTATCCTCAATTAATTAATGAGGCCCTAGATGATTGTGAAAGTGTAAAGATACACTTTACAACACCACATTAAGGAAAAATTAAATTCATTTTAATTAAGAGGGCCCTAAAATTAATGTGAATATGTAAAATATATTACAACACTAAATTAAGGCATCACTAAGCTCATTTATTTATTTATTATTCATTCCCAAATGACATGGGAAAATAGGATACTTTTTCCTATAGTACACTTCTTCATTGTTTCAACAATCTCCCTCTTTGTCATTGATGGCAACATGTGCCAAAAATGGATCTCCAAAAATTAAATATCAAAACTATCTTCAAAAAATTATATGAATTCCCCCTTTCAAACATACATCAGAACTTCTCTCAAGACAATATCTTAACAACTTTAGTACTCAAAACTTCTCCCAACTTCTCAAAAACTCTTCCCCTTTGACATAAAGGACAAAGGGTATGCCAATAACATAAATTTAGACACTAAACTTGATGCATATTTACAGATAAATGATTGGCATGTACTAACTCCCCCTTACGGAGTTATCCAAAATTTGATTCGACTATATGTACAAAGAAAAACTAAAAGAAGCTGAAACAATAAAAGAAAATCATGAAGAATGTTTATCCAAAGGTGGAGGAACCTTCAAGCTCCTTGATAGTGGCTTCCAAAGCATATTTTTGTTCATCCAAGATCTTATTGGTTGTAGCAAGCACATTATACATTGATTCCAACTCCACCAAGCTCTCCTCTCCCTCTTTTAGAGTAGTTGGATTACAATTTATCTTTTCAAGTTTTTCAACTTCAATGAGAGTACTTGATATTGGTATATGGTTGTAGTTTACTAAGTCTCCAAGCTGTCCATACCACCTCATAACATCCTCTTCTTGTCTTTGCAAAGTGAAGAACTTGTTTTGCAAGTTTGAAATGGCATTCCAGGAGGCATAGTTTTTTTATTTTTGCAAGGTCATAAGTTTCAGAGGAATTAGTTAATTGTGACTCTATTGACTCCATTAGGTCCTTAATGCCTTGGGTGAAATCTAACCACCTCGTGCAATACAAGAATAATTTTTGAGCTTCATTTTCCCATTCCTTCACTTCTTTCAAGCATTCCATCATGTTTATATGTCCAATTGCACATATATCCTGAAGTTTAAGTAATATCTTCTTCGCAATCCTAGAATAAACTTCTTTTACACTTTACTCCTTTAGTATAGAGGTGTAATCCCTAAGTGAATCAACTAGAAACTTTAAATTCTTAATAGGTGTTAGAGAATCATCAGTTGTGGTACCGGGGGTAGCATCCTGTAGTGCCTTGATGGAATCATTGATTAGTTTAGTTCCCTTTTGATGAGTTTCTATAATCTCATTTCTTTCAAAGGAAAGAAAATTATCTCTGAGCTCCATCCTATAAATAGGTGAGATCTTATTTAGATCTACACAACCTTGATGTGACGAGACTTGAATCAACTGGGGAGGAATGACTGGATGAATCCTTGTTTTTCTTGTTAGAAGACCCTTGAGTGTATATCCAGAGGGTTCTCTAGACAAATTTGATGGCTCCAATGTCTTTTTGGATTCTTCTTCATTTCTTTCAATCTTAGTTTCTTCTTGGTTCTTTTCTTTCTCTTCTTCTTCTTTTCCAGAGGGTTTTTCCTTTTGTTTTTCTTTTTTTTTATCTTCCTTTTTATCCTCATCATCTTGCTTATCATTGTTATTTTCTTCTTGACCTTTTTCTTCTTCTCCATTTTTATTTTCTTCACCTTCATCTCTAGTGTCATCATTTTTCTTGTCATGGTGGTCTTCAACATCATTATTGCCATCAATCTTATTCTAGTCTTCATTATTTTCACTAGTTGTATTTTTAGTATTTTTTGAAGGAGCGCATGTCTCTGGTAAAGCATTTGCATCATATACTAGTGGTGGAGAGTTCACATTATTTGTGTCATCAAATAATAGAGTTTCTTCTGTAGTTTGAGCATTTACATCTTCTGAAACTACTTTGAAAATAGGTAAATTGGTTATAGGAGGATTATTTTCATCTTCACCAATAACTTTATCTTTACCAAGCTACTTTACTTGAGTGGATCCAGATGATGAAACTACAATCATCCCAAATTTCTTTGTAATATCTCTAACCATATTCATTATATCTTATTTTGGATTTTCTGCTTTGTCCTCTTCTCTTTCCTTAAGTATAGTTACTCTTTGTAACTCTTTGGTATACATTTCAATCAATGCGGCTTTGTCATTTTAATTTAGATAGGATCCAATTTCCTCTAGAGCATTGGATTTCATCTTATCTTTATTTTAAATAGCCTCATGCCTTCTTTACATCAATTCATTCCACATAGCTGTAGGCACTTTGTCTTGAATGTTGTTTATATCAACTTCTAGAATGATTATATAATGAATAATTGCTTCAACAATTGTTTTCTAACCTTATTCATATAACTTTGTAGTGGCTTCTAAAATATTGTCATGATTCAACATATTGTTAACAAGAACATCTACTTTCATAGGAGAGTTGATACTTACTAGAGAGTTTTTATTTTCTTCTTTTTTTGTACTTATGCACTAGAGAGCCTTCCTCTAATTTATTTTATTTCTACTTATCATGCTTCTCATGCACATGTATTGTAAAAGCATCTCTTTTTAATTCTATCTCCTCTTCTTCTAAAGTATCCACTATGTTAGCTTTTGTCATCTTTTTTTTAGTGCTTGCTTCTTGAGATGCACCTTCACCACTTGTAATGGAATTGCTTCTCCTTTTTCTAGTTAGTTGTTCTCTTTCATGTCCAAGCTTAATCTCTTCTTCTACCACAACACTTAGGTTTCTTTCTCTAAAAGGATTTTGTTTCTTCCTCCTTCTAGAGGTAGCAGGAGGCACTATTGAAGGTACATCCTCTCTCTTTGAGGTCCAAGTACTGGGTTCAGAGGGTGCAAACACATTAACTATTTCCAGAGCATTGAGCTCCACCTTCTTCCCTTTAACATTAGTTGTGGTAGTAGTTTTTTGCAATATAGAGGTAGGGGTGGAAGTTGATCTCCCTAATTAGCATGGTTTGAAGGACTCACCAGATGTACTAGCTGTATACACCTAAAATAGGTCAAGATAATTAAGGGTAAGTGCACCAAGATGGTTCCCAGAAAGGGAGCTTAAGTGGCCACTTTTTCTTCTTCTGAAATCAGGAAATACTGACCTTAGACGTGAAATTGAGGATAGCTACACTCAAAATTTTGAGATGGAACAAAAACAAGGATCGAAATTCTCAAAGTCTACTTTCTAAAATACTAATTTATTTTGAAAATGGTTGAGAATAAGGGGTTCAAAAGAGGGATGTACAAAAATTGTTGTAGTTTTTGTTAGAAAAACATAACATAGCAACTCTTGTATGACCCTATCATGGTGAACTTTTTTGTAGTATTTTTAAAATCGCTACAATCAGAAGTTAGCTAATAGTATCTAGTTGATGCACATTTTTTTGATAATTTTTTAATGAATATTTGATTTTTTACTAATTTTCTAAGTGGGCACTTCCTAAAATGTAGAATTTTGGTTGTGCTCCCCCTACAAATTTTGGAAAGTAATAGATTTTTTTATTTTTATTTTTTAAAATTTGTAGAATGGAGTCTAGTTTCTAAAAATGTAATTTATTTGAAATTTGGATGAACGGTTAATTTATAACGAAAAAAAACCAAACACTACTTTTTGAAAAAAAATAGACATACAAACAAAAGAAATTATGGATGAAAGGCCTAACATTGTCAGAAAGTGAAAAAAAATACTTTGTTGGAAAGCTAAGAGAGAACTTAACATTACCCATGTCTTCAATTTTGTCTATCTTAAACTAGATGCAATCCTGACGGTGAGCACAAACTCGATTATGTGAAAAATTATAGAATTTGCAAAAAACACATCTCTGGTTGTTAGGAATTCCCTCCAAGCTTTTGGGTTGGTATTCTGAGGAAAATATGAAAGCTAAGATTCTGAAAGAAAAATATAATGTGTGCGCGTTATGTGTTAGTTTTGACATTTTTTGCTTCTACGGGGAACATACATGTATGTGAAAATACCATAGAATGTTTGTTGATTTGGTAAATGCAATGCACATGTATCTCATTGTCAAATAGAACAAAAATCCATCAAATCAGGCAGGATCGGCAAGCTGGGTTCAGGGTATTCGAGGATCAACGAAATATGAAAGCGTATAATTCAGGATTCCTCGAAGCAAATCGAAGTCGAAACATGTATGCTTATGTTAGTTTTGACATCCGGGTTTCTCCTGTGAAATTATGCGACCTGAAAACGATAACATGCTTGTCTTATGTCTTCCTTGGAGTTAACACAATCAGGATCCATTGTATTGGATGTTTATTCGATTAATCGAGACGGCAAAGCACGCCCGGAGATCGGCAAGACCAGAATACCGAGGTCGAAATCGGCGTCGGCACGTCAAACGTGAAAGCGGATGATACGCGACGTGATGGACAGAAGATGATGACATGGAAGATGATGATGATCGGTGAGCGTCATATGATGATGACTATTTTAAAAAATTATCAAAATTCGTATTATCTATTATTTTCGGGCGAATGACGTGACGATATTCTTAACATTTATGATGACCGGCATTATTGGCCAATCGACATTTATCGGCATCAGAAAAATCGAAATATTTATGATACATCGAAATCCGATCAAAACGGCATATTTTCGAGACGTGATGATGCAATCAAACATTCAAATAATCCGCAAAATTGATCAGCAGATCCGGCAGAACTGACTCGCGACAAAATAACGCAAGCATGATGCGATGATGATCAAATGCGATGGATCGAAGGATCAGGATGGAGGAGGCGGAGGATCTGGAGGAAGGAAGGAATCAGGGTGGAGGAATGGCGAAAATGGAAGGGTGGATGGGATATGGAGATATTCTGAGAGATGGATGGAGATGATGAGGAGCATCAAAGATAGGGGCAGAGGATGGGGTGGAGGTAATGGAGGGGAGAGATCAACAGAGGAGGAAAGATGGTGGGAGCAGAGGATTGGAGAGGAGGAGGGTGGAGGGTGGAGAGTGGATGGAGGAAGGAATGGGCAGGAGGGTGGAATGGAGGGAATGAAATGGAGTGGAGGGAGCTGGAATGGTAGAACATGGGCGATCACGGAATGATGATGAATGCGATAGCGATCGTGATGATCCGTCCGACATCCAGACAGATCAGAGCGGCGCGAAAGGCGCGATATGAGCGATATTAAATGATGATGAGCCAAACATTTTATCGACATCCGCATATTTTATGGGCAATATGACATTATTATTACGGGCGATGAAACTGTCATCAAATCGATGATGCGTCATGATCAAATATATGGCGATGAAGATGCAAACCCGAAACGGATCAGACGATAATCATGATATCGAAATCGGGCACGATAAGGCGAAAAAATTGTTTACGTGATACGGGCGATCATGGCGGCGATACCGATATTATCCGAAAAGTGATGACTTATGATGCATGAATATATCCGTCGATGGAGGGTGGAGGAGGGTGGAAACATCCCATTTGGAAGACCGTGGAGGGATTCATGGAACATCTGAGTGATGGAGTGGCGAGGAAGGATGGAGGAATGAGGGGTGGAGGGTGGATGGAGGGATGGAGGGTGGAGGATGGAAATGGAGGGTGGAAGAGGGTGGAGATCTATGAGTGGATAGGGGTTTGGAGGATGGAGGGAGTGGAAAGAAAGAGGGTTGGAAGGAGGGATGGACATGGAGGGTGGAGGGACATGGAGGGTGGAATCCATTGTGGATCACGCATCTGGTGACATTTACGGGCGATCCGGCGATGGTTATCAGGAGCAGATGACATAAGTGGAGATGATGGGCGATATGGAAGATCATCATTAAGATGAAAGAATGATGATAAGCGGAGATCGGCGATAACGTTTTCGAGAGCCGGATCAATATCCAATATTCGCCGCCAGATCATGCGATGGCGATTGAATCGAGATCGAGCGCGAACATACATCTGATGACATGAACGAATTGATGTGATATCCAAGCGATGGCGCATATACCGATGAGCGATGACGCGATGACATTATCCAAACATGATAAATGATCGAGATGGTTCGACGCATTACGCACGATGGCGATGCAATATGCATGACCTGGCGACATTTATTGACATTCGACATAATTATAAGCAGACGATGACACATTATTTTATGATGCGTGACTATGCATACCGATGGCGATGATCTACCTGCATTATCCATATCTCGTGATATGCATGACCCGACATATTTTACGACATTTCATCAGACGTGATGGCGCATTATTCGACATAAAGATGCATTACGCATATTTATTTATTATGACTCATGATGATGCGACATAGCATTCAACATTCACATTACGACATATTTTGTGATACGCGCATATTTTATCCATGCAATGACGTGAGGAGTCTGAGATAGGAGAGTGGAGAGAGGTGGGAGATGAGTGGAGAGTGTGGAGAGGGTGGAGAGGTTGGGAGGGTGGAGGGTGGACTGGTGGAGAGAGAAGGGGATGGAGGGGAGAAGGGTGGAGAGAGAGAGGACAACACAAAAGAGAGAGGGGGGGGGGAGGGGTTGGATGGTGGATTCAGATGGAGGGTGGATGGACAGAATGAGATGGGTCCCAAGACGGATGTGGATGGGATGAGGGCGATGGTCATGGTCGGCAGGAGTGGCCGGATCAGGCGAGGAGGGTGGAAGAGGGTGGGAGGGAGGGTCAGAGGGATAGTGGAGAAGGAGTGGAAGAGGGTGGAGCATGGAGGGTCAGGAGAGTGGAGGGAGGGATGGAGAGTGGAGGGGATCAGATGGACAGGAGGGTGGAGGTGGAGGGTGGGCAGAGTGGAAGGAATGGAGGGCCGGAGGTGGAAAGTGTGGGAGAGGGGGAGAGCAGGGAGAGGGTTGGAAAGAGTCAGAGGGAGTTAGAATGAATGGGTGAGGTGGGGAGAGCTGGAGAGACTGGACAGAGGGTGGGAGAGAAGGGTGGAGAGAGTGGAGAGTGGGAGAGAGGGTGGGAGCATCGTGACCCGCTTGAGGTTTGTCCTTGATGACAAAATCTCTTTCAGTTAGTTCTCTTTGATGATCAATCTCAGTTTGGATCCTTATGATTTTTTTTATGGAACTTCTTTGATGTCTCTTGGCTATTACAAAAAGTTATTTGTTATGTTTCAGTTTCATGGTGATAAGAATTCTGGTTCACGTTATGAATGCTATTTCTTTAATTAACAGAGTTTGAAAGATGGTCTCTTTTACATATCATAGGCTTACTTATTTTGGCGTGAGAATGGCAAGGTCTCCCCGATCCTTTTTAAAATTTATGTGTTGCCTATCGGTAAGACATTTCTAATGTCATGTCTATTGGAATTTTTTCTTTCATATAGCCTTCGTTGTGACATTCTATGTTGTTTTGGTGACAGTGAGTGGTCTCTTTAGGCAGGAGTAATACCGTCAGTATTTGGTCACAGTGAATTTGGTATGTCACACTGACCACCGTTGCGAAATTGCATATCGGTAAGAGGTTGGTATTATCTTAGCAAGTCAGAGTGGATAAAGTTTTTTAGCCAAGCATAAAGTAATCTCCAAGAGGTCTCCCCGACATTGATATGTCTTGATGATGTGTAAATCAAAAGGAACATTTTAGAGCTAGGGTTTTTCAGCGTGAGGTCTCGGCGAGTGACCTCCGGTCTCACCGATGGAATACATAAAAGGAATTTTTTGGCATAAGCTCTGACCTATCTCAGCAACTCACAAGATGGTGGGTGATCTTCGGTGAAACAAAATCTTACTTGTATGAAGTCTCGCCGAGAGCGATATGTTACAGCGATAATGTATATCAAGTGTCTTTCAACAAAACTTTATGAAGTCTACAAGAGGTCTCTCCAATATCATTTGGTCACAGCGATAATGAATAAAACTAAAGGGCATCTCAGTGAGAAGTTTCCTTATGTCTCAGAAAATGAATAATACTCTAAGGAAGCCCATCGATGAAACATGATGCATTCATTATGTCTTCTCCCCAAACTTGATGTGTCACAACAAAAGCGATAACTAAGGGGATTGTATGGCGTTAAAGTTTCCTTCGACATACTGTTACATCGATTGAAAAGAATGTTAGGGTAATCTTTTTGAGTTTATTCTTTTAGCTGGGTATCGAACCCTAGCCTAGCCGCCATCATGAGAAAGCTTCATAAACTGTTCTTTACTATTGTTGTTGGCTATAACGACATTGTTAGGATGAAATTCGTTTTTGGTTCAGAAATGAATGGTATGGCTACAATGTTTGATGTGCCTCTCTGGTTGGAAACTCGAAATTGGTTGATGGAGCCATGGGAGTTACATATTTGTCTAGTATTTTTATTTATGCATTTCATGCTACACATATTGGTCTATAATCACTATCTTCTTTAACTACTTTTTGCATCTCTGTTACTAATATGACAAATGATGCCCTGACTGAGTATTGTCTTTCATACATTAGAAGTTATGATTTTCTGTGGTGGGCAGTTGTGCTTTTTATGCAGAGAAATGATCTCATATGTTTAGAACTTGTTGAGGAAAGCTCTTAGCTAGGTGAAACGGCTCTTGTTTTGGTTGGTTGTTCAACGATTACTTCTGAAGACTATTACTTTTCTGGCATTTATAAATAGAACTAGAAAAATATGTTTTTGGTTCGGTGGTTGTAATATTGAGATTATCATTCCTTGGCTATATGAAAATGTATGGATAAACTCTACAATAAAATCTGAATAACATGATGCAGAGATATTGTAAATTTCTTCTCTATGTAATATTTTAGGGATTCAATTATTGAATCTTTAAGGTATTCTGTAGACAAGAAAACAGAGAAATATGTGCTTAACTAAAAATAGAGAAATCCTCTATGTAATTATTATTGTTCAAAACATAATTTGAGGGGTTGGTACTCCTTGAGATAGATATCTCTAAATGAGGGGTTGGTGCTCTTTGAGTGGGTGCTAAAAAATAAGCCTATAAGGCATTGTGAATAGTTGGTTAAAATATTAAGCTTGGAAGGAATTTCATGAGTGATTTTTATACCCCAGGAGGGTTTTCCACTCAGCAAAATTTTGTGTCTCTTTGTTTCTGCTCACTGCTTTACAAGTTGTTGTTGTTTCAATTCACTGTTGGTATTATTATTTTTCTCAATTTTGTTTATGACTGATTACATTCAACTCATGAATGCATTAATCAGAGTAATATTGAGATCAAATCTGAGCTATGTTTATGAATTTTTGAAAATTCATCAAATCTGTTAAAACACTGATTCACCCCCCCTCTCAGTGTCATTTTAACTCCAACAATTGGTATCAGAGCATAGGGTCCTCTAATAGGTTTTAATCACCTTGGATTGATCTTGGTCTTGGAGTTTGTTTTAATGGCACATTCTCAAGACGGTGCCTCTATAACCAGAGCTCCATAATTTGATGGAATAGATTATGTGTTTTGGAGAATCAGAATGGAAGCTTTTCTTATTTCTTTTGATGTTGATGTTTGGAGCATTGTTATAAATGCTTACGATGTACCAACCTCTATTCCCACTGATCCTGCTGAAAAGAAGAGGTATGAAACAAATTCCAGAGCTAAGCATGCCCTCTTGTGTGGGTTATCTAAAGATGTGTTCATTAAAGTCATGCATTGCAAATCTGCTCATAAAATATGGGAAAAACTTGAAACTATATACCAAGGGAATGATAAATTCAAATTGTCAAAAATCATTACACTCAAACATCAGTTTGAGGAGATGAAAATGAAGGATGATGAAAAAGTGGCTAAATACTTCCTAAGAGTTGATCAAGTTGTCAATGCTATGAAAGGATTAGGAGAAGAAGTAAAAGAGTTTGATGTGGTTACAAAGGTCATTAGAACCTTACCATCCAAATTTCAATTTCAGAAAGAAGAAAAGTCTGTTTAGTATGGATGAATCTGATATTGAGTCTAAAGATTCATCAGCTGAAGAAGATGAAACTTTGTTCATGGCTGAATTTACTCAGCAAAATGATTCAAACACCTTTGACACTGAAGAAGGTGAAGTAGATCTTGAAAGTGAGCTAAAATGTGCTTTACAAGAGGTCAAAAAACTCAAAAAACAAGTTCTTGCTCAAGAACATAAACCAGATCAAGAAATGGTCTCTCTGAAAACTCAGCTTGAAGAAGCTAAAAGAGTTGAAGAGTGTCTTCAAGAGACTGTAAGCTACAAAGATCAAGAAATTCAAAAACTAGAACAAGAAGTAGTTTTTCTTAGGAAGGAAATCAAAAAATACGAAAGCACTCTAAAACTAAATGAGATGCTCAGCAAATAGAAGTTGTATAAAGATAAAACCGGTATTGGTTTTGAAAAGGGTGAATGTTCAATTGATAATACAAAACAAAACCTCTCTTCTGAAGTCAAAGGTTTAGGTTCAAATCACTCAGAATTTAGTAAGGATCATGTTCAGTCTTTAAGAGGTAATAGATATTCATACAGAGTTAATCCTTTCTTCTATGGTTATTGTTTTTTCTACAAAAAATTTGGCCATAAGGTGAGCACTTGTAGGCTTATGAATCCTAGAATACCTAGGTTTGGTCTTAGGCAACACTATGGTTTTGTTAGACAGATCAAATTTTTTAAATGCAATACTTTGGGACATTCTGTCAAACAATGCAGAACTAATTTGCAATCAAAACAACAAAAAATTAAAAAGGTTTGGAAACCTAAGACTGTTAACAACATTGAACAAACTATGTTGGTTCAAACTACTTTTCATTCCAAGAAAAAGGACTTATGGGTCCTAGATAGTGGATGTTCTAACCATATGACTGGCGACAAGGATAAGTTTATAAATATTGAAGATTATGTAGGTGGTTATGTTAAGTTTGGTGATAACTCTGGTATTCAAATTAAAGGTAGAGGCTCACTTCTTCTGAATGAAGACACTCCTATCTATAATGTGTACTATGTGGAAGGTCTCAAGCACAATCTTCTAAGTGTTAGTCAAATCTGTGATAGTGGTTATCATGTTCTTTTCACTTCGCAGGGATGTGAGATTAAGAACAAGCTTGGAAAGGCTGTTGCAACTGGAAGGAGGACAAAAGGAAATGTGTACAATTTGACTCATCATGCAATGACAATAATCAAGGTATGTGTCTAATGGGCCAAATTGAAGAGAATTGGTTATGGCATAAAATATTAGGACACATAAACTTTGAAAATCTAGTTAGAATCAGTAAAAATTAGAATGTTAGAGGTCTACCAGTTCTTAGTAAGCTAGAAAACTCTGTGTGCAAAGAATGTTTAAGTGGTAAATAGACTAAAATCAGCTTCAAAACAAAAGAACATTCTTCTTCAAAACCTTTACAGCTTGTGCATACTGATTTATGTGGACCAACCAGAACAAGGTCTATTAATGGTGAAAGGTACTTTATGTTGTTTGTGGATGATTATACTAGAATGATATGGGTCACATTTCTTAAACACAAATCATAAGCCTTTGGAAGGTTCAAAATTTTCCATAAAATGGTTGAAAAGGAATCTGATCTGAAACTTAAATGTCTGTGATCTGACAAAGGAGGTGAGTTCACTTCTCAAGAGTTTATTGATTACTGTGAACATCACAAAATTAAAAGACAGTATGCTGCAACAAAAACACCTCAACAAAACGGGGTAGTTGAACGTAAGAATAGAACTGTAAAAGAAATGGCTAGAACCATACTAGATGAAGCTAAGTTGTCTAACATGTATTGGAAATAAGTTGTTCATACAACTGTATACATTTTGAATAGAGTGCAGCTTAGGGTGAAATCTAAACACGCTCCTTATGAACTTTGGTATGGAAAAACTACCTCTATGAAATACTTTAAAATTTTTGGAAGTAAGTGTTTTATCAAGAAAGATGATGATAACCTTGGGAGCTTTCAATCAAAGAGTGATGAGGGTATCTTTTTGGGATACTCAACTCATAGAAAAGCTTATAAATTCCTTAACAAAAGGATTAACAAGATTGTTGAAGTTGTTAATGTAAAATTTGATGAAAGACCACATTTGATTGTTGAATCTTTGTAGGATAATGAGGAAGAAGAACTTGAATTTGAAATAATTTCAGAAGGAGCTAAAACAACAAAGTCTATTGCTGAATCAACAAGCCCTACAAATGAAAAAGCAAGTCTTAAAAAGGTTGCATCAAAAGCTCCTTCGAAAACTCTAGCTATATATCACCCCAAAGATCAGATTATTGGGGATAAATTTGTACGAGTTCAAACTAGAAGAAAGGCTGTAGAATTTGATGAAAAGGCACAAATTGCTTTATGTTTAGTTACTCAGTTTGAGCCTAAAAATTTTAATGAAGCTCTCACAGACTCATGTTGGCTTAATTCTATGCAGGAAAAATTGATCAGATTGAGAAAAATCATACTTGGGAGTTAGTCCCAAGACCAAATGACAAGAATGTCATTGGAGGCAAATGGATATGTAGAAACAAGGTTGATGAAAATGGTAATGTTATTCGCAAAAAAGCAAGATTTGTCTGCAAAGGCTATGCTCAACAAGAAGGTATTGATTTTGGTGAAACCTTTGCACCTGTTGCTATATTAGAATCTATCAGAATATTCTTGGCTTATTTTGTTTACAAAAACTTTACTGTTTATCAAATGGATGTCAAAACTGCTTTTTTAAATGGCTATTTAGATGAAGAGGTCTATGTTGAACAACCCGAAGGTTTTATTTGGAAAGATAAGCCTGATCACGTTTACAGATTGAAAAAGGCCCTCTATGGCTTAAAACAAGCACCTAGAGCTTGGTACTCTAAACTAGATAGTCATTTAATCTCTAATGGCTTTTTTAGAGGAGGTGTAGACAGTAATATTTATGTTAAAACTAAAGGTTCTGATATTTTGGTTGTTGAAATCTATGTTGATGACACTATTTTTGGTTGCAACAATGTTACTTTGAGTAAAAAATTCTCTCAGCTAATGGAATCTGAATTTGAAATGTCAATATTAGGAGAATTAAAATTCTTCTTGGGTCTTCAAATATCTCAACATGAAAATGGAATATTTCTTTCTCAAACTAAGTATGATAGAGAGATGTTTAAGAAATTTCAGATGGATGAATGCCATCCAGTGAGCACTCCAATGATTAGTGGATGCAAACTTACTAAGGTTGATGATTCTCCTGATACAAATCAAACTAATTATAGATCAATGATTGGAAGTCTATTATATTTAACTACTTCTAGACCTGACATCATGCAGGCAGTTTGCATTGTTGCACGGTTTTAGGCATCACCTAAAGAATCCCATGTCACTGTTGTTAAAAGGATTTTTAAATATATTCAGGGCACTCCTGATTATGGTCTTTGGTATCCTAGGAACAATTATTTCTCTTTGACTGCTTATACTGATGCTGACTGGGCTGGTTGTTTGGATGATAGGAAAAACACCATTGGTGCTGCATTCTTTCTTGGTGATCGTTTAGTGGCATGGCACAGCAAGAAACAAGTATCTGTTTCTCTTTCTACTGCTGAAGTAGAATACATTGCTGCCACTTCATGCTGTACTCAAGTTCTCTGGATGAGTCAAACACTCTCAGATATGGGTATTGAAGTTCCTAAACCTATTTCCATTCTTTGTGATAACACTAGTGTGATAAATATTTCAAAAAATCTTGTTATGCACTCTTGCACTAAACATATTGCTATCAAGTTTCACTTTATTCGAGAAAAGGTTTTGGCTAATGAAGTATGTTTACATTTTGTTGGATCACAAGATCAGGTGGATGATATTTTTACTAAGCCCTTAGCTAAAGAGTTATTTGAAAGGTTGAGACTTCGATTGGGAGTTATCTCTCAATCTTTACTTCTCTGATTTTACAAGAATTGGCTTAGGGGGAGCATGTTATATGTTTTGATTCACTTACAACTCTCCTACAATCTTGGTTGCTGCACCGTTACTCATTTTGCAGTTGTTTCTCATGATATTTTGGTTGGCTTCTCAGTTGTGTTTCATGGCAATGGACATTCTTCTCTTCTATTTTTTGTCTTTGAGGCAAAAAGGGGGAGATTCATTTGTTTTTTGCTATCAAGGACAAAAGGGGAGTTTGTTAGATCCCAGTTGTGTTTATGGTTTTTCCTTGATAACAAAATCTCTTTCAGTTAGTTCTCTTTGATGATCAGTTTTAGTTTGGATCCTTATGATTTTTTTTATGGCACTTCTTTGATGTCTCTTGGCTATTACAAAAAGTTATTTGTTATGTTTCAATTTAATGGTGATAAGAATTCTGGTTCACGTTATGAATGCTATTTCTTTAACTAAAAGAGTTTGAAAGATGGTCTCTTTTACATATCATAGGCTTACTTATTTTGGTGTGAGAATGACAGGGTCTCCCCAATCCTTTTTGAAATGTCTGTGTTGCCTATTGGCAAGACATTTCTGATGTCATGTCAATTGGAATTTTGTCTTTCATATAGCCTCTGGCATGACATTCTCTGTTGTTTGGGTGACAGTGAGTGGTCTCTTTCAGTAGGAGTAATACCATCGGTATGTGGTCACAGCAAATTTGGTATGTCACATTGACCGCCGTTGAAAAATTGCATATCGGTAAGAGGTTGGTATTATCTCAGCGACTCAGAGTGGATAAAGTTTTTCGGCCAAACATAAAGTAATCTCCAAGAGGTCTCCTCGAAATTGATATGTCTCGATGATGCATAAATCAAAAGGAACATTTTGGTAAGAGCTAGGGTTTTCAACGTGAGGTCTCGGCAAGTGACCTCCGGTCTCGCCGATGGAATACATAAAAAGACTTTGTCAGCATAAGTTCTGACCTGTCTCAGTGACTCACAAGATGGTGGGTGATCTTTGGTGAAACAAAATATTACCTATATGAAGTCACAATAAGAGCAATATGTTACGACGACAATGTGTATCAAGTGACTTTTGGAAAAACTTTATGAATTCTACAAGAGGTCTCTTCGATATCGTTTGGTCACAACGATAGTGAATGAAACTAAAGGGCATCTCGGTGAGAAGTTTCCTTATGCCTCAGTGAATGAATAACACTCTAAGGAAGCCCATCGATGAAACATGATGCATTTGTTATGTCTTCTCCCCGACTCTGATGTGTCACAGCGAAAGTGATAACTAAGGGGATTGTCTGGCGTTAAAGTTGCCTTCAGCATACCGTTACATCGATTGAAAAGAATGTTAGGGTAAACTTTTTGAGTTTATTATTTAGCTGGGTATCGAACCCTAGCCTAGCTGCCATCATGAGAAAGCTTCATAAACTATTCTTTACTATTGTTGCTAGCTGTAACGGAATTGTTAGGATGAAATTCATTTTTGGTTAAAAAATGAATGGTATGGCTACTATGTTTGATGCGCCTCTCTGGCTGGAAGCTTGACATTGGTTGATGGAGCCATGGGAGTTACATATTTGTCTGGTATTTTTATTTATGCATTTCATGCTACACATACTGGTCTATAATCACTATCTTCTTTAACTGCTCTCTGCATCTCTATTACTAATATGACAAATGACGCCCTGATTGAGTATTGTCTTTCATACATTAGAAGTTATGATTTTTTGTGGTGGGCAGTTGTGATTTTTATGTAGATAAATGATCTCATAAGTTTTAGACTTGTTAAGGACAACTCTTAGCTGGGTGAAACGACTCTTGTTTTGGTTGGTTGTTCAGCTGTTACTTCTGAAGACTGTTACTTTTCTGGCATTTATAAATATAAAACTATGTTTTCGGTTCGTTGGTTGTAATTTTGAGATTATCATTCCTTGGATGTATGAAAATGTATGGATAAACTCTACAATAAAATATGAATAACATGATGCAAAGATATTGTAAATTTCTTCTCTATGTAATATTTTAGGGATTCAATTATTGAATCTTTCAGGTATTCTATAGATGAGAAAATAGAGAAATCCTCTAAGTTATTATTATTGTTCAAAACATAATTTGAGGGGTTGGTACTCCTTGAGATAGATATCTCTAAATGAGGGGTTGGTGCTCCTTGAGTGGGTGCTAAAAAATCAGCCTATAAGGCATTATGAACAGTTGTTTAAAAGATTAAGCTTGGAAGGCATTTCGGGAGTGGTTTTTATACCCCAGGAGGGTTTTCCACTCGGCAAAATTTTGTGTCTCTTTGTTTCTGCTCACTGCTTCACAAGTTGTTGTTTCAGTTCATTGTTGGTATTATTATTTTTCTCAATTTTGTTTATGACTAATTACATTCAACTCATGAATGCATTAATTAGAGTAATATTGAGATCAAATCTGAGCTATGTATATGAATTTTTAAAAATTCATCAAATCTATTAAGACACTGATTCACCCCCCCTCTCAGTGTCATTTTAACTCCAATAGGGAGATGGTGGGGGGGAGTTTGAGAGGGTGGGAGAGGGTGGGAGAGGGTGGGATAGAGTAGGAGAGGGTGGGAGAGGGTGGGATATGGTGGGAGAGAGTGGGAGAGTGTGGGAGGGGTCTGGGAGGGTTGGAGATGTGGGAGAGTGTGAGAGATCGTGGGAGAGGGTGAGAGGGTTGGAGAGAAAGTGGGAGGTTGGAGAGAGGTGGGGAGAGGGGTGGGAGAAGGCATGGGAGAGGGTGGGAGAGAGTGGGAGAGAGTCAAAGAGTGTGGTAGAGGGTGGAAAAGAGTTGGAGAGAGTGGGAGAGGAGTTGGAAGGAGAGAGTGGGAGTGGGAAATAGGGTGGGAGAGGGTGGGGTGGGGTGGAGGGTAGGAGAGAGTTGGAGAGAGGAGAGAGAGGGTGGGAGAGGGTGGGAGAGGGTGGGAGAAGTGGGAAAAGAGGGTGGGAGATGGTGGGAGAGAATGGTGAGGGTGGGAGAGAGGGGAGGAGGGTGGGAGAGGGTGAGAGAGTGTGGAAGAGGGTGGAAGAGAGTTATTTGAGAGTGGGAGAGGGTGGGAGAGGGTGAGAGAGTGTGGAAGAGAATGGGAAAGAGTGGCATAGAGTCAGAGAGCATGGGAGATGGTGGAATCCGGTGGGAATGGGTTGGAGAGGGTGGGAGAGAGAGGGAGAGAGGCTGGGAGAGTGGGATAGAGGGTAAGAGAGGGTAGGGGAGAGTGGGAGAGTGTGGGAGAGAGTGGAAGAGAGTCAGAGAGTGTGGGAGACAGTTGGAGAGAGAGGGAGAGTGGGAGAGAGGGTGGGAGAGGTTGGGAGAGAGTGGGAGAGTGGGAGAGAGAGGTGGGAGATGGGGGAGAGAGAGGGAGAGGAGAGTGTGGGAGAGGGTAGGAGAGAGTTGGAGAGACTAGGAGAGTGGGAGAGAGGGTGGGAGAGGGTAGCAGAGAGAGGGAGAGAGGGTGGGAGAGGGTCTGGGAGAGGGTGGGTTCTCTCTCTCTCACTCCTCACTCCCTCTCTCTCTCCCCTCTAACCCTCTCCCTCATACCCCCTCTCCCTCTCTTAGGTCTCTCTCTCTTAGTCACTCCCTATTTCTCTCCCCCCTCTACCTTTAATCGTAAACCTTAAATTCTTAACCCTTAAATCCTCTACCCTCTACCCTTGGCCCTTCTCCCCTCTATCTCTCTCCCACTCCCTTCCTCTCTCTCTCTCTCTCAGGTATCTCTCTCACTCACTCCCTCTATCTCTCGACCCTCTACCCTTAATTGTCTAACCTATAAATCTTAAAAAAAACCAACTTTATTATAACATGAGTGCATTATGAATAAGTAGATACATGGTCGTTTAGCAAGAAATAACGAACTCATGTTATAACACAAGCACATTTTTTATTGCACTAAAAATGGTAAAAAAATACAATATACCAGTGATGTCGGCCCACATTCTACATATTCTCCTGGTTCTGCATGTGCTCTGACAAAAAGTAGCTTTTTGGTGATTGAGTGAAGTGTGCATGCATGATTTTTAGATTCCACCACCTTTTTCATGATATTTCCATCACCTTTGCATGAAATAGCAGAGTTTTCATGTTGAAAGGCATATAATATGAATTCAAGTTTGAATTATAGTGATAAATGATATACAATTGAAGTTTGGAGGGGAACAAGCTTTTGAAAAAGTCATATTTTTGAGAAGTTTGAGGAAAGAAGAAGAAAAGTCTACATAATTGGGTAGAACTACTCCATTTGAAACTTTGGTTTTTTAGGTATGTGAAGTCTTTCTACATTTTCTTTCATTCTATTATGGCTTGCTTTCATTTTTGTTATTTTTCTTATTCCATGTTGATCAAATTGTTTGTTTTTCATGTTACAACCTTAGGTTGTTAATGGACATTTTAAATTACACAATTCTATACACTTTCCTATTACATTTTTAAACCACATTTCTTTGAGGCATTTCGTTAAATTTAACAATTGACTTTCTTTGTGTATGTTTCCAAAGCTTTCATTGAGGTATTTGTCAAACAATTATACAAACCAGTTGATTGCCTTATCTATGCTACCAAATTTTCCATACATGTCTCTAAAAAATTGGAATATACTCCTAATGCAGTAGGGGGAGGCCTCCAACATAAAAACACACAACTCCAATTTACAAACAAACTTTCAAGTTACAATTTCATCAAGATCTCTTCTTTCAACAAATTCACATTCTTTAGGTTGTAGTATATCAAAGTCACTCAATTGGGTATAATTCCCCACACAACCTTCTCACTTCTCAACAGACCCCCACATCCAAAAATAGTCTTTACTTAGGTCTCAAAAAAAGGGTTTTTCTAGGTTTTAGGACCTTGCATGCTCAAATAGGTTTCCAATACAAATATCATCAATTTTCTCATAAATATCTAGGGTTTTCTATATTTCACAACTCCAAGGCCTTCCAAGCCTCACCAAAGCATCAAACAAAATAAACCTTTACTAGGCCTTTAGCCTCATTATATCTCAAAAACACCACTTTGGTTACTCCTTTTCACACCAAAAACTCACATTCTTAGCCTAAGATAACATCACCAGCCCTATAGATGCCTTACCACTATTAAAAGAAACATGAAACTTGAAAACAACATATTACAGGTCTTTCCTCTGAATCACAGGTCACCACAGTAGGAGGAAAGGCTCCATCTTTAAATTAAAGTAAAACTCATACCCTGGTGGTTTGTATAGGATGATCATGAAGAATGGAGTTTTTCGTTCACTAAAACAATGAAAGGAGTCTGAAAATAGATTGAAGTCCAAGTTAAGACCTGCCACCATAGTGATTTATGAATTTCTAATCATGGGAGGCTTGTATTGGGCCGTACACAGGAAAAAGAAACTAAAAACACAAAAAAAATACTTGAAACTCCACAGTTTAGGCGTTGAGTAGAGCACCAAATCCTCAAAAGCAATTCATTGAACCCTTTATTTGGGATTGTATGATGTTTTTATACATTTTCAAATTATGAGTCCCAACTTCCTTCAATGCCCATAACCACCCTTGAACCACCAAACCTTCATTAAGCCTAAAAGTACTAGTATTAGCAATGGTTTGCTTAATAAGCTTCATTATGCAAATTTATTTTTCTACAGACCTAGGACCATTTAGAAACCTTTATTTTACCCATTACAGATCCTTTCAACATATCCAACAATCACCAATGCTTTTTTTGTACCAAACTACACAAATTATCAAGTTTTCTATGCTTTGAAGGGCCCAAATTAGCCCACTTTTAGAAAGGGACCACCTTCAAAACTTGAAAAAAACTCCTCAAACCTTGGGGCAGCACTTTATATCTATCAAAACTTCAAATTATAGAATTAGATTGTAGAGATTCAATCAGTTACCACCCAAACCATAAAACCCTCTCCCTAGGCTTAGAAATTGTATGTTTTATTGAAAGTAGCACTTGCCAAACACACCAAAAATTGAAAACTATTGAAACAAGCCTAATATACCCTAGTCATGCTCAATATAACATAAAATAATGCTTCCCAACTCAGAAATTCAACTTTAGTTAGCAAAAGCTCAATTTTGTTAAGGAAAACTAACATTTGAAAGAGGTGACCGTTGGTCTCCCTCTTTAATAGACTTTTACAACCCTTCACTATTAGTTAATTTGACTTCACTTAGCACTTTTTGCACAGGTAAAATTATTCATCATACTGAAGAAACAAACTGTTAAAAGGAAAAAACTAAAAGATGATCAACTCCAAGCCTTCAAAGATAAAGAGAAAAAATGGATGAGGGAATATCGTGAAAAGAAGAAATTGGGAACGATTGATGAAAACAAGCCAGTTGAAGAGGAACCTCAACCATCAAAAAGAGAAAATAAAATGGCAGCACAAAGGGCACGAATGCAAAATATTTGTGCTAGGGGAGATGTAAATACTGTAGTTGGAGACACACCCTCTACCACAAGTGAATACGAAGGGACACCATTAAGCACAAGCGAATATGGAGGGACACTATCTACCACAAGTGAGTATGGTTGGAAACCATCCACCACATCTAAAGTTGAGAGTACATCATCACTCGGATTTGAAAAACAAGGTATGCCATCATCCCCACGTGAACCTCAAGGTATGTATTCTATTCCACCCTTAGTCGAAGGTAGGCAATCTAACCCACCTCAATTAAATATTGATAAAATTTATAATGTTGAGATGTATGTACCTAAGAGAACACCACCTAGAATTTTGTATAGAAAGCCAAAGTTTTTTATTAATATTGATGAGGATATTTTGCAGCACATGGAAGGTAAGATTCTAGAATGCACTTGTAGAAGATATGCTGATAAGATTTGGAAAATGTTCTTTGAAAGGCTAAATGAGACCAAAAGATGTCAACTATTTGCTCAAATGATGCAGGGTTTAAAGTACAGAAACATCATGAAGACTCTTGGGTTGAGAACATCGAATGCATCAAGTGAAAACACTATTGTGAAGAATCTAGTGGATGCTTATGAGAGTGTGGGTAAGACCTCATGCTCAAAGGATAGTAATGTCACCCAATGTGTCATTACATTGACTTTGGTAGGCTATCAAACAAAGAGATCTCGTCTCATTAAAAAGACAAGTGAACAAATAGGAATTAGTAGAAAAACTTTATCAAAAACTGTTCAAAGGCGACAAAGAATTGAGGGCACTGATTTAAATGAATTATGGGCATTCTCAGGAAGACTGCCACATAAAGATAAAAAACTTGTTGAAGCATTGAGAAAACTAATTGAAGATTACTAGAAGAATAATACAAGGTCATCTCTGAATCAAAGGGATGTCATAAGAAGGAGAATCGAAAGTCGAAACCGTGAGCCACATCCCAAGCATTTTTTGGATAAGACTCAAACCCAATTTTCTCATAAATTTCAAAATGCTTATCCTCAAATTAGTATTTCTCAAAGATTTTTTAAAATTCTTAAACCTTTTTATGTCAAGATAAATCACACACACACTACTTGTTGTTGTAGACTACATATTGAATTTGCTAATCATTATGATGTTTATCCTTCTATATGTTTAGATTTGCATACTAACAATCTTTTATAGGATTGTGGCATAGAAGCCCCACCAAAATCCTCAAGAGAGTTCTTATCAAAAAAATTATGTCAAATAGAGGATGGCCAAATATTCTACAGGACAACATGCTTGGATGGTTCATGTGAGCGTTGCGGTGGCTTGCAACGAATTCCAATATATCAACATATGGAAAGCACCAATGAGGTGGGACATAAACTAGTAGATTTCAGGAAGTATAAAATAGTGGCATATGTTACAAAAGATGGGTCTCAAGCAAAAAGGTGTGATTTGGTTATTGAGAAGATTCCAGTGTATCATTTTATTACCATGTTTCATGAGAATCTAGTGTATGAGTATGCAACGCATACCCATAGAGCCCGATGGCTGGACACACAATTCAACCTATGCAAGGACACCTTTCTAGTTGGAAACATAGTATCAGTGGTTGAATTTGTAGAGAACTAAACTCTATAGCCACAGTGTGAGGTGCAGTCATAGTATTACAACTCCACACAGGTTTTGATATTTGTGCACATAGCATTCATTCATGTAGCTAATAGTAAAGAGGACCAAAGGAAGGTATTGAGGGTGTATCTAAGGGTTATTTTTAGGTTAGATGAGATGTTAGAAAAGACTAAGAAACCCAAATAAATTACAAAATACAATGAAAGCTAAAATAAAGAATGATTATACATGTTAATCGCCGAGACCTCCATGATTCACTTTTGTAACACCTTCTAGCTTGTTGGCTAATGTGTTTCCCTCAGATTCGACATGCGAACAATCTGGAAATACAAGTCTAAGTCCTACACCCAGATTTGAAGGATTTGAACAAATGTCTATGCCTATGACTATGATTGAAAATGCCTATGCCTAAACATGCCAAGACTCAATGAAATAAACTAATAAATATTGCAAACTTCTATAAAATCTCTAAGTATGTCAGTGTGTCAATGTGTAAGTGTGTAATCTAAAAATGAGAGGAAAATAACATTTTATAGAAAATTCCATTTTGAATGGACAGATGAGATTTACTTTTGATAGAGACCTAAAATCAGTGGACAAGATTTAATTTGACAATCCCTAATCAGGGTTAGGGAAAAATCATTAAGTGAGCGGTCAAGATGCCATCTGAGAAAATTAAATCGGAGGTGGAGAATAAATGAGATAATTAATTCAAAAATAAAGAAGATAAGAGTTGAATTGAAGATCAGATTTGGAAAATCAAGAATCTACCCAATTACTTGATTTTTAGAGGGAAGTTACCATTTTGAATTAAATTAATTCAAAATATCGATTTTGTGAAATAATAAATAATCAATTTTCAAATTATTTACCAAAATGGACTGTCAGTTAAGAATGTGATGACATTTTAAATAATTCTATTTATTTAAAATGAGATGAATATTAATTTATGACAATTAAATAATTAATGATAATTATTTAATTTAGAAGATAAGATTAATTAATTAAATAAATCAATCAATTCATTTACTTATGAGAGTTAGTGACATATTAAATAAATAAATAAAACTTATTTATTTAATAATCAAGAAGAAATGACTGAAAAAGGGTGATTAAATAAATTAAGAAATTTATTTAATTAAGGGAAGACTTAGACAATTAATGACGTATTTAATAAATAAATGAAATTTATTTATTTAATAATCATGAAAAATAAAAGAACATGAATTAATTAAATAATTATGAATTATTTAATCAATAGTCGAATGTGGACCAAGGACATAATTAAATGTCATAATTATGCTAGGATGAAAGTGGTAAAAATAGAGCTTGCAGGCCTAGATCATTTTTAAGTGTCTACATTTTTCCCCTCTTTGTCATAATGTAGCATGTCGCATTGTGACAAAGAAAATAAGTAAAAAATATGCCCCAGTGCAAAATACGATGAGGAAGAATGATGAGGAGGGTAGTGGTATGCCCCCTCGAGAGGAAAGACATGTTCCAAGAACATGGGTTTTCTCTCGAAATGGACAAGAAGACTAGAATGTGAAGAGAAAAAAAAAAAATGTTAGTGCAAAAGATATGGATGGTGAAGATACAAATTAGATGAAAGAATCCTTCAAAACTTGCCAAAGAACTAATAGACATTGCTCGAATCATCATTGGGTGGTAAAAATGACACAAATGGACAACAAACACCATGATATGACGTAGACCAAGGTGTGCAAGGTCATCCACTTGAAAAAAAGATAGTCACAGACAAGGAATGTCCTAACTCATACTAAGGGTGAAGTTGCCCAAGTCTTTTTGTTTAGACAACCATAGACAACAGTCAAAGAAAATAAAATAGGCCAGAAGACGTCATCGCACCTCTTTATCCTTCATGGGACATCCTCGAGGTAGCTAGTAACATGACCAAAAAGACAAGATAGTAAAAATATAAGACAAAATAGCCAAGATAGTCAAAAGATAAGACAAGATAGACCAGAAAGATTAACAACCATTTTATTTTGTTTGCCAAAGATTGATTTCTTGTCGGTTTGATAGTTTTGATAGTTTAAGAGTTTTGCGAATTTGACGGTGTTGACAGTTTGACGGGGCCTATTATCAGGAAGGACACATCCTAAAAAAGGAAAAGGACATTTTGACGAGGTCCAAATCCGAGAAGGAAACATCTTGAAGAGGACCAAAGAGTGATGAGACTGACATTGTTTTGACTAATATATTCTGGCAAGTTGACTGATGTTGACTGTATGATTGATTGGACTGTGCTGTCTGATTTTGACAAATTTTGACATTGACATTTCAAATGACTGTCTTGTGTTTGAGTTTGACTACGTCTCACTTATTTGATCAATGTGACGATTGTGACAAATTCCATGATTTTATTTGGGCCAACCTAAAAGGACTGACCTAATGTCTTGGGGACTCATCGACTGATGGCCTTTCCTACGTAGAAAATGTGCAAAGACAACGTAGTTCGACTATGACATGGACTGACTGACATGACTGAATTTGACTCCATTTTTAGGATTTTGACATTGATTTAGATTTTTTTGTGTTTTTCTTTAGGACATTTTATGATTTTTAGGTCTTTCTTTAAGACATTTTATGATGTTTTTGGTCTCTCTTTAGGACATTTTATGATGTTTTTGTCTTTTTGTCATTTTATGCTTTTTTTAGATTTTGACGTTTAAGAGGATCATGACAAATGCATGTGAATGATTCCTACACATGACAATCCAAGGAAAAACATGATTGTGACCCTAGTTAAGATAAATACCAATTGACAACTGATGGCAATGTTGTTTGATGTGGGAAGGACACATCCCAAAACAACGTGAGGATGGTGATAATGTGACAAAAGTATCAAGGTTTGCAGTCGGGCCATGAACAAAGTCAAGTAATATTTTGGATAATGTGCTTGTATGAATTAGACTCGTTGCATTTGGAATGACTTGGTTAGGAATAAATGGGATGATGGAGCATCCTTAGACCATTTGACAAGGGAAAGCCAAGATAGGTGACATACGTGAAAGGATGAGAGGTGGCCTTGGTAAAGGACGAGACACATGAGACTAAGGGAATTGTCATATGATTTTCAAGGACTATGTCACATAAGGATAATAAGGTTTATGTCAGCAATGACATGATGCTTCACAGATAATGTATGACCAAAGGATAGGCCTATCAAAAGTTTTCCCAAAGCATGACTTATGTGTTCCTGTTTTATGTCAAGACCAAGGTAGGTGGGAAAATGGATAGAAATGATAGGGATTAGATGGACGTAAATGTCATGAGGAAGGCATGGGAAATGAGACGACTTGCCCCCAAGTGTAAAAGTCCACATAGATGATTTATTTTACACATGACACCTGTTTGCCAGGTTTTTATCATGGTACTTATCCAGGGTGCCTATTTTCCAGGTTTTCACCATTGGATGAAATTTTTCTCTTTACTATTTTCTTGACTTTTTGATTTTTTTGGTGTCACCAAGATGCCTGTTTTCTAGGTTTTCATCAGGGTGATGATGTTTTACATTATTCAATTTTTTTTTGTATTTTTGATTTTGTGGATAGCCTGGATGCTTTAGATAACTACTGACTGTTCTAAATCCACTGATGGTGCCGATGTAGAGACTGAAGCCATGATATGCCAATAATGACCTTGCTGAAGGAGTTGTCTTGTCAGGATCATAGCGCTTGCATACAACTAACCGATGTCATTGTGATCCTTTCTGATACTAGAGTTGGCTTTATTAGAATACACACATCACGATAGAGTTCCATGAGAGTCCTTACGGTAAAGAGTTGCTGCCATGATGTGTCAGATTTGTGACGTGGGATTTTTGGACTTTAGGTGAGATGTAGGGTTATGACAGATGATGGTAGACGTGGAAAAGTTGTTTGGACATTTAGATGAATCACTTTTTATTTTCCAAACTTGGTATGGTGGACAACGTATTTTGGAGGGATGGCATTTGGAACCAACACCTTTAGATGCCTTGCTTGATGACCATTTTGAAGGAGGTGGACATGTGTTATATGTGGGAGTCCTCTTGTATTGTGGCTCCACATTGTGATTGACTTTTTATTTTGACATATTTTCTTTGCTTGATCCACTTGTCTTTGGGATCCATTTTAATTTCATTTGTCCACTTGTCTTTTTGTTTGATTCAATGGCCTTTGACATTTGATTTTGATCTTTTGATTTTTATGACTTTTGTTTTTGTTGGTTCCAAAGGGAAGGATTATTTATGATGGAATGACGGTTTATGGTGTGGGTGGAGGGGGTGTTGGAAGAAATCTTATGACAAGGATTTCTCATGGACTCCATTTTGACATTTGTATCTGACAAAGTTACCCCCAGTATCAAGGAGGTACCACTGACATCGTTTGATTTATTAATTGAGGAATAGCCAAGACCTTGATGTCTGTAATTTGCCTAAAGTTGTATTGGTTCTAGAATGCCTTGCTCATGTATGCCTAGTCCTTTTCCTTGATATTGCATGCTTTGATAGATTCTATTTGTGATGGGGTATTTGTTGTTTTGAAAGCAAGATGCTAACCCATCATTAGGTATGTGGATACTATCACTTGTAATATTTTCATTTGCAACAAAAGCCTGCTCTGACAAAGATAGATGACCCTAGTTGATAAAGTGTCTTAGCTTCATTGTGATGTTGGACATATTCTTGACTAATATCTTTGGTCTAATCGTGTGACATGTCAGGTTCAGATTATTCTGTTGGTGCTTCCAAGGCAATGTCAAAGCCATCATTATGTTTAGTGTCATAGAGTCCAATGATTTTAGCTATAAATTGATCATATGCAAGCATGTCACTAGTGGAAGATTCTTGTTCTAGAGGAATATCGTCTGTGTCCCATGGAGGAAAGTGTCTCATTGTGGGAAGTGTCAATAGTCGAGGCTTTTATAAGGTCGGCAAGTGTTTGATCATGAATAGCGTAAAGGTCAAGGAGTGGATCATTTTGGACTTCTTGGTCAATGGTAGGGTCTTGGTCGAAGATGGGGTTGTCATGGATTTGGACTTATTGGTCAATGATGGGGTCTTGGTCAAATATAGGTTTTTGTGGATGATACAGTCGAAAATAGAGTCATTGTCAAGGAGAGGTGTGTTTTGGATGTCATGATTGTCTTGAAGGACTTCATGGATGGACTGAAAGATAGGGTCATGGGATGGACTACCTTGTTCTTGACATGAGGGTGACATTATAAGGTCATGCTTTGGGCTTTCATTTTGACATGTATCCTCAAGTTTATTAAATGGGATTTGACTTTGAGTAATGACAAAATTTTCATGACTAGATGTGGCTTGTGAGGGGGTGATTTGAAAAGGATTAGGAGAAGACATGGGGACTTGGACGAGAATAGTATGTGAAGGGCTAGGATAGGACATGGGTACTTGGACTGGATTGGTATGGGAAGGATTGGGGACTTGGAATGGACTAGTTGGTGACGACATAGGATATGACATGGAGACTTTGACTATATTAGTTGGTAGTGACATAAGATATGACATAGGGACCTGGACTAGATTGGAGTAAGGTTGACTAAAATGGGACATGGAGGCTTGGGCCGGATCGATATGGTATGATGTGGGGATGTGACATGAGTTGGTAGATAGTTGATAAGGAATGTAGACTTGGATGAGATTGATAGGTGGACTAGCATATGACATGGAGACTTGGTATGGACTAGTGGATAGTTGGTTTCCCTTGTCAAGGTTAGGATAAGGGTGATAAGTGGACATTTGTTGTGAATTAATGGCAAGATTTGTGTTAAGTGATTGTGGATAGTGGGGGTAGACGGACTTGTACTTGGACTGATGGATTGCTGGTACGAAGGGTATTGATTTTTGGTTTCAATAAATTATCTTCTAAAGTCTAAGACTTCTTGGTATTGACCTCTACAGAGCAATTCGTATTCAACTTTACTAGCAAGCCTATCAATATTTTGTTGAAGGAAAGACAAAGTGGTGGATGTCATGATGTTGTCTAAATGCAAAAGTGATTGTTGACCAAGGGAAATGACCAATGCCAAGTCTAGATGCCAAATGAGGACTATGATGGACAATATTTTAGTTCTAGTTTCTGACATAGATGTTTGAAAAAGATATTTGACAAAAATGTTTGGATTCAAATTCTTGTTTGTGATAGAGTTTAAATTTTAGTTAAGAAAATGTGTCGTTTCAAGTGGCAAATGTGTTGCAATGTGCATATGCATCGTTTCAAGGATCAATTGTGTGTCGGTAATGCACATGCGTTGCAGAAGTAAACAATGTTTGGGCACTAGTTTTGATAGATTTTATTGACAAACAGATGGGTCGCAAGATGTGGAAAATCTATTTCAAATGTCGATTGCATCATAGGATAGCATATGTGTCATTTTAGGTAGAGAATGCGACTCAATATTTAATTTTCGTTACAAGATGCAGTGGATGCATTATTGACTATTCAAATGCGGCGCAACAGGTCAAATGCGGCTTTTAATCAAGTAAATGCGACTCAATACAGGCGAATGCGGTGTTTAGAAAACAAATGTGGTGTGACAAGTCAGATGCGGCCTTTGAAATAGCAAATGCGATGTGACAGGATAGATGCATTGCATAGGATAGCAGATGCATTGTAGACAAAATGTATAGACCAGTTTTGACTGAATTCTTGAGGTTTGACTTGGTTGTTTCTAGATGTTTGAACATTGTTTGGTTTGTTTCAGTATCCAAAAAACACTTGCAAGCATGATATTTTGACTGTAAGTAAGCACACATGAGACAAGTACAATCCTAAAAGGCCAATAGGCCAAGGGTTTGTATACTTGATACAACCCACCTTTATACCCTAAATTGGTGATAAACACCTTTCCTTCTTGAGAGTGGATAGCTTAGAATTTTGGTGGCATTGGCTCCCCTCCATGACTCATTAACATCAATCAAGCACACCAAATTTGGATTCTTTGGGTAATGACTTCCCAAGAATTGATATCTCTACTCAAGGGGATCAGTAATGAGTGTCTTCAGGCATGATATTGTACCCTGCACTATATCAAGCAACGGCCAAAGAACGGTTGGACACTAAGACAAAAGGTTTTTAATACGAGCATTTTGTTCGTAGGGCATGATCCATGTGGCAAGAGTCCCCTTTTGGATCCATCTCGTTGGAACCACACGCGTGATTCTTGGGTTTTCCCCAAGAATCCACTTTTATATACTGACTAGAAGTCCCTCAGTGTCAAGGTGCTACCAGTCTGAGTCATCCTGGGGTGAGTACTTTTTCCCACCAGAACAGGCCCAATTTCTAGAGTTAGTAACCGTTTCTCTTACACCCAGGATCGCTCGAAAGTGCAAGGGGAGAGGATACTTTGATTACTAAGTCATAAGGGTAATAAAAAAAATGGGTCTGGTTTTCTGATCACTGAGTTTTCACAAGGTGAGAGCATACTCACCTACCATTTTGCAAACAAAATCAGACACTTGCAAACAAAATTCATTTTAGAGCACCAAAGGAAATGCTCCTAAATTAAAAAATGCAAACAAGTGGTTTGAGAGATAAATCTTCGACAAACGTAGCTGCAAAACCACATGTCAGTAGTTTGAATATATGCCTTTGACCCATGAAAAACTCCAATGCCACATGCTTCAAAAATCATAAAGTATTTTCCAAGATTCTACACAAAAAAAACGTTATAGGAAAAAGGAAATGCGGGTTTTAAAAGTTAGATTAAAAAAATAACTTTCTTAAATCTTAACGAAATTTTAAACCGTTTGAAGTTTTAGAAAGCTAAGAACAAGGCCTACAAAACCCAGGTAATAGTTTTTAAAGATTCCATGTGCCCATTTGTCTGTGCTCAAGAAAAGGTGACAGGATTTCGTATGAATTCTTGGCTGTAACCTACAAAACAGTGAAAACAAACAAGAAAACACAAATATTTCTACAAAACATCAGGTTCACCAATGTAACTAAGGGTTATTTTTAGTTTTGTTTATCAAATGAATTGAAAGCATAAACCCAAAGAAATAATGAAGTGCAAAGGAACAATAAATGAAAACACATAAAATAGAACAATCTCACCCAATGTTCTCATTCTCCATGGTTGATATCCATTACACCTTCTAACTTGTTGATTTGTGTTGCCCTCAGATCGAACGTGTGAGCAATCCTTGACGAAGTCCTACACAAGCTTTGAAGGATTTTCTTCTAAAAATTCCTATGCCTATGACAATATGATTGAAATGTCTATGCCTAAATATGCCAAGACTAAGTGGAATAAGCTAATAAAATGCTACAATGTATGTAAAATCTCTAAGTATGTTAGTGCGTAAGTGTGTAAGTGTGTGTAATCTAAAAATGAGAACAAAATAGCATTTTATAGAAAATGTCATTTTGAACAGACGGACGAGATTGACTTTTGACAGAGACCTAAAATTAGAGGCCCAAATTAAATATGATAATCCCTAATCAGGGTTAGTGCAAAATCCTTAAGTGAGCAGTCGAGATTTCATTTGAGAGAATCGAATCGACGGTGAGAATAAATGAGATAATTAATTCGAAAATAAAGATTTTCAAAAATCAAGAAGATAAGAGTTGAACTGAAGATTAGATTTGGAAAAAGCAATAATTTGCCTGATTACTTGATTTTTGGAGGAAAGTTACCAATTTGAATTAAATTAATTCAAAATATTAATTTTATGAAATAATAAATAATCGATTTTTAAATTGTTTACCAAAATGGATTGTTAGTTAAGAATGTGATGACATTTTAAATAATTTCATTTATTTAAAATAAGATGAATATTAATTTCGACAATTAAATAATTAAAGATAATTATTTAATTAAGTGGATAAGATTAATTAATTAAATAAATTAATCAATTCATTTAATTATGACAATTAGTGACATATTGAATAAATAAATAAAACTTATTTATTTAATAATTAGGAAGAAATGACTGATGAAGGGTAATTAAATAAATTTAGAAATTTATTTAATTAGGGGAAGACTTAGATAATTAATGGTGTATTTAATAAATAAATTAAATTTATTTATTTAATAATCATGAAGAATAAAAGGACATGAATTAATTAAATAATTATGAATTATTTAATCAATAGTCGAATGTGGACCAAGGACATAATTAAATGTCATAATTATGCTAGGATGAAAGTGGTTAAAATAGAGCTTGCAGGCCTAGGTCATTTTTAAGTGTCTACAAAAATAATACAAGAAAGGGAATAAAGTGAAAATAAGGAGAAGATTGAAGATGCTCCCAAACATGGGAATAATGAAATTTTGAAGGACCAAGAGAATACTGGAGATGAATTCAACATTACATCCTCTAGTCAACAAACAAAAAACCCTTCATGGCTAGAACAACAATTGAAAAGAAAAGCCCCAATGCTGCAAGATCCAAAAGCTTGCTTGGAATCCATTTTGGCACATGCCCAAATGAATCCCAAGGAGAGGAAGAAGCCAAATATTAAATCCCACATCACCACTAATGCATCAAGCTTCCACATCCTATAGGTGGCAACTCTGGCAAACAAAAAGAATGTGGATACCATCAAGGCTAAAGATTACCAAGTAACATCTATCAACATTTCTCTCACCTCTCAAGCACAAAAGATAGATAAATTCTAGGATTCGATCACCAAAATTTTAAATCAAATGGATAAAGACCAAGCCACTAAGGCAGAGCTAAAGGCACAAGTGGCAGAATTGATAGCTTTCATACATCAATGCACCACAATTGGGGAAGAAGTTCCAACAGAATCATCGACACTTGCCATATTATCAAAAGAAGTGATCAATAAAATGGAAAAGATGAGGACATGGACCAAGTCCACTCTGGACTGGTTCAAAAGGGTCATAGATATGGGTAAAAAGGTGGCCCATCATTTGGTTCATATGTATAATATTTTTTTGGTTTTAAAAAATAAGATTAAGAAGGAAATAGAAGAATGCAAAGATTTCCCTAACATGTATACTATGACATACCCAAAGTTGTGTTGCATTAAAAAACTATTAGTAGAAGTATTAGAGTAGGAGTTGGGTCTAGCCAAATGCAAAAATGATCTACTAGAAGTTTGGTTATATGCCTTCGATTTTTAACAGAAGTTCTTGAGAGGGCCTTTCTCAGTTTGCAAACTGATAACTCAAATGTTATTGAGTATCTGTTTGAATGTGATGATATTTTAGAGGTGCTGACTAGAGAAAATATGCCTACTCAAAAGTTAAATTACAGACCTGTCAAGCAGATGTTTTAGAAAAAATGCAAGCAACAATCACTGATGCTTTGTTGGGTAGTTCTCTAGATTTTGTAGCTTATGTCTTCTCCCATGGTAAACAGGTTATCAAGAGAAGAAGCTACTATGTGGGGAAGCACTAAGAATTAATGGAAGAATTAAAGCTCATGGCTTTCAAGATCAAAAAATATGAGTTCCCAACCAACTCTAGGCTTACAAAAGTTTTGAAGAAGTTTTTCCAATCTGCCATTGTGCAAAAGGAAGCTAGGAACAATTTAGTAGAAGATAAATATTTATAGTTCCCAGCTACAAGATAAAATAAGCTAGAAGACAAAACATGTTGCATGATAAAATAAGATAAAAGACAAAATAGCTACCGTGAACTACACACTGGGCTCCTTTTTGATATTTCTTAGTATAAAATAAGCTAAAGGGTATTGTAAAATTTTCTAGGTTCACATGTAAACCAGTTTTATATTGAGAAATATTGTACTTGCCTTGGATTTGGTGTAAACCCTAAGTTGTAGTGAATCTAGGCCATTGGATGTAAATTAATCTTGGCCACTGATTTGGGTTTTGAAAAACTACAAATAGGGGCATCCTCTCATTTGAAAGGATAGAGATGAGTTGTTGTGTAAAGACATTTTGAAGTAATATATAAGAAAGCATTGAAGTTGGGTGATTTCTTTGTGTTTTCTCTTAATGTGTGCATGGTTCAATCTCCCATTTTTGTTTCAATTTAGTTTATTTACAAACCAATTTTATTTTCAATTTATTAGTTCTTGCTCGACTTTAATGGTGATATGTGTTAAGGTATTTGATGCACTTCCAACTCATGCTTTTGGTGGTTTTTTGAAGATAAGTCACTGTGTAAAGCTAGTTTGAGCTTATACTTTTCCATGCACTCTAGTTCAGCTGTGTATATTCATGCTTCAATCACTAATATCATAGTTTGAAAATTTGAAGACAACCTTAGGAGATTGTACTGATTATGTGATGTTGTAGAAAGTTCTTGGTTAAAAAAATATAGTTTGGGAGTCTTTCCACCTTAATGCTTGCCATTGTCACTACTATTCATAGTTTTTAGAATTACAATAACTTTTTAAACCCTTACATCTTTTAATATTTCTTTTCAATCTAAGTTAAGTTTAGGATTCTAACATCACAATAATGTTATATCTAATGAACAAAGTAATTTTTAGAATTTTTTTCTAAATTTCCTATTATAGTATACTAGTTTCTAAATTTTTGAAACTTCTATTATAGACCTATGAGATTCTATCTTTGTGAACCATAAAGGCCCCTTGTGATTACCAACAAATCACATCATCACTAAGTTTTTTATGCGCCCCCAAGACTTGACATTAGAGACCTTGGGGTTACTTTCTAAAATTTTCTAAAGATACCTTTCAAGAGAGATAGGACACTTGTGTTCTATTTGTGTTGTGTAGTGCTAAACCACTCATCAACACATTAAACCAACTTAAAACTCAGAAAAAAAATAAAAATAAAAATAAAAATAAAAATAAAAAAATAAAAAAAAACCCACTTTCATCCTTGCACCACCTAAGAATAGTGTTTTGCAACAATTAAGTTATAATGGCAATGCTCATACATAAGATATTCTAAAAATCATGTAGTGTTGTTGTTGGGTTCCTCTTTTTTGGCTAACTTTTTGTTGATGGGTTGTTGTTGTTGGACTATTTTTTGGCTTAATGTTGCTATCTTTAATTTCAATTGCTTTTTGATGTTTGGGGCCCCTTCAAAAATCATTTTTTTACCTCTAATAAAAAACACTAGAAACAATCCACAACCAAAACAAACAACTTCAACATCCTTACCTTTGCCTCAACCCATCTTACCTAGTGCTCCTTGTTTTCCTTCACATAGTGGGAAGGAGTATGATCTTATTGAATAGCATAAGAAAACTCCTACAAAGATATCCCTATAGGATTTAATCTAGAATTCACCTATTTATCATGCTATGCTTCAAACACCTTGCAACAAGTTGTGGTTCCTTTTAGTACAAATGCAAGTGATGTAGAAACTCTAATTTAAAGTAATCAATATGGTTAACATAGAAATTACTTTTCATTAACATGAGCTACCTCCCTTGGAGATGAGAAACAAAAATGATTCCTTCATGATAATAGCTATATTCATTAGGACATGAATAAAAATAACTCTTGTTGGCAATGGATCCACTCTTAATGTGTGCAGTGTGACCCTTCTAGATAGAATTGGCATATATAAATCAAGAATTCAACCCGATTCCTTATCAATTTGATGTTTTGACAATGTAGGAAAGCAATTGCTTGATGTGATTAATTTTCCTATTACAGTTGGAAAGGCTACATTACAAAATCCTATTCATGTTATCCCTCTGGATTTTTCATAAATTATTCTTTTAGGAAGAATTTGGATTCATGAGATGCATGTGGTGCCTTCGAATCTTCATCATATCATGAATTATGTTTATAACAATAAAGTGTACCAGGTTGAAATAGACCCTAAGCCTGAAAGTTGCTTACAAGTTGAAAAAGGAACAAAAAGTCCTCTAAACACATTAATTCCATCTTTGAACATAGAACCTAGGAAATAAGAGAAACAAGAGATAGAAAAAGTGTCAGAATTATTGGAAGATGATTGGGGTTCTTTAGACTTCACACCAAAATTTATGGGAGAATACAAAATCACAACAAAAGAAATAAAAAAAATGCAACCAATGGTAATGTCAACGCACAATTCGGAAGAAAAATCACAAGCACTTACTCTAGAAGAAGATAGAAGCTATACAACAAATTTGATGAGATAGACTATCAACAACCACCAAAACCAAAATAAATGGAGAAATTGTATGGAAGAGGTTATGATCTTATGAAAAAACTTAGCTATAGTGGAAAAGGATGCAAAAAGAAAGAGCAATGCATCCTTGTTCCTATAGATCCTAACACATAAGAAATAAAAAGTGGTTTGGGGTATTGTCCTTCTAAGATAGTAGAAGCAACAAAAAGACCATCGTTAAACATCAACACCGTCATGTGTAACCCTAAAACAACTCTCACCTTGAAATATCTTGAATTGATTGATACAAGTTGTGAAGAATCGTTGGAATACTTTGAAGATGATGAGTCCTTGAAAGAAATGTTAGGAGTTTATGATAAGCCATTTACTCCTCCTAAAAAGAAATAGGTTACACATGATATGATTAGTGCTAAGAAAGAATATAGAGAAAAGGAAAGTAATGAGAATGATAAGGACAATGAAGAATAAAATCTTGAAATCCAAAAATAAACCACACTTCCTTTGGGAGATACAATCAACATACTAATGGATATCACTAATGAAGAGAAAGTGATTAAAATGTGAAAGTTCCTTGATGAAGATGAACAAGAAGACCATGCAACTTTACTTCATGACTTTACCAAACTTTTTCTTTGACTTATTTGAATATGTTGGGAATTGATGCTAAGATAGTGACACACAACATAGTCCTTGTAGAAAATGCTAAACCAGTTAGAAAACAGATACAAAAGATGAATCCTAAGATTGCCTTATTGGTTAATGCTAAGATTTAGAAACTCCTCAAAGTTGGTTTTATATGACCTATCGATCATTCTCCTTGGATCTTGAACATTGTTGTAGTTGTGAAACCTGATAATCGCATTAGGATGTGTACGAATCTTTGTGATTTAAATAAAGCATCTTTAAAAGATGATTTTCCCCTTCCTAATATCGATATGATAGTGGATGTGACTACGAGATGTGATTTTTTATAACTCATGGATGTATTTTGTGGATATAATCAAATCTTTATTAACCCTCAAGATTAATACAAGATAACATTTACTACAACTTGGGGAACATTTTGTTGGGTAGTCATGCCTTTTGGATTAAAGAATGCAAGAAAAATGTATCAAAGAGAAATGACATTAATATTTCATGATTACATACATAATATTTTGGAAGATTATGTTGATGATAATCTAGCCAAATATCTAACTCAACAGGAAAATATGAATATCCTTCAAAAAATCTTTGAGAGAATGCAAAAATATAACATGAGGCTGAAATCAAAAAAATGTCTTTGGTGTAGATAGTGGAAATTTTTTAATTTTTATTGTATCTCACATAGGAATTAAGGTGGAAACAAATAAAATTGATGCTATAGTTAACATACCACCTCTTAGTAATATTTCTAAATTGCACATGTTACAAGGAGGAATCCAGGCTATCCATCATTTTTTCGCATCATTAGTAGAACAAGCATTACCCTTTACACAAATCCTTAAGAAAGAGGTTTAATTTAACTAGAATGAGGATTGTAAACAATATTTTGAGAGTTTAAAAGACTACCTTACTACACTTGTTTTACAACCCGCTATGCAAGACAAACCATTTATCCTTTACATAGCATCATCGGCCCATGCTCTCACAACATTGTTGGCTCAACAAGATGAAAATGGTAAATAAATTCCTTTTTATTACATTATCCAAACTCTGATTGATTACAAGACATGATATATGACAATATAAAAACAATGTTTTTCTCTTGTATTTGCTACTAGTAAATTGAGACATTACTTACTAAATGTTGAAATACATGTAATAATGAAATTTGATCCTTTAAAATAATTTTTCGCTAGAACAATTTTATGAGGATGCTTAGGTAAGTGGGTTATGTTGTTAATTGAGTTTGACCTTATGTTTGTCTCCTAAAAGGAAATTAAAGGAAAAGCGTTGACCAGTCAATTAACTAACACTCCCTCTCCCCTCACTTTACCTAATAATGATTCATTCCCTGATAATAATGTGTTGAGAATTGAAATTGATCCATGGGAGTTATATTTTGATGGATCTAAGTGTAGAACTAGCTCCGACATAGGGATTATACTAGTCCCTCCTATGGGAAAGCCTATTCCCTTATCTTACCACTTAAACTTCCTATGCACAAACAACACAATAGAGTATGAAGGTTTAATTGTTGGATTACATGGAACTTTAACTCTAGGAGCTCAAAGTATTAAAATATTTAGTGATTCACAATTAGTCATTAAGTATACAAATGAATTGTATCAAGAAAATCATGACAAATTATCAAAATATAAGGATCTCACAATGACACTATTAAACACCTTTGATTCATATACCATTGATAACATCCCATGAAAAGATAATCAACATCCAGACACAATGACAAGTGTCACTTCCCTTATATATCCTCAAGATCCTTCAAAATATTTCACATTTATTATCCATACAATTACGAAACCATCAATAGAATATAAGGTCGAAGAAGTTTTATCAACCATCGGGGAAAGCTCTAGTAAATGGTACACACTGATATATTAATATTTAAAAGAAGGTACCTTTCCTGAGCTGACAACTAAGAATATTTGAGCCCGCCTTTGAAAAAATGCATCTAGATAAATAATCCTTGCTGACATGTTGTATAGAAGGTCCTTTGATGGTCTTTCATAGATGCCTTAAACAATGGAAAATCCCCATAACACTTGCAAAAGATCATGTAGGTGCTTGTCGAGGCCATTTTGGAGGGAGATCATTAGTTCAAAAGCTAATCCACATAGAATACTATTAGAGACATATGGAGCAGGATTGCTTTGAATACATTAACAATTTCCACAAATATCAATAACATAGCAATTTGATTTATGCTCTTACTTCCATACTTCATTCCCAAGTCCCTATTTGGCCATTCTCAGTATGGGGTCTAGATCTTATTGGAAAAATATCAGCACCTTCTTTCACTGGACATACCTTTATAATTACCACAACAAATTATTTCACAAAATGGGAAGAATTCATTCCCCTTCATTTAACAATTATTGATGTAATATGTCATTTCATATTGGAACACATTATTGCTCGCTTTGGACTCCCTTCCATATTAGTTTCAAACAATAGGACACCATTTAAGAATAATGATGTAAAGAAGTTATTAGAAACATTTAACATACAACATCATTTTTCAACACCTTACTACCCACAATCTAATGGTCAAGCTAAATCAACTAATAAGACTCTTGAGAAAATCTTAAGGAAGATAGTAAGAAAACATAATAAGGATTAGCACACACAGTTGACATATGCATTATGGGCTTATCGTACTAGTATTAGAATGTCAATTGGGAATACTCCTTATAACCTTGTCTATGGTCCTGAGGCAATAATTCCCTTGGAGTTAGAGATCACTTCATTGAGAATCTCTCTTCAAGGACTTATTGACGACAATACTTATAAAGAAAAATGATTGCATAAACTTGAAATGCTTGATGAACAATGCATTAATGCTCTTGAGCATCTCCAAGCTTATTCTAGAAGAATTCAACACAGTTAAAATGATCATGTCATCCCTCATTCATTTACTAAAGGTGATTTGGTGTTATTTGAAAATCAACATAATGTCAATGCTACCCCAACTAAAAAAGGAAAATTCAGCCCTAATTGGTTAGGACCTTACATAATTGATGAAAGTTATGGGTCTAGATCATACACATTAATAGAAATGGATGATAAACCTCTTAAAGAACCTATAAATACTATGCATTTACATCAGTACTATGTCTAACCTTCCTTCTTGAATGGTTTGAATGATAAATAAATGTTGTTAGAATTAGTAGATAGTATGTTATTTCTCTCGCATTACTTCATTTTTGACAAACAATTATTTGGTCTTGAATACTAAAGTAATTATTAAAATTAGTTTTGGGTTGTTACTTTAGGTTTCATACTATTCAAGTTAATATTGTATGTTGTGTTAGATTAAATCCTTATATGCAATTAATGTTCAATAATTAGATCATGGGTGCATTTAATTTAGCATAAAATACTCAATCATAATGTTGCATCTAAAACAAAACTAAGATATTTTTAATTAGATCACATACTACATGTTAGATCATGGAGATATTCATTAAAGTCTTACAAATATTATTTGATAAATCACGTCACCATTTAACTTAAACACATAAACATAAATAATCATATATAGATGCTCATATATTATATATCATTAGAAATTTTTAAGTACATATCATCAAATATAAAATGTTACTATAGCTTATGACTACTAGATCCCTTAGGACCTGGTGATCACCTTCATTAAGAGATGGTCCATCAAGAGATGGTAGAGAGCGATCATGACATAGCTATAGAAGCCAGTGCATCTTGTAGGCCCTCTTCTTGTCCAATAGTCATGGCCTCTCATACGATGGCCTCCATGTGCTCTTGCTCTATGTGGTCTCTATCCGCTTGTAGCTTGGAAACCTCTCCAAGAACTCTCTTGACCTCTATCAAATCTTGAGATGATCAAAGCTCCTCATAGGAAGCCTGCAATCCTGATAGATCACCCTCAACTTGATCAGTGTGATTAGTAGTGCCCTCGTATGCTACTCTTAATGTTGAAAAAGGCTCAAAAAACTCTAGATGCTTCTCCATGATAGGTTGTGGCATGTATTTTGTACTGATAGTCTCATTTGTGAGAGAAGGAGGTGCTATCTTTGTGGCTGCCCATTGGTAGAGATCTTACAACTCTCTCACATATCCTATAAGATAGAAATCATAAAGATAATCAATACACATCATGACATATATATTGAAAACATGAACATGAGAATAGTCATAAAAGGATAATCATAAACATAAATAATGTGTCATTACCTAGATATCTAGCCTGCTATATAAAAATAGCCTCATCTTGCATAAGAGGAATAGAAGTTGTGCTAGCCTCTCCATGCTCATAACTGTTGGCACATATTGCAGCTACTGATTGTGATCTTGTAACCCAGATGGGAATTGAATCTATCCACCCATGGGAGACTGGACCCTCATTTGTTGTGTTACTTTCATCACTCATCATATATCCCTTGTCATGTCTTCATCCTCCTCGTCCTCATCCTCCTCCTCATAGTCTAATTCTACCTCCTCATCGTAATCCTCCTCTACTTCCTCCGCAAATAGGTTTGCAGCCATGATCCTTTCCTCCTCACCTATTTCCTCCTCATCATTCCTGTGATCTAGAAGAGGTCCCAAAAATCCTATAGGTTGGTTCATAGGAAACACTGGAGTTGGTTGTGTTGCATCCCCCTACTCCTCATATACATTTGTAGCACCAATGTTAGTAGCATCAAAGACTAGGTGTATAATGAGATCCTCATTGTCTAAATCACTAGGTATAACATCCTCAACTATTAGTTGTCTTGTATCCCCAGCCCTCTGGGCACTTCACACTAATTGCCTATAAAATGGTCATGTTATTGGTGGCACATGTACCAGTCCAAATTATCTCATGACACGATAATAGTAGAATGTTTTGACTTTGTAGTTGTATCTACCCAATAAAAACCTATGCCTCTGCATCCACATCAACTGATGGGTCTCATTTGGCCACTATGATATTAGTTGGTAAGGTCTCCATAAGATCTCCTAATCTAGACTATCAAATATGACTCTCCAAAAATGCAAATCTCCATACTGCCATGCTCATCTCAATGGATAAATGAAAGAGCATGGGTGAAATGGTGATAATAGGGGGTGATCCACCTTCTAGGAGATGGAACACACAAAAGGTTTTTTAGGACCTTCCTCCTATTTCCTTATATTTCATTCAAGGAAACCTTAGAGATCTCTATCTAAGGATGGAATTAGGGAAATATATCTACAATAAGGTATCCTAGGGTGCGATTAAACACAATAAGGGGATTCACCACCAAGCAAAGCCTTGGAAAGACAAGTAATGAAAGTAACATGAAAAACCTAATTATATGACCTAGAAAATGAACTTAAATGAGAATAACAAACTCGATATAAATAGAGGTGCACCTGGAAAACTGAAGAGGATTGAAACAAGGTTTGCAATCCTAAAATTATAAATTTTGAAACACACTGGGACTCATATGCTAGTAGGGGTGATTTAGTCCCAGTTTAGGGTTTTCAACTAGATTTGGAATCCACAATTGGGTAAGAAATATCTACAGAAAATCACTAAAAAATGGTATACTAGGACTCATATGCCACAAGTTGTGATTTAGTCCCAATATCAGGGTTCATCTAAAACTCTAATATCCTCTACTAATCTATTGTAGCTTCTCTCCCAAATATTTGAGTCTAAAACTTCAAATTTTGGCCTGTAGGTGACTTTCTGTAATCTAGCAAGAAAGGTGACAACTTTGAAACTTTGAGAAATTTCTCCAATATTTCTCTTCAATGGATCTTAAACCTAAATATTTAAATCACACAACAAAGAGAGGGGAAAATGTTTTTTTTTTAGTGGATAGGAGTTTTCCTTGGTCAAACCCTACTTTGGTAATCAAACCTTGAAATAAAATAAAATAGAATGAAGTAATGATGAATGAACAAATAAGCAATGTTGCAACTCACCAAACCCTTAGACAAAAGGCTACAATCTTGTATGTAATGGCTAGCATGAATGTAGATCTTGACTCTTGACTTGAATGATTGTTTGAATCATAAGAACCTACATCACAAATGTTAGCTCGAAAACAAACATGATGCATGATGATACTTGAATCTTGAATTATACTCCAAAATGCTTGATGATCAAAACTTGAATGCTCTTGAATTTCTAGAATGCTTGAATGCTTAGATCACACTTGCTCATGAAAATTGCTAGATTGTTAGGAGAAAATATGTGAAATAACCTTATATTTATACTTGTTTATGCCAAATTTCCCAAAATTGCAACACTACAAGCCGACATTAGATCTAGGAGAATAAAATATTGCCAAAAATTTGAATTTAAAATAGGTCCAAGCTAAGTAGAACTCATATTCTAGTTGTGGCATATGAGTCCTAGTAGGCTAAGCTTGGGACAAAAAAATCAAGAAATGTTTAGTTTTATGCTAAATTCAAGACCAGGTCCCAAAACATAGGTGGGATCCATACACCCAAGGTGGTGTATGATTCTTAGATCTTTAAATCTAGGCCAACAATCCAAAATCATTAAATTTTGATAGGTCATTTGATATGTGTCAAGATTATGCTCAGAAAGATGTATTAAATAGGGCTTGTGGATGCAAATTAAGAAAAAGTATGGCATAAAGAAGCCCAATTTTAGTAGGGATGGCCCAAAAAAGTGTGAAAATGTAGAGGGATGCATTTTAATACACTACAATTAGTCCCCACTTTAGTGAGAGGAGGAAGTTTCTTTGAAATCACATTGAAGTAGACAAAATCACATCAAGAGTGGTCCAAATATACCAATGCTTGTGAGATAGGATGACAATGATCAAGAGGGTTGTTCAACCCCCCAAGATCAAGATCCTATGGAAAACCAACATAAGAACAAAAGAAAACACATGTAAATAATGTAAGGAGCAACAAAAAGGAACATGCATACATTTCCAAAGACAAAGAGAAAGAGAACAAAAACAAAAGGGGTGGATCAAGCTTTGACTGTTTGTTTCACATGTTGTAGATTATATATAAGTTATTTATCCAATAATGTTTACAAGTGGAACATGATGTCCACTATGCAAACCAATGGACACTCACAAGGGCTAGTGGAACATCAGGCTGTCCACTAGGTGAGCCCCCAATGAGACACATACACACACAATGGGTATGCATTCACACAGACAAGCAAGTGTCTATGGGAAAGTCATGCCTAATTTTGGCTCCCATATGATAACCATACCAATTATATACCTTATGATAACTTTGATAAGGCAGCACACAACATGAATAATAGGATCCATGAGGCAAGAAAAGCTTTGTATGCTTGACACGCATTAAAAACAAGATGGCTTCACAAGCAAGCAAAGTGTATTATGCAAGGTGGCCATATAACCGTTATTGTAAATGAAAAATAGTGTAAGGTATGTTAAAAGGAGTTTTTCTTGGTTCATGTAAGGTCTTAACTTAGGGAACATCATGCCTAATGTATCTAAGAGAGGACCAATCAAAGAATAGAATATTCACAACTTAGGGGATGCAGTGTGTCACATCAAGCCACTAAGAGGAATATAATATGCTAAGAGAGATCACACTCTTGAAGGACATCATACCCAATGTTAGCACAAAGTGAAAGATGCATCACATGAAGTAAGAAGACTACACAATGAAACATAAGTTGTAAAATGAAAAAGAATAATGCCAATGTATGACTCCACTTTAAATAAATTGTTAAACACCATATTGTGAAAAATTACTTTAAAGCAGCAAATGATAAATGCTAACAATAAAGAGGACGTGGGGGCTTACTTGGAAAGACCTATTCCAAGTCATATGTTTCCAAATAAAGCTACATCATGAAAAGGGGTTTCCCCAAAATTGAAATCCCAAAATCACATAAGGGATCCATGGATTTGAGGTTAATATGTCTTTGCTACAATATTTTTATAGAGCTCACACTTCTCATCATTCCCCAAATATGTATGGAATAGGAAGAATGACACAAACATAGTGAAAACAAAGAAAAAGAAATTTTGGGTCAAAATGGAAGAGACCAAAATGTATCAATGCCTTGCATCATCCCCAAAAGGAATGTTGAATATATTGAATATTGAGAGAGGGGATGAATCAATATTCTACTAGCCAAATTAATTATTAACCATCCAATTATCAATCCACATCTAATAGCAATAGTGAACCAAAACATAAATGAGATCATAACACATTGACACCAGGATTTTTACATGGAAAACCCATAATGGGAAAAACCACAATGAGGATTAACTCACAATATATTATAACCCCAGTTATAAGATATTACAGGGCTCACTGCCAGGACTCACTATCCTTGAAAAGGCTCATAGTCTGAATACAAAATGTGGCTTATTTCCAAAGTACAAAATATGTGGCTCACTACCAAAATGAACTGAAGAAGTGCACCTTCAAAGTGCTGAAAATAGTCTCAAGAATTTTGCTTTGGTTGTTGGTATACAAACACTATCAGTAACTTCACACTATTACACTTGTCCCATCACTTGCATATCATCTCTACTTTTTGTCATCACTTTGACCATCATAAATATATACACAGGCATAACTTCCTTTATCAATTAGGTCAACCTAATTGAGGGAATACTCAAAAATACAAAAGTCTTGTCAGCTTAATACAAAATTCATTTTGACACACATAACAAAACATGTTATCTAAGCACTAGGTCAGCCCATATCTAAAGAGAAACACACAAAAGATAAACCTTGTAGGCCAAAATAACACCAAAGTTTTTTCATCAGGATAGTTCAATTAGATCAAAAAAACATGTTGAAAATTCATTTATACCTATAATTGACATTCCTAATCAACGTATCAAAGACTCATTAAATTCCCTTTTACTGTAAAGATTTCTAGATAAAGATACTGGATCAATATGGACACACCAATTACATAGTCAGTTACCAACCAATGTTGGCATCAATGACAACAAATCTAGAGGGAACCTTTTTCATTCTTCAAACAATCTCCCCCTTTGTCATTGATGGCAACATGTGCCAAAAATGAGACTTGTTGCAAAACATAAATTATGCTCAACTCCCTTTAACATATGTATACAAACAAACATAACATATTTTATCTCCTCTTCTCCTCTCCCCCTTTGACTTCAAGGACAAAGGATGGGGAAACACTTCAAATTCAAGAATTGGGGGAACCTTGTAAATCATTAAGAATCACTTCCAAAGTGGGATTTCCATCATCCTAGACACCTTTTTCCCTGGAAAGTGTTTTATGTAAAGATTATTTTTCCTCTACGAATTCTTCTCCTTCTTCCAAAATGGATGGGACCATGTTCATTTTCTCAAGTTTTTCTACCTCCATTAGTGCATTTGATATAGTAATATGTATGGACATGACCAAATTTCCAAGCTGGGTATACTGCCTCATAGCCTCTTCCTTCTACCTCTAAAGGATATAAAACTTAGTTTGAAGATCTGCAATAGAAACCCACCTGATATAGTTTCTATGACCAACAATATTATAATCTCTAGAGGCATCAAAAAGTTGAGATTCAACTGATTCCATTAGATCCTTGATACCTCGAGTGGCTTCTAGCCATTTCATGCAATAAACAAATAGAAGTTGGGCTTATTCATCACATTCTCTTACCTCTTTAAAAGTTTCCAAAGCTTTGTCATGTGAAATAGTGCACTTATCTTGTAGAAACAATAATCAATTCTCTAGAAAATTAAACTCTACTACTCTTGTCATCTGCATCTTAAGATTGGATGTGTACTCTTTAATAGAATCAACAACAAGCCTCAAATTTTCAATCGAAGCTAAAGAGTTGTCTGGAGTAACACTAGGGGATGTCTCGTGTAGAGATTTGATACCTTCATTTATCAACTCATTGCTTCTTTGATATGACTCTGAAGCCTCCTATGTTACAGAGTAGATGAAAGTGTTACTTAGATTCATTCTATCACTCAGTGTGATCTTTGTCAAATCCACATAACCTGGGTGAGATGGCAACTTGACTAGTTGAGGTGGAATCATAGGTTAGATTATAACTTGTCTTGATAAAATACCTTTAATATTACTTCTAGATGACTCTCCAAATTTCTTTGATGGTTTAGCGCCTTTGGGAATTTCACCTTTAGCTGGAATGACTTCCTTATCTTCCTCTTTCTTTTTTTCTTCTTCCTCTTCTTTTCCTTCTTCTTTCTCTTTTTCTTCCTTTTCATCACTAGATGGATTTGTGTTTTCTTCCTTCCTTCTATCCTCATCATCCTTTTCTTTATCATTTTCTTTCTCTTTACTTCCTTCATTTTCATCTTTGTTTTCCTCTTCTCTATTCCCGATGGATTCTTGATGTTCTCTCTTTTCACCAAATTGATCCTTATGATGATCATCAGACCTCTTATTGGTATTTTCTTCTATGCCTATCTGTGGCGTAGGGTTCTTTGAAGATCCAAGTGTCTCATCACCAGTCTCCAAGATTGGGTTATCCATAACTTTTGTAATAGTAGCATGTTCTTGAGTCTGAGTAGTATGAGATGAAGAATAGGTTCTTGTTGGAAGACCTGCAACATTAGCATGAAGGTTGGATGGTTGTGTTGGTTGTTTCTATGTTTTCATTGATTTCAACATGGTAATAACTACATGGTGATGACTATATGGAAGTTTTCTTGGTTTACCAGAAGTTGTTCTTTGTTGGTAATGCTCCTCTATGATGGATCAATATGTTGGTGTTTGAGTCTAGAACTCATCGCAAGATCTAATGTGACTCTTATCTTCTAACCATGTTTTATTGACTTATTCAGACTAATTTTTCTTGGATCTTGAGATGTTCTTTTGTCTATGAACTAGTAGTTATCTCTAACAGAGTTCAACTCTATATCCTACTATTGTTTTGTGTGTGGTGTACTATGTGGGAGACTCTGCATTTTACTAAGCTGAACATTCTTATACTATGGTTGAGTTAAAAATATCTTTATAGGTAGTATGATGGGAAATTAACATGTTCTCAGATCCAAAAGGTGTTTGCATTAAGGATTATTTTTTGGTTTGAATAATTGTGTTTCTTAGTCTTGGTTGACTCAACAAATGCAATATATTAAGACTAATAGCTGACTTGGAATAATGTGCTACGTAGATAAAATGTTGAATCTTATATGGTGCCGACCTAATTAAATAATAAGATATACTTGCATATATGTATAAGATGAAATATAGAAGAGATGTGCAATGCAATTTGAAGAGAGAGAAAATAAGAAATACAAGAGAGAAAGAAGGAAAAGTGAATGTGAATAGAGGAGTTCATATCAGAGCCTAAATGTTTTATCAGTTGAGATTAGTGTAGTTTTGTTGAGTGACTACTATGTTATGCAGTAATTTTTATTCAGAGCTTCAATGGAACTGAACCCTACATAGTGAAGGTGTACTCCATTAGTTCATTCTTTTAGCAGTAAGCCACGATCATTGTATCTTGGTAGTGAGCCATATCTTTTATACTCAGGCTATGAGCCTTTTTAAGGACAGTGAGTCCTGGCAGTGAGCCAGGTAATATTTTATATCCAGATATAATATATTGTGAGTTAACCCTCACTGTGGTTTTTCCCTCATTGGGTTTTCCACGTAAAAATCCTGGTGTTCATTTGTGTGATTGCATTGAATTTCTTGTATGTTCTCTCTTGTTGATTCAGTTAAAATGGTAATTATGATTAAGTGGATTTTATTATTGGTTTGTGGAATATTGATTCACCCCCCCTTAGTATTTTGGATGTTCAACAACTGGTATCAAAGCTTGGTTCCTTGGAAGAATCCTAACAACTTGAGGAAGGTCCCAAAATTTGAATATAATTTTTTTCCCCTCGGAAGTGGTCACTACTAAATTTTTAGAAGAAATGGAAGCCCTAAAGGAAAATTTGATAAAATAAAATGAGCACATTGAAAAGCTACAAAGTATATGTATAAATACAGGAAATCTACTGACTGAAGGAGAAGAAATCATTACTAGCCTACAAGAACAATTGGATGAGAAGAAAAGAATTGAAGAATATTAGGAAATTGAAATTCAGAAGATGATGGATGAATGTGTGAAGCTTGAATTAGAAGTAGAAATCATAAGATCTAATATAGAAAAGGAAAATAGTTTTGAAGACAAATTTAAGATAAGCTCAGTGATGCTTGATGACTTGATTAATTCTCAAAGATTGGAAAAAGATAAGAGTGGTTTAGGGTTTGAAAAGGGTTATACTTATAAATCCAATAAATTCACTAAAAATAAGATGTGGTACAAGGATAAACAAGTCATGGAGTGAAGAAGAAATTCCAAAAAAAAGTCTTGTAAAATGGTATGATGCAAAAAGGTATTTATACTTCAATTAGGTTTGTCATTCGTGCAAGAGATTTGGTGATAAAGAAGAGGACTATAAAAAGAATGTGAATGTATCTAAGAATAAAAAGAATGGATATGAAGATAAAATGAAAAGTGGAAAGAAAAATTTTACTTGTTGTAAGTGTAGAAAACTAGATCACCCTAGTAGAAACAAGAGAAGGAAGAAGAACATCTATCTGGTGAAGAAGAATGATCAAACCTTTGATCTAGAAGTAACAAGGAAAGAAATTGAAAGAACTTCAATAAATGATTCATCAACTTTATCTATGTCAACCTCAGGTACAAATACTCCCTTCAATCTCTAAATGAAAGCAACGACAGAGGGGAGTAATCATTAGAAAAATAAACCCCATTATTGGTACTTGTGTCATATCATGATAGAAGTATATTTAATGAGGTAACAAGTTTAAGGTATTTTTCTCATTTTTGAAGAATGAGGTCTACAAAATTTGAAAGGATGAAGGCGTACACTATTTTTGAGGTAATCTACCTTCAAATTGGAACATTTATTTTAGACAACATTAAAGGCATATATGTTTTCGAAGAAGCATGAAAAGGAAGTTTGAAAGGGAATTCAAAGTTTAAGAATTTGAAGAAAGCAATAGTCGAAGTGAGCTCCAGAAATAGAACATCTATACATTTTTAGAGGTATTCCTGTTTGCACAATCTTTTAATTTTATTGATGGATAATTCAAAGATTGTAAATTGTGCACATAAAGCTAGATTGAAGAGATATATGAGGAATGTGCCAAAAGATTTTGTTGGTGAATTCTCTTGCATCCCTCTGAGCGTGTTTCCTATAGAAGATATATATGCATTTATTTTCTATGAGATTGAAGAAATGTCATCAGTTTAGCTAAATATGTTTTGTGAAAATTAGTTGAAAGAGAATCATGATGCCTATAAAGTATTAGTTGAGAAGATGTTGGATGTTTGGAGGAAAGTTCCCTTGTTTGAATTTGAGAAGTATATTCAAATAGTAATGAGTAGAATTCATAATGAGTGTTTGTGGATTGAAGAGGCACATCTGGTCACTAGAGAAGCAATCAGAGATGTAATTGGTCTATGTTCCTCTAAACCAGTTCGTAAACTGAAGTCTATGAATGAACAATAAATGATTGAGATTATAGGTGTGAGTTCTAAATGAAAGTAAATATAATTGAGATTGATTGATGATTCGATATTGAGGTATGCTGCTATGGTCATTAGCCACAAATTTTTTATTTCTGGAAATGACTCTATAGTTTCTACTGTTGTGGTGAATATTGTTGTTGACATGATATTAAGAGGTATGGAATATGAATTGTGTGAGCTACTTTGCATACATCTTTGAAGATTTTACAGGAGATCAAGAAGAATACTTTTTGGTATGGTAATTTGGTTGTTTGTCTACTCTTTTACTTTTTGAAAGAGTTATCAATAATAGGAAGGTTAGAATGGTCAAATATAGAGCCTATTACCCATCAAATTAGGAATTTCATGATAAATCTTGGTAGTTTGGATGCACAAGAATCTTCCCTTGCTGCATTCTTTGGAACATTTTAGATGGGGATGAACAAAAGGTCTAGATTTCTAGTAAGTGTTGTGGAAAGATACTCCAGAAGCATAAATTTTCTTGTGTCTACAAAGTTTTGTCACATGGAAGTAGTTGAATTAAGGTTGGTTTGGATATTTGAATTGGATTATGAAGTGATAGAAGCTAAAATTGATAACTATGCTAAAATTCTCTTGGAAAGCCATAAGCATCTTGCTGATGAAAGTTTATTCAATTTCAAGACCAAAACATATAAGAAAAGGAAAAGTGTGGTAAAGATAGAAGATGAGAGTAAGCTTGAACGTGTGCATGAAAGGATGAGTATTTAGAGAGCTTTGGAAGACTTGCAAAAGATTATACCTGATGATAATTTGGATTCATCTATTTATGTTGGGGAGAATCTTCATGGCGTGATTAATTCTTTGAAGGATTACATCTTCTGACCTAAAGAGTTTGTTGGAAGTAGGAATGAAGAAGATTTAAGTGATATCAAAGAAAAATGTGTGAATGCATACAATCAGGTAATGAAGGAATTGGAAAATGTACAAAGTTGTGAACAAGAATGATCTAGGAGGATCTAGAAGACCAAAAATTTCACAATCTCAAAATCCGACAAAGTTGGCATCATCGCATAGAGTCAGTTGACACAATCTTGATACAATTTGAATCATGTTAAAAAGGAGATCATACATGAGAGTTATGCCCAATCAAAGTTGGGTCAAACTAGTACCAAGGGCTAGTATGGAGAAGATATGAATGGTAAAAGTTCTACAATAAAGGGTTGACCATGCTGACGTCAGTATGACATTAGCATGGTGACATGGAAACACAGTCAGAAAACCATATGATGACATGGACCAATCATAATTTGACATGTGAAAATGACGTAGCAGGACAAATGGTGCAGACATGACAAGGTGATGTGGTAGGCATAGTGAATGTCAAGTTGACATGTGTCATCAAAATGAGCAAATGAAAAGGTGCCACTTGGCCCAATGACTAGGTGCCACATGGCACCCCCATCCAAATCCTCTGGCAGGTTTGTTTCAGTAGTCTACCAAAAATGTAGGTAAGGGATTCAATCCCCTAACCTCTACTTTCCAAGTGAAGCATCCCACTGTTCGATTGCATGATTCTCTCAATAAGATAAGTGGCAATGGTTACTTTTGATGTGTATTGAAAGCTAATTCAAAAAAAAATAAAAGGCCAATGAGTTCAACTCCCTGACCTTATTTCAAATAGCCCCCATGGATACTGATAGACCATTGCTTTCCTCGAAAAAGTATAAGGGAGACATGCAGTTTTGAAGCAAAATCTCGTAAAAATTAAAAATTGATCCCCTATTTTGAAATCTAAGCCCATTTAAAGGTAAAACTTGAATAATGAAATTATCAAGCGGCTTAAAAATGATCTTTAAAGATTAATAAAAGGGATCTAAGAAGATTTTGAAGATTATTTTGTAGAGCCCAAAGTTATAAGGGCGTTTAATTAAAAGGGTTAGATTATTTTGGGAAGATTATTTTAAAATTAAGGGGGATTTTAGATATTTTAACTTGTAAATGGGAGATTGTAAAATCATATGGTTATGAACCATATTAGGAAAAATTGGTGTATTTAAGGGGGGGATTTTTCTCTTGTGAGGACAAGAAATCTTTTTGTGGGAAAGGATTTTATGGTGGAGAAATTAGGCCTATTGGGAAGGAATTTTGAAGGTGTTGGCAGGAGATTGTGAGAAACTTTGGGTGTGTGCAAGATCATCATGGAAAAAATAGGCCCTTAAGTGGCAAAAAAAAAAGAAAAATCAGAGTTAGACAACTTGACGTAAAAAATTGAATAAGTTATCTATATTATTTCAAAAATATGTAAGAATAGAATTTTTAGAAAATTGAATGTAGTTTCCAAACTACTAGGTTTGTTTAAAACAAATAAAATCTATTTGGTGAAAATTTGAAATTTCAATGTAGTACTACTTAAATTTTAGGGAAAAAATAAGAATTAGGTGTCTTTCTAACCACCCTAACCATAATAAAATGATAATATTCTTTTATAATATTTCAAATATAAGTAGAGGACTCATGTCCCAATGCGATGCATATTTTTTTGTAATTTTTTTCCTAGTAAATAATTAATTATGAATTTTTTATTACAACTTTTAAAAAATATATAAAACTTGTATGTATGACCACCTTAACTTGGTCAAAACTTCATGAAATTCAATTTTTATTTTTTTAATCTATAGTATGCAAAGCATAGAATGTGACGCGTGTTTTGGATTCAAAAAATGTGATGTTGTTTGAAAGTTATAGATGTTTTTCAATCAGCCTATCAGTCAGGACTTTTGTCGTAATTTGAATAGAAAATGAATAATAATTACTTATTAAATTTAAAGTAAATCATAATTTATATTTGTGGAAATTTGGGAATCTTCTTTAAAAACCCTTTTTGTTTCATCAATTTTGGGTTAAAAAAAGGTCGTTAGCCACATACCCATCATATTGCCATTTTTTGGCCCAACATGATCCTGCACATACCCCTTTGTAATGCAGGTTTTGTGGCTTGAATGATGTAATAAGGAAAATAAGCTTGGCATCATTAATAAAGAAATTCCTCATTGAGAAGAAGACCCAGATACGTAGCTTGAATATATGGGTGAACTTCGTTATCAAGTTCCTTGTTGTCTCTCTATTCTCTCTCTTCATTCTATTCTCTCTCATTCTTTCTAGTTTTAATTCCTACTTTGAATGTTGATTACATCATTTAAGTAATTAGTTTATGTCATTAGGATAGGAAAAGGATTAAGTGAACTCATTTTTTGTAATATCAAAGGTTAAAATACATAACCATGCAATTCTTTTTACGATCAGGGATAAATCTATAATTAGGAGTAAAGTGAAATTTATTTGTAACCCTTTAATTGCAGATCAAGTTTCAAATTAGAGCAATTTAATAGGAAATATTGCAAGTGGTGTATGCTAACCAAGTTGAAATTAAAGTGAGGAGAAGGTGCACTTGAGGAGATTAATGTAGAATTTGGATCAAGGCAAGTTACTCGAAGACAAACCATGGAACAACCAAAAAAATGAAAATATTCTAATCCTGAAATCTTTGAGAATGAAGAAAAGTTTTGAAAAGATTTCCTAGACATGAAGATGATGGTGGAAGAACTATATGGGAAAAAGAAGGAGAAAGGTGAACCCTCTTCAAAAGATGACAAAGGTAAAGGAGTAGGAGGTGGTCGTGACCTTCCTAAACCTCCATCTTCACCTTCTTCACCTTCTTCACCTACTTCATCTTCTTCACCTACTTCATCTTCTTCATCTTCTTCATCTGCTAAGTAAACTTAATCTTCAAAGAAGAAACAACATGTGCAACCTAAATCTAATACTCCTTCGTTAAAGATTGATGTTAAATTTGAATTTCCAACTTATAATGGAGAATTGGATGCAGAGAAACTTGATAATTGGATAAAATAGATTAAATTTTATTGCAAGATTCAGAAGTTTATTGATCATACTTCAAAGATCCAATTAGACACTCTTCACATGGGAGGCACGACCTTAATCTGGTGGGAGAGCAAAACTCAGGAAGATCTAAGTCGATATGGTAAAATTATTTCTTCTTGGTTTGAGTTTACAGTTGCACTTAAAAAATAGTTTAATCCATTAGGTCACATGAAAAAAGTAGTAATGAATTGGAAATCATTAAGGAAAGAGAAAGAAAAAAGTGTACAAGAATATACACTTGAATTTAGGAAAAGAGCTCTAATTTTGGGCATTCCTTTATACACGCAAGAAACTTTGTTGAAGTATATAGGTGGATTACATGAAAATTTGAGGCATACAATAGTTATGTTCAACCAAACTAACCTTGAAAAATTTAGTGTGCAAGCCATTGATCTTGAAATGAGCACAAAGAATAGTTTCTTAATGGAATCTAGTAAGCATAAAGAAATCAAGAAAGGGAAGAAGGAAATGCAACAAGAAGCTTTCATGAAGAAAGAGGAGGAAAAGCCTTATTTCTCACACTACAAAAAGAAAGAGCACGAAGATGAAAAATGTTGGAAATTGCATCCTGATCAGAAACCAAAGTGGTTCAAAGATTAAAAGCGTAAGCAAAAGACTGCAGCTATCATGCAAGATCTTGGATCAGATTCTAATAATGAAACCAAGATAATAGTTGTGGGTATAAAAGGTATTGTTCCTATTGCTAGTACTATTTACCATGCTTCTTCTATAAAGAATAATGAGATCCCTATTGAAAGTAGAAGGATTGAATTGTTTCATATAAGGACTATTGTAAAACAAAGTAAAATTGATACACTCATAGATAGTGGATCACAAGTAAACTTAATCTTTGAACAAGTTGTTAAGCAATTGGGATTAAAACCAATACCTCATCCTAAACCATATCCATTGGTTTGGGTGCATTACAATGCTCAGTTACATGTGTCAAGGCAATGTAAACTCTGATTTGCAATCGCGTCCAAGGTTGTAGATGAGGTAGAGTTAGATGTAATTCTGCTTGACATCTATGGAATGGTTTTGGGAAGTCCTTGTATGACAAAAAGGCCATTTTATACAGGGAACATAATAGGTATCATTTTTTTAAGGATGGAATTGAATTCATTGTGAGAGCTCATTGCATAAAAAATGATAGCTTTGTTATAAATACGGGGCATTTGAAAATGGTTAAAAATGCAAAAAATGCTTTAACCATCATGTTTGTAATAGCTAATGATATTAATCATGAAGATGAAATAATCTCTAATAATGATAAGGAGTCACCATATGAAGATGAAAAAATTTCTAATCATGATAAGGAGTCACAATCTTCACTCAGGAATGCTGATAGAGACCACATAAATATTGTCAGACCACAACATGATCAAATCTATACGCGGACCTCTAAAAATTCTAGAGGATGATCTAGATACTCTCAAGAATAAACCCTTTAGTCCAAAACAGCTGATCTTCAGTGTACAAAACAAGACACCTTGATACCTACACAGTTCCACTGGGAACCTGAAACACTTTCTTTTATAATTTTCGCAATATCCTCGAAAGGTCATGGTTAATTGCTTACCAATAGCCTTTACTATATGTTGGATGTTGTGGATGTGTTTTTGATATGTGGTTGTCATTAATTTCAACACTATTAGCATTTGGTGTATTAAAGGGTGTATATGTTGAGGATATTGAGAAAATTGTAAAAGAAACTATTCCAGGTTCCTAGTGGAACTATGTAGGTATGAAGGTGTCTTGTTATATAAATTGAAGATCAACTACTGTGGACTAAAGGGTTTATTCTTGAGAGTATCTAGATCATCCACCAGAAGTTTCAGAGGTCTGCATATAGATTTGATCATTTTGTGGTCTGACAATATTTCTATGGTCTCTAGGTCAGCGTTCCTGAGTGAAGATTGTGTAATTCTGGTAATTCTAGTTGCTACATAAGCTTCTCTGCTATTTCTTGGTTCTCTTGGATGTCTCTAGATCATGCTCTATCTTTGTGGTGCATCCACATTGATCAGTGTGCTCGTGGTCAAAAACATTTCTTGCGCACATTCAAGTTTTCTTGTTCTTGGCCGACATGGTGGTGGTAACGTGTTGTGGATCCTTGAAAAGTAAAATTTGAATATTTGGCATGCTCGTGAATGTTGTTTTGGGTCACATCATTTTTTTTTTCAATGGTATTTTGATCCACATTGAAAATTTAATTGTGAATTTGGGTTGACATTGCAAATATGCTTTATTTTTCTGGCTGACTAAGTTGATGAAATATCATGTAGAAAATATATAAGAGTGACTGTTTCATTAGTGCAAAGTGTGCTTCATGTGCTGGATGTGCTCTAATGTGTGTATGTGAGAATATCATTCGATTGCAGAGCAGAGTGTGAAGAAGACCGAGTGAAGTGTGAATTAGTTTGAGTGAAAAGTGGAGTTTTCTATGCTAAATTAGAACTATAATTAGGCTTGTGCAGAAGCTATTTTCTCAGTTCGTACCCTCTGAATTTTAATCCTATTTTGTATTGTTGGGCAGTGAGCCTCTTCTGTAATTGAGCATAGAGCTCTAGGAAGTGTTCTTGAATGCATGTGCATTCCCCTTTATTATTTTCAATATAATTTTAATAGGGTATAATATTATGGACTAACATCCACTATGGTTTTTGTTCTAATAGGGTTTCCACATAAATTTTTTTGGTGTTCTCTGTCTCTTTGATGTTGAAAACAATATTAGGGGTATTGAAGCTTTGGTGAGTGCTCTGACAGATTCAAAGATGGAAAATGTGGTAGGATTGCAGACAGCTCATGGGATTTGGATGAAGCTGGAAAATTTTTATGAAGGAGATGCACAGGTGAAGATGGCTAAGCTACAAAGTTTGAAAGACAAGTATGAGAATTTGAGGATGGGTGAAGATGAAAATATCACTTCTTTTTATGCAAAGAGTAAATGAAATAGTGATGGGTATTACATGTGTCGGTGGTTCTCTAGATGAGGATGAAATTGTGGCTAAGATACTAAGATCCTTGCCTCCATCCTACAAAGTGAAGGCTCACACTATTGAAGAGCTCAGATCAGTAACAAAGATTTCAAGAGACATGCTAGTTGGTAAGCTTTCCACTTTTGAATTAAGTGAATTTGGTGAATCTGTTTCAAAAATTGAATCAACATTCAAGGCTACTATATCCAGAAGTAACAAGCAAAGATATGGTTCAGGAGAATGTTCCAGAAAGATATCCAAGTATGATGAACTAAAATAGATTGAAGATAAAGAAAGAGAGGTAGAAGAATTGGAAGCACTGATTGTAATGAAAGAAGGAAAAGGAAAAGGTAAGTATGAAGGAGTGTTTCTTATTAAATGTTTTTCTTGTAGCAAAATAGGTCATTTTGAATCAAGATGTCTTGAAAGTGTTCCTAGATCTAAGCCTAACAAGTATAGATTCCAAAAGAAATGTTACTTTGCTGAAGGAGTGACTGATGACGAGTCTGATAAAGATAATGGAAATGAAGATTAATGGGTTTCCATTGCTAGTGTTGAAAATAGTCTTCTGGCTATAAAATTTTCCAAAGATGAGAAAGCTCTTGCAGCCCGAGTTGAAGAAAAGGATGAGTGGGTTATTGAAACTGGATGCTTACATCATATTGTTGGAGTTAAAATGACACTGAGAGGGGGGGTGAATCAATGTCTTAACAGATTTGACCAATTTTCACATATTCAAAAACATAGCTCATATTTTATCTCAATATTACTCTGATTAATGCATTCATGAGTTGAATGTAATCATTCATAAACAGAATTGAGAAAAGTAATAAAACCAACAGTGAACTAAAACAACAACAACATAGAAAAACATTGAGCACACAGAAGAACAAAGAGACAAGATTTTGCCGAGTGGAAAACCCTCCTAGGGTATTAAAACCACTCCTAAACTGCCTTATTGGCTTAATCTTCAAAACCACTGTTAACAATGGCTTATAGGATAATTTTTGAGCACCAACTCAAAGAGCACCAACCCCTTATTTAGAGACACAAATATCAAGGAGCACCAAACCCTTATTTAGAGACACCAATCTCAAGGAGCACCAACCCCTTACATAGATTTTAGAATTACAAAAATAATATCAGAGGATCACTTTGTTTTCAAGTAAGCTCAAGAAACTCAACACTCTTATCTACTTTATACTCTAAGAATCCAACTATGTATTACAGAGTTTTCCAATACATCTCTTGATACGGCCAAAATAACTATCTCTCAGAATTACTGGCCAGCCTCACCTTCACTGTTTTCAACACTGGTATTTATATACATTTCAAGTATGTATGTCAATGAAGAAATCTGCAAAAATCATTTTTCACAAGATTTTGAAACTCTCTTGCTAATTTTAGAATGTGAAGCAGAATACTGATGATCTGTAGATGATGGTAAAAATCAGAGTAATGCCTATCCAGAGAGCTTTTAAATTTTGCACTGAATCAGGAGATTTCAAATTGTAAATGAAAGATTTTCATCAAAGCCATGACTTCCCACTAATAGAAAATCATAACCTCTAAATCCATAGAGATTATTTTTCCAGACATTTGATGCCAACCAAAGATGTCACATGCAACTATACTTAGAAAAATCCATGCCAGCCACAGTGTATGAGTCTTCATTAATCATTCGCTAAGACAACAATTGCCACATGTTCTTTGTGATTCACTATGACCTTATGCGAGCCTCATTTTCCTTTTGTCCCTCTGCGTCGCCAAGCCCTTCTGCCATTGGGGAGAAACCATATCAAAGATCTTTATGTTTCCCCGAGATCACATTTTTGTTATATCTGTTTCAGTCGCTGAGACACAAGAGTCTTTCTCATCGAGACGTGCCCAATATTCACCTTCGCTCAGAGAATGTATAGTCAGGAAGATGCTATATAGATTGCCCCATGTTTCACCAAAGGACCACATGATTATTCTTGTCCGCCGAGACAATTAAATACCTATGCCGAAGGTCTTTGTCATTTCCAAGTCGCCAAGACAATGCATAGTCGGGGAGACACTATATAGATTGCTCTATGTTTCACCGATACTCCCATCCATCTCATTTATCATTGTAACTTCAAACAATCGAGGAGACATCTTGTAGATTGGTTTATGTCATACGAAAACACCCTGAAATCACACCTGTTCGCCGAGACATCCAGATCCTCCTGTTGAAGGCAATTAAATCACTAGTCATTCCCCTTAGTTATCGCTTTCACCAAGACCCATCAGAGTCGGGAAGACCTCTCACATACTACATTGAGTTTCAACGAAAGACTTTATCCCTTGTAAGTCGCTGTAACATAATGGTTCTCTCACCGATGCATCCTTTTATCTTATGAGTCTCGCTATAGCATACCATCATCGGGGAGACCTCTCATAGAATGCTTGAGTCATACTGAAAGTCACCAACCATATTTTGTGTTGCTGAGACAAGACTATTTCTATGCTGACAAAGACCTTTTGTGCTCCATCGGCGAGACTGAAGGTCACTCGCTGAGACCTCACGCCAAAAACCCTAGCTCTTATTGAGATGTATGCCTTTATGTTGTCGGTCGGTATAAGAATTCAAACTCACGAAGACCTTTCTTTGACCACATGAGTCATATTGAAATGTTCCTTTTGTTTTATGTATCGCCAAGACATATCAATGTCAGGGAAACCTCTCGGAGAGCACACTAAGTCATACCAAAAAAATTTATCCACTCTGAGTCACTAAAACAATACCAACCTTTCACTGAAAGCCCCTCAAGACTTACTCGTCAAGACTCGATGGGTTCACTATGACATTACACCAAAGAAAAAACTTTGCCGATAAGACCATTCGGTGCATGATCAGTGAGACAATATGTCTTCGATGAGAGCACATACTGAATACAACACTCCTACTGATATGTTCCTTTTTCCTTCGGTTCGTGAGACAATATGAATTCGCTAAGACATTATATCGATACCGCAACTCTTACTGATAAGTTCATCCTCGGTTGCCGAAACCACGTGAATGTCTCGCCGATAGATGTCCACATGCATATGGTCGGTGAGACATAACAATTTTGCTATGACCCTTAACCGAAGCCTTAAACTCATGCTGATATATAATTTTTCAACAGCGGTTGGTGTGACATACCAATTTCACTGTGACCACATACCGATGGTGTAACACTTGCCAAAATGTTCTTTCTTGTGTCGGTCACCAAGACACAAAGTGTTCGATGAAACAACATGCGTATAGGGATTTCTTATGCCTATGAACCTCCTCATGTATAAGACCTCTCAGTGGTGAACAAACCTCATGCCGATAGAATTTTCTTCTGTCGCCAAGATGATGATCATTGTCATGCCCAAAGCTGCCTGTATGTAAAATCAAATCATTATGACATCAGAAATGTCTTGTCGAAAGGCAACACATACATTTCAAAATGGATTGGGGAGACCCTACCATTCTCACACCGATAATTGTAAGCCCGAATGAGAAACAACCAAAAACATTAGACAAATAAGATGTCAAAGCCAAGGTAACTATCTGTAATAGCCAAGAGACATTAAAGAAGTGTCATAATAAAGCATAAATATCCAAACTGAGATTGATCATCGAAGAGAACCAACTGAAAGGGATTTTGTCATCAAGGTTAAACTATAAACACAACTGAGATCCAACAAACTCCCCCTTTGTCCTTGATGGAAAAACACAAATGACTCTCCCCCTTTTTGCCTCAATGACAGATATAGAAAAGAAGAATGTGCATTGCCATGAAAACATAACTGAGAATCCAACCAAAATATCATGAGAAACAGCTGCAAAAAAAGAGTACTAGTGCAACAACGAAGATTCTAGGAGAGTTGTAAATGAATCAAAATAAATAACATGCTCCCCCTAAGCTGAAGCTTGTAAAATCAGAGATGTAAAGATTGAGAGATAACTCCCAATCAAAGTCTCAACCTTTCAAATAACTCTTTAGCTAAGGGCTTAGTAAAAATATCAGAACCTTCAGTTTTAACATAAAGATTGCTATCTACACCTCCTCTAACAAATCCATTTGAAAGCAAATGACTGTCCAGCCTAGAGTACCAAGCTCTAGGTACTTGTTTTAAGCCATAGAGGGCCTTTTTCAATCTGTAAACATGATTAGGCTTATATTTGCACATAGAGTTTTTTGGCTTGCTAAGAACTGGTAGACCTCTAACATTCTGATTTTTACTAATTCTAACCAGATTTTCAAAGTTTATGTGTCCTAATATTTTATGCCATAACTAGTTCTCATCAATTTGGCCCATTAGACACATACCTTGATTATTGTCATTGCTTGATGTGTCAAGAAGATTGTACACATTATAGATAGGAGTGTCTTCATTCAAAAGAAGTGAACCTCTACCTTTAATTTGAATACCAGAGTTATCACCAAACTTAACATATCCACCTACATAATATTCAAGATTTATAAACTTATCCTTGTCTCCAGTCATATGGTTAGAACATCCACTATCCAGGACCCATAAGTCCTTTTTCTTGGAATGAAAAGTTGTTTGAACCAACATAGGTTGCTCAATGTTATTGACAGTCTTAGGTTTCCAAACCTTTTTAATTTTCTGTTGTTTCGATTGCAAATCAGTTCTACACTATTTGACAAAATGTCCCAAGCATTGCATTTAAAACATCTGATCTATCTAACAAAACCATAGTGTTTCCTAAGACCAAACCTGGGTATTCTAGGATTCATAAACCTACAAGTGCTCATCTTATGGCCAAATTTGTTGCAAAAAAAACAATAACCATAGAATAAAGGATTGACATTGTATGAAGATCTATTACCTCTTAAAGACTGAACATGATCCTTACCAAATTTTGAGTGATTTGAACCTCAACCTTTGACTTCAGAAGAGGGGTTTTGTTTTGCATGGTCAATTGAGCATTCTCCCTTTTCAAAACCAATACCAGTTTTATCTTTGTACATCTTCTGCTTGCTGAGCATCTCATTTAGTTTTAGAGTGCTTTCATATTTTCCAATTTCCTTCCTAAGTCAGACTACTTCTTGTCCTAGTTTTTGAATTTCTTGATCTTTGCAGCTTACAGTCTCTCGAAGACAGTCTTCAACTCTTTTAGCTTCTTCAAGCTGAGTTTTCAGAGAGACCATTTCTTGATCTGGTTTATGTTCTTGAGCAAGAACTTGTTTTTTAAGTTTTCTGACCTCTTTTAAAGCACATTTCAGGTCACTTTCAAGATCTACATCACCTTCTTCAATGCCAATGGTGTTTGAATCTTCTTGCTGAGTAATCTCAGCCATGAACAAGGTTTCATCTTCTTCTGTTGATGAATCTTTAGACTCAAAATCAGTTTCATCTTTGCTAAATAAACTCTTCTTCTTTATGAAGTTGAAATTTCATTTAGGTTTAAAGGCCTTCTTCTTAGGTTGTTTTCTAGATTTCTCATTGTCACTGATTTGATCATCATAGGGACACTTTGCAGCAAAGTGACCTATTTTTCCACAGTCAAAAAATTTAAAGGGAAGTTTTCCCTTATATTTTCTTGATCCCTTTTTAAATCTTCTAACAAAATGGGATTCATTAGAATCAGACAACTCTGATTCGCTGACTTCGACTTTTTCTTTCTTTTCAGTGTTAAAGGCAGTTTCTTTTCCTGTTGAATTGTTTTTGCTAGTTCTCATTTCATAGGCAGTAAGTATTCCTTTTAGGCTATCTAAGGTAAGCTTATCAAAGTGTTTCTTTTCTTCTAGGGCTGAAACCTTAGAGTCAAATTTGGAAGGTAACGTTCTAACAACCTTTGTAACCACATCAAATTCATTAACCTCTTGACCTAGACCTTTCATTGAATTGACAACTTCATCAACTCTTAGGAAATATTCAGCCACTTTTTCATCATCCTTCATTTTCAACTCCTCAAACTGATGTTTCAGTGTAATGATTTTTGACAGTTTGACTTTCTCATTCCCTTGATATATAGTTTCAAGTTTTTCCTAGATTCCATGAGTAGATTTGCAATGCATGAATTTAATGAACACATCTTTAGTTAACCCACACAAGATGGCATGCTTAGCTCTGTCATTTGTTTCATACCTCTTTTTTTCACCAGGATCAGTGGGAATAGCGGCTGGTACATTATAATCATTTAAAATAATGCTCCAAACATCAACATCAAAAGAAACAAGAAAAGCTTTCATTATGATTCTCCAGAACACATAATTTGTAACATCAAATAATGGAGCTCTAGTTACAGAGGCACCATCTTGAGAATGTGCCATTAAAAACAAACTCCAAGACCAAGATCAATCCAAGGTGATTAAAACCTATCAGAGGACCCTACACTTTGATACCAATTGTTGGAGTTAAAATGCAATTGAGAGGGGGGGTGAATCAGTGCCTTAACATATTTGACCAATTTTCACATATTCAAAAACATAGCTCAGATTTGATCTCAAAATTATTCTAATTAATGCATTCATGAGTTGAATGTAATAATTCATAAACATAATTGAGAAAAGTAATAAACCCAACAATGAATTGAAACAACAACACAGAAAAACATTGAGAACATAGAAGAACAAAGAGACACAAGATTTTGCCGAGTGGAAAACCCTCCTGGGGTATAAAAACCACTCCTAAACTACCTTACTGGCTTAATCTTCAAAACCATTGTTAACAATGCCTTATAGGATAATTTCTGAACACCAACTCAAAGAGCACCAACCCCTTATTTAGAGACACAAATCTCAAGGAGCACCAACCCCTTATTTAGAGACACCAATCTCAAGGAGCACCAACCCCTTACACAGATTTCAGAATTACAAAAATAATATCAGAGGATCACTCTATTTTCAAGTAAGCTCAAGAAACTCAACACTCTTATCTACCTCATACTCTAAGAATCTAACTCTATATTACATATTTTTCCAATACATCTCTTGATATAGCCAAAATAACTATCTCTCAGAATTACTAGCCAGTAGCACCTTCACTATTTTCAACACTAGTACTTATATACATTTCAAGTATGTCTGTCAATGAAGAAATCTACAAAAATCATTTTTCACAAGATTCTGAAACTCTCTTGCTAATTTTAGAATGTGAAGCAGAATACTGATGGTCTGTAGATGATGGTAAAAATCAGAGTAACGCCTATCCAAAGAGCTTTTAAATTCTGTGCTGAATCAGGAGATTTCAAATTGTAAATGAAAGATTTTCATCAAAGCAATGACTGCCCACTAACTCCTTAGAGATTATTTTTCCAGAGATTCGATGCCAACCAAAGATGTTGCATGCAACTATACTTAGAAAAATCCATGTCGGCCATAGTGTATGAGTCTTCGTTAATCATTCACTGAGACAACAGTCGCCACGTGTTCTTTGTGATTTGCTATGACCTTATGCGAGCTGCATTTTCCTATTGTCCTTGTGCATCACCAAGCCCTTCTTCCATTGGGGAGAAACCATATCAAAGATCTTTATGTTTCCCTGATATCACATTTCTGTTATATTTGTTTCAATTGCTGAGACACAAGAGTCTTTCTCACCGAGACGTACCCAATATTCACCTTCGCTAAGACAATATATAGTCGGGAAGATACTATATAGATTGCCCCACAATTCACCGAAGGACCACATGATTATTCCTATTCACTGAGACAATTCAATACCTATGTCAAAGGTCTTTGTCATTTCCAAGTCGCCAAGACAATGCATAGTCGGGGAGACACTATATAGATTGCTCTGTGTTTCACCGATACTCCCATCCATCTCATGTATCATTGTAACTTTAAACAATCGGGGAGACATCTTGTAGATTGGTTTATGTCATACGAAAACACCCTGAAATCACACCTATTCACTGAGACATCCAAATCGTCCTGTCAAAGGCAATTAAATCACTAGTCATTCCCCTTAGTTATCACTTTCACCAAGACCCATCAGAGTTGGGAAGACCTCTCACAGACTACATTGAGTTTCACCGAAAGACTTTATCCCTTGTAAGTCGTTGTAACATAATGGTTCTCTTGCCGATGCATCCTTTTATTCTATGAGTCTCGCTATAGCATACCGTCATCGGGGAGACCTCTCATAGAATGCTTGAGTCATACCGAAAGTCACCAACCATATTTTGTGTTGCTGAGACAAGACTATTTCTATGCTGACAAAGACCTTTTGTGCTCCATCGGCGAGACCGTAGGTCACTCGCTGAGACCTCACGCCGAAAACCATAGCTCTTACTGAGATGTATGCATTTATGTTGTCGGTCAGTATAAGAATTCAAACTCGCTATACCTTTCTTCGAGCACATGAGTCATACGAAAATGTTCCTTTTGTTTTATGTATCGCCAAGACATATCAATGTCAGGGAGACCTCTCGGAGAGCACACTATGTCATATCAAAAAACTTTATCCACTCTGAGTTGCTGAGACAATACCAACCTTTCACCGAAAGCTCCTCAATACTTAGTCGCGAAGACTTGATGGGTTTTCTATGACATTACACCGAAGCAAAACCTTTTCCGATAAGACCTTGTGGTGCATGGTTGGTGAGACAATATGTCTTCGGTGAGAGCACATACCGAATACAACACTCCTGCTGATATGTTCCTTTTCGTTTGGTCGGTGAGCCAATGTGAGTTCGCTAAGACATTATATCGATGCCACAACTCTTACTAATAAGTTCATACTTGGTCATTGAAACCACTTGAAAGTCTCGCCGATAGACGTCCACATGCATATGGTCGGTGAGACATAACAATTTTGCTGTGACCCTTCACCGAAGCCTTAAACTCATACTCATATACGATTTTTCAATGGCGGTCAGTGTGACATACCAATTTTGCTGTGACCACATACCGATGGTGAAACACTTGCCAAAATGTTCTTTCTTGTGCCTATCACCCAGACACAAAGTGCTCGATGAAACAACATGTCGATAGGAATTTCTTATGCCGATGAACTTCCTCATGTATTAGTCGGTGAGACCCGACTCATTCGGTAAGACCTCTCAGCGGTGAACAAACCTCATGCCGATAGAATTTTATTTTGTCACCAAGACCACGATTAATGTCACGCCGAAAGCTACCTGTATGTAAAATCAAATCATTATGACATCAAAAATGTCTTGCCGAAAGGCAACACATACATTTCAAAATGGATTGGGGAGACCCTACAATTCTCATGCCGATAAGTGTAAGCCCGAATGAGAAACAACCAAAAACATTAGACAAATGAGATGTCAGAACCAAGGTAACTATCTGTAATAGCCAAGAGACATTAAAGAAGTGCCATAATAAAGCATAAAGATCCAAAATGAGACTGATCATCAAAGAGAACCAACTTGATGGGATTTTGTCATCAAGGAAAAACTATAAACACAACCGAGATCCAACAAACTCCCCCTTTGTCCTTGATGGAAAAACACAAATGACTCTCCCCCTTTTTGCCTCAATGAAAGATATAGAAGAGAAGAATGTGCATTGCCACAAAAACATAACTGAGAATCCAACCAAAATATCATGAGAAATAGCTACAAAAAAAGAGTACCAGTGCAACAACCAAGATTTTAGGAGAGTTGTAAGTGAATCAAAATAAATAACATGCTCCCCCTAAGCTGAAGCTTGTAAAATCAGAGAAGTAAAGATTGAGAGATAACTCCCAATCGAAGTCTCAACCTTTCAAATAACTATTTAGCTAAGGGCTTAATAAAAATATCAGAACCTTCAGTTTTAACATAAAGATTGCTATCTACACCTCCTCTAACAAATCCATTTGAAAGAAAATGACTGTCCAGCCTAGAGTACCAAGCTCTAGGTGCTTGTTTTAAGCCATAGAGGGCCTTTTTCAATCTGTAAACATGATCAGGCTTATCTTTGCACATAGAGTTTTTTGGCTTGCTAAGAACTGGTAGACCTCTAACATTCTGATTTTTACTGATTCTAACCAGATTTTCAAATTTTATGTGTCCTAATCTTTTATGCCATAACTAGTTCTCATCAATTTGGCCCATTAGACACATACCTTAATTATTGTCATTGCTTGATGTGTCAAGAAGATTGTACACATTATAGATAGGAGTGTCTTCATTCAAAAGAAGTGAACCTCTACCTTTAATTTGAATACCAGAGTTATCACCAAACTTAACATATCCACCTACATAATCTTCAAGATTTATAAACTTATCCTTGTCTCCAGTCATATGGTTAGAACATCCACTGTCTAGGACCCATAAGTCCTTTTTCTTGGAATGAAAAGTTGTTTGAACCAACATAGGTTGCTCAATGTTATTGACAGTCTTAGGTTTCCAAACCTTTTTAATTTTCTGTTGTTTCGATTGCAGATTAGTTATGCACTATTTGACAAAATGTCCCAAGCATTGCATTTAAAACATCTGATCTATCTAACAAAACCATAGTGTTTCCTAAGACCAAACCTGGGTATTCTAGGATTCATAAACTTGCAAGTGCTCATCTTATGGCCAAATTTGTTGCAAAAAAAACAATAACCATAGAAGAAAGGATTGAAACTGTATGAAGATCTATTACCTCTTAAAGACTGAACATGATCCTTACCAAATTCTGAGTGATTTGAACCTCAACCTTTGACTTCAGAAGAGGGGTTTTGTTTTGCATGGTCAATTGAGCATTCACCCTTTTCAAAACCAATACCAGTTTTATCTTTGTACATCTTCTGCTTGTTGAGCATCTCATTCAGTTTTAGAGTGCTTTCATATTTTTCAATTTCCTTCCTAAGACAGACTACTTCTTGTCCCAGTTTTTGAATTTCTTGATATTTGCAGCTTACAGTCTCTCAAAGATAGTCTTCAACTCTTTTAGCTTCTTCAAGCTAAGTTTTTAGAGAGACCATTTCTTGATCTAGTTTATGTTCTTGAGCAAGAACTTGTTTTTTAAGTTTTTTGACCTATTTTAAAGCACATTTCAGCTCACTTTCAAGATCTACCTCACCTTCTTCAATGTCAATGGTGTTTGAATCTTCTTGCTGAGTAATCTCAGCCATGAACAAGGTTTCATCTTCTTCTGTTGATGAATCTTTAGACTCAAAATCAGTTTCATCTTTTCTAAATAAAATCTTCTTCTTTATGAAGTTGAAATTTTGTTTAGGTTTGAAGGCCTTCTTCTTAGGCTGTTGTCTAGATTTCTCATTGTCACTGATTTGATCATCATAGGGACACTTTGCAGCAAAGTGACCTATTTTTCCACAGTTAAAAAATTTAAAGGGAATTTTTCCCTTATATTTTCTTGATCCCTTTTTAAATCTTCTAACAAAATTTGATTAATTAGAATCAGACAACTCTGATTCACTGACTTCAATTTTTTCTTTCTTTTCAGTGTTAAAGGCAGTTTCTTTTCCTGTTGAATTGTTTTTGCTAGTTCTCATTTCATAGGCAGTAAGGTAATCTTATCAAAGTGTTTCTTTTCTTCTAGGGCTGAAATCTTAGAGTCAAATTTTGATGGTAAGGTTCTAAAAACCTTTGTAACCACATCAAATTCATTAACCTCTTGACCTAGACCTTTCATTGAATTGACAACTTCATCAACTCTTAGGAAATATTCAGCCACTTTTTCATCATCCTTCATTTTCAACTCCTCAAACTAATGTTTCAGTGTAATGATTTTTGACAATTTGACTTTCTCATTCCCTTGATATATAGTTTCAAGTTTTTCCCAAATTCCATGAGTAGATTTGCAATGCATGAATTTAATGAACACATCTTTAGTTAACCCACACAAGATGGCATGCTTAGATCTGTCATTTGTTTCATACCTCTTTTTTTCACCAGGATTAGTGGGAATAGTGGCTGGTACATTATAATCATTTAAAACAATGCTCCAAACATCAACATCAAAAGAAACAAGAAAAGCTTCCATTATGATTCTCCATAATACATAATCTGTAACATCAAATAATGGAGCTCTGGTTACAGAGGCACCCTCTTGAGAATGTGCCATTAAAAACAAACTCCAAGACCAAGATCAATCCAAGGTGATTAAAACCTATCAGAAGACCCTACGCTCTGATACCAATTGTTGGAGTTAAAATGACACTGAGAGGGGGGGTGAATCAGTGTCTTAACAGATTTGACCAATTTGCACATATTCAAAAACATAGCTCAGATTTGATCTCAATATTACTCTGATTAATGCATTCATGAGTTGAATATAATCATTCATAAAAATAATTGAGAAAAGTAATGAACCAAATAGTGAACTGAAACAACAACAACACAGAGAAACATTAAGCACACAGAAGAAAAAATAGACACAAGATTTTACCGAGTGGAAAACCCTCCTGGGGTATAAAAACCACTCCTAAACTGCCTTACTGGCTTAATCTTCAAAACCATTGTTAACAATGCCTTATAAGATAATTTCTGAACACCAACTCAAAGAGCACCAACCCCTTATTTAGAGACACAAATCTCAAGGAGTACCAACCCCTTATTTAGAGACACCAATCTCAAGGAGCACCAACCCCTTACACATATTTCAGAATTACAAAAATAATATATCAGAGGATCACTCTGTTTTCAAGTATGCTCAAGAAACTCAACACTCTTATCTACCTCATACTCTAAGAATCCAACTCTGTATTACAGAGTTTTCCAATACATCTCTTCATACAACCAAAATAACGATCTCTCAGAATTACTGGCCAGTAGCACCTTCACTGTTTTCAACACTGGTATTTATATACATTTCAAGTATGTCTATCAATGAATAAATTTGCAAAAATCATTTTTTACAAGATTCTGAAACTCTCTTGCTAATTTTAGAATGTGAAGCAAAATACCGATGATCTGTAGATGATGGTAAAAATCAGAGTAACGCCTATCCAGAGAGCTTTTAAATTTTGCGCTTAATCAAGAGATTTCAAATTGTAACTAAAAGATTTTCATCAAAGCCATGACTGCCCACAAACAGAAAATCATAACCTCTAAATCCTCAAAGATTATTTTTTGAGAGATTCAATGCCAACCAAAGATGTCGCATGCAACTATACTTAGAAAAATCCATGCCGGCCATAGTGAATGAGTCTTCGTTAATCATTCACTGAGACAACAGTTACCACGTGTTCTTTGTGATTCGCTATGACCTTATGCGAGCTATGTTTTCCTTTTGTCCTTGTGCATCGCTAAGCCCTTCTGCCATTGGGGAGTAACCATATCAAAGATCTTTATGTTTCCTCGAGATCATATTTCTATTATATCTGTTTCAGTTGCTGAGGCACAAGAGTCTTTCTCACCGAGAGGTGTGCAATATTCGCCTTCGCTAAGACAATATATAGTCGGGAAGACGCTATATAGATTGCCCCATGTTTCACCGAAGGACCACATGATTATTCCTATTCGTCGAGACAATTCAATACCTATGCCAAAGGTCTTTGTCATTTCCAAATCACCAAGACAATGCATAGTCAGGGAGACACTATATAGATTGCTCTATGTTTCACCGATACTCCCATCCATCTCGTGTATCATTGTAACTTCAAACAATCGGGGAGACATCTTGTAGATTGTTTTATGTCATACCGAAACACCCCGAAATCACACCTATTTTCCTAGACATCTAGATCATCCTACCGAAGGCAATTAAATTTCCAGTCATTCCCCTTAGTTATCGCTTTCGCCAAGACCCATCAGAGTCGGGAAGACCTCTCATAGAGTACATTGAGTTTCACCGAAAGACTTTATCCCTTGTAAGTCACTGTAACATAATGGTTCTCTCGCCGATGCATCCTTCTATCTTATGAGTGTCGCTATAGGATATCGTCATTGGGGAGGCCTCTCGTAGAATTCTTGAGTCATACCGAAAGTCACCAACCATATTCTGTGTTGCTGAGACAAAATTGTTTCTATACTGACAAAGACCTTTTGTGCTCCATTGGCGAGATGGGAGGTCACTCACCGAGACCTCATGCAGAAAACCCTAGCTCTTACCGAGATGTATGCTTTTATATTGTCAGTCGGTATAAGAATTCAAACTCACCAAGACCTTTCTTCGAGCACATGAGTCATAAGAAAATTATCCTTTTGTTTTATTTATCGCCAAGACATATCAATGTCGGGGGGACCTCTCGGAGAGCACACTATGTCATACCGAAAAAATTTATCCACTCTAAGTCACTGAGACAATACCAACCTTTCACCAAAAGCCCCTCAAGACTTAGTCACCAAGACTTGACGGGTTCACTATGACAGTACACAGAAGCAAAACCTTTGCCGATAAGACCTTTTGATGCACAGTTTGTGACACAATATGTCTTCGGTGAGAGCACATACCAAATACAACACTCCTACCAATATGTTCATTTTCCTTCGGTCGGTGAGACCATGTGAGTTCGCTAAGATGTTATATCATTGCCGCAACTCTTGCCGATAAGTTCATCCTCGGTCGCCGAAACCATGTGAATGTCTCACTGATAGATGTCGACATGCATATGGTCAGTGAGACATAACAATTTTCCTGTGACCCTTCACCAAAGCCTTAAACTCATGCCGATATACAATTTTTCAATGGCGGTCGGTGTGACATACTAGTTTTGTTGTGACCACATACTGACGGTGTAACACTTGACGAAATGTTCTTTCTTGTGCTGGTCACCAAGACACAAAGCGCTCGATGAAACATGCGGATAGGGATTTCTTACACCGATGAACCTCCTCATGTATTAGTGGGTGAGACCCAACTCATTCGGTAAGACCTCTCAGCGGTGAACAAACCTCATGCCGATAGACTTTTCTTCTGTCGCCAAGACCATGATCAATGTCACGCCGAAAGCTGCTTGTATGTAAAATCAAATCATTATGACATCAGAAATGTCTTTCCAAAAGGCAACACAAACATTTCAAAATGGATCAGGGAGACCCTGCCATTTTCATGCCGATAAGTGCAAGCCTGAATGAGAAACAACCAAAAACATTAGACAAATGAGATGTCAGAACCAAGGTAACTATTTGTAATAGCCAAGAGACATTAAAGAAGTGCCATAATAAAGCATAAAGATCCAAACTGAGACTGATCATCAAAGAGAACCAACTGAAAGGGATTTTGTCATCAAGGATAAACTATAAACACAACTAAGATCCAACACATATGACTGGTGATAAAAACAAATTTGTAAGCCTAGAGAAGTATTATGGCGATGTTGTAAGATTTGGAGACAATAATGCTAGTGTGATTCATGGAAGAGGTTCTATTTGTCTTGGTAGTAAGGATAACATTGATGATGTTCTTTATGTTGAAGGCCTAAAGCACAATATTTTGAGTGTTGGATAGTTGGTGGACAAAGGCTATGATCTACAATTCAAAGATGGAAGATGCAAGATACGTGAAAGTTCTGGAAATATGATTGCTACTGGTAGAAAGACAAAAGGTAATATTTTTCACCTAAATATTGCTAGTGGGAGTTGTTTAATTGCTCAAGTAGATGAAAGTTGGTTGTTGCATAGGAGGTTGTGTCATGAAAATTTCGATAACATTGTCAAGGTAAGTTCCACTCAAGCAGTAAGAGATCTACCTAAGTTAGTGAAGCCTACTAACACAATTTTTAAGGAGTGTCAGATGGGTAAATAGACTAGAGTCTCCTTCTAGAGAAAATAGTTTCATTCAAGTGATTTACCGGAGCTGCTACATACTAACCTCTGTAGTCCCTCCATAGTCAAAAGTATTCATGGAAAAGGGTACTTTATGTTGATTATTAATGATTACTATAGAATGATATGGGTTTCCTTCTTAAGAGAAAAATGTGAAGCACTGGAAAAGTTCAAAAGTTTCAAGGCTATGGAAGAGTATGAGAAAGGTCTAAAAATCAAGTGTCAAAGATCTGGCAGAGGTGGTGAGTTCACCTCCAGGGATTTCAAATCTTTTTGTGAAGAACATGGAATCATAAAATAGTTATCTTCTCCCCAAACCCCTCAACAGAATGGAGTTGCAGAAAGAAAGAATAGAATTTTTTTGGATGTTGCTAGAACAATGATGATAGAAGGAAATGTGCCCCAGATATATTGGAGTGAAGATGTAAGCACTATTGTGTACACTTTAAACCAGGTAAATGTTAATGGTGATTCTGGTAAGACCCCTTTTGAGTTATGGTTTGGTTATAAGCCTATTGTTAAATATTTGAAGATCTTTGGAAGAAAATGTTATATCAAGAGAGATGTTGATATAAGAAAGTTTTATGCAAGATGCGATGAAGGAATCTTTTTAGGTTACTCTACTAAAAGAAAGGCCTACCAATGCTATAATAGAAGTGTGGGGAAGATGGTTGAGAGTGAAAATGTCAGAGTTGATGAGGATTCTAATAAATCATCCAGATATTGTGGATATGATTCAGATGAAGACAATACAAACAAAGGGAAGAATGTTCAGACACAAAATCAACTTTAGATTATTCCATATGTTCCAGTAAAGCAACCTCAATTCATTCCAGTAAATCAAGTAAGCTAGGAAGCACAGACAAGTGCAAGTGCAGAAGGAAGATTAGAAGAACTAGAAGTTTGTGAAAGTCCCAAAACTCCAAGGTATGTAAATCTAAATCATTCTGAAAGCCAAATTATAGCAGATAAGAATAAAGGAGTGAAAACTAGAAGAAAGATTGTAGAAGAGTACAGCCTGATTTCCAAGATTGAACCTAGAAATGTCACTAAAGCCTACCAAGATGAACACTAGATGGAAGCTATGAAGGAAGAGCTAACACAAATTAAAAATAATGACACGTGGATATTGGTTCCTAGACCTAAAGACAAAAATGTGATTGGTACTAAATGGGTGTTTCAGAACAAGCTGAATGAACAAGGTGAAGTGGTCCAAAATAAAGAAAGACTGGTATGTAAAGGGTATTCTCAAATGGAAGGTGTTTATTTTGAATAAACTTTTTCCCTTGTTGTTAGAATTGAAGCTATTATATTGTTTCTTGCTTATGTTGCATACAAGAAGTATAAAGTCTATCAAATGGATGTGAAGTCAACATTTCTGAATGGAGAACTAGAAGAAGTATACATTGAATAGCTAGATGGATTTCAGCTAACTAACAAGGAAGATATGGTTTTGCACTTGAAGAAATCTCTATATGGACTTAAGCAAGCCCCTAGAGACTAGTATGCTAGATTGGAAAAATACTTACTAAAGCCTGGATTCAATAAAGGTACTATTGATAGCAACTTATATTTCAAATTGGATCATGATAAAGAGTTAATTATAGAAGTTTTTGTTGATGACATCATTTTTGGAGGAGATAAAAATCTATGTATGAAGTTTGCTGATGAGATGAAGGGTGAATTTGAGATGAGTATGATTGGAGATATGAAGTTATTTCTAGGATTGCAAGTTACCCAGTTAGACAAGGGAATTTTCATATCTCAGTCTAAATATGTGAGAGAGCTACTAAATAAATTTGGGATGGAAGAATCAAATCCTTTTGGTACTCCCATGGTGACTGGATACAAGCTAACACAAAATGATGATTCTCCTAAGGTGAATTAAACTAGATATAGGTCAATGATTGGTTGATTTCTCTATTTAACCCAAACTAGACTAGATATTATGAATGTTGTATGTATGGTTGCTAGATTTTGGGCTGATCCAAAAGAATCAAATGTGATTGTTGTTAAAAGAATCTTCAGATATCTGAAAGGAACAGTTGAATTTGGACTTTGGTATCCAAAGGATGATGATCTAACTTTGGGTACATATATTGATGTTGATTGGGTTGAAGATGTAGATGACAGGAAAAGTACTAGTGGTGGTGCTTTCTTCCTAGGGAAGAAGATGGTGTCCTAGTTAAGAAAAAAGTAGAATTCCATTTCCCTATCTACTGTTAAAGTATAATATATTGTTGCTACAAATAATTGTACTCAAGTGACATGGATGTTCAAAATAGATGGTCAAATATATCAAGGTTGTATATGAAGAACCTATTGCCATATACTGTGACAATTCAAGTGCAATAAATATTTTGAGGAATCTGGTACTACAATCTAAGACAAAACACATATCAATCAAGTTTCACTTCTTAAGGGAGAAAGTGAATGAGAAAGAAATTAGATTGGAGTATGTGCCTACTAAAGAATAGATTGTAGACAACTTTACTAAACTATTGTCAAAGGATACTTTTGACTATCTCAAAGGAATGCTAGGGGTAATTACCACTCCTAATAAGAACTAAGAGATGCATTTACTTGCATCAATACATGAGCTACATTGCTATATTCTGATCCAGATTGATCTTTATGTGGCTACTACTTAGGGGGGTAGTCAAATGTGTAGATATGTGGTTTAGAGTGTGTATATCCATGGAAAGGTCATGGTTATCTTTGCCATTGATGTCAAAGGGGGGCAAAGTGCAATGTGAAAAATCCTTTTAAGGAGAGAAGAGAAATTGAGGAGAAGAGTCAGAACCCAAGGGAAAGCAAGTGTGTTGGGTTGATGGTATTTTTCACATCATGTGTTGCCATTAATGCCAAAGGGGGAGATTGTTGGATGTTGTGGATGTGTTGTTGATATGTGGTCATCATTGATGGAAACACTATTAGCATTTGGTGTATTAAAGGTTGTATATGTTGAGGATATTGAGAAAATTATAAAAGAAAGTGTTCCAAGTTCCTAGTGGAACTGTGTAGGTATGAAGGCGTCTTGTTCTATACATTGAAGATCAGTTGTTGTGGACTAAAGGGTTTATTCTTGAGATTATCTAGATCATCGACTCAAAATTTCAAAGGTCCATGTATAGATTTGATCATGTTGTGGTCTAACATTATTTATGTGGTCTCTAGGTTAGCATTCCTGAGTGAAGATTGTGTAATTCTGGTAATTCTAGTTGTTGTGGATGCTTCTTTGTTGTTTCTTGGTGCTCTTGGATGTCTCTAGATCATGATCTATCTTTGTGGTATGTCCACATTGATTGGTGTGCTTGTGGTCAAAAAAATTTCTTGCGCACATTCGGGTTTTCTTGTTCTTGGATGACATGATGGTGGTAACGTGTTGTGGATCCTTGAAAAGTAAAATTTGAATATTTGGTGCAATCGTGAATATTTTTTTGGGTTGTATCATTGTTTTGGCTGATGGTATTTTGATCCACATTGAAAATGAAATTGTAAATTTGGGCTAAAATTGCAAATATGCTTTATTTTTCTAGCTGACTAAGTTGTTGATGAAATATCATGTAGCAGATATATAAGGGTGATTGTTTCATTAGTGCAAAGTATGCTTCATGTGTTGGATGTTCTTCTATGTGTGTATGTGTGAATATCATTTGATTTTAGAGCAGAGCGTGAAGAAGACCGAGTGAAGTGTGAAGTAGTTTGAGTGAATAGTGAAGGAGTTTTCTATGCTTAATTGGAACTATAATCAGACTTGTGCAAAAGCTATTTTCTCAGTTCGTACCCTCTCAATTTTAATCCTATTCTATATTATTGGTAGTGAGCCCCTTCTATAATTGAGCAGTGAGCTCTAGGCAGTGTTACTAAATGCATGTGCATTTCCCTTTATTATTTTCATTATACTTTTAATAGGGTTTAATATTGTGGACTAACATCCACTATGGTTTTTCCCCTTCAGGGTTTCCACATAAAAAATCCTGGTGTTCTTTGTCTCTCTGATGTGTTAATTGTTTATGGTTAATTGCTTATTCATCAGATCTAAGATTAAGTTAAGTAAAGTTTGAAAAGTTTATTATTTTGTGACAATTGATTCACCCCCCCTCTCAGTTGTTTATCCTTGTTTTTCCAACAATTAAGCATGAAGATGAAACAATTTCTAATCATGATAAGGAATCACATAGCGCATAGTGTGAGGATTAGTTGTAAGAACATTTAATCCTTCAACCTAAGGTGGTAAAAGAGGGTTTGAATGATTCATTTTCTAATGATCTTCCTATTCAGGAGATTCAACAAGCTGATACTTTTTCCTTCATATTAGTATATTTAGTACTCTTGCTTTTCATTCTATTAGTTAGTTATATGTGGATAGTGGATGCGACAATGAGTATTGATGGGTATTTAGTTGATTGTATCAGTTATGCTATCTCATTCTTCATCTTATTTGTCATGGTTCATATCATAAGAATTATAGTAGGATGGATGGATGATACTAGACAAGTGAGGAAACAATGCCCTCACTTAAATTATATGTAAAAAAAGGACTTTTGGTGGTCCAAAAGCTTCTCAATTGGGAGGAATGATCCAAGAGGATCCAAAAGACCAAAAAAGTCACAATCTCAGAATCTGACAAAGTTGGCATCATTGCATAGAGCTTGTCGACATGATCCTGATGCAATTTGAATCGCGTCAAAAGGAGATCATACTTGAGAGTTATGACCAGTCAAAGTTGGGTAAAGCTAGTACTAGGGGCCAATCAAGAAGGGAAAAAATGATCATATTGGAATTCATCAAAAATGGCATCACATCAAAGAGCTCATCACCACAATTCTAATGCCACTTGTTTTGCATCAAACAAAGCTCGTATGGAGAAGATTTGGCCAGTCAAAGTTCTGTGGTAAAAGGGTTGACCATGCTGACATCAGCATGGTGACATGGCAGTACATTCAATAAAATGTATGATGACATGGACCAATCATACTCTGACATATGGTAGTGACGTAACAAGACAAGTGGTGCAAACATGACAAGGTGACGTGGTAGGAAACAATGAATGTCAAGTTGACATGTGTCTACAAAATAAGCGAATGGAAAGGTGCCATGTGGCATCCCTATTCAACTCCTCCAAAGGGTTTATTTCAATGGTATACAAAAAATGTAGGTAGGGGATTCAATCCCCTAACACCATTCGGTCATGCGATTCTCTCAACAAGATAAGTGGTAGCAATTACTTTTGATGTGTATTGAAAGCTAATTCAGCAAAAATAAAAGGTTGGTAGGTTGAACCCACCAACCTCATTTCAAACAGGCCCCATGGATACTGATAGAACATCACTTTCCTCAATGAAATATAAGGGAGACATGAAGTTTTGAAGCCAAATCTCCTAAAATTAAAAATTGATCCCCTATTTTTCAATCTAAACCCATTTAAAGGTAAAACCTGAATAATGAAATTATCAAGGGGCTTAAAAATAATCTTTAAAGATTAATAAAAGGGATTTAAGAAGATTTTGAAGATTATTTTATAGAGCCACTAGTTATAAGGGCTCGTAATTAAAAGGGTGAGATTATTTTAGGAAAATTATTTTAAAATTTAAGGGGATTTTAGAGATTTTTACCTGTAAATGGGAGATTGTAAAATCATAAGGTTATGAACCATATTAGGAAAAAATGTTGTATTTAAGGGGGAGATTTTTCTCTTGTGAGGACAAGCAATTTTATTTTGGGAAAGGATTTCAAGGTGAAGAAATTAGGCATATTGGGAAGGAATTTTGAAGGTGTTGGAAAGAGACTGTGAGAGACTTTGTAATGCAATTAGTTTTGAGGCTTGAATGATGTAATAAGGAAAATAAGCTTGGTGTCATTAATAAAACGGTTCCTCATTGAGAAGCAAACCTGGAGATGTAGCCTGAACATATGGATGAACTCTGTTATCAAGTTCCTTGTTTCTCTATTCTCTCTCTTCTTTCTATTCTCTCTCATTCTTTCTAATTTTAATTCCTACTTTGAATGTTAATTATGTCATTTAAGTAATTATTTTATGTCATTAGGATAAGCAAAGGATTAAGTGAACTCAATTATTGTAATTTCAAAGGTTAAAATGTATAACAACACAATTTTGTTTGCAATCAGGGATAAATCTGTAATTAGGAGTAAAGTGAAAATTATTTGTAACCCTTTAATTATAGATCAAAGAGGCACAGTAACTACTTTCTTTTTGTCTAGATTGGTCTAGTAATACATTGGATATGAGAAATGAAATTAGGCTGAGTGAGTCTTGACTGAGCACTCAGGAAGATACATACAAGTTAGCAGAAGATCAAGATAATCAGAGGTGGTCCTACATTGTGCAAATTCAAGAAAAAAATTTCTCTTTGTAGATACCAAAATTTTCAACATGCTTAAACTTTAACACACATTAGTATGGTTAGTTATTTCAAACAAAGAAAACCTAACATCTCTATGAAATAATCCAACATCCTTCAAAATTCAAACCAAACAACAAAAGATGAAAGAAACCAATGCAAGCATGTAAAAAAGCATGTTTATACCTATCCCATAATGGATTGGTGCTACTTTGATGTGGAAAGTATCCCTTTCCCAACCCTTGAAAATTCTATGAATTCAAATGACAATAATGAACTTGTGCATAAGATTCTAGTTCCAAAATACAAAGGAAAGCCTCTTATTTATAGATGAGAATGTTGATGAATTAGGCAAAAGGGATGAATGTGGGATCATTCAACATCTAATGGCCAAGTTCCACTTGTCAAGATGTGAATGGAGGAAGGTTGTGCACATTTTGGTCATTGTGCATGATAAATGCTATTAGGTGGATTTTGAAATTTTGAAAGTTGGCTTGTTGGAGGGAGAAGAAAGAGTCTTAAATGTCAAGTTGGAGACATGTAAGAGACAATGTAAGAGGAGTTAATGCCATGTTGGAGGACAAGTCCTTTTGGAGGGAATTTTTGAAATTTGAAGCATATTCCCTAAAGGTGCCATTTTGAATGATAATAGAAGAAATAATAAATCAAATCAATTGATTTATTGTGCAAGTTGCAAAATCTAGAGAATTGGGGGATTATATTAGCATTAATCATGATTTGATTAATTTTATTGGAGGTTAGTTGATTGGGACATTCAACTTATGATGTGTCCTATTTTATTTATGCATGATGGATGGATGGATGCATTTATTTTTCAGTATCTTTTCTATGCATTTTTTACATATATGAATGATATGGTGATGAGATTATGATTTGATGATGCATATATGATTATGTAATGGTTGCAAATGTATGGTTTATGAGATAGTTAGAATAACCAATCTATATTATGATGATGAAATGCAATGCATGTGAGATGATCAGTGTTTCATATATGATATGTTGCATGTTAATGGTTTTTTGGATGCATTAGTGATGATGATTAATTGTCATGGTACCTTGTTAGCGTGGAAATAAGACAAAAGAAACAAGAGAACCCAACAAGCCAACCTTATCAGAGATGATGATGATTATGATTTTCTTATCAGGAATTGGGACTCTAAAAGGGTTACTTACCTTATGTTTGATAACACACATAGGTACGATGCATCAAGGTATAACGAACCAAGATGGTGTTGCACCTAGTGTGATGGATTTTGACTCGACAATCAGATAAGAGTATTTCTGTTCACACCTAGCATATGAAACCTTATTCAAAATGCAGCTTAGATATTCCAAACATCTCACACCAAAACATAGAAAATAAATCCTTCCTATGTAGTCAACAAGACACCTAAAACACCCTCCCTACATCCAAACAAAGCATGCATAACCAAGGTTATATTACAAGAATAGAAGATAAAAAGATAATGATCATTGCCCCATTCCTTTCTCTCTAAATCATTTTGTTTGGACATCATCAAGAAGTCATCAAAATGAGCACAATATGATAAGACAAAACACAAAGATAAAGTAAAAAAACAAGCTAATGTTCTTCAATACCGCTAGCCAAGACTAAACTACGATGATGCCTGATGTTGATGTCCATTGTAGGAAGGATGCATCCTAGGACATGATGTTATTAGATGATTTGGTATTGATTGGATGATAGGCTATTGACACAAAGAGTTGACCATCTTGTTTACTTATTGACATAGACTTGAGACACTAAAGTTTGAGTTTTCACTTTTAACTTGCTATACTCATTTTTGACTATTTTACCAAAGATTGAGGATGATGATTGATTTATTATGAGTGAAAGTTTATTGTGGATGTAAATGAGATGGGATGGATGGATATTTTACAATATTTGGATGATTTTGAGTTTTTGAAATGTTTTGAGGTTGTTTTTGGTATTTTCAAGATTTTACAAATGTTTTCGTTTCTTGATTTTTGAAATGTTTTTGGGTTTTTTTTATGTTTTATGAATGTTTTTGGATTTTTTGTTTTTTGAATGTTTTTGTGTTTTTGTGTCTTGAGGGCTGATCAAAGATTAGCCTTGCCTATGTTTAAGCTCAAAGATGACGTAGTTCAGATACCATGTTTTTGACATTTTTTTACTTTTTTGACATGTTTTGGGATTTTGACATGTTTTGGATGTTTTTGGATTTTTGCATGATTTTGATGATTTGGATATGGATATGTGTGATGATATCAATGCTCTATTTGGGATTTTGTTGAAAACAAAGCTAAGGTTGATTGATCGGATCGATGGATTGATGATGATAACATTGCCAAGGATACACAACAATGCAAGGATAGTGTTTAAGCAACACAAGGATTATGATGGATATCCCAAGATGGTGAGGGATTGATTAGAATTGATTGATTAGGATTTTGAAGCTTGATTTGGAACAAAATTGTTTTTGGATTATTTGATGTGACATTGAAGCATGTGTTAGATGCAACTGATATTGATTTTTTGGATTGATGTTCGATGAAAGATAAAGCTTGATAAGGAACATCTTCTTGTCAAAATATGCCATGGGCTAGTGATTTGGATATTTTGGCTCACAAATGCTTTGACCAATTTGATTTCATGTTTTCCAATGTTTTGATCACCACCTAAGTTGGAGGATATAGATCAAGATTTATTCTTGAAGAAAGATGTAAATATCTTCCCCCAATGTCTAGCAATGTATGGAATGCCATGGGTGGATGCTTGGATAGGTGTATGGATGGATGGACATGGTAAGCACATAAAGGATACCAAGGATTATCTTGCGATAAGATAAGGTGTTCGAACAGAGGAATTCTTCATTGTATAATGCTTCATGGCTCAAATAATGTTGGGTAGGATAGGATCAATGAAAATGACTCATGTCAAGATGTCTACCATAAGTAAGGTAAAGTGTACACCAAAGTTTCATCAAGGTCAAGATAACTTGGACGATGGATGTAGATATATGAAAATGGATTGGATAAATGATTCATGTATGAATGGATTTATTATAGTTGAGATGGATGGAATGTTGGATTCATTATGGATGAGGTAATATGCTTTCACCTAAACTAATGCATGTAGATGCTTGATTCTACACATGCCGACGTTTTCTAGGTTTTCATCATGGTACCTGTCTAAAGTGCTACCATAGTGGTTTTCACTAGAGGATGGTTTTTTTATTAACTGTTTTCAATCCTTTTTCTAGTTTTTTTGGATTTTTATAGTTTTTGATTTTTTAAAAAATTTCTAGAATATTTTAAGCTCATGCTGAATCACCTTGTGGTGTTGATGTAGATAATTTTTTCATAATGTGCCATCAATAGCCTACTTGAAGAAGTTTCTTTGCTAAGATACGTGCACTTGAATGCAACTTTTGAGTTTCCTGATCTGCTTTGTCAATACCGGAGTTAACTCTATTTTTATGCACACACTGTAATAGAATGCATTCTGAATCCTTATAATGAAGAGTGGATGCCCATATACAGTCAATGTGAGAATTGGATATCATGCATGGAGGAGTGGATGGACTGTGTTTAGGGATAAAAGATGGATTGGTTGATAGTTTGGAACCTTTGATTCTCCAAACTTGGGAAGATGAGAAATAATGGATGGATACAGAAGTGTGCATGGAACTAGGACCAACTGCCTGATATAATTTGTACATTTCTTGGGAAGCCTACTTTTTCCTTTGTGGACATCTTTGATGGACACTTTTCCCTTTTTTATTTTTCCCCATAGTTTCTTTGACTGATGGAGTTTGATATGGATAATATTTCTTTGTACTTTTTGGTATCCATGTGTATTTTATTTTTCCTTCATGCTTCCCTATGTATTTTCCTTTGATGATGTTCTTGCTTTGATTTACATCCTTCTTTTGATGTTGGTCCCAATTTGTGGATGGGGTGATGGGTGGATGAAGATTCATGATGTGGCTGGTTGTAGTATTGGCATCGATTTCATCATAAGGATTCTTCATGCTCCATATGTTGACGTTTGCTTGAGACAAAGTTACCACCAATATTGTGGAAGTAGTACCTTCATGCTTTGATTCCACTTGTTCTGAGAACTCTTATTTAGAATGCATTCTCTGATAAATGACCACTGCAGTTGATGTTTTTTGAATTTGTTGTTCTTTTGACTTTAGAATATCCTGTTTGGTCTGACATGTTTCCTTGAGTGGAAAATGTTGGATATCTTCATACATGATGTCCTCAATCTAAATTTGGGATATATCTTCACCTGATGTTGACAACTTTGTTTGACTATAGGAATCAATAACCTATTCTTTTTGTGTAATAATATCAAAAGTAAAGGAATCATGTTCTGAATAAAGATCATCTATGTTTCCATCCACATAAAGCATCTCATGGGTAGATGGAGAAGTATGTGCTATGTGGATATGATCATCTTGTATAGATAAGAGAGTGTCCACTAGATAATTGTAGTAACTTGGAGATACAAATTATTGACCTTGAATGATTCAGGAATTTATTTCAACATGCTTTGGATCAAGTTCTTGACATGGGTCAGTTTCAAAGAATGAATTGCTTATAGAGGTTTCTTGGAAATTAATATCCTCTTGAGCTTTGAGTGATCTTGGGTCAAATGTTGAGTTGGGGATTCTTTCAATATTTGTAACCATGAGGTCAAAGGACGTCGATATGTCTTGGAAAGAACCATTGCTAGACATTGGTGAAGGATGTTGATCATGCTTTGGAATAAATTCTTGAGATATGTCCTCTAACTCATTAGATGATGTAGATATATTTTCAATGGGATCTTTGGTCAATGGATCATGGATTATGTCAAAAGGATCAAATAATTCTAACACTCCTTGAAATAAATGACTAAAAAGTGGCTCTTGATGTATGGTGAGTTGGTCATCAGATGAGGTGGAAAAATCTTCAATGTTCTCATTGATGGAAAGGTCTTGATCATTGTTCTCAACAATTGTGGTGGAGAGATTGTCAATGATATCACTAATGGTTGGATCTTCATCATTGTCATCAATAGTGATTATCTTTTGATCAATAAGGTCTTGGATGAGTTTTTTTAGTTGAATACAATCTGATGTTGTGTGTCCCTTTATTTTGTGAAAGTCACAAAGGTGATTTTCATTGTACCATGGTGGTTTCACTAATGGATCTTGATAGTTTTCATAGGTGGGAATTGTGATGAGTTTTTCCTACACCAAATGTTGCATGACTGATTCGATTGGTTTCTCGTGGCGTGTATGCTTGTATATTACCCTATGGGACTTGTACTTTAAATTGACCTTGTGGTGATTGATTTTGGAGATGTGGTGATTGATCTTTGAGATGGGGTGATTGGGTTTATTGTTGATGTTGTTAATCTTTATATCCAACCTCTTGACATTGGAGATATTTTTGTTGATGTGGTTGTGGACACAACTCAATGATTTGATGACATGGTTTAACCAATGTAAGAGTGTACTGATTTTGGAGTGAAGATGTCTCTTGGCTCAATAACTTAATTAGTTTGGCAAGTGAAGCAAGTTGATCTAGTGAAATTTGATTTTGATTTTGATTTTGACTCCCTTGATATAGTTGATTTGGCTTTTGTTCAAGTAGATTTGGAATGTACACTTGTGGTTTTTGTATGGGATCATGGACAAATTGATTTTGGACAATGTTCTGAATTGGGATGATGTTTAGATTTAAAATTATAGGTTGAAATTGAGCATTGTTGTGGTTGGGAATCACATTTCCTTGATTTAGGTAACTTTGATTTTGCATGGTGTTACCCTGACTTGGATCAATACATGGAGTTGTTAACATCTTGTTTGGACTTTGAACAACATTTTTGTGATTTGCAAACATATCCATCCCAAAGTTCATCAAGTGTGGACTTGAAATGTTCATGTTTGGTAAATTTGTACTTGGTATATTTGCATTTGGCATGTGTGAATTTGGTGGGATGATGTTGTTTTGAAGACTCCTACATTGATTGTTTGGTTGATAGATTTGTAGGTTTATACTTTTATTTAAATATACCATAGGGAAAGGTGTTCCAAAATTTGGATTGGGGATACTCACATTTGTTGTACCATTGAGGTTTTTAGGACATAATGATCCCATGTATGGATTGTATAAATGCGAGTTTTGATAGCCAATGGGCATTGTATGGCTTTGATATGTTGGTTGACATGGATTACTCATGATGTATGGAGCAAGTTTATATTCCATGTTCTTCTTGTGTTTTGACCTTGTTGCAAAAGTGAACTTCTAAGGAATTTAGGACCAATGATGAGATGAAGGATGAAAGGGGTGAATGATATGGGTGTTGAACTTTTGAGACCCTTGGAGGGATACTAGACTTTAGAATTCTTTGGATTATTTGATTTGGATTGGATTTGATTTGATTTGGATAATGGAGTTATAAACCCAAAGATTTTGGATGTTATCTTGGAATAAACTTGTCCACACGGATGATAATTTAACTAGATGTATGAGGAAGGCTTCATCCACACACACTTAGCCAAACAAGGTGATTTTGATGTTGATTTCAAGGATTTTACCAAAATTCTAGTATGAATGATTTCTTCAATGGTTCAAAAGTTGTTTGTGAGATGGGATTTGCGATGGATGAAATGATTGGTTGTTTTGATCCTAAATGAGCCTAAGAGAGACTTGTTTACAAGACCAAGGTTTTGAAGAACATGCTTTTCCCTAAGAGTACTTCAAACCAAAAGATCAATTTTTTCTCAAAAGACCATATGACCAAAAGATACCAAGCACATGTGTGGGGTCCAATTGTTTCTTAACTTTTCTTAATGAGTTATTTTTACCACAAACTTTCTCTTGATTAGCTTTTGAAACTAGATGTCCAATGTCCTAATTCTCTTTCATCCCACAAAGTCCATTATGTAGAAATCAAGAAAATCAAGGAAAAATTTCGTAATATTAACCTTAGTGGGAGAAAATTGAGATATAAATCCAAATGCTTAGAAGCCTCTAAGGATAAAATCCCAAGGGAAAGCAGTAGCACTTAAATTTTTTCAAATGTATTTTCCCTTCCTAAAGGGTTTGAAATTTGATGTTTAGGTTGAATGTTTCTTTTTTTAATGTTTTTGATCAAGAAAAGTGTTTTGATTCCAAGACATGCACAATCCTATGGATGAAAGATAGTATTTGTTGAGTTCCCACTTGGATAAATCCAGCTACACCTACTCTTAGCAAATGATTAGATGCTTGACCACATAGGCTCCCCCTTACAGTGTACTATCTTCTCAGGTCAGCCAAGCATCAGTACCCATGAAACTCCCATGGAATACTTCTCATCTCTACTAAGAGCCGTAAAAATGTGGGATAGCTTCAAAATGACCATTCTTGCACCAACAAATAGATAGGGATTTTGGAATTTATACAAGAGGTTCTAATGTAGGCATTCCATTCATGGGGGATCATCCATGTGGCAAGAGACCATTGCTACCCTTGTTTTCAGAACAATGCTCATGATACTTGAACTTTCCTCAAGTACCCACACTTATATACTAGTTGGAAGTCACTTGGCTTTAGCGTGTTCTTGGTTGGGTCGTTCCCTTGGGTGATTACTTTTTCCCACAAGGCAGGCCCTCTAAGATAACATAAAAGTGAGAAAATACATCCATAGTTCCATCGATCTATGTTGAGAAACAAAGAGAGAAAACACACGATATATTCCACTTGCACTCGTAAGCTTTGTTCAATTTTAAGAATCCAAATTGAAGTGTGGAGGCAATCACTTACACAACTTAATATCACCAAAATCCTTTTGATTCTCATGATCGTTGCAAGGTGGGAGAGAAGTGCATATGTATTTTAGATGATGTTACTTTGGGTAAGTGATTACAAAACATAAATGCACATGTTCATTTTAAACCTTCAAGGAAAAAGTTGGATTGTTTTTAAAGCACCGAAAGGAAAGATGAAAGTTGCTTGTTCAATTTTTAAACCTTAAACAAAATCTAGTAAGTTGCCTAAGGTTCTTTTTAATCCTATTGTAGCAAAAAAATGAAAGCTTTTGTAATGTTCTTTTTAGAGCCCAAAAATAAGTGAGTTGGCTTAAAATAGAAAAAAAAAGAAGAAAATGGAAGCTCTAAGAATTTAAAAATGGCTTTTTAATTTCAAGTTTTAATGCCTAATTTTCTATAATTCCAATCAGCTTGCTTTCGCTCTATTCCAATGCTTGATTCTAACATCAACCTAACCTTTTTCCTACAAACATCACAAATAAGAGTTATGAATGTATTGCAAAACGATAAAAAAATACACAAGACATGTCAACTATTTGAGGAAACCTTTTAAATAAAACAAAATTGACAAGGCGCATGAGTTATTTATAATGAAACTAACACAATAATAAATGTCAATATATTTTCAATCTGCACCCACTTTCATAAAAGGATATTTGATTTCAAAAATTTATATTCTTAATGTACAAAACCATAAAAAAAAATTCCTTTAGCGAGCTTCAAATCAAAGTGACATATTAGTGGGAATTGCAATATTGAACATATATTGCAATCTTTTCAATTCATAGAAGTCAAAAAACTTAAACATTCACTTCAACCTGCAAAATCAATAAAATTTTAGCAATGGTAAATTTTATTGAAAAGAATTCCAATTCTTTCAAAAGATGCGCATTTGGTCATATGGGTAGATTTTGAAGCAAACCCCAAGTGTTTCAATCACAATTGAAAAAAATAGGCTAATGTTTTTAACTATGAATAAATGCTTCATTTCAAGCTAATGCAATTAGTAGGTATAAAACTGAATTCTCAAATCTTCGCCAAGAAGGAATGATTGTGGGACCTGCACAAAAAAAAAAAAAGATCTATTGAAAAGGCATAAACTTTCAAGAAAATGCATATGAAGTTGCACCCAACAACCATTTTAAAAAAAAATCAAACTAATGTAGTTGGCAACTGTAAAGCCATATTCAACAACCTTTGACCAGCATCCTCCCAGCCTATGTCAAAATGGAAGCATAGAGAGGGTCCGCGAACTATTTAATAAAAATGCTTAAAAGAGACATCTTGATGATTGCAGGCTATGCGTTGAATGGGTTTGGTGATAAGGTTTTAGACACCTCCCGATGGGAATAGAGATCGAGCCTAATCTACATGTTGGTGGCAGATTTTAAAACATAGTTAAAAGGAATTGGGGCATGACATAGAGTTAAAAAGGAGGCAGTGAATGAGAAACGTAAGGGGCACAAGTTATGAGAGAGAAGCCAATGCCATTTTGAGGGAAAGGTGCATTTGGAAAAGGGAAAGTAGTCAGAATTTGCAGAGGGGAAAACCAAGAAATTCCCACACAACCATGAGAGAGGAATAAAGGCACATGTGTGGAGAAAATAATGCAACTTGGGTGTGTAGAGAAAAAACCAGCAAATAAATGCTTGTAATAAATTTCAAGCTAATCCACTCATTATTATTATAAAACATGTATGAAGACTAAATGTGAGGTCAACTCTACCTATCAAAGATTTGACATTTTATTGATTGTACAAGACTTTATATTCCTATAAGACAACAATGAAGACATAGAAATAAAGACTTGTTCATTCCAATCTATGCATTAATTGATATTAGAGAGATGAAGACTTGACATGGTAGCCTTTAAGATTCACAATGCAATGCCTGTGATGGAATGCAAATGCCACTTCTACTAGAATAAACCTGTGCCTTTTGCTGGAATAAACCTGTAGATAGCAATCAAAATAAACTCCACCAAAACAATCAACCAAAAAATTTGAGCTTCTTTTTCTGATTGTGACTATTGCACTATTGCAAGATCAACAAATAATGATAGGATCTCCTCGACTTGATCAAATGCAAAAGCATTAAACAAACATACACAAGCATAGATGGTGGGCACTCAATAAGAGATTGTTGGTGATTAAATAATCTTAAACTATTGGTCAAGTTTCAAGTACAAAATTAATGTGAATAGCTATTAACAACTTGTGCAGAATCAATATGAATAATCAATCACTAGTAATGTATTTAGAATAGAGGAATGTATTATCTGCACTTGGCAAAAAAAAATCATGATCAAAGATAGCAACAAAGACTCATTTCTTTTGAATATATGAATCAGAGTTTCAAGCCCTCCTTCTAGCGCCATTTTGTAGATGCCAAAATCTGCAACATGCTTAAACTTTAACACACATTAGTATGGTTAGTCATTTAAAACAAAGAAAACCTAACATCTCTATGAAAAAATCCAACATGCTTCAAAATGCAAACCAAACAACAAAAGATGAAAGAAACCAATGCAAGCGTGTAAAAAAGCATGTTTATACCTATCCCATAGTGGATTGGTGCTACTTTGATGTGGAAAGTATCCCTTTCCCAACCCTTGATAAGCTAAATGATGAGAATGCCTTGAAAATGCTATGAATTCAAATGACAATAATGAACTTGTGCATAAGATTTTGGTTCCAAAATACAAAGGAAAGCCTCTTATTTATAGATGAGAATGTTGATGAATGAGGCAAAAGGGATGAATGTGGCATCATTCAACATTCAATGGCCAAGTGTCACTTGTCAAGATGTGAATGGAGGAAGGTTGTGCACATTTTGGTCATTGTGCATGATAAATGCTATTAGGTGGATTTTAAAATTTTGAAAGTTGGCTTGTTGGAGGGAGAAGAAAGAGTCTTAAATGCCAAGTGGGAGACATGTAAGAGACGGTGTAAGAGGAGTTAATGCCATGTTGGAGGACAAGTCCTTTTGGACAGACTTTTTGAAATTTGAAGCATATTCCCTAAAGATGCCATTTTGAATGATAATAGAAGAAATAATAAATCAAGTAAATTGATTTATTGTGCAAGTTGCAAAATCTAGAGAATTGGGGTATTAGAATAGCATTAATCATGATTTGGTTAATTTTAATGGAGGTTAGTTGATTGTGACATTCAACTTAAATATTTTGATTTATTTAAATTAAATGAGAAGATAAATAACATTAGAGATTTAATTAAATATTTGGATTTATTCAATTAAATGGAGGAACTTTAGGAGATTAATTAAATAAAAATTGATTTGTTTAATTAAAGAGATAACTTTAGGAGATTAATTAAATAAACTTGATTTATTTAATTAAAGAGATGAATATGATTTAATTAGCTAAAATGATATATTTAATTAGATAAAGTTAAGTAGAAGGGGAAATATGATTTAATTAAATAAAGATTGATTTATTTAATCAAAAGAGGAAATATGATAAATTTTAATCAAATAAAGATTATTTGATTAAAATGGTTAGTAGAGGGATGATTAAGGACGAAATGAAATTAGTGAATCTATATTAGATGCATGTATATTTTACGTGTCTACACTCTCTAAAGGATCGAAGAACATATGTCATTAGAAAGTTTGTGGCAATTAGAGACATGATTAAATTTAGACATACTTCTATTTCTAGTGCCCTTGGTTGTATTGGTGAAATATTAGAAATCAATCTATGTTTGGATACTTTAACAAATGGTATATAGTCTCTAACGAGACTTGAGCTATTTTACAAGACTGTAGTAATTGAAAAAGGATCATGGGAAGAAGGTAAAGTGTCATGGAAGGCTATTCAGGAGAGTCTTAGAGATTCCTCTTTGGGTCAAATCTATGTTCATATATTTTTGGCTACTTTTTTTATATAAATTTTTATACCGGACCCCTTCCTTTGTCATTGATCTCAAAGGGGGGGAGAAAAAGAGATAACGAGATAAAGAGATGGAGAGTCAGTAAGGAAATTTTTTTGTGAAGATCATTTTTGATAGGGGGGTAAGTCAAAACATTTAGTTGTGGTATAATTGAATTTCTTTTGTCATGCATGTTGCCATCAATGCCAAAGGGGGAGATTGTTGGAAGACTTGTAACATGTGCATGAAGGTTGGATGGTTGTGTTAGTTGCTTCTATGTTGTCATTGATGTCAACATGGTAATATAACTACATGGTGTTGACTATATGGAAGTTTGGTTGGTTTACTAAAAGTTGTTCTCTGTTGGTAATGCTCCTCTATGATGGATTAGTATGTTGGTATTTGAGTCCATAACTCATCTCAAGATCTGATGTCACTCTAATCTTATGACCATGTTTTATTGACTAATTCAGAATATTTTTTCTTGAATCTTGAGAAGTTCTTTTGTCTATGAACTATAAGTTATCTCTAACAGAGTTCAACATTGTATCCTACTATTGTTTTGTGTGTGGTGTATTGTGTGGGAGACTCCACATTTTTCTAAGGTGAACATTCTTATACTGTGGTTGAGTTGACAATATCTTTACTAGTAGTATCTGTGAAATTAATGCATTCTCAAATCTGGAAGGTGTTTGCATTAAGAATTATTTGCTGGTTTGAAGAATTATATTTCTTAGTCTTGGCCAACTTAACGAATGCAATATATTATGAAGACTAATAGCCGACTTGGCATAATGCGCTACACTGATAAAATTTTGAATCTTATATGGTGTTGACCTAATTGAATAATAAGATATACTTGCATATATATATAAGATGAAAGATAGAAGAGATATGAAATGCAATATGAAGAGAGAGTGAATAAGAAATACAAGAAAGCGAGAAGGAAAAATGAATGACTAGAGAAGATTAGAGCCTAAATGTTTTATCAGTTAAGATCAGTGTAGTTTTGTTGAGCGACTACTATGTGGTGCAGTATTTTATATTCTGAGCTTTAGTGGAATTAAGCCTTGCATAGTGAAGGTGTATTCCATCAATTCATTCTTTTGGCAGTGAGCCACTATCATTGTATCTTGGCAGTGAGCTATATCTTTTATATGTAGGCTATGAGCCTTTCTAAGTACAGTGATTCTTGGCAGTGAGCCGTGTAATATTTTGTATCTGGATATGATATATTGTGAGTTAACCCTCACCACGGATTTTCCCTCATTGGGTTTTCCACATAAAAAATTTGTGTTGATGTGTGTGATTGCATTTACTTGCTTTTATGTTCTCTCTTGTTGGTTTTGTTAAAATGGTAATGATGATTAAGTGGATTTTACTATCGATCTATGGAATACTAATTCACCCTCGCTCTCAGTATTCTAGATGTTCAATAGTTCTTGTCCCAAGGTTGTAAGGAAAGCAACGGTATGGAAAAAACTTTCCTAATGTCAAATCCACAGGGAAGTAAGCAAACAATACTTTTAATTTTTCCTAATTACAATTCAATTAAGATACACATGAAAGATTTGCAGAAATAGAGAAGACACTCAAAGACAATGAACAACAGATTTATGTGGGAAACCCTTTCAGGAAAACCCACCACACCAAGCTGAATCTCTTTGTATTACAGTAACAATAATTACATACAATTAGAGATACAACTCTCTGGTAATTCATAGTAGCTACAACTTTCACTGTTCAATCTCTCTTAGAAAAGCTCTTAACCAATTCGATAAACTCATCATCATTTCAAATCAGAATTGATCTGCTTTTATTCTATTCACATTCTGATTTTGTCTTATGTGCATCCTTATCCACCATTGCCAATCATAGACAGTTTCCATTAAGCAGATGATTTCTCCTTGCATGCAGTTTTTCCAGCATTGCAACAGTTACAAAAAATCCAACCGTCATCCATTTGAAAACTGCTTCCTCTGATTGGTCCAACATGATGCCACATAGGATGGTCACATGGTCAAATGGCATTGAAACTTTTTTAGCATATCAGTGATACACTAACAGTGTCTCCTCAATGCCACAAAGTATTCGCTATCAATATCGGTTCCCCAATAGTCGGCAAGATAATTCTCATTCGAAAAGACTCATACTGAAAACCATAAGTCATATCGAACTCAGAGAGACCATCAACAAGACATACCGATCTCGCCAAGACCTCATATCGAAGTCTTCGAGTTATGCCATCGAATGATTTCCATTCGGCGTGACAATCGCATTTCAGTGAGACTCATATCGAAGTCAAAAGTCACAACAATGAGTTATACTATCGGCAAGACATATCAATCTCGCCAAGACTTCCCATCAACCACTGCATGCTACACCGAAGCCTTACTACTATCGGCAAGACCCCAAGGTTTCAGTGAGACTTCATACCGAAAGAAAAATATTCCACTGAATGAAACATACTATCGGCAAGAATCGTGTCTTTCATCGTGACCTTTCTCTGAGTGCCCCACGTCTTACTAAAGACCATCAGCGTGACTTACCCAAGTCACCAAGACTTCTCAATGAAGTATTTTGTTACCACGAAGACATCATGAGAATACTCCTATTAGCGTGACCTAGCTTCATCGTTGAGACATCTCCCCACAACCTTTATGTTACCCTGATAGCTAAACATTATTGGTAAGAGAATTCATACACACAGAGACATCTTACCGAAACCCTTGTTTCACCGAAAGTCTCCCTGACACCCGATAAGATCACACTGTCACCTGAAGTTTTCCATTCACCAAAAGCTCATAGCGAACACATAAGGTCACAACGATAGACTTTTCGGCAAGACATCAACCCTGTCATAGTGATATGAACATTTTAAGAGATTCAGAATAGTTAGTCAGTGAGACATCCATGATGTCACACCGAATTTTCCCTCAAGGAGTTTCATGTCAGTAAGGATTGATGCACATATTCCAACAAGCTCCCACTTGATGAAGATCTTACTGACACCTCTAGAGCATAATAAAACTACTGAAATTCATGGGCCAAGAGGCCCATCGAACTGGCACACCACTTGAACTTGTCTGTGCTCACATGCTTCGACAATGCATCTACAACATTCTCCAGAGTATCCACTTTCTCCAAAGAGACCTTCCCATCCTCCACCATATCTCGTACAAAGTGATACTATACATCTATATGTTTCGTCCTGGCATGGAAAGTAGGATTCTTTGCCAAACATATAGCACTCTAGCTGTCACAGTAGATAGTAATCCTTTTTGCATCAAAGCCAATGTTAGAACAAAAATGTTTCAACCAGATTGCTTCTTTACAGGCATGTGTGGCTACCATGTATTCTGCCTCTATAGTGGACAAAGCAAAAACAGCCTGCCACTTGCTCATCCAACTTACTGCACCACCATTCATCATGAAAATATATCCACTGGTGGATCTTCTGCTATCAATGTCCCCTGCCCAATCAGAGTCCACATAACCTCGAATACTTAGAGTTCTCTGTGATTCAACCAAGTTACCATGGTAACACAAAGCATAGTCTAAAGTGCCATTTAGATATCTAAACACTCTCTTCACAACATCCCAATGTGTCCTTCTAGGATTAGCCATAAACCGACTAAGAACTCCCACTGCTTGGGCAATGTCTGGCCTTATACAGACCATTGCATACATAAGGCTGCCAACTACACTTGCATAAGGCACACTGGTCATTTCCTCCATCTCAGAAGGAGATTTTGGACAATCCTCAACAGATAGCTTCATTCCCTATGTAACTGGAACAACTAGCTACTTGCACTCTGTCATACAAAATCTCTCTAGAACATTCATGATATACTTACTCTAACTGAGCCAAAGTTTTCTATTCTTCCTATCCCTAGTTATTTCCATTCCCAGAATATCCCCTGTTGCACCAAGATCTTTCATTTCAAACTTTGCAGACAACTGAGACTTAAGACCAGAAAACATTAGCTTACTATTGCCTATGAACAACATATCATCAACATAGAGTGCAATAATGACTTGATCACTTTCAGCTTTGTAATACACATAGTGATCACATTTTGATCTTACAAATCCCAATGATAAAACAAACGTGTCAAACTTTTTGTGCCACATTCTAGGGGACTGTTTTAAACCATACAAAGATTTATTTAACTTGCAAACCGGTCTTTCTTTACCTTTCTCCACAAAGTGCTCTGGCTGGGACATATAAATTTCTTCTTCAAGATCACCATGAAGAAATGTTATCTTCACATCCATCTGCTCAATTTCTAGGTCATAAGACTGCCAACCGTACTAGCATAGGGTACACTGGTCATGTCCTCCATCTTCGTAGGAGATTTTGGATAGTCTTCAACAGATAGCTTCATTCCCTACAAGACCGGAACAACTAGCTGCTTGCAATCATTCATGAAAAATCTCTCTAGAACTGTCCTGATATACTTACTCTGACTGAGCCAAAGTTTTCTACTATTCCTGTCTCTAGTTATTTCCATCCCTAGAATATACCTTGCTGTACCAAGATCTTTCATTTCAAACTTAGTAGACAACTGAGACTTAAGATCAGAAATCATCAACTTACTATTGCCTATGAACAACATATCATCAACACAAAGAGCAATAATAAGCACTCGATCACTTTCAGCTTTATAATACACACAATGATCAGATTTTGATCTTACAAATCCCAAAGACAATACAAAAGTATCAAACTTCTGGTACCACAATCTAGGAGACTGCTTTAACCCATACAAAGACTTTTTTAACTTGCAAACTAGTTTTTCTTTACCTTTCTCCACAAAGTGCTCAGGCTGGAACATATAGATTTCTTCTTCAAGGTCACCATGAAGAAATGATGTCTTCACATCCATCTGTTCGATCTCTAAGTCATACACTACTGCAAGTGACAAAATAAATCTAATAGATGTCAGCTTAGCTATAGGAGAAAATATTTCTCCATAATCAATTCCCTCTACCTGGGAATAACCTTTCGCAACCAGCCTTGCTTTATATTTTTCCACACTGCCATCCAGACCTATTTTCTTTTTAAACAACCATTTGAAGCCCACAGCTTTTTTGCCTTTAGGCAATGGCACCAAACTCCAAGTATGATTCTTATCTAATGATGCCATTTCTTCATTCATGACTTCCAACCAAGAGTTCAAATCAGACATTTTAAATGCCTCTCTCATAGTCCTAGGTTCATCAGTGCTAGAAATTAAAGCATAGGCACAAGTAGATTCTATTAAAGAAAACCCATACCTATCAGGTTGCTTTCTTTCATGAGTTGACCTCCTCACAGGCTAAGGCTGAGGTGGTTCTTCATCTTCTTCAGAACTTTCAGAACTACTTGAGCTCTCCTCAGTATCAGGTACATTTTGATTTTTCAATTCCTCTTTATCTAGTGTCTGAGGAATTGCTGCTACATCCTTTTTATTTTCTGATTTCTTCTCTGACTGCAGATCCAATGTAGAAGGCTTCAGCTCATGAAAGATAGCAATTCTACTGTACAAAACCTTCTCAGTCTTAGGGTTCCAGAGCTTGTATCCTTTTATGCTAGCACTATATCCAATAAAAATACACTTTACAACTTTGTTTTCGAACTTGGATTTTTTTTCAAATGGAACATATGCATATGCCTCACAACCAAAGACACGAATATGTCTCAGAGAGGGCTTCCTTCTAGACCATGCTTCCAAAGGTGTCTTCTCAACAAGAGCAGAGTTAGGAGAACAATTTACCAAGTAACATGTTGTAGATACCACTTCAACCCAAAACTTCTCCTCCAAGCCAACACTACTTAGCATACTTCATGCTCTTTCCATTACTATCCTATTGAACCTTTCAACAACTCCATTTTGCTATGGAGTGTAAGGTGTAGTCTTATGTCTTTTAATTCCATGATCTGTACAGTACCTTTCAAATTCATCTGAACAAAACTCACCACCATTGTCAGTCCTTAAGCATTTTATTTTTCTACCAGTCTAATTTTCTACAAGGTTTTTAAATTCCTTAAACTAACTGAACACTTCTAATTTACTTTTCAGAAAATATACAAATGTTTTTCTTGAAAAATCATCAATAAACGACACATAGTATCTTGATTTAGATAGAGAAGGAACATTCACTAGACCAAACACATCAGAATGAATATAATCAAGCAAACCAGAAGATTTGTGAGGACTGGAATAAAATGAAACACAGTGTTGTTTACCATATATGCAATGTTCACAAAATTCAAACTCAAGGTTACAATCTTCAAGCCCTTCTATTAGGTTTTTATTTTTCAAAGTTTTTAAACCGTTTTCACCAATGTGGCCAAGCCTATGATGCCAGAGCATAGTATTTTCTACTAGAGGTTTAACCTCCATGGTGTTTACACTATTAGGAACCTTTTCCTTCTTATCTCCATGAGTAGCCTTAAGTGACTTTCAGAGACACTATTGCATTGAATAACTTGTGCGTCCAGCTTGTACAAGGTACCAATTCGAGCACCCCTAGCCAGCACCATAGAGCCTCTAGTCATCTTGCAGCCATTTCCAGAGAACATGACATGCACTCCGATATCATTCAGCTTGCTTACAAAAGTAAATTATGAGCCAAACCTGGTATATGCATCACATCATTGATTCCCTTCACTCTTCCATCAGGGATTTGAATTCTGACTCTTCCACGACCAACAATTTCTAAAGATGAATCACTTGCCAAATACACCTTTCCACCATTGTATTCTTCATACTTCATGAACCATTCTCTATGAGATGTCATGTGGAAAGATGCTCCAGAATCAATCAGCCAAACATCATCGGATGCCTGTGTAGCCAAAGTTGCAATGAAGGCATCTGCATCACTCTGAGAAGAATCATTTCCAGAAGAGTTCTTCTTCTTCTTTTTCTCCTCCTTGCAATCCTTTTAGACATGACTAGGTTGCCCACAGTTCCAGCACTTCCCCTTTTTCACGTCTTGCCAGGGGACTTTGATCTCCCTTCTGATTTCGATCTGGACTTCTTATCCTTCTTCTTGCCTTTCTCCTTTGGTCTACCTCTAACAGGCAAAGCCTCCTTTGCCATCTTAGAAGATTGTCTTCTCATTTCTTCTGATAACGGAGAAGCAACAACATCTTCCATCTTGAATGTGGATGTTGTACTCCCAATGGCCATCACTAGATGATCCCAAGAATCAGGCAGAGAACACAACAACAGCATACACCGATCTTCATCTTCAATCTTCACACCAACATATGTCAACTGAACAATCAACATGTTGAAAGCATTTAAGTGATCAGCAACAGACCCTCCTTCCTGCATTCTCAAAGAGTACAACTTCTTCCTCAAGAACAACTTGTTCACCAAGGACTTGCCTTGATAAATAGATGCTAATCTTTTCCACAAGGAAGATGCAGTCTTTTCTTCATGCATGTTCAAAAGAACATAGTCTACCAAACAGAGCCTTATCAGCCCCTTAGAATTTCTATTTGCAAGGTCCCAATCCTCTTGGTTCATGCCTTGAGGCATTGTTCCAGACACAACAGTCCAAAGATCTCGGTCTACTAACATATCTTCCATTTTGAGTTTCCACAACTCAAAATTGCTACCATTGAATTTCTATATATCCATCCTTCTGGATGTGCTCACCATCTTAATTTGTAATTAAAGTAACATAACTCTATAAAACTCCCACTGGAAAAGGATTGACACAAAAAACCCAACCCACTCACAAGGACAACACAACTGGCCAGGCTCTGATACCACTTGTAAGGAAAGCAATGGTACAGAAACAACTCTCCTAACATCAAATCCATAGGGAAGTAAGCAAATAGTACTTTTAATTTTTCCTAATTATAATTCAATTAAGATACACATGAAAGATTTGTAGAAATAGAGAAGATACTCAAAGACAATGAACAACATATTTACATGGGAAACCCTTTCAAAAAAAACCCACCACACCAAGCTGAATCTCTTTGTATTATAGTAACAAAAATTACATACAATTAGAGATACAACTCTCTGGTAATTCACAGTAGCTACAACATTCACTGTTCAATCTCTCAGAAAAGCTCTCAACCAATTCGATAAACTCATCATCATTTCAAATCAGAATCGATCTGCTTTTATTCTATTCACATTCTAATTTTTTCCTCTATGCATCGTTATCTGCCATTGCCAATCATAGACAGTTTCCATCGAGCAGATGATTTTTCCTTGCATGCAGTTTTTCCAATGTTGCAATAGTTACAAAAAATCCAACGGTCATCCATTTGAAAACTACTTCCTCTGATTGGTCCAGCATGATGCCACATAGGATGGTCACATGGTCAAATGATGTTCAAACTTTGTTGGCATATGGGTGAGACACTAATAGTGTCTCCCCGATGCCACAAAGTATTCGCTATCGATATCGGTTCCCCAATAGTCAGCAAGAGAATTCTCATTCAACAAGACTCATACCGAAAACCATAAGTCATATCGAACTCAAAGAGACCATCGGCAAGACATACCGATCTTGCCAAGACCTCATATCGAAGTCTTCAAGTTATGCCATCGAGTGATTTCCATTCGGCATGACAATCACATTTCGGTGAGACTCATATCGAAGTTAGAAGTCACAGCGATGAGTTATACTATCGTCAAGACATACCGATCTCGCCAAGACTTCCCATCGACCACTGCATGCTACATTGAAGCCTTACTACTATCAGCAAGACCCCAAGGTTTTAGTGAGACTTCATACCAAAAGACAAAGCTTCCACTGAATGACACATACTGTTGGCAAGACTCATGTCTTTCATTGTGACCTTTCTCCGAGCACTCCACGTCTTACCGAAGACCATCGGCGTGACTTACCCAAGTCACCAATACTTCTCAATGAAGTCTTTTGTTACCGTGAAGACACCACGAGAATACTCCTGTCGGCGTGACCTAGCTTCATCGTCGAGACATCTCCCCGCAACCTTTATGTTACCCCGATAGCTGAACATTATTGGTAAGACAATTCATACTCGCAAAGACATCTTACCAAAACCCTTGTTTCACCTAAAGAGCCAGCTACCATCGGTGAGACATTCCAAGTCAGTGAGATCACATACCGACAATAGACCCTTCAGCCAAGTCTCCCTGACGCCCGATAAGATCACACTATCGCCCGAAGTTTTCCATTCACCAAAAGGTCACAGCGAACACACAAGGTCACAATGATAGACTTGTCAGCAAGACATCAACACTGTCATAGCAATATGAACATTTTAAGAGATTCAGAACAGTTAGTCGATGAGACATCCATGATGTCACACCGACTTTTCCTTCAAGGAGTTTCATGTCAGTAAGGATTGAGGCACATATTCCAACAAAGGTTCCTTGCTAATTTCCTAGTCACATCATGAGTTTGTTGCCTTACTTTTTCAACATAGTCTTCTTCCTTAGTCATTAACATGTTGACTCTCTATTTGACTCTGAATAATGTAGAACATTCTTTCAATAGATTTACAACTTCTATCTCTGACTGAGTTGAACTAACAAATTTTACTTTTTCTCTTCTCATATTGTTTTCAAAAATTAATGCTTCCTTCCTTCTAAGCACTAACTCTTTCCACACATTTTTAGTAGCTTTTGATTGTATTGTGTCCATGTTTATGTTACAGATAAGTATGTATTGATCAAAATCATTTATGATAGTTTATTTTCCTTCATCATCAACTTCATCATATAAGTCGATAGTTGACATAAGATCATTATCAATCATATTGTTCACTAAGGTTCTGAGAACCAAGGGTGGATGATTTCTTACCTGAGGAGAACTAGGCATGTTCTCCATAGGGTCAGATGAGCCTTCTTCATTCTTCTTTAAATGTACATGAATTTGGTAAGTATCATTTTCTTCCTCTAACTCTTCATTTATAGAGACAACAATATTGGTTTTGGCTTTTTCACTGGAGGTACTACCTCTTTTGTTTCTTTTCAATTGATGCTCTTCTTCTATACTAGTCTCGATTTCTTCTTCAATAGCATCACTCAAATTCCTTTTCTAGTGAGCTTTTCCTTTCACTCTTCTTCTCCCTCTTGATGTAGTAGATAGTGCAGCAGCAAGTGTTTCCTTCTTCTTAGATGCCCTGGTACTAGGACCAGTTGGGGTAGCAACATCAACAAATGTAGGGATACTTTGTTCTCTCCTTTTCCCTTTCTCAATATTAGCACTATTGGGGGTGGTAGAGCCAGAAATAGGTGTCAATGTAGCACCAACTAATAGCCTTCCTGATTTTATGGGTCTAGAGGATAATTCAATAGTTTTTTCTTTCCTTTCATCAAGGACCTCCTTCAACTATAGAATCTCTTCCTTAGTGTATGCTATGTCTTGGAAGAAAGCTTCAATTTTATTTCTTTGTTTAGGTGTTGCAACTTTTGAAAGAATTTTAGAAAATTTCTCCCCATATGTACCTAATCTAGGTACAAAGGGGTGCTTAGGACTAGCCAAAAAAATCTCAATGTACCTTTCTATGATTTTCTCTTCAATCTCATATCCCAAAGGTTCAATCCATCAAATTTTGGGTTCTACGGCCTCAATGATGTATTCATTGGTAGATACAAGAAATGTTATCTCCTTTTCATACTTTTCCACCAAACTTCTTGTAATTCTTTCTTTTTCATGCATTCCATTCTGAAAGACTACAAAGAATGCAGCTAGGGCATTGTTTTGTGCCCTAAAATCTCCTAGTCTACATAAATAATCACAAATTTCATGAGAAAACAGTCTGGTGTTATCCCATATTATGTTCTTTCTTCCAAGTAACTCCCTTAGAAAATAGAATATAAAACAAACAACAAGAGTGCCAAATTTAAATACATGTCTCTTTCCCTTTGTCATACTCATATTTTCCATAATTTACAACCTTAGCAGCTCACAAAGTTCAAAATCCTTTCCATTCACCACCATTTCATAAGTTGTGTGAATCGTCGTGGCCGAAACATAGTTTTCTCTATTTGTGAAGTAGAATTTTTTCCCAATCATAATGGTAGCATACTTGACGGTAGGGTTTGTGATAGAATTCATGGTTAGGGCTCTTCCATCAAACTTAGCACTAGTTAACCTTGTGACCTCATCATTTTTCACTACTTTTAGAATAGAATAGCACCAGTGTTACAAAGACCAATAAATGCACAAATTTCCTCCTTATTGATAATCCTTGGTTCATTTACCCACACAAGATTGTTGTGAACCCTACTAAGGCCATCTTGACAAATTTTTCCTCACTCTAGACCCTAATTTTTTTTGGAAACTAGTTCCAAACATTCAACTTCATTTGAACTAGGTTTTCATATTCATCCTTGAGTAGTAACTCATTAGTTAACTCATAGTCCCACAAGTCCTTCAGCTCCCGATGATTGAATTCTTTGAGCTTCCCATGAATATATATTATTGTATCTTTGATGGGTAGCACATGACTCGGAATGTGCAAGAACACACCCATTGGATCATTTTCATATACTTTCCATGAGCATCTTCTGAACTTTGGTTGGGGCCTCTCAAAAATTTCCACAACAGTAGGAGTGGACATATTTCCCAAACAATCTTGAATGAGCTTAACAAATAGTTCCTTCAATTTTGAAAAGCATGGAATTTAGATAATAGAGAATACCTTTTGCTAGGGTTTTGATGTTTTGTACTTTGAATCACTTTCTTTCTTACTTCAGCTTGCACTACTTCTCACAATTTTTGCAAATATGCTTTTCTTTAGCTTAGTCACTTGCTTTGTTATTTATCATTTTTCTTTAATTTTGCATTTATTACTTTTTCGCTTTAAAGTTGTTAACCACTTTGTAAAATACATTGTAAACCAAGATGGGCTCCACAATTCTTTTGATTTTCTTGATTTCTGTTGGGATTTCTTTCAAAGCCATTAAACTAGAGATTCATATTACTTGTCCTTGTGTCATCATAGGACACCTCGTATATCAGGGGCTTGTTATATTTTTCTATGACTACTCCTCCTAAATCCATTACTGGATTTAGTTCATAGAAGAGGTATCTGTACTGGATGCAAATAAAGGATCATTTGATTTATCCTTATTATTAGGTTCTTCTTTCTTTTTCCAAATTATTGTCATTTCCTTCCTCACTTCTTTGGGATCTACCTTGTTCATAGGCTTGTCCTTCTATTCCAGATTTGGTTTCTTCCCAAATTTTCTCCTACAATTTTTTGAGATATGTCATGGCTTGCTGCAATAGTGGTACACAACATATCCTTGATCAAGAGAGTTTTTATTCATCCTTGACCTGCACTAATTAGCGTTGTGTCCAAAGATATTGCATGTGTAACAGTACCCTTGAAAAGAAAAAAATATTCTACTAGTATTAAACTTGTTCATCATCATCTGACTTCTACATTTGGAAGCTCTATGTCCAAACTTGTTACAAGCATAACATTTTCCAACAAAGAATCCAACATTCTGACTTATTCTATTTTGGTTCATCCTACTTCTACATTTTGTTTCTCTATGTCTTAATTTATTGCATGAGAAGAAAAAACCATTAAAGGATGGGTACCTTTTCACATTAGGTTGTTGGATGGGAATCATTTCAATATTGGTCCTTCGGTCCTTGCCTTCATAAGCATTCCTTTGAAGTTTCCTTTGATTGTTCACTTTGTTGAGTATCAGTTTAGTCTTTGAATTTTGTCCTTCTTCAAGTCCTAGACCACTTTTGTCTTTAGCAGGTTTCTGAGATGTAATCAACTTATCAAGAATTGTAGAACTTTTCTTGAACCTTTCTTCATGTTCTTTCACTTTGTTCAGATCAACTCTTAAGGTTACCACTTCTTGTTCAAGATTTGTACAATCATTGATTTTATTTTGGATCTCAACTTTTTGACATTCCTCAATTTTATTTTCTTCTATTTGTAGTTTCAGTCTGGTAATAACCTCATTAGCCTTCTTGAACTAATCGTTGCCTTCTCTATGTATATCCTTGAATTTTTTGATCTGCTCTCTCAGCTTCCTACTGCAATCATTTTCTTCCTTCATATTTTCTTTCAGAGTTTCCTTCTCATCGCTACTTTTTTTCAATTCCTCAAGGGTAGCATTGATCTCTTCATATACATATTTTTCTTTTGGAGGAATAGAATGGTATTTTCCAGCCATATATTCAAATTCTCAGACTTTCCTCAAGCTGTAAGACTTTTTCAGAGAAATTGGGCTTTGATACCAATTTTTGAATATACCAAATATTGAGAGGGGGGGTGAAACAATATTTTTTTGGCCAAATTAATTATTAACCATCCAATTATCAATCCACATCTAGTAGCAATAGTGAACCAAAACATAAATGAGATCATAACACATTGACACTAGGATTTTTACGTGGAAAACCCAGAATGGGAAAAACCATGGTGAGGATTAACTAACCATATATTATAACCAATTATAAGATATTACAGGGATCACTACCAAGACTCACTATCCTTGAAAAGGATTACAACCTAAATACAAAATGTGGCTTATTTCCAAAGTACAAAAGATGTGGCTCACTGCCAAAATGAACTAAATAAGTGCACCTTCAAAGTGTTGAAAGCAATTCTGGTTATGCTCTAGTAATATCAAAATTCTACTCTGATTTCTTGTATACAAACACTTTTAGTAACTTCACACTATTACACTTGTTGCATCACTTGCATATCATCTCTACTTTCTTTCATCACTTTGACCATCATAAATATATAACCAGGCATAACACTATTTATCAATTAGGTTAGCCTAATTGAGGGAATACTCAAAAGTACAAAAGTCTTGCCGGATTAATATAATTTTCCTTTCGACACATAGAACAAAACATGTTATCCAAGCATTAAGCCATCCTAGACCTGAAGAGAAACACTCAAAAGATAAACCTTGTTGGAAAAAAGAACACCAAAGTTTTGTCATTAGGATAGTTCAATTGGCTCACAAAAACATGCTAAAAATTTGTTTATACCTATAACTAACATTCCTGATCAACATATCAAAGGATCATTGAATTCCCTTTTTCTGCACATATTTTTGGATCAAGATACTGGATCAGTATGGACACACTAATTACATAGTAAATTACCAACCAATGTTGGCATCAATGACAACAAATCTTAAGGGAACCTTCTTCATTCTTCCAACAAGGAAAACACAAGACAAAGAAAAGATAAAAGTTTATGAAATAGAGAAGAATGTAGGTACAAATAGAGGAGTGTTACAAAGAGAGAAGTACATCAAATAAAACAACATGGGGATCAACTTATGCACATGCAATCACATACATAACATGAAAAAGAAAATAATGCAAAAGAATAGTAAGGCACATGCAAGTCAACCTATAGCAGGTTGTCTACATCCCAATTTGTTCATTGTATATGGAAGGCAGACAACTAGCCAAAGGGAAAATGGCGAGTGAAATACTATGAAAAGGATATCTAATTATTTCCCCCACTATGTGCAAGACAAGAATGAGCCAAGGTAGGTGATGAGAAGAGCTCCTTACATTTTGAAATGGTTGCAATGAATGTATTTAGCCTGCAATAGTGAGTATATTATAATCCTACAACTATTGCATGGCAAGGAGCATAATGACATGCTTTAAGGTAATATTTCTATGATATCAAACTTTTTAAATATTTATTTTAAAGCACAACAATCATCAGTACTATGTTGAAAAATTCTATGATATCTACAATGAGATGTGTTTGTATTCTTAGGATTTGGAAATCAATTTTCTTGCATAGGTGATAATGTAATATGGCCTTGGCTTAGAAGTATGTGTTTATTTAAGTTCTTTTAGTTTCAAATGGAAAACAAGGGAATTGTAATTTATTTAGTTTGTAAGGCCTTTGTTGCTTGCTAGATTCACCAGCTTCTCTAGGTAGTGAACCATAAATTTTTGGGTGTTACTATGTACTTCTCTTGCATTCTTAGGATCTTTTACCTAAAAGGAGAGATATAGAACCCTAAAATTGAGGTGGTTAATTCAAATAAAGGAATGTGAGATGGAATTATGACTAAATGTAATGACCTAAATGCAACTAAGCTATGAAACTTATTGATTATGAATGCAAAACTATTGAAATGTGCAATGTTTGAAAAAAAAAAAGAGGTATGCAAGAATGAATTAAAACATGAGAAAACATAAATAGAACTGAAAGAGGTTGAACAGAGTGCACCTGGGAATTAGATGTTGAATCTAGAAGGCTCTAAAAACTAGGAGAAATCACTGTAAATCACCAGTGGGACTCATTCTCCACTAATGGCAAATCAATCCTACTATTGACAAAAACACTTGAAACTGCTTTTTGATAGTTGAGAACTAGGTTTAGACAAAATTTTCAGCCTTAAGGTGGGACTCATTCACTACCGATGGTGAATTAGTCCTCCAAAAATTTGCAAAATCAAAGGTCAATTCTATAGCTCTAGATCTACACATGTCTTCTTGTCGGGTTAATGAAGTCAAATCTACAAAAAATGAACTGTAGGTTGTCTCCAAGCTTGAAATAGGGTTTATTTTACTTGAAACACTTTGTTAAATTCTTGTCCACTTTTCAACACCTAATTACTTGACAAATCTACATACAAAAGTCTGCAAACACACATGCAAAAGGGGAAAAATGGTTAAGGGTTAGATTATAGGGATTTTCCTTGGTAAAATCTCACTTTGGTAATCAAAACCTTAATAAAGAAATGAAATGAGTAAGGAATGATGAGTAAATAACATGCAAGTGTCCTAAACTAGCCAATCTCGTTGAAGAAATCTAAAGATATATCAATGGCAAGTGCCAAACTAGGGGAAGTGTCAAGTTCTTCACTTGGTGTAGAAAATTTATCATTTAAGCTCATGGATGATGAAAATAAAGAATTTAAATCATTATGCACCTCTTCATTGATTTTAGTGATCTCCTCATCATCATCATCATCATCATCTAGGTTAATCGCCATGGGAGGACATAGAGTAATTTCCAATGAAGGATGTATTAGGAGTTGTGGTTGTTGTATTTGATCATTTTGTTGTGATGATTGTATTGTACTATCTTGTGGCAAGTCAAGAGGAGTAGGGTGATCAGTTATTTCTTTTCTCAAAGGAAGAGGTTGATTTTCTTTGTTGTTTTCAGTTTGTATTTGATGAGAAAGGAGACAACAATGATGCCTATACTCCCTAGCACCATGGTTTCTTTTAATTTTATTTTGAATTTGTTGAGGTGTAAGAGTGGGTTGATCCGCCATAGGTTCCTTTTCTTCCAGGGGGAAGAACAAAAGAAACTGAAGAAGATGGATCAATCACTTTCTCTTTGGCTTTATAAACTTGTTTAATGTGAGGAGGCATGAAAGGATTGGTTTCTTTTTCTCTTGGGTGTTTAAATGATGAAGGGGAAGTGTTTATGGTTGGTTTCTCATAAGGTTGCATTGTTTGTTCAAGTTCAGACTCAGGTTGAAGCATGGTCTCATCAAGGATAGGAGTAGCGAAAGTGGACAAGGACATGTTATGAAGAGACAATTCATCTATTCATTTGGATTTGAACTTTTGATAAGTTATGAAAAATAAGTCTCTTCAAGGGGTAATGGGTTCCATAGGTTTAGGCCAAAAGGCTTCTAGGGAAAAAATAACTCTAGAGGAAAATGAATTAAAGCCACTATGGTGTATGGTAAATGCTAATAAATATTTAACTAGCTCCCATCGGGTTTTTTTTACTTTATGCATTAGCACATGTATCACAGGTAATCAACTCATCCTTTTATCTAAGTTCTTCTCTCCCGCTCTACGTGTCTACTCTTTGCAACCCTGAGTTTCTAGATTCCTTTCGCATCACAGGAAACCCTACTATGTTTCCATGTGTCGTGGCTGCAGGATATTTTTGATCATTTTTCCTTGCTACCTCATTGGGCTCTGCTCAAGTGCCATGAAGCCCTCATTCCTAACAAGTTTGGCAGGCCTCACAATTTTTATATGTGGTGTACTCTTGCTACGTGTCTTCTCTTTGCAAAAATTTCAGCGTAGAGATGAAGGAACAACTGTGGGCAGCGAAATGTTGCCACACGTCTCTTTTGCGCCTGGCTGGTGATCGTTCCCTCCACTATTGATTAAGTGCTCCACCCATTCGACATGTGTAGCCTCAGTGCAAGTCTTCAGTGATGAGAGAGAGAGGTTCACATGGGCAGTGAAGGGCTACCACATTCCTAGTCGGAAAATCTCATATTCGGGAGATAGACCAAATGAACCAACTGCTACTATTGGCCACTACGTGTCATAGTCATTTGCTTAGGATGGTGACACTTGTCTGATTAAGCCTTGCCGAGACCACTGCCATCATTTGCAGAGGATGCACTTGTGCCTGGAATGACCAAATGCTTGGTTTCAAATCATTTCTGTTGCAATAGCTTGGGGAATATTATGATTTTAGCATCATTGCAAAGGGATTGCAAAATATTTTTTGTTACTACTCTCTAGAGCAGTGGGGGTTTTTTCCTGCTATATATACTTTTCTCTGTTGTGAGAAAAGGGTCTAGAATTTGGAGGAAACACTAGTTTTGGTTAAAGACGCCAGGCCTTTATTGTTGTTTTATTTTATTGCAAAAACTTTCAGACTGTGCCAATTGTTCGGCCTTTCTGTTCTTTCATGCTATTTGATCAAACTATAAATTATGCTTTTATTGTCTGGACATTTCATTCGAGAACTTCTATATATGTTGAATGCAAGTTTGTTGACCTAGACCATGTCTAATGACTCTTCTTGGCAGTAGGAATGTATGCAATATTATTTTATGTCAATGAATGGATTGTCTATGCTTTAATCTTCAGTTTCTAATTTTTTGGAACACTACAAACACCAATCAGGCCCTTAGATCTATGATTTATTGTGCCTATCATTAAGTCTTGGCGCAATGCCTTAGGTTAGACTTTATTTTATTATATATGTTTCCTTTTTCCTTTCCAAACCCCCATTATAGAAGAAATTGACTTCTCTAAAACCCATAGGTCACTCAGTTTAGTGCAAAAGGGTCCCCCATAAACTGAGTTTCTCATAAGACACTATTACCTCATCAAATTTTGGCGTCAATAGTTTATTCTTTTTTTGGCATTTCCGGTGGGACTGAGCTTAAATGAATTTTTATTTTAGAAGGGTGTATGAGCCATTGACCTGTAACTAGATCCCAAACCATAGGAAACCCTAGTTTGCTAGTACCTCCACTAGGAACAATGCAAGCCGCAAATCAGTTGGTAATCGTTCCACTCCTGCCACCCATTCCTCTAACCATGTTGTCATCCGCCAACAGAAATTATGTAGCATGGGACGTCGGAAGTCCCCTAGCAGCCCGAATAGCACCCAATGTCTAGGGCGCTATCCTGGTTTCAGCTATGAAAGCTATACCCAAGTTTACTGGAGATGGCTCAAGAACACTCACAAAAAATTTGCAAGATGTGGTAGATGTGTGTCTATTACACAGGATTACAACATAGAATGTAGCTCTGAGGCTTCTCGGTGCATCTTTTAAAGGCAAGGCGCTGGATTGGTACCAAACATTGTCACCTAGCACTATTTGTACCTAGGATGAGCTCAGAGATACGCTCTATGAGATGTTCTCAAATGATAGAGATCGTTCTTCACTGTATTATCAACTATCTGTCACAAAACGAGCCCCCTAGGAGGCTCTAACAGACTTTAATGCCCAATTTCACACAAATTGGCAGAGGATCCCTATTACTATATGCCTGACTCCTATGTTGGCATTCATATTTTATCTAAAGTCCATTAATTCCAACATTTCTATGATGATCAAGTCTTTGGGAGGAGCTACTCTACTAGATGCTTACAGTGTCGTTGACAAAGCTGAGAATCATTTGATAGATTGTAGAAAGATGTCTCCTCAACCTATTATGCCTATACTTCCTGAAATATCAATTCCCACACAAGAAGTCATCTCAACTAGTGTGCTCGCAACTCCCCAGTCGATGTACACATATGCAATAGCCCCACAAAATGTAGCCTCTACATCAGGACCTTCCAAAGATGAAATGAGTGACCTCAAAGAGATGTTGCAGACCATGGAAAATGATATAACCACTCTTAAGTGGAACCAATCAACACCTTTGAAGCCTACATATCAAAACTATCAAGGCAGGCAGTCCTCATATTAGCAGAACCAATAACAGGGTGTGCCTCATACTAATCCACCAACTCCGACTGCCAACCAAATGGTGTCAGTGCCTACTTCGCTAACAAGCACTTCACCAACAATAGTACAAAAACAACAATATATGACTAAATAAACTACTAAAAATTGCATATAAATGACTAATTTTGGTCACGTGACCATTAGTAGTTTATTGCCGGTCATTTATAATGCGACCAAATTTATGACTAAACTATTTTAGTCATTTATCTAGTCATTGAGTTGGTCATTGATTTGGTCATTGATTTTGTCATTAATTTAGTTATTGATTGTTGTTAACCGGTCATTTATTTAGTCATGGTAGTGATTTATTTAGTCATATATTTAGTCATTAATTTAGTCATGGATTGTTGTTAATTAGTCATTTATTTAGTCATTGCAATCATTTATTTAGTCATTGTAGTCATTTTTTTATCATTGTTTAGTCATTTATTTAGTCATTGTAGTCATTTTAGTCATTGTAATAATTTATTTAGTCATTGTTTGGTCATTTATTTAGTCATGGTAGTTATTTATTTAGTCATTTATAAACTAAAATAATCATAAAACTTCAACAAATATGCTCAAAGGATTGAAAATAATTCATTGTCTATATTCAAAATGTATATAAAATATGTTACAAAGAACTCTATACATAGAGTTTTGAAGACAAAATCTTTTGCAGTATGCAAACTGCTAATTTATTATGCTTTTAAAACTAAAAAAAACTAAAATTAAAGCTAAAAACTCTATACATAGAGTTTTGAAGACAAAATCTTTCTGCAGTATGCAAACTGCTGATTTATTATGCTTTTAAAACTGAAAAAAATTAAAACTAAAACTAAAAAGCCATCGGTGTGAATGCATTTCTTCAGTGATGCCATTGTTGCACATGGGCTGCATTGTAAATGGATCTAAAAGGCACTGGTTTTGCATTTTCTCCTTGCTCTGTACCTACCCACAATTAAAAAAACTCAAAATTTGTTAATATTTTTAAAAGACTTATGAAACTTTGAAATATGAAAAACAAAGTGGGATGATAAAAAAATTCATTGAGTATTGCCAAAATACAACTCTATACACTTTTATATACTTTTTTATGTATACACAAACATTTACTATTAATATAAAAAAGACTATAAAATAAAAACTTATATAATATCCCTGAACATTTACCAATTTTTTTAAAGATCAATATAGGCTCCTTGCAAACTGTATGATTATAGATTAGATTCAAATAAATAAAAGTAGCTGATAATAATAATAAATCTAGTTTAATAAACCAAATTATATCTAATGTACGCCTAGATATATATTTTTGGAGGCACCTATAATATAAATAAAATAAAATAATCATTAAATAGCTCTAAAGTAAAATGAAAAACAACTCTTAAGTAAATAAAATAACCTAATAGTGATAAAATAACATAATTATAATATTACATATATTTTTTAAATAATAGAGACATTTAATAAAGATTTGAATAATTAATAAAAGAAGGAAATAATTTAATATTAATTAAATAAGAAAATTTAATTATTAATATTAATGATAATAGAGTGGGAGTTATATGTATAATTCAGAGAAAAGATTGAAGAGAATAAAAACATATAAATAAAGAGTAAAACTGAAAGATGTCAAATCAACAATAATATATATAGCAAGAGAGAGAGTCAATTTATTTGAGTTTTCAATTACTACTATAAGGGCTTGTACACCAATTTTTTCTTATAATTTAGAAATCATTACTTAAATTTTTAATAGAAATTCTAAATGAAATATCTTAATTTTTCTTAAAATTGTTTAATTAATATAATCATTAGCCTTTTCATTCTATTATAAAATTATCAAAACTTACATTAACATCATGTAAAAACTTTTTTTTTTAACATAATATTCCTTGACACTAACTTCCTTGTCTTATTGAAGTTTCATTATTATCTTTGAACAACTTAATTAAATGTGAATTCATAAATACTAAACATTTCAAATTATATATATATATATTTAACCTTTTTTAATCCTATGTGAATTTACTAACAATTTTTTTTAACAATTTGTACAAAAATAATAAAATATATAATTTATTTTTATATTTTTATAATTGAAATTTGAATGTCTTATATATTTGATATGTTATTATTATTTTTAACTACAATGCTACTTTACTTTCAATTCTTATTACCACATTATAATCTACTTCATTCGTTTGTAAACATTCATATTTCCTCTGAAATTATCAACTCTAATTTTATCTAAAATTAAAATAGATCCTCTAAAAAGAATGTATACTTTTAACTATCAAAATACTACTGATAGATCATTGTTAATAGATCATTAAATTCAATCCGAATGTCAATTAAAAAAAAAACTTAAAAATTTATATCTAAAAACACTCAATATGAAAAATTAATGCTAAAAATGGGGAGTTTTGAGTAATTACCTGGTAAAACAACAAGATCCTTAATACTTAATCCTTTGTTGGCAAAAGAAGTATTAAGCTGGGAGAAGTTGGAAGTAGGGACAGGAATATTTGAGAATGCTTCAGATGCATTTGATATTCGTCCATCTCTGTGACCAGTTGGAACATTCCAGCGTGGCTCTCCATGCTATATCCAACATTTTATTACAAAAAATAAAGCTCCAAACATTTTCACCCCAACAAAGAAATAAATAATTAAACATTAAATACCAATAATTTAAATAAAATACTCGCACAAGGCTTTCTCCAAATCTTTGCAAAAAAATATCTGTTAAAATGGCAACACCAATAGATTAAAGAAACATGTTCTTACAGCAACCAATATAGCATCTCTGGCCATCAATGCGATAATGTCGGCGCATGAAACAACCCCTGGGCAGTTCTTTACTACAGCAGTCTTGGCCTCATCTATTAGATTAAAGCCCCTGAGTGTTAGATTGGGAGTTGCATCCCTTTTTGCAGTACCATTGATAGAATTCAACAGCACAGATCCATCGCATCCCTGTTGGATCATAAAATAGTATTGTGATCTAAAACTACTAATTTAAAGCAATAATAAAGATCAGTTGTTATATATACTAACCCTAACAAAGCAGTCATGGAAATGCATCCTGACAAGGGGAGCAGCCATCTCTCAAACCAAGCTTATATGCTTTTTCACAACATTTAGAATAATATTTTTGGCTTGTGGGCAGACACTATTGTAGAACCCTAATTTTAGCCCCTGTCCTTCAATTTTGCTTAAAATGCAGACAGTGACAATGAACACAATAAGAAAACTCTTATTATGAAGATATCAAATCCATTAATACTCCAATTATGGTATTCCATGAGATCAAATTTCTTTGAGGAATTTTGTCAAACAAATTGTGCACCTTACCTCTATCTCCGCATTTTGTTTCAAAAATTTCTTTGAGATATTCTATCAAGCAGTTAGCGCGCCTTGTCTCTGCCTCTACTTCCTTCACATGGGTTTCACTCTTCCAAACTCTTCCTCCCTGGTATTGACCTTTCACTTCTCCGATTTGGCGAGCTGTAGCCTGAAATAAGGTTTCGACGAGGGTTTTAGAGTTTGTTTATTAAAATGAAAATTACGGCCAAATGGATTTTCCCGCCCATCATGCCTGCCAAGTATTTTCCCGCTAAAATAAAAATTCAAAATGGAATCCAAATTAAATAAATTAAAATATATAAATCTTGCTTTTATACAATAGATATTATTAAATATATTATAATAAATATTATTATATAATATATATATTATATTATATTATATTATATATTATATTATAATATTATATATTATATTATATTATATATATATATATATATATATATATATACTATATATATATATATATTATTAATATTATAATATAATATTATATAATATTGTAATATATAATATATAATATATATAATAATATATAATATTATAATATTATATTATATTATATATTATATTATATTATATAATATATTATATATATTATTAATATTATAATATAATATATAATATAATATTTTATTATAATATTAAATACATTATAATATAAATCTAATATTATAATATTAATAAAAGTTAAAGAATGTAAATGTTAAATATTTTTATAAAATATGTGAAGGCCTTAAGACTGCACCGAGAGGCAATGTCTTCCACGCAATAGGTACTTTTGGTGCACTAAGCAACCTAGGTGGCCAAATGGCCTGCTTAGGTAGGGGTCCCATGAGGGGGGCTTAAGCTCTATGGATTATGATAAAATTCGAAAGAAAAAAGAATAGAGGAGTAATAGCTATTTATTTAATCATTTATTTAGTCATTTATTTAGTCATTTTTATTTGTCTAACCAATTATTTATTTGTGATTTTACCTGATGACCAAATTAGTCACTTATGATGATCAAATTAGTCATTTATTTGCCAAATTCTACTAGTGCTAGTCACATGACTAAAAGTTTTAGTAACATGACTAAAATTTTTAGTCACGTAGTCATTTATTTGTCAAATTATACTAGTGCAAGCTCGAGTAGGGAATTAACCATAGGGCATAACAACCTCATTGATGACATCAATCAGTGGTGCTTCCCTTGCAGCGATGCACATATGCCCCCGAACTATCTGCGTGACAACTTGCAACAAAAGGTGGCGAAGCAACGCAGCCAAGGTGCAGCGACAAATCATAGAGGTTATATATATGCCTCACCACAAATGGAGAGTGCGGTTCTTACCACACAAATGCAAGGAATGTCTCTAGAACAAGAATCTGATATCGCTCCTAATCACGTGCTTTTCTCCTAGATGGAGGAAGAATAAATGGAGTTTGCTAATGATACGTTCATATCCAAAACACTACAAGTGTAATTTGATTATAACACACACTCAAAGAGGAGATTTACCGGCAAGTCAGTTGTTCCGCATCTAGCCAACCCGCAACTCAAAGGTGCTTCTGATCATATTCCTAGCACTTCTACCACCTTGCTACCATCTCAACCACGGAAGGAAATTATTATAACAAGAGCCAAGAAGCAGAAATCCTCGAGTTTTTCACCTTTTAATGTGGTAGAACAATTGAAGAAGTCATCCACTAATGTGTCTCTATGGGACATTCTAGCTATCCCTAAGCAAAAAATGCTATTACAAAAGGCGCTTCAAGAATAGGTCAACATAGTGCCAATAGAGCAGTTTTCTAGTGCATAGGTTGTTAATCAAATACCGCTGGCTAAAGTCTTTACAAACAATACAAAAGAATCCCCTGTCAAGTTTAGAGATAAGTTGAAACCCCAACCCTTCTTCTTGACTCTCATCATAGGAAAGAAGTTATTGTACAATGCTATGATTGATTCTAGTTCTAGCACCACTGTTATGCCTAAATAGATAGCCAAAGCTTTAGTACTTAGCTATGAACCTATGAAAAGGGGGGTAATGTAGCTTTATGGGAACAAAGTTCAAACCATAGGTGTCATCAAGGAACTTTCTTTAACTCTATTTTCTTGCCCTAGTATCACAGTGCCGCAAGACACTGCGATCATAGATGTTCCTCCTATGTTTGGTCTATGTCTATCCGAAGAATTTACTTCAAAGATGGGTGATACCTGTCTTTGGATTTGTTACATCTGATTCTCAAAACCAAGCACAAAACAAAGATGAAGATAGAATCAGAGGCTTTGCATTCAGAACATGTAGCAGATGAAGCCCTGATCAATTTTGAAGTCGCACATACCTCTATCAACAAGCAAGAAATGTATTGCATTGAATTACTGGAGGAAGAAAAGGTGAGCAGAGATCGAAATGACAAAGAAGATGCTCTGTTGAGTGAAGACATGGATAGTGACCCTTTCAACAATTATCATGCTACAGGATTGGACATCTATGTAATTTATGATGAAGACCAAGTACTCCGAAAGGTTTCCAAAGAGTCCGAAGGTAGCCAAGTAAATGAGCTATGGACGCTATACTTTGAAAGAGCAAGAGGTAAAGTAGGCATTGGAGGGGGGATATGTCTAATATCTCCACAAAATGAAAAATTGCTAAGGTCTTTCCATTTTCATTTTGCTTGTTCAAATAATGAGGCTAAATATGAAGGATTAGTTCAAGGTTTAAGCCTTGCGAAATGAATGGGCATTAAGCAATTAATGGTGTTTGGAAATTTTGAACTGATAGTCAACCAAGTCTAAGGGACTTTTGCAGCAAGGAATGTCCACATGAGATCCTATTGTCACCGAGTCTAGGACCTGGTTGAGAGTTTTGAAGCCTTCAACATCCAGACTATTCCCGAGGAAAAAATAGCGATGCAGATCGCATGGCCGTGATTGGTGCTCAATTTGATCCTGCCTCTGACCTTATACATAACAAACATTCAGTGCAAGTACTAGTCTGATTGGTGATTCTTGACAATGATCAGAGTTGGATTTTTTTTTAAAGTAATGAACACAGCCTCGTTCATCCAACAGTCAGGCGAATTTCCCGATCAATTTCAACCAAAGATTATTGAAGCTTATGAAGGACAAATTATGCAACTCAAATATAACAAGCTTCTGAAAGGATTAGTTACTCAATTTATTTTTTTTGATTGTGATGATGCAAGAAATGATAAGCGGAAGTTCATAGTAGATAAAAGTGATTACGTAGACCTTCGGGTCTCAGATGGCAAGAATCTTCAAGTAGGGAAAGACGTCACACCCCATGATAAAGAAAGACTCATCAGTTTATGTGAAAAATATGTAGTGGCTTGGTCCTATGATGATCTAGAGGGATATGATCTTGATATCATTTAGCACATGATTGAGTTGACAGAAGCTGCAAAACTAGTCCGACAAAAGTAGAGGCCATTAAACCCTAAAATTGAAGCGCTAATGGTGCAAGAGTTAACTAAGTTAATTGAGTCATGCATTGTCTTCCCAATCAAGCATAGTACTTGGGTATCCAATTTGGTCCTAGTCTAAAAGAAGAATGGACATATCCATTTGTGTGTGGACTTCCGAGACCTAAACAGAGCATCCCTGAAGGAACATTATCTGCTACCTTCTATGGAGTCAATCTTACAAACAGTTGCAGGATCAGAAATGTTTTCTCTCTTGGACAGTTTCTTTGGTTACAATCAGATCCGAGTTAAAGAATAGGATCAACACAAGACCATGTTCACCACAAAGTGGGGAAAATTTGCATATGCTAAAATTCCTTTTGGTTTATCCAATGTAGGGGAAACATTCTAAAGGGCAATGGATATCGCATTCAGCGAGCTAATCAATAAGTTTATTCTAATTTATTTGGATGATCTTACTTTGTTTTCTAAATCTAAGGATGATCAATTTGACCACTTAGAAATAGTTTTTCAAAAGTTCCAGGAGTTTGAGGTTTCCCTAAATCCAAAAAAATGCGTATTCGGAGTACCACAAGGCAAGCTATTAGGACATGTGGTATGTAAGGAAGGAATTTCAATCGACCCCGAATGGGTGAAAGCTATCAAGGAACTTCCCCTTCCGGTGAATAAGAAAGGTGTTCAGTCCTTCCTGAGCAAGGTAAATTTTGTTAGCAAGTTTATTTCTGACTTTGTGGGAATAATTAGGCCGATCACCCTGATGCTTAAAAAGGACCAGGCATTCAAGTGGATGACCAAAGCTTGGGAAGCCTTTGAAAATGTCAAGGAAGCTATTTCCTCAGCTCTGGTACTAGTTAATCCAGATTTATCTAAGGATTTTATAATGTATGCCTTCAGTAGCAAGTCCAGTATCACTATTGTCCTAACCTGAAAAGATGATAAAGGAAAGGGAGAACATCTAGTGGTGTTCTACTCTCAGACCCTAAAGGAATATGAGATGAATTATAATTTCGTTGAAAGATAGGCCTTTGCAATAGTGAAGGGACTTAAAAAGTTTTGCCATCTAGTTTCTTGCAACAAAGTGTTTGTTTATGTCGCTCATTCTAGTGTGCGCGAATATATCATGGAAGGAGAAATTATAGAAAAAAGAGATAATTGGATCACCAAGATCCTTGAATATGATATTGAGGTCAAACCCACTAAAACCATCAGAGGGAGAGGATTGTGTGAATACATGGCATAGGACAAGGAGATACCCGTTACAGTAGAGCAACCAGAGCTTGTTATGATAAATGATCTAGAATTAGAGGGTTGTTGGCTGACAGATAGAATGAGGTTTATTCAAATAGGAAAGTATCTGCTAGGTCTCTCATCCCAAAAGAGGAGATACTACTAGCTGAAAAATTGTGGATATACGCTAGTGGAGGGGGTCCTTTTCAAAAGAAATTTCAATGGTCTACTTCTATGATGTGTTACTTCAGACTAAGCAAAGAGGATCCTTGATGCATTCCACAATAGCGTTACGGGTGGACACTTCTTTGCTAAGATCACCGCCATCAAAATCATGTGGGCAGGTTACTATTGGCCTACACTTTTCAATGACTCCCACTCCTTGGTAAAATCTTGCAAAAATTTCCAGGTCTTTACTGAAAGAAGGAAGAATTCTGCAATGCCTCTCAAACCTATAGTGGCGGATGAAAAATTTGCACAATGGGGCATGGACTTCATCTAGATGATTAATCTAGCTTCTAGTGTTAGAAACAAGTGGATTCTAACTGCCACAGATTACTTCACAAGATGGACGGAGGTTGTTCCGCTTAAAAATGCAACAGAAACAAAGATTGTGGATTTCCTCAAAGAGCTGGTGACAAGGTTTGGTCCTCCAAAGATTATCATTTCCGATAATTCCAGGGCTTTCCTAGGCACAAAGGTATGTCACTTTGTATTAAAAAATGGCATATTCCTTAAGACATCATCAAATTATTACCTGCAGGGAAACGACCTAGCGGAGTCAACAAACAAGAGCCTAGTCCGACTCCTTAAAAGAATTGGTTCAGAACACCAGAGGGAATGGCATAAAAACCTTTGAGCAGTGCTCAAGGAAAACTGCATAACTCCTAAGCAAGTCCTTAAGACTTCGCCTTATGAGTTGGTATATAGGAAAGAGGCACTAGTACCTATATTTATGGAAATTTAGGTACTCCATCTATTGAAATATCTCGAGATAGAACAAAATGGCACCATGGAGGTTCGGCTTGCCAAACTGTTAGAAGTACAAGAAAAAAGGGAGAATTCTCTAATAGCCATGACAAACCACCAACAAGTGGTCAAGTGATGGTTTGACAAGAAGGGTTCTGACCAAGGCCTAAAGTGCGGAGATTTAGTACTGAAGTATGATAAAAAAATGCTACTAAGCCAAGTCAGCATGGCAAATTTGTTATCCTATGGGAGGGCCCCTTTAAAATCATTCAATGTAGGGATCATAACGCTTTTGAGTTAGAAAATATGGAACAAGAACCCTTAGGAATCTTATTGGTTGTTCCATTAAGTGGGTATGTGTAGGATCATGATGGGTATTTGTAGGGTATGTGGCTGACGACTTTTTTTTACCCAAATTTGATGAAATGTAAAGGGTTTTTAAAGGATATTCTCAGCTTTCCACCAATATAAATTATACTTTACTTTGAATTTAGTAAATAATTATTATTCATTTTTTATTTGAATTACAACTAAAGTCCTTATTGATAGGCTAATTGAAAAACATCCATAGCTTTCAAACATTATCACATTTTTTGAATCCAAAACATGTGTAACATTCTATGCTTCGCATACTATAGGATTAAAAAAATGAAAAATTGAATTTCATGAAGTTTTGACCAAATTAAGGTGGTCAGACATACGAGTTTTTATATTTTTTAAAAGTTGTAATAAAAAATTCATAATTAATTATTTACTTGGAAAAAAATTTTACAAAAAAATATGCATCACATTCGGGCATGAGTCCTCTACTTATGTCTAAAATATTATAAAAAAATATTATCACTTTATTGTGGTTAGGGTGGTCAGACAGACACCTACTTCTTATTTTTTCCTAAAATTTAAGTACTACTACATTGAAATTTCAAATTTTCACCAAATAGAACTTTTGTTTCTTTAAATAAACCTAGTAGTTTAGAAACTACATTCAATTTGCTACAGATTCTATTCTTACATATTTTTGAAATAATATAGATAACTTATTCAAATTTTTACGTCTAGTTTCCTAACTCTAATTTTTCTGAATTTTTTGCCACTTAAGGCCCCGTTTCTTCCATGATGATCTTGCACATACCCAAGTGCCGAGTTCTATTTATGTACATATGTGAATAATACTTTTATTTTATTTTCCCTTTCTTTGGCCGGTCTTTTTAAAAATTCATTTGTGTTTCTTCGGATTTAACCCATTATTACGGAGGATAGGGCAGTGGGATTGCTTTGCATTTTAAACACACCCATGCACAAAGAAATTGAACACATATGCTATAAAAGAGCCCATTAAATTTAAATGCAAAATGAAAGAAAGATCCATGGATTTTTATAAAGATATGTATCTATTTATATATATTTTTTTGTTTTTACATTGCAAAATGGCTAAGGAATCCATAATCCAAAAAGTATATGACTATTCGAGCTATTTTTTCATATATGCAAAATTTATAGCCTTTTTTAGGCTTATATACAAAACTATAAGGCATGTGGGGTATGCAACAACATGAAGTAAAGGAACTAGGAGGAATTTTATCCAAGGAACTGGGAGGCATTTTATCTAGGAGCGGGGAGGCTTTTCATCCAAGGGAACGGGAGGTAGCAATTGACGCATCTATGGCAACATCTGCCACTTCTTCTACGACGGTGCCTACCATGTCTTCATCAGCAGATTCTTCAGTAGCATAAGCAACATCATTCAGCACAACCGCCATTGGTGGGGGAAACACCAAGTTCCTAAAGTCGGTATACCAATCAACATCATAGAACGGTATCACGTTGTAGCTGCAGAACAAAAAGTGTAAGGCCTAGGTAGCCCTCTATCGATGCTCATCACGTGTCTAAAGGAAGAATCCACAGAGAAATGGCAGCCATACAACTACCGCTTCTTCCTCAATATAGCGACGAAGATCACTAGCTAATGGTAGGCCTATCCCATATGCAGCGTGAGCAACAATCTCACCTAGGCCATTCAGGCACTTTCTTGGAAACATTTCCTTGACCAACTTCAGGATGAGAGGCCTGGGGATGCCAATGTCTAACATCAATGCTACAAAGTGTGAACAAATATCAGTATTCACATAGTACTTATCCTCGTACTCTATGTAGTCCCTACCGAGAACCCATTTTATGGCTACCAAAACCAAGGAATTCTTATTCTTGGTCATTCTTTTCAGCCGCCTAGTGGAAACTTCCCCTAGAAACGCTATTTGTGACTTATAAGAGGTTAACCTAACAGGAGTATCCATGATTCTAATACTATGCTTATACTTTCTAACCAATACTGAAACTTACCTACCACCTAGCCTATGAGAAAACTTGCTTAAAATTGCACCAACAACCTATCACTACTCAAATGCTAAGTGTGATTTCCTCACTACTTACCGACCTATTTATAGAAAAGATGAGAAGATTCATGCTAATCTATTTTGAGAAAAACGTGATGATAACTAGATGCCAACTTGAAAGGTGTGCCTGCGTTTACTCGCATTTTCAGACTAGTTGCATCTACATAGGTACGGTTCAATGCATGCTAGATTAATAGGAGCTAATTAATTAGCTTTACAAAGGTGGGGCTCATTAACAGTAAGTTGCATGGTTGTAGGCTATTGTGTCATCTCATAGGCATTTCCCATAGCCCAAGGCAATATCCATATCTTTTTAGGCTGTGATCATTTGCTTTGGCTCAATCATTTCATCCAGGATATTAATTACCAGCACATACTAATGCAAGGTTAGAAAGCAAATTGCCAGCTCAAGTTTCAAGGGAATCACAACATATCACATGATTGCCAAACGCAATAATGAACTCTTGCCGCCTCAAAATGGCAAGTAGTTCATTTTGAATGAATCACAAAATTAATGATACATGCCGAATTGAATGCAAAAAGCATGTTTTCCTCTACCACCTTGACAAAAGATAGCCAAATATTGCATGAAAAGGTTTAATGATTCAAAGTATTTTTAAAAATGCCAAAGCTCAAGGTACAGAGAAGTTTCTTTTAGTGTATCCAGAGCCAGATAAGAATAACAGAGTCTAGAACTCACAAAAGTCTTCATCTAAAGAAAAATGTCAGAGAGTTCATCTCAACAAATGTAGGAGGAGATTGGTCAGGAGTTGTTTACAACCACGTGGTCGTTAGAGGATGTGTATGTCTATGAGGATTTGGCATATGCTATGCTTGGTATACCAAGAAATCCAAAGAAGGTGTATACAATAGAGCTGAGCATGCCCAAAGATTACAGAAACAAGAAAAGGGTTGAGGATAAATGGGATAATATTTATGACCCACGACTCGCAAAAAACCCTAAATCCTTAAGAGAAGTAGCCTATGCAAGGTTGATGACACCAAAGGTGGAAACGTCTACAATAAGAAAGGTTTGGTATAGTAGTCTTCCACAATACATGGTCCTACTGGTGCATTACTGCCTGGAGATAGTTGATGCTGCCATCCAGTGTTATAACCTTAGCACCCGCTACATCGAGGGCTGAAACTTAAGAGTTCACATAACCCCACAGGCCATTTGGAATATGCTATGCATCCCAGAACCAAGTAAAAGAAGAGAGAACATTGAGTCCTTTTACCCTTGCAAGGGAGGAAAAACATGGAGGGCAATGAGAAAGAACTTAGATTTCTTGTTGGAGGAGATTGGTAAGAAAAGTGTCCCAAGTGCTAAACTACCAAGTATTTCATTGCCACGCGGTGCATTACATGAGGATATGCAGGATGTCATGTCCATGCTAGCTTTTGTATGCAGCCGAGACTTCGATGATATGGTGGAAACCTTTCAACTGGGACTAGCCTTCCAATTCCGCAAACAACATGATACCTTCTAGTATGATTTCACTGAGTTCATGGTAGATGAAATGATATGACAAATGGGGCACCGGTCCGAGCCCAATTGGTTAAGGTGTTCCCTATAGCAGGGCACCCACCATGGGTTCAACTCTTTGGCACTCCCGTGGTACTGGTTGGTGTATCCCACCAGCACTACCAGTCACGGTAAAAAGTTTACCGGCGGTGGGGGGTTATAGGGGGGTCGTGCTGCACCTGATTCCCATCGTTAAAAAAAAAAAAAAATGATACGACAAATAAATAATTACCCAACAGATGGAAATTTTAGATTTCTTTCTTTCGTAGTTCACATGTTCCTACATCAAAACCCTAATTTCTTCACCCGGTATTTTGAATTATCAATTTTTGATGAACGGGGTAAGAGGAAGCTAGTATCCATGTGGATGCCCTTTCTTTCCATGTCATATGATTATTATGAATTCTTGAATTATTTCATAACTCCAGTCTTGCATGATTTACAAGGAAAAGGTGACATAATCTAGATCGACAGGGATTAGACCAGATATATGCAGAGTTTCACTCCTGCCTGTGACTGGTTCTTAGGAATAGATTTCACGATTCTCTGGATGTTGGGTTTCACTCGTCAACCTTTCCTTCTCTCAGCCTACATGATAGATAGGGTGCTTATGCTTGAAATGTATAGGTAGGTGTGTATCATTAATTTTACCTTTTGCAGTAGTAAAAGTGTCAAGAGAAACAAATTCTTCACTTGTTTGAAGAATTTCAAATTGGTGACTCTGTTAAAGAAACAATCAGATCAGTTATTGCAAGATAAACTAGCTCATTTAGGGTTGGTTTTGGTAAATGACAAGTGGGATTACAACCATTTCAATGACTTATCAGAGCTGCACATGAAAGTTACACATGTTCCCTAACCTTACTGGGAGAAGTGGTGTAACCCATAGGCAGACAAGGATGAAAATTTTGTTGAACTAGTGTGTATTCCCATGCAAGATAAAAGAGGACCTTGGCACAAGTTCTACTTTGTTGTGGCGGTGGCCAAGGATAAAGTTCACATGGAACACACCATGTATAACAAGTTGTGGAAGAATGACAAATGGACTGATGAAAAAATAGAAGCTTTTTGGAAATATCACCAAGAGATAGGGCAATTGGATGCCCCTTATGATAGTCTAAAGGAGGAAAAGCAATTTGAACAATGGTGGGATGATGACCACCCTAGCCTAGACTCTAGCATTAATAGGAGTGAGGACTCGAAGGATGAGTCTGAAGAGCAAGAAGAAGAAGCAAAAACTTTTGCGTCCTCCACATCGAAGAAAAAGGGGTCCAGACAACCCACTTATGTGGCCACAAATGTGTGTTTTAATATATCAAGGGCTTTGCATACACTTACTTGAGCCGTTAAGGTAGCCAAGATGTCACAACAGAAAACAACAATAGTTGCCAAAGCTCGGGAGACCCCACCCACAAAGTGTCAGTGCACAAAGAGAATTATCAAAGAAGGTTCACAAGAACTTGCCGAAAGACAAGTGCTTGCAGCTAGCCAAGAGCCTGAGGCTGGGGAAGAGTTGCCAATGATTCTAGAGCCGCCATCAACCAGTCAATAGGTAAAATTCACTCCTTCTTCCCTTGCTTCTCATTCCTTGGTATCTTCCCCTGCCTCAACGACGATCCCTACCATGAGTACTGGCCCTTTGTTTCCCACTTTTAATCCAACATATATGGGAGGTTTCACCCAGTTCTCGTAGACCACTCCACCCGGCCTTACTCTTTTGCGAACCCTTATGCTCGCTGCTATCACTCAAGCTCTCCTTTCCTCACTTTCAAAAAATGTACCCCGTGTGGGTAACCCTTCTTCCACTATTGCTATGGATCCTCTTCCATCGCAACAAGCTGACTTTGTAATGACAACTCCTCCACCATCTCAGCCTATGATTCCTCCAGCTGATTCACCAATTCAGTCATGGCAAGTGACTAGCCCTTCTGTTGGTCTTAAAACCAAGCTTTGGAATGTGCCCCACTTCTCCCCGCAAACCATCACTCTCCAAAAGAAAAAAAATCTTTCACCTATGAGGGTTACCTATCCCTATGCCCTACCTTATGGTGCTCCTTTCGTAGGCGGACTAGTTTCATCGCTAGCTGAATTTATGGCACAAATTGATTGTGGAAAGGAGGGATGTGCAAGTAGAATGCAAAAGTGCAAGGAAAAAGATGACAATGCTTCTATTGAGCCAAAAATATTGACTCTTTATGATAAGACCTAACAAGAATTGAAGTTTGCAACCATGTACCCGAGAGTAACCAAGCCTTGGGGGGAGATGCACCCAGAAGATTATGAAATATATGTGGTAGGGCTTGAAACGAAGGTGGGCCAACCACAAGATAAGGTTGAGATTATGGAAGAAACATAGTAGGTGGTCACCTCTGACTTTCTCAAAATTGGCTGCCAGTTAAAGAAGGATGAGAAGCTTAAAGTGGTAAGGGAAAGGGTTAATTTTTTTGAGAAAAAAGAGAAGTCCCTGGAGGTGGATGTTGTACATATGATAGAGAGGGTGCTGAAAGTAGAGGATGAGAAGAATAGACTTCAGGGTGAGCTTGAAAAGATTCAGACTACTGACCCTGCCATGGCAAAAGAGCTACAATCAAAGAACTTGGAGACAAAGCATAATTTGTGGCTGAAGAATGAAGAGCTGGAGCAACTTCGCCTTGAGTATAGTCAAGGAATGGCATAGATGAATGAAGCTTTGGAGCAGAAAATACAAGAAAAAGAGGCTGAATTTAAGGCCCTAAAAGCTTAATTAGAGGAAAAGCTCCAAGAGACAAAGTCTTCTCTAGACATGCACTTAGCAAATCACTCCCAAGCCAAGGAGAATTGGAATAAAGAAATGAGCAGCTCTGCAGAGCAACTAGCGTCCAAGAAAAATAAAAGGACAAAGTTGGCTGAGGCTGTTAGCTCAAAGGACGCAAAGATTACTTCTCTTAAAATCTCTCTCCTATGTTCTCCTACACAACTAGACATTATTCTGTTGGCTAGGTAGTTGTACATCTCTCACTGGAAAAATATTAAAAACTTTTTCCTAGCACTACAGCCTACCCTCTGATTCATCGCCAAGGCATCAAAGCTGAGCTAGGAGGTTCATGATACGATTGAGCAGTTCCCACGGTTCATCTTGGAGAAGGTTTCAGAAGAAAAATATCTACTCACTGAGCTATACTCGTTCTCTGATGAAAAACTCACTAGAGCGGGAATTGAAGATCGGGATGCTACTGCTCAAACGGTAAACAAGTTCATCCATTGCCACTCTTCCTTCCAACACACTAAAGCAGTCATGGCTACTCTAAGCAAGACACTAGACAACATACATGGGATTTTCTCTGAGTTAAGTAGGATGGGTTTACCGTCCCCGTTCCTTGAAAATGGATCTATTGCCACGACCAAGAAGATTGCAAAAAAAATAGAAGAAAGGGGAAATGATCCAGATGCTTTCAAAAATTTTAGTCATCCTCCCACTACAACCAACATTGAGGGAGTTATTCATCCACTTGCACAACTACTGTTCCATTGTGAAGCAGGGGCCGATTTACCTAATGCACTGCCTCATAATGAAACTATTGATCTAAGTGGAGCATAAGAGAATTTTCACAACATGGTGAAGCCATCTAAGGATGAATGGTCGCCTTTGTAGCTAGCTCTTTCCAATATCTGACTCCATTATCTAATGAAATGGTACTATGGCTCGTAAACTAGAGAAATTTTGGGTTCTTCGTTCCTCAGGCGAAACACCCCTGGTAGTCGCCAAAAGTTGTTAATAAATATTTAACTAGCTCCCTTCGCATGTTTTTTCCTCTATACGTCAGCCCGTGTATCATAGGTAATCAACTCGGCCTTTTATCTAAGTTCTACTCTCCTACTCCACGTATCTACTCTTCGCAACTCCAAGTTTTTGCATTCCTTTTGCATCCCGGGAAACCCCGCTATGCTTCCACGTGTCGTGGCTGCAGGATATTTTTGATCATTTTTTCTTGCTGCCTCACCGGGCTCCACTCGAGTGCCATGAAGCCCTCATTTCCAACAAGTTTGGTGGGCCCCACAATTTTTATCTATGGTGTACTCTTGCTATGTGTCTTCTCTTCACAAAACTTTTACCGTAGAGATGAAGGAACAACTGCGGGAAGCGAAATGCTGCCACACATCTCTTTCGCACCCGGTTGGTGATTGTTCCCTCCACTATTGGTTAAGTGATCTGCCCATTCAACACGTGTAGCCTTAGCACAAGTCTTTAGCAGCAAGAGAGAGAGGTTCACATGGTCAGCAAAGGGCTACCATGTGCCTAGTCAGTGGATCTCATATTTGGGCGATAGACCAGATGAACCAAACGCTGCTATTGGCCACTATGTGTCATAGTCATTTGCTCAGGATGGTGACACTTGTCTGATTAAGCCTTGCCGAGATCACCGCCATCATTTGCAGAGGATGCACCTATGCCTGGAATAACTAGATGCTTGGTTTCAAATCATTTTTGTTGCAACGGCTTGGGGAATATTTTGATTTTAGCATCGTTGCTAAGGGATTACAAAATCTTTTCTATTACTGCTCTCCGAAGTGGTGGGGGTTTTTTCCTACTATATATACTTTTCTTTGTTGTGAGAAAAAGGTCTAGAATTTGGAGGAAAAACTGGTTTTGGTTAAAGATTCCAAGCCTTTATTGCTAGTTTATTTTATTGCAAAAACTTTTAGACTGTGCCAATTGTTCAACCTTTCTGTTTTTTCATGCTATTTGATCAAACTGTAAACTGTGCTTTTATTGTTTGGACATTTCATTTGAGAACATCTATATTTGTTGAATGCAAGTTTTCTGACCTAGACCATGTCTAATGACTCTTCTTGGTAGTAGGAATGTATGCAATATTATTTTATGTCAATGAATGGATTGTTTATGCTGTAATCTTCAGTTTCTAATTTTTTGGAACACTACAAACACCAATCAAGCCCTTAGATCTATGATTTATTGTGCCTATCATTAATTCTTGGTGCATATCCTTAGGTTAGACTTTATTTTATTATATATGTTTCCTTTTCCCTTTCCAAACCCACATTATAGAAGAAGTCGACCTCTCTGAAACCCGGAGGGGACTCAGTTTAGCGCAAAAGGGTCCCCCATAAACTAATTTTCCAATAAGACACTATTACCTTGTCAAATTTTGGCATCAACAGTAAATATCTCATTTCCATGCAGAAACTTCAAACATTTATGAAAAACTTTCATCAAGTGAAGCCAAGGATGACCTAGCCACAAGCAAAACTGATCCGATTATGGAATAATAGAAAATGTTACATCCAAAGTTTTAGGTCCTAACTGTAATGGGAGTACGATCGATCCGATCATAGGGAACACAAAACTATTATGTGTTTTAATCCATGAATTGGTTTATTATAATCATCTTTATAGAGATCATGCAATACTAAAAATTCTTCCATTATCACTTTCTCACCACAGGCAGGATCTATTAATATCCCATTAGTGGGATTATCATAGATTCTACTAGCTATGTAAAGAGGACAATCAGGCAATTTTTTAAGTATATTATGAGAAGAAAAAGTAATATCAAGAGATTTGTTGGTTGGGCCCTTATGAGGGACAACATCTATCATACACACAATTTTATCCATAGGATTAACTTGGGTAACATTTGGAGTAATATCATGTTGTTCATTATTTGTATCAATGTTCATCACATGAGTTTTTAAGGTTCACTAGCCTTGAAAAAGGAAACATTGTGTTTAGGAATAAGGTTGGTAAAGATGTGTAAATTATGATTAGGGGGTGCAACAAACTTATTGCCTTGATCATTGACACTCACAATGGACAAACAACTAGAATCAGTGAGGTCTTGAACTAAGTGTTTGCAATGCTTACATTATTTGGTTTCATGTCCATTTTGGTGATGAAAATGACAGTAAGCATTTGGTTTAAAGGTTGGTGGTAAATAATTGGTAGTATCAAGTGGTTTAAAGGTAGGCAAAGTGATCATTTGTTGTTGGAGTAGTTGATTATTTATGTTATGGAGAGTTTCAGGTAAAGGGGTAAATTATCTCTTCAGGTCAACATAGGTAAAGGGTGCCACTGCTTTAAAATCTACCACTCAACTTTGAATAGGTTGGGTTGGTTGCTGAGGAGGTGGATTGAACTATAAGAAGCCTTTGTTTGGTTTTCTAAAGTTTTGTATGTTTTTTTGGTTGCTTTGCTCATACTTCTCAACTTGGTTAGAAGTAGAATTTGAATCACGACTAGTAATTGGGTTGTGATAGTCACAAAGGGTTGTGCATAAATGCATGAATGAAGAAAATTTCATCATAGTTCACTTATCCTAAAGGTGAGTGTGAAATTTTTCAATAAATATCTTTTCCAGATGTGAATCAAGAATCTTGACATCAATTTGAGCATACAATGACTGATAATGTGAAATGAAATCAATTACTTTTTCATCTGCATTTTGTTTACATCTAATTAAATCAACCATTGTCTTTTTGAGAGTCATATGGACTTGGAAATGACTTATAAAGGCATTCACAAGTTCATTAAATAATCAGATTGAATAATTGGGCAAGTTTGAAAACCAGTCTAATGCAGTGTCCTTTAAGGTCCTAGGAAAAAGTTTCGCTAATAGTTTATCATCGAGGAAAAAATCACTACACAATGTTGTATAGCCATCAACATGATTAGTAGGGTCTCCTTTACCTCCATACTCCTCAAACCTAGGAATTTCAATTCCCTATGGCATCTGTGTTTGTAAGATCTCTAGAGATAATAGGCTACCACAGACATGATATGTGGGTGGAGCATTTTGACTTTGGCTAATGGTGGATATTTTTTGTTGCATGGATGAAACAGTGTTAAAGAGTTGTGGAATGATGGGTTCGGTGTAAGTGGTATAAGGTGGAAGAGAGAATGGTGATGGAGTGTATGTAATGTTAGGAGAAGTGAAGGGGACACTAAGAGGGGTGAAGGTAGAAGATGGAGCATTCAATGCCACAAAAGAACTAGGAATGCTAGTTGGAATAGTGAAAGGAGTCACATGATTAATCTATTGCATGGTTGTTGTAAATTGAGGAGTGGTATAGGTTGGTATGGATGCTATGGTTGAAGGAGGGGGAATGTGAGATCCTCCTTGGCTCACAACACTCTTTGTTGATTGGGATGAGGAAGGAAAATGTTTTTTGTATATCTCATCTATTATTTTCATAACTTGTAAGCCATTGTCACTTTCAATCAAGCAATGAAGGTTTTCAATGGTAGGTATAGTAGTGGTAGAAATGTTTTCAAGACTTAAATCTTGTTGCAAATGTGCAAAAACCTCATGAATACTAAGAAATTTTTCTTGCAGAATAGAATTAGTTTGTGTGTTAACATGCATTGGATGTGAAGGTAAAGGCATACTAGTGGTAGTATCCATGCTTAATGCACCATTCTCCATACTAGGAGTAAGAGCTCTTGAGATCCCAAGGTCCATAATGAAAGTGCTATTGTAGGAAGGCATGAGTCTAGAACTTCGTCTCACTAAAGTATTATCAATAGGGAACAAAACACTCATACAAGTACCACAAAATATGGGGTGAATGCAAATGAAAACTAGGAATAACAAAATGCTAATGACATAAATTTTGTAAACTAAAATAGGAAAATAGTAACATGAAACAAAAATGCAGGAAATACTGTGAAAATGCCAGAAATTTCAATGCAGAAAATGCAATTGGACTGAGTCACCCAGGGTGGCAAATGAGTCCAAGTATGGATTTTTTAAATTTTTTTTCAGAAGAATTAAAATGAGTTCAATGCTTTTCAGATGCAGAATGAGGATGCAAATGCAGATTTTCATTTTTTAATGATTTGATATGCAAAAATGAAGTGTAAATGATTCTTTTACTAATGCAATTTGAGAAACCATAGGATGCAAAAACAAAAGAAAACCCAATTCAATATTGATGCAAAGGAAACCTAGGATGCAATATGCAATTGAAATCATAAAGATAATGTGCTCAATATGTAGGTTCACCAAAATGAACCATCAATTTTTGGGTGTTACTATGTACTTCTCTTGCACTCTTAGGATCTTTCACCTAAACAGAGAGAGATAGAACCCTAAAATTGAGGTGGTTTATTCAAATAAATGAATGCAATATGGAATTATGACTAAATGTAATGACCTAAATGCAACTAAGCTATGAAATCGATTGATTATGAATGCAAAACTAATGAAATGTGTAATGTTTGAAAACATAGTGAGGTATGCAAGAATGAATTAAAACATCAACATAAACAAAACTAAAAGAGGTTGAACAGAGTGCACCTGGGAATTGGATGTTGAATCTAGAAGGCTCTGAAAACTGGCAGAAATCACTATAAATCACCAGTGGGACTCATTCACCATTGATGTTGAATCAATCCTACTATTGCAAAAACACTTGAAACTGCTTTTCGACAGTTAGGAACTAGATGCTAATAAAATCAACTTTTTTAGCCTTAAGGTGAGACTCATTCACCATTGATGGAAAATCAGTCCCCCTCTGAAAATCTACAAAATCAAAGGTCAATTCTGTAGCTCCAGATCTGCACTTGTCTTCTTGTTGGGTTAACAAAGACAAATCTATAGAAAATAGACTGTAGGTTGTCTCCAAGCTTGAAATAGGGTTTAGTTGACTTGAAACACTTTGTTGACTTCTTATACACTTTTTAACACCTAATTGCTTGAAAAATCTACATACAAAAGTTGGAAAACACACATGCAAAAGGGGAAAAATGGTTAAGGGTTAGAGTATAGGGATTTTCCTTGGTCAAATCCCACTTTGGAAATCAAACCCTTAATAAAGAAATGAAATGAAATGAGAAATGAATGGTGAATAAATAACATGCAAGTGTCCTAAACTCACCAACCTTGTTGAAGAAATATGAAGATATATCAATGGTTGCTCCAAGATGCTTGATGTTTGTTTGATTGAATGATGCTTGAATGTAATTAGTGAATGAGTGAACTTGATGAATGCTTGAATGAATTAGATGTAAAATGGGTAGGAAAACACTTATTTATACACACTAATTCCATAATAACCCAATAATACCTAATCACATGCCGACATAAGGTCTTTTGAATTAAAACCCGAGAGAAAATTTTAATTATTTTAAATTTGGGGCCAAGAGGGACTCATTCGCCACCCATGGAGAATGGGTCCCACTTTGGTTCTGTAAGTGGGTGTCAGAAATTAACTTGCATTTAATGTTTTTTGTTAAGTTTACATTAAAAAATACACTTAATTAAGCCTTATGAGTGCATAAAGGGGTCATATAAAGCATAAGAAAGGTTTAAATAGTGATAGTTACAAGCCTAGAAAAACATCAAATCTTGTTACAAGAATTTACAAAACCTTAAAATATGACTTGATAAGTGATGAAAAGGTGATTTTTAGATGAATTATAATGAGAAGAGTCTAGAAAAGTGTAGAAATATGTTACAACACTTCACAAGACATCATAATTTGAATGTTTAGGACCTAATGTGAATGCAAAAGTTACATTGCAACATTAAATCAGAGCAAGATAAGTCAAACATCACAAGAGAAAGACCTAAATAACAATGAAAATGTTGATGATCCATTTTTCTATCGTACATGTAGATATAGAGTAAGAGGACTTGAAATGACATTGTCTTCTTTATCATCATCATAAGACATTATTTGTTCTTTAGGAAGGATGATACTTATGTTGGGATGAGGATCTTGATATCCTATACCTTTGCTATCTTTAGTTGGTATTTTCTCTAGGAGTTGATGAATTTCATGTTCGCTTGTTGTATCACATCCTTGTTTGCTTAATATCGTGAATCTTTTTCCATATGTCTCTTTGAGGTTGATTAATGTGTTGGTTACTTTGTTAACATAGGATGGTTGAATGTTTACTTGATTAGAGGAACTGGGTTCACCTATTGTAGGGAACTTAGGCTTAGCTTGTGTTTCAATTTTTGGATGTAAAAGACCAAACATCTCAAGTTGTATTGGTTGTTTCATAGAAGGATAAACAAATGCATTAGTCTCAAGGTTGTTAAGGCAATCATTTATGGATTTTTTCATGTTGTCATCATCTTCTCCAATGATGTCAACATCACGAGGAGGACATGCATTAGGAGTTGAGTGAGAATGAGTGAGTTCAATTTCATTATGATCATTTCCAAAGGTACAACTTTGCCCATCCACTAATTATTTCAAGGACATACAAAGCTTACCAAAGCACATATCCATGATGAAATGCAATGTAATAGCCTAGGATGAGAGCTGTAAATGCAATATTGAAATTATGCAATGCATGAAATGAACTAAATGAAGCTAGGTCTAATGAAATGAATGAAATAGAAACTTAGTAAACTAAAACAAAGAGCTTACAACAACAAAAACAAGCACATAAACAAGGTTTTAAATGCTAAAAAATGTAGATTCAGATCTAACATAGGAAAAAATTTCCCTTATGGGAATATGAGTCATACTTATGGTTCTTCAAGGGTTTAAATTCTCCAAAATAGTCCACACATAATACCCAAAATTTAGGTAAAACAAACTGCACTGGGACTAAATCAACCAGAGGGGCATATTTGTCCCAGATTAGGGTTTTTGTAGTAATTTTAGCAAATTCTAAGTGAATGTTAGGTTTTCTCATTTGAATGATGTCTAGAATAAGTGCAATTATAGATTTCAAGTGAATTTCAATGATGAAAGATGCAAAAATGCAACCTATATGCACTTTCACTAGTGCAAGACTTAGAAACATTAAATGAAAATTAACTAATTATGTAAGACCTAATGCAAAGTTAATGTAAGCTAGATCTAGGACTATGATGCGCCCCAAATAAGAAATAAGGTGTTCAAAAGGCTAGGTTCACCAAAATGAATTGGTGAAAATAGGGTGTGCTCCACCTTTTAGGAGATGGAACACACAAAAGGGGTTTTACGACCTTCCTCCTATTTCCTTATATTTCATTCAAGGATACCTTAGAGATTTCTATCTAGGGATGAAATTAGGGAAAGAGATCTATAATAAGGTGTCCTAGTGTGTGATTAAAGACAATATGGGGGTTCACAAAAAAAGAAAAGGCTTGGAAAGACAAGTAATGAAAGTAGTTCATGAAAAACCTAATGACATGACCTCGAAAATGAACTTAAACTAGAATAACAAACTGGAGATAAATAGAGGTGCACCTAGAAAAATGAAAGAGGTTTGAAACAAGATGTGAAATCTCAAAATTATGACTTTTGAAACACATTGAGACTCATACACTAGTAGGGGTGATCTAGTCATAGTTTATGGTTTTGAACTAGATCTGGAATCTGCAACTAGTAAAGTAGGATCTACAGAAAATATCTAAAAAATGGTATACTAGGACTCATATGCCACAACAATTGGTGATTTAGTCCCAATATCAAGGTTGATCTAAAACTCTAATATCCTCTAGTGATCTTTTGTAGCTTCTCTCCTTCTAAATATCCAAGTTTGAAAATATAAATTCTACCCTATAGGTGACTTTTCGTAATCTTGCAAGAAAGGTGACAACTTTGACAACTTTCTCCAATCTTGATCTTCAATGGATCTTCAACCTAAATCTACAAATCACACATCAAAGAGAGGGAATTTTTTTTTAGTGGATAGGGGTTTTCCTTTGTCAAACCCCATTTTAGCAATCAAACCTTGAAATAAAATCAAATAGAATGAAGGAATGATGAATGAACAAATAAGCAATGTTGCAAGTCACCAAAGCCTTAGAAAAAAGGATACAATCATGTATGTAATGGCTAGCATGAATTTAGATCTTGAATCTTGATTGTATGCAATGAATATTGACTCAAATTCTTGCTTGAACCATAAGAATCTACATCACAAATGTTAGCTCAGAAATAAACATGATGGATGATGATGCTTGAATCTTGAATGATTCTCCAAAATGCTTGATAATCAACTCTTGAATGCTCTTGAATTACTAGAATGCTCGAATGCTTAGATCACACCTTCACATGAAAATTGCTAGATTGTTAGGATAAAACATGTGAAATAACCTTGTATTCATACTTGTTATGCCAAATTTTCTAAATTACAACACTACAAACCTACATTAGATCTAGGAGAATAAAATCCCACCAAGAATTTGAATTTAAAATAGGTCCAAGATAAGCTAGACTCATACACTAGTTGTGTCACATGGTTCCCAATAGGCTAAGCTTGGGACATAAATTTCAAGAAATGTTTAGTTTTATGCTAAATTTAGGATCAAGCCTCGAAACTTAGGTGGGACCCATATGCCCAAGGTATTTTTTGAGCCCCAAAGCACTAAATCTAGGCCATACAATCTAAAATCATTAAATCATGATTGGTAATTTGATATGTTTCAAGATTATCCTCAAAAAGATGCATTAAATAAGGCTTTGTGGATGCAAAATAGGACAAAATAAGGAATAAAGAAGCTCAATTTTAGTAGGGATGGCCCAAAAAAGTGTGAAAATATAGAGGGATACATTTTCCTACACTACAAGGGGTATCCCAAGACACATACAAAAGGAAATCTTTCTTAGCATGGTGCATGTGATATGCTCCAGCCACCAAATTTGTTGTAGTGTAAAATGTAGCATGCTATCCACCTCATGGTAAGAAAATCATCCCAAATCATAGTAGAAATGTGCAAGTATACTACAACCCCATGTATAAATGGTTCTACAATGCTCCATCTCCCGTATCTTGTGCACTAGTCCTCCATCTAGGTGTGTTCCTTGGGAATCTAGGACTAATGCTAATGCCATAGTAAAAATCATGATCTACCTCGAAAGTGGAAATCGTGTGTAGAGTAGCCACTATAGCTCAATATGTGGCCTCATGATCTCCTCCTAAATCAAACCTCCAAGGTAATACTGAATTTCTGCTCTCATCTCCCTATATGAATGGTCCTCTACAAAATGTACAGTTTCACCTCAAATAGGAACTCAAAGAATGTGATGAACATCCTCCATAGTGATAGTCATCTCTCTAGTAGGTATATGAAAGGTGCAGGTATCCACATCCCACCTCTTTACAAATACCATCAGCACAACACCATGGTATCTCACGTGGGGCCTAAGATATGCCTAGTAAATCCCAATTTCTTGTAAAGTCTCTAAATCCTTCTCTGACAACATTGCCACTAGGTCTCATAAGTGTTGGAACAACCTACTACCAAGACATTATCATGATTGAGGAGGAATCTAATACAAAAAAAATAAAATCACCTATATGAATTCTAAAATCTTAAATCTACACAACAATAATCAAAAAGTATTCTAAAGTTACTCTAGGGTACTTTTCTAAGGGTCCTAGGCACTTTATTCCTTTTTTGGGACACTTTGCAAAAAAGAGGGATACTTTGTGAAAAAGAGGGACGCTTTGCAAAAGAAAGGGAAACTTTGCAATTTTTTCTTCTATGGTCCTAAATCTATCTAAAAAAGTGTAAAACATAAAATAAATTAATAAAAATGAATCTAAGGTAGAGAAGAATCCACTCACTATATGTAGTAGATCACCATCTGCCACCTCCTCACATAGGCTCTCAAGTCTCAGAGGCACATAAGGTCATACGCTCAACATTATCACTCACTCTCCACTTCAGTTAAACTAAAATAAGGTAAAAGACAAAATGATTACAAATTAGTTCACTTTTTACTCTTATATACTTTCAAATTAGGTCATTTACATATTATAGTTAAAAGTGCTTTATCATTCAACTTAACATATTGGGAGCTAGAGAACTTCATTTTCTAGGTCATTTGTTGCATTAGATTTATAATTCCACTCCCATTCTCATCAAACATCTATCATTATGTGGTATGGTACCTGGAAATACCCTATGATATGACTTATGCAATTCGATGTGGTTAGACTGCTTCCTTGATTCCACCTCCATAAAGCAAGTGGAGTCAAGGAGGGGAATACATCTACCCTAAAATTTAATTTTGTGAAGAAAGTTAGATAAGAGGATTTTTGAATGATTAATGAATTGATTTTGCAGGATTCAGTTCCTAAAATTGTGCCTTTACAGATAGCTACAATGGGGCTTCATTCTCCCATGTTTGTAAATGGATCCATATGAGTATCCTTTTTATGAGATGAAGTTTATTGTTTGAGTTCTTTTAGCTTGCATATGCACATAGTGTCATATGGGCGCTAAAGTGGGGGCTAAATGTAGTGTAGAAAATTGTACTCCCTTCTTGGAGATGGTACAATTTCACACTTAGTTTAGACCTATTTTAGTACCTTTGCATTCATGACCCTTTAAATCATCATTAGTAGGCCCCTAAGACTCTTTATTTCAGATCCCAAGGCTTATTTCAACTGAAATCCTGACAAAATCAACAAATGCATTCAATTTTCTAACACCCTAACATTTTCTCACCTTGAAAAGCTAGGGTGGGACTCATATGCCACCATGGCCATATGAGTCTCCCTAGGTGGACTCATATGCCACCTTTGGCGTATGAGTCCCATGTGGCCCCTTTTTAGGGTTTGAGCAGAAAATTAAGGTTTCTAATTCAAATTTTTGGCTAATGTCAACATTTGGGATCTAATAAATGGTAAATTAGATGTGATGCCTATAAAACTAAGGTTTCAAATCATTATTTCACCTAGTAATTCAAGAGCTAAGAAATCTTAGAACTTTCAAGCAAGATCCTTCAATAGATATTTTCAAGCATTCAAGAACAAGGAGCAAATAAAGTTGAAGTCTTCAATCTCACTTACAATTCAAGATCTAGCATCATTAAGGATTGATGATGGTTTCCTATGGATAATCATGATGGATTCTAGGTGGGGGAGATGCAACTAGCCATTGAACCAAGCCTAATGATGTGCTTCCTAAGTGATTCCATCCTCCATTATCATTCTTCTTTCTACCTAAAGGAAGGAACACACATTACTGTGAGTCATCATCTTTATGTTTCATTCATGTATCCTATTCTAGCACATTAGAATAGGGTTTCATTGCACTCTAGGTCTCCTAATCTTAGATGCACTTAAAATTAGGACTTTCACACACATTTACTTTCAAGATCTACAATCTCTTACAAGGTTAAAAACCCCCATAAGCAAATCAACAAAATACTTTATTTTGCAAGTTTTAACAGGTTTGGATCTAGAAGAAAAATTTGGAAAACAAGGAAGGAAGTGCAGAGAGAGGAGAATAGACTCAGATCTTAACTTTTTGAAAAATAAGAATAGGACTAAATTGCCACTTGTGGTGTATGAGTCTTGGTATAACACTTTTTCTAGATTTTGATGGATTCAAACTTATCACTATGAAGTTCTAGTTTTTGCCCAAAAATCCTTTAAATTGGGAAAAAATCACCCAGTCTCGCATATGAGTCCCAATGTGCATCAAAAGTCAAAATTTTAGGATTGCAGACCTTATTTCAAGCATCTCTAGTTTTCAAGGTGCACCTTTGTTCATTCTTAGCTCATTACTCTAATTTTAAGTTTCATTTCCTAGATTACATAGTTAGGTTTTGCATGTTACTTTCATTTCTTGTCTTTCTAAGCATTTTCTTAGTGGTGAAGCCCCCTTTGTTTAATCACGTGCCCATAGAGACTTTGTAACAACCCTTTCTCTCAATTCAATCATTAGGTTGTTGCTCCTAGGGTTTCCTTGAATGAACTAGAGTGAAATAGGAGATAGGTGAGATCCATCCATTTCCACCTCTTATCCCCTCATTTCCTTAGTGTTCATCTACTACCTATATTATACAACAAATTGTCATATTCAATTAGTGTACACATGATTAGACACAATCTATCCCATGTTCCATTCACTAAGACCTTGGATATGGATGCAATCTTCTCCTTGTTCCATTAGTTGAATATTTTCCTTTGTTGTTATGCTCCTTTCTATGAGTCTTCCAGGGCCATACCATTTATGCTATCAAACTTGCAACATTATTCTTCTTCTCTCCTCACTTGAACAAACTCCACTTGCCAACCTTGTTGTGAAAGAGTCTGCATGGGGAAGATTTCAAACCTTGCACCAAAGGAGAAACTCATGTGCATCCATAGGATCACAAAATATTAACCTTCCAAGGAAAGCTCTTCAAAATGAAAATCCATGTCCACGTGGTGTCATTCATGTCAAAAAAATCATCTTTAAGTGCAAACCCAATCTAATCATCCATGTGAAAGAAAATACATGTGGAGGAAGAATTAATGGAATCACAATTATTAATGACCTAACAAGGGAGAACATGAATGAGGTAGTTAAGTTCATACTAGATACAAACTTCTTATTGCCATAACTATCACAAGGTGTGAAGTCACAAATTTCTGCTCCAATAATTTCACTTTTAGCTTTTAATCAATTGTCATCACATCTTCATTATTCTACACATTTTCATATTTTGTATTACATGCATCATTGACACATATTGTGCTTAGTAATCCATTTCAAATTTATACCTTGATCTACTATGAAATAAGAGAATACCATTATGAAAGGTTTGAAATGCATTGGAAAGGTTGGAAAGTTCACCTAAGTTGCAACAATCTTCCATGGATACATTTAGTTATAGACATAGCTTCAATTGAAAACCCTTTCTACAAGTTACAAATCATGTTCTTTTCCCTTATAGAGTTGACATATTATTGCTGCCCTTTGTGAAAGAGTATTCAATTGTTGTCCTTCATGAAAGAGTATTATCTTCATGCAAATTTTGAAGTTTCTAGATGAAATTTGATTATATCAGGTCATAGTTGCCTTGTTTGTACAATTTAATTGTTTATCAAGAGTTTGTTTGTTAAAATTTAATTTTTTGTGCTTGTCACCTTTTTACATAGATCAATTATAATCATTTTCATTTTATTTTGATATTTTTGTATTAGTGAGCATTAATTACATTTTCTCTTTTTGTGTTTGTGAAAATATAGCATTGAACATCATTCCAAGGAAATGTACAAAGCCTCTAACACCAGATCAATGTGAAGCCAAAAATGCAAGGGAAAGAGAAACAATGAGGCAACCTTGGGTATGTGCAGGATCATGATGGGCCAAAAAGTGGCAATATGATGGGTATGTGGCTGACAAATTTTTTTCTACCCGAAATTGATAAAACGAATAGAATTTTTAAAGGAGATTCTCATATTTCCACCAATATAAATTATGATTTACTTTGAATTTAATAAGTAATTACTATTCATTTTCTATTCAAATTACGACTAAAGTTCTAATAGATAGGCTGATTGAAAAACATCAATAACTTTCATATGGTATCACATTTTTTGAATCCAAACATGCGTTATATTCTATGCTTCACATACTATAGGATTAAAAAAAAAGAAAATTTGAATTTTATGAAGTTTTGACCAACTTAAAGTGGTTAGACATACGAGTTTTTAAATTTTTGAAAAGTTGTAATAAAAAAATTATAATTAACTATTTACTTGGAAAAAAATTGCAAAAAAATATGTATCACATCGAGACATGAGTCCTCTACTTATATCTAAAATATTATAAAAAAATATCATCATTTTATTGTTAGGTGGACAGACACCTCCTTATTTTTTCCGAAATTTAAGTACTCGCATTGAAATTTTAAATTTTCACCAAATAGATTTTTAAACAAACCTAGTAGTTTAAAATTACATTCAATTGCTGATTCTATTCTTACATATTTTTGAAATAATATAGATAACTTATTAAATTTTTTATGTCAAGTTGCCTAACTCCAATTTTTCTGAATTTTTTTCCACTTAAGGGCCTATTTTTCCATGATGATCCTGCACATACCCCTTAAGTTATCATCATGGAAAAAATAGGCCCTTAAGTGCCAAAACATTCAAAAAAAATTAGAGTTAGGAAACTTGACTTAAAAATTTGAATAAGTTATCTATATTATTTCAAAAATATGTAAGAATAGAATCTGTAGCAAATTGAATGTAGTTTCTAAACTACTAGGTTTATTTATTTTTATTAAATCTTTTTTGTGAAAATTTGAAATTTCAATGTAGTAGTGCTTAAATTTTAGGGAAAAAATAAGAAGTAGGTGCCTATCTAATCACCCTAACCACAATAAAATGATAATATTTTTTTATAAGATTTTAGACATAAGTAGAGGACTCATGGCCGAATGTGATGCATATTTTTTGTAATTTTTTCCAAGTAAATAATTAATTATGAATTTTTATTACAACTTTTAAAAACTATAAAACCCGTATGTTCTGACCACCTTAACTTGGTCAAAACTTCATTAAATTCATTTTTTCTTTTTTAATCCTATAGTATGTGAAGCATAGAATGTGATGCATGTTTTGGATTCCAAAAATGTGATACCATTTGAAAGCTATAGATGTTTTTCAATCAACCTATCAATCAGGACTTTAGTCATAATTCAAATAGAAAATGAATAATAATTATTTATTATTTATTCAAAGTAAAGCATAATTTATATTGGTGGAATGTTGAGAATCTCCTTTAAAAACTATTTTTATTTCATCAATTTTGGGTAAAAAAAAAGTCGTCAACCACATATCCTACAAATACCCATCATATCGCCACTTTTTGGCCCATCATTATTCTACACATACCCTTGTGAAGAAAAGAAATAGAACCCCATAGAAGAATAAACTCCCATGCAATATAAGAGAGATTTTGATCAACATCACAAAGGTAACACATGCAAAATCTTCATGTAATTAGACAAATGAATTCTGAAATTGGAGGCACACCATCAACCATAAGTGAAGTTCAAGGCACACCATCTACAATATGCAATTTTCAAAGTACATTAGTAATCAAATCTCCAATTGAAGACACGTCATATACAACATGTGGTGTTGAAAGTGCATCAACAAATGCAACTTTATTTGAAGATACATCATTTTCATTTCTAATTGAAGGTATGTTTCCTATCCATGATGTTGTTGAAATTCCTAATGTTGACACAACTTTACCTTTGAGAAATCGTAGAGTTCCGCATAGAGAACCTAAATATTTGATTGATATTGATGCTAATATTTTAAAACTAATAGTTGATAAGATTCTAAAATGTACATGTCAAAGATATGTGAGGATGATATGAATATTATTTTTTGAGAAGCTAAATGAGGTTTTAAGATGTCAACTATTTTTTTTTATAATAGAAGTAGGGGAAAGGGCCTCTAAATCCAACCAAAAAAAGAAACTAGGCCTACTAGCCAAGAGAACAACCAATAAAAGATAAAAGGGGTCAAAAACAAACAAACAACCTACAATAGAACCACCACCCAACCAACAAGATTCAGTAGGGACCAAAACCACCCATCAATAGACAACCAAAAAATAGAGCCTAGACCTAAAAGTTGAGGGGCGTGTAGGCCTAGAGAGTACTATAGCTCATAAACCAAAAAAGGGACACAAAAGACCCAAATTACTTTATGGGATTATAGATTAGGTTCCACTCTTCAACCATCTACTCCATGTCCTCGCTGCATTGCTCCATAGTGCTAGTTCTCTCATCCAATTGCACTTCCTTAGCTTGAGAGGAGCTCATCTATTTGTGGCCTCTCCTTACCTTGGTCATACCATTCACAATGCCAAAATAGCCCTCTGCATGATTCCCAATGTAATAGATGTAAGATTATTGAAAGCCTTGTCCATTTTGTCCACTTTATCCTACAACTCCCAAAATTGACTAAGGTAGAAATCAAAGGGCCTATCTTTATGCTACACATCCTTTTCCAAATTGTACATGGCTTGCTCTTCCACATAATCTATGACTTTCATAACCACATCCTCAATTTATTTTTGAAATTTCTTCAACCCTTCATCTTCATCTTCCTATGAGTCTTCGACTGGACCTATTAGTCATTACCCTCCATCTCTTCATCCTCCTCACTACTAGTAGATTCCTCTAAAAGTTCAACCTCTAAAGCTACAAATAGTTCCTTTTTTTCTCACATTAATAGTGGTTGAAGCCTCTTCTTCTAGGTCATCTCTAGGTTCTTCAAAGCTAAGTTTTTTTCCCTTGTCTGATTAGCCCATAAGCCTTGTTTACCTTCTTTCCCCCTACCCACTGCTAGAGTCATCTATTTTTCATTGTTCTTATTCATCTCTAATCTCAATTGTTACTTTTTTAGAATTTTTGGGTTCAACACTATCAATACCCTTTCTCTTAAATCTCTTAATGGGTTCTTAGAGGGTTAGGGAAGCTCTCCTTCCCTTTCACATTCTAAATAACAAGGTCCCCTTTAGTAAGGAGGCCTTTAATGGGGGATTATTTCAAAATAGAGGGAACAATAGGGGGTTTTTTGGAGGGAGGTCGAACTGATAAAGTTCCATCATCAAGAGTATTTACTTGAGAAGGACAAGGGAGGATATTTGGTTGATCAAGAATACATTAGAAAAATTAGCATTAGGGTTATTACCAAGGCCTAACAAGGGAGTGATGACTGGGGAATAATTATAGAGGCACTAAATCAAACCCTAGTGAAGGGGCTCAGGTGAAGCTCCCATCACCTTGCATTATTTTTGGGAAGATAATGGAAAAAGAGGAATATTAATTTTTTCATACCTATGAATATGGAAAAGAAATGGAAAATGGTACCCATGAATAGTTGTGTACTTACCCTCTAGAGTAAAATATTTCATGATGTGCACATAGGCCACTCTATAAGGGGTTGAGAGATGTTTCTTGTCGTAATCATTTTGGCACCTCTCGAGCTTCTCTTCCCCTTCAAGAAAACTATCAATAAACCTTTTGTAATTTCCATTGCTAGTTTTAGACACCCTCAACCCACTATAATCTAAACCAGTCGCAACATCAATTAGCCGAGGGGTCACCTTAAACCCAATACTACCAATTTGGACTCTATCACCTCTCCATGAGTTATATAATTTAGCAATAATTTCATCGTTATATCATCTCATAGCCATGAAGAAAGGAATCATTCCAACTTATTTGAAGAGAATCCATAGATCCACGTTCTATCTCAATGGCACACAAGGAAGAGGCTCAAATCGCTTCCTAGGGGGGGGGCCCCATGGTTATATAGTGATAGAGGCAAAATTAAAAAATTTACCTGCCACCACAATAGCAACAGTGTGAAAAAAGAGGATAGTAATCACAATAATATAGACACCACCAAAGTTTATTGGAAAAATAGCAGCCCAAATGTCTGCTAATAGAATTTTAGACTTGCTAAACTTCCAAAAGGGTCCATCAATTCCCTTAGCCAATGTCCTATCATAGAAGGTAATTTAATAAAACCTCTACCAGATTTTTCCAATCTCATCCCAATACCCATAATCTTTGTGAATATAACCAATACATTTGATAATAATGAAAAATAAAATCCAATTTTAGCCCAAACATCTAGTGAAAAGACTACTAACCATCATAAGCATAGAAAATATGTGCAGACACATTGAGAAAGGGCTATGTCAAATACACATCATTATTAAAATAAGTCTCAAATCCTTGGCATCATGAGAAATAAGATCAGCTATCATGTCAATGAGGCTCCCCTCATGGTTCTCAAAAATAGTTAAATAAGCAACATTAAGGGAAACAAATTTAAAAGGGTAAGTCCATATGAAACTTACCTTTTCATCATTATAAATAAAATTATCCCCAATCACGAGACACTTTCCCTTAAAATAACCAATCATTATCGAATGATAATTAGGTCTCTACCCAAAAATATAAATACATATGGTTAAATTATGAAAGCATGTAGATGTCATCCGATACACCATGTACTCCACCTCTCTATTGATTTTGATACACATCACCATATGAGTTGGACCATGTTTTTTGTGGCATGTCATCATGTGAACATTACAATTCAAATTCAAATTCAAAATGGGTTAGGAGTGAACAAACCCATCCCTCAAAAAGAATAATCACCCGATAATAAAAAATAAGTACATCATCATCAGTTAGTGTAGGTCCTTCTCAATGGGTCCTTATCTAGTTACTCCTTAATTTGAATTAGAATATTATCAAACTTCTAGAACTGCTACTAGGGATAAGAAAACCCCACGTTGGAGATCACATCAATAGAATTGTTCCCTTCTCTAAAGATATGGGGCACTGATAAACCATCCATAGAAATGAAAACATATTGGGTATGTGCAGGATCATGATGGGCCAAAAAGTGGCAATATGATGGGTATGTGGCTGACGACTATTTTTTAATCCAAAATTGATGAAATGAAAAGGGTTTTTAAAGGAGATTCTCAGCTTTCCACTGATATAAATTATGCTTTACTTTGAATTTAATAAGTAATGAATATTCATTTTCTATTCAAATTACGACTAAAGTCCTGATTGATAGGTTGATTGAAAAAAATCTATAGCTTTCAAATAGTATCACATTTTTTTAATCCAAAACATGCATCACATTCTATGCTTTGCATACTATAGGATTAAAAAAACAAAAAATAAATTTCATGAAGTTTTGACCAAGTTAAGGTCGTCATAAATATGAGTTTTATATTTTTTTAAAAGTTGTAATAAATAAATCATAATTAATTATTTACTTGCAAAAAAATTACAAAAAATATGCATCACATCGGGGCATGAGTCCTCTACTTATATCTAAAATATTATAAAAAAAATTATCATTTTATTGTGGTTAGGGTGGTCAAATAGACAACTACCTTTTTTTTCCCTGAAATTTAAGTACCATTGCATTGAAATTTCAAATTTTCACCAAATAATTTTTTTGTTTTTCTAAACAAACCTAGTAGTTTAGAAACTACATTCAATTTGCTATAGATTCTATTCTTACATCTTTTTGAATATAATATAGATAAATTATTCAAATTTTTACGTCAAGTTTCCTAACTCTAATTTTTCTAAATTTTTCGCCACTTAAGGGCCTATTTTTCCATGATGATCCTACACATACCCTATTTAGAATCTTGAATAATCCTGTTAATTTTCTAGGGGTTTCGACTAGGCCATTAAGGAAATCGCCAATCAATTTAGAATCTCCCTGAATGATTGCTTTGTCAAATTGAAGCTCTATCAACCTCTTAATGCCTCTCCAAGAATCCATAGGGTCCACCTCCATGTTGGTAGTGTGCCCAATGCATTTACAATAGGATTGAATACACCTTCCATTGTGGTCTCTTATTAGAAAACCACCACCAGCCATCCCAGGATTTCTTCTAAAGCAACCATCAAAATTTAGTTTAGCCCAATCTCTAGGGGGGACCTCTAGAGGGTCAATGTTCCACTAAATATATTGGCCCATTTAACCTTGGTCAGGTCCTAGTTGAGACCCCAAAGCTACTTTATTTTGATGTCAATATAATTGGGTATGATTTTAGATAATCCAAAGACTTTTGTATTCAGGTTCTCAACAATTTCCTACTTTGTATAGTAAAACACCTATCCACTAATCCTCTGCTTTTCCCTGAAGATTATATTATTACATTCCACAAATTCCAACATATCGAAGGGGGAACTTGCTTCCAAATCTCCTTGATTATAGGATGAGTAAAAGGACTAAAGTTCCATTGGCTCACAAGGTCTTTCAGGTCTCTAGGAAACACGTGGTGTGAAAGGAGATTTTGTAGAGCCAAAGACTAGACATCCCTAGGAAAAGGGAAATGAATGAGAAGGTGATTGATAGATTCCTGAACAAAGAGATAGAGAACACATCTATTCACAAATGGGTATGTGCAGGATCATCATGGAAAAAACAGACCCTTAAGTGGCAAAAAATTCAAAAAATTCAGAGTTAGGCAACTTGACATAAAAAATTGAATAAGTTATATATATTTTTTTAAAAATATGTAAGAATAGAATTTGTAGCAAATTGAATGTTGTTTTTAAACTACTAGGCTTATTTAAAAAATATATATCTATTTGGTGAAAATTTGAAATTTCAATGGAGTAGTACTTAAATTTCAGGGAAAAAATAAGTAGGTGCCTGTCTAACCACCCTAACCACAATAAAATAATAATATTTTTTTATAATATTTTACATATAAGTAGAGGACTCATGTCCTGATGTGATGCATATTTTTTGTAATTTTTTCCAAGTAAATAATTAATTATGAAATTTTTATTACAATTTTTAAAAAATATAAAAACTGTATGTGTGACCACCTTAACTTGGTAAAAATTTATGAAATTCAATTATTTTTAATCCTATAGTATGCAAAACATAGAATGTGACACATGTTTCAGATTCAAAAAATATGATACCATTTGAAAGCTATAGATGTTTTTCAATCAGCCTATCAATTAGGAATTTAGTCATAATTCAAATAGAAAATGAATAATAATTATTTATTAAATTCAAAGTAAAGGATAATTTATATTAGTGGAAACCTGAGAATCTCCTTTAAAAACCATTTTTGTTTCATCAATTTTGGGTAAAATAAAATTCATCAGCCACATACCCTACATATACCCATCATATTGCCACTTTTTGGCCCATCATGATCCTACACAAACCCAAATTGGAATCCTCGCTTGTTAAGAACATCAATGTGAGGATCCTTCCATAAATAGCTTCCCACCAAAAGCAGTTGACTTTTGGGATGAGTTTAGAATTCTAAATAAGCTTTGAATTAAAATTTTGATCAACTAAAGGGGCACTCTCCAACTTGCTATAAGAATATTTAACTAAAAAGGTCCCCGAGGGATTAGCACACCATATCCAATCATCATCCCCACCTGAAATAGATAAGAAACAATCACCCAAGAGGGAGTTAAGGATGGAGAATAATTTAGACTAGGGAATCACATTGTTGCCTCTACTTAATCTTAGGTCAATAACATCCTATTCAAGGTTTCTCCATCGGGGAGTCTCCTCAGACCAGATGGCATACCCATAGATAGAAGTTCCAAAGAGATTAGATAGGTCAAGATTGTTTAAGGGGAGATAATTCAACAACTGAAGATAACCTAGGACCATTGCCCCACTCTTCATCCCAAATATTAATAGTTCTCCCATTCACCACCTTCCTTTTTTATCCTTGTAGCAAAAAGTTTCTAGTTTTAAGGATGTTATTCCAAAAGGAAAACCCTCTTGGTAGGTCTTAGGGAGATAAGAAAAAACTGAGGGGTCATTCCCCATATACTTAGCATTGAGGATGCCCGACCAATCTTTCTTTCTCTGGACCATGAACCACCCCATATTACTCATCAAGGGCTTGTTGAACTTCTTTAATCTTCTAATTCTTAGGCCCCCCATCTGTTTAGAGGTGCACACTTTCTCCCAACTAATAATCTTGAGTAGTCCTGGATTTCTCCCAACTATTTGTAGAAATGATGAGGTAACTCAATTTTAGGCACACCATGAAGATTATTGGGCTAAGAACATCAAATTACTCGAATGATAAATCCATTATAAAGAATATAATGAGTGCATATGAGAGCATGGGTTCTACATCAGACACATGAAAGATAGTAATGCCACACAATGTGTGATGATATCAACATTGGTAAGCAATCAAACCAAGAATAAGATGATCCTTTGAAAGATAAGTAAAACTACTAAATTAAGTAGATCATCTCTAATGAGAGCCAAAAGAAAATGTGAAAGAGTGGAGGATCCAAATAACAATGAGTTATGGGAATTCTCGAGTAGACTACCATTGAAAGATAAAGAAATAGTTCAAGCCTTGAGATCTCTAATATAATTTTTTTGTAAGAATAACACAAGGGTCTCTCCCAATCAATGAGATGTTGTAAGAAGGAGAATTGGTAGTTAAATCTGTGAGCCACATCTGAAACATTTTTTGGATATGACTCATACCCAATGTTTTGCTATGTTTTTAGATATGTATCCTCAAGTTAAATTTTGTCAATGGTTTTTTGAAATAATAAAACCTTTTTTATGTCAAAATAAATCACGCATGCACTACTCATTGTTGTAAATTACATATTGATTTTTCTAATCATTATGATGTTTATCAACATATATGTGTAGATATTCATACTAACAATGTTTTGTATGAATGCAACATAAGGCCTCCACCTAGATCGTTAAGGGATTTCTTATCTACCATTTTATGTGAAAGAGTGGAAGGGCAAATTTTTTACAGGAAATCATGTTTGGATGGCACATGTGTTCATTGGTTGGCCTGTAATATTTTCCAATTTTCCAACACATGGATAGTACACATGCCTCAAAGAAATGTGTTCTCGGGGTGATGGAATGCCATGATAATCTATAATGCAGTGAATTACTTGAAAAAATTCCTCAAAGAAATATGGTCTCATGGTGATGGAATGACATGAAAATCCATATTATGGAATGCTTACTATTATGGATTATCATGGCATTCCATCACCATGAGACCACATTTCTGTAAGGAATTTTTTCAAATAGTTCACTACCTTGTCTATGGCATTCCATCACTATAAGACCACATTTCTTTAAGGATTTTTTTCAAATAGCTCACTACCTTTTCTATGCTATTTCTTACTATTATGTTTTGATAGATTTTTTCCAAGTATCCATTGCTTATTCGAAAGCACCTGTTTTAGGCTTTTAGCCATAGCAACAAGGTAGTCAATTGTTTGATAAAATAATTTAGTAGAAATGTATGAAAAGTGTGGTAGCATAGACAAGGCAGTGAGTTGTTTGAAAAAATACCTCAAATAAATGTGGTCTCATGGAATGCCATGACAAGAAAATGCAATTGGTAGCTACTCCTAGTTATTAGTTATGTAATGTCAAGTTATTGCATAACTACTTAGGTTGACTTTGTAGAAAGCTATATTGTAATTGAAATTTTTTCATCTATCAAAATTTAGTTATTAGTTATGCAATGTGAAGTAATTATTTGATTTTGAAAGATGTGCAATGCAATGTAATCAGTGATATGGATATAAATGACAAAAATCTATTTTCTACAATTCATTAGTTAAGCTCTTTATTTTATTTTCTCTTTATATCTCTACTCTATCGAAATTCCTTTCAATTAAAAAAAATAGTTTTAATCTCTTGTTCTACAAAAAAATTTCTCAATTTTTTCAAAAAATCTTATACTTATGGTTTGCCAATTTTTCCCCCAATATATTTTTGCTTCTATGACATGAAGTATACATAGGAAGCATGAAACATACACGTGAATGCACGTAATACGTGAATTATACATAGTAAGCATGAAGTATACACATGAATACACGTAATACATGTTCAAGTATACAAAGAAAGAATGAAGCATACACATGAATACATGTAATACGTAAAGTGTACATAGGAAGCATGAAGCATACATCTGAATACATGAAGCATACATAGGAAGCATGAAGAATACATGTGAATAGATGTAATACATGAAGTATACACAAGAAGCATAAAGCACACACGTGAATACACATAATACATGAAGTATATATAGGAAGCATGAAGCATACATGTGAATACACATAATACATGAAGTATACATAGGAAGCATGAAGCATACACATGAATACACATAATACATGAAGTACACATAAAAATCATGAAGCATACATGTGAACACATGATATATACAAAAGAAGCTTGAAGCATACACGTGAATACACATTATACATAAATTATACAGAAGAAGCATGAAGCATACACATGAATACACATAATACATGAAGTATACATAGGAAGCATGAATCATACACATGAACACATGAAGTATACATAGGAAGCATGAAGCACACATGTGAATACATGTAATACATGAATTATACATATGAAGCATGAAGCATACACGTGAATACACATAATACATGAAGTATACACAAGAAGCATGAAGCATACATGTGAACACATGAAGTATACACAACAAGTATGAAGAATACACATGAATACATATAATAAAATAAGTATACACATGAAGCATGAAGCATACACATGAGTTCACGTGTAGTATACATAGGAAGCATGAAGCATACATGTGAACACATGAAGTATAGGTACGAAGCATGAAACATACACATGAATACATTAAGTGCACACAAAAAGCATGAGGTGTACATGTAGATTCACGTAATAGTTGAAGTATACAAATAAATACACATGAGAGATGAATCAAGAAGCATACAAATGAAAAAGTGAAGCATGTACTCAAATACACATAATTCATGAACTATACACATGAATACAAAGTATACATGTGAATACATGTAAGTCACAAAGTATACATTGGAATACACATAAGTCACAAAGTAAACCTGTAAGTTGTAAAGTACACACTTGAATACATGTAAATCATAAGTCACAAGTCATGAAGTATACATAAAAATACATGTAAGTCACAAAGTATTCAAAAGAATACACGTAACTCACAAAGTATGAATACACATAAGTCACTTAGTATATACACATGAAAGACACATTCATATAGAAATGCATTATTGGTTGTACCATAGAAAAATGGATCATTGACATTTTCATGGTCTTTTAGGTCTTTCTTTCATGATGATTGGTCTATTTTTCTTTGATTTAATGTTACAATGTAACTTAAACATTCACATTAGGTCTTAAATATTCAAATTATGACATCTTGTGAAGGTGTTGTGAAGTGTTGTAACACATTTCTACACATTTCTACACTTTTCTAGACTCTTTTCATTACAATTCACCTAAAAATAACCTTTTCATCACTTATCAAGTCCTATTTTGAAGTGTTGTAAAGTCTAGTAACAAGATTTCAAGCTTTTCTAGGCTTAATTTCACTATTTACACCTTTCTTATGCTTTATTTGACCCCTTTATGCACTCGTAAGGCTTAATTAAGTGTATTTTTTAATGTAAACTTGACAAACAACATTAAATGTGACTTAATTCCTGACACCCACTTTCAAGTCCAAGGTGGGACCCATTTACCATAGGTGGCGAATGAGTCCCTCTTGGCTTCAAATTCAAAATATTTGAAATTTTCTTTCAGGTTTTTATTTAAAATTACCCTATGTTGGCCTGTGATGAGGTATCATTGGATTACTAAGGCACAATTGTCTATAAATAAGTGTTTTTCTCCTCATTTTACATCTCCTCATTCACTTGCATTCACTAAACATCAATTCACATTTGAGCACTTTGCATCATTCAATCAAGCATCAATCAAGCATCCTGGAGCATACATTGACATAACTTTAGATTTCTTCAACAAGCTTGTCATGAGTTTAGGAAATTTGTGTGTTATTTATTCATCTTTCCTTTTTCATTTCATTCCATTTCTTCATTAAGTTTTTGATTACCAAATTGGGATTTGACCAATGCAAATCCCTATAACCTAACCCTTAACCATTTTTCCACTTTTGCATGTGTGTTTACAGACTTGTGTACACAAATTTTTCAAGCAGTCAGGTGTTCAAAGGTGGTCAACAAGTCAACAAAGTGTTTCAAGTCAAATCCTATTTCAAGCTTGGAGATAACCTACAGTCCATTTTCTGTAGATTTGACTTTGTCAACCCGCTAAGAAGATAAGTGCAAATCTGGAGCTACAAAATTGACCTTTGATTTCATAGAATTTTGGGAGAGGACTGATTTTCCATCAGTAGTGAATGAGTCCCACCTTAACACTAGAAAAGTAGATTTTGTTAGATTCCAATTCTCGATAGCTAAAAACTAGTTTTCAGAAGTTTTTGCCAGAAGCCGGAATGATTCGCCATCAGTGGTGAATGAGTCCCACTAGTGATTTTCACTTATTGTTTTCAAGATTTAGATCACTCCATATTCATCATTCACTACCTAGGTGCACTCTATTTAGCCTTATTTAATCTTGTTGGCATTAGTTTATTTCTTTATTGCATTTTCAACATATCACACTATGTTTTCAAACATTGCACATTTCTTAGGTTTTGCATTCATAATATGTCAATTAAACTGATTAGTTACACTTAGATCATCCCATTTATCCTTAATCACATCACACATACATTAGATTGATTGAACCACCTCAATTTTGTAGGTTATTCTATCTCTTTGGTGCAGGAGCACCTAGTGGAATTCATGCCTCCATGAGGCCATTTTGTAAATATTTTATTTGAATGGTGTTTGGGTCATTTCATAAGGTCATTTAGACCATATTTAACATGTTGGATTCATTCAATAGGTTATTAGGTGATCATGAATTCATTTTGTCATATATTGGAAAAGAATTGTCAATGTTGTCATAATGCTTACAAAATGCAAAAATGTGTAATCAAGGGTTTTTGAGGATTTTAGTGGGTAAATTATTAGGTGATGTTAAATAAGGTCTAATAAGGCCATCCATGATGTATTTGGGATATTTGGAGTCATTTGGGGTAAAAATGCAAAAGTTGCACAAAAAGTGTAAAAGTTGTCAATCAAGTTTTGGAAAATTACAACTTTTGGAAGTTGTAAGGTCAAGGAGGGTTAAAAGTCAGTTATGAACATGGAGTTGGTTATAATTTGATTTTCTGGGGTATAAGAAACCTAAAAAGGCTCGAAATTTGTTTTTTTTTTTGGTTGGAGAAGTTTGTAATCAAATCATTCATCAAAATACAATGTTTTTTTCTGAAATTTTCTGAGTTTTCTGATATTTTCTCTCATTGTACGGATTTATATAGGCTATAATCGAAGTTAAACATATTTGAATCAATTTTATTCTGAATTATCTTTCAAATGGATCAAGTTTGAGGTTCTAACTTGAAGTTTTGTGAAAGTTATTGTGTTTTTGGTGAAGACAACCAGTTCAGAAAATGTTTTCCAGAAATTGCAGTTAGAAAACATGTTAGTACAGCCATGTACAGACTTGTACATATCTGCAACTTGGATGGATGGAAATATATTGATATTGTGGACAAACTTTCTTTTTACCAGTAATTTTTATAATTCCATTTAAAGGGTCAAAAAAGTCCATTCCTAAAAACTTTTTTGAACATAGGGTTTTTGGGGTTGCATACAAAAAATTGTGATTTCTTCTAATTTGTATGGTAGAAAATTCTAAAACTTTGTGAAATGATTCATTTTGAATTTTTTTTACAATATCCAAGGTTTCATATAATTTTAATAAGTTTTTCTATGGTTTTGGTGATGCCCTAGGCTGAGTTTTATAGGAAAATTTGGGAAATTGATTGAATACAATGAAGTTTGTGTTTTGTTGGTGGAAATGAGTAACAAACTTGGTTATTTGTGTTTGGTAAATATTGGATTGGTAATTTTTAATGCTGCTAGAGGAGATTTGTGGAAACTTCAAGTGATTATGTGCCTTATACTCAGTTTGATAGTTTTGGTTCAAGAGTATTATGAAGGGAAAAGTGAAATAGTGATGTGAATCAAAAAAACAATGTTTTATGTTTTGTTGAATGAGATTGATTGGTTTATTTTTATTCCTCTAGTTCTACATCAAATTGGTATCAGATCCTAGCAAAGGGTCTGGGTTAGTGTTGGTTTGTGGTTTTGTGTTGTGGTTGTGTGTAGGTTAAGAAGAACCTGATTGCTGCCAAGGAAAGGTAGAGAAACGTTGAATAGAAGCAAGGAGAGACTTGCTTGTGAAGATGGATTTGGTGAGAAGATTGGGAAGACATTCGAAGGTAGAGGAAGAAAGGAAAAAAAGAGAGAGAAAGAGAAAAGAGGAAGAGATGTTTAATCAAGATATCAAAGAAATAAAGGAAAGGATAGAGCAGTTTCTCAAAAGAGTCACAAGTTGGCATTTGATAGTGAAGGAGAGAGTTGTGTGGCCAATAAAAAAAAATATTCAAAGTAGAAAAAGACAAGAAAGGATGGTAGGAAATGAGGAAAAGGTAAATTTTTTTGAGCAAAGTAAGTTACAGGTTGAGATGCATGATATTCCAGTTGTGTTTGAGGATGAACAAACTTCTTTGTTGATTGATGAACATGTTGATGTTGAGATTAATGATGTGGTTGTTGTTGATACTCAAGTAGTTGATGAATTTTTTGTTGATGAACAAGTTGAGAAGGTTGTTGGATGTTACTCATAACCTTGGTATTGATACTCAAGTTGTTGATGATAAAGTTGTTGATAACATTAATGTTGATATTCATGATCAAGTTGTTGATAATGAAATTGCTAATAAGGATGTTGCGGATTTGTTTGCACTAATGAAGTTTATGAAGGTTTTCAAGAGTATGATGTAGGTTATACTAATGGTGAATATTCTATCATATGGTGTTCCAATGATTAGGATAAAGACAAAGATGCAGCTACTGAGGTATATACACAAGAAATGGAGTTTTGGAGCCTAGAAGTTGAGAAGATGATGGATAAGAGATGGTTTAAGAAGAAGAGGAGGAAGAAGGACCCAGGAAGAGATAGCGAGAGAAAGGATAAGTCACAAAATAACTGGAATATTAGAAAGAGGGAGTAGACCAACATTCAATGGGACTTGAATTTTCTTTTCTCCGGGAGTATGGTGCAGGAGCACCTAGTGGAATTCATGCCTCCATGAGGCCATTTTGTAAACATTTTATTTACATGCTGTTTGGGTCATGTAATAAGGTAATTTAGACCATATTTAACATGTTTGAGTCATTCAATAGGTTATTAGGTGATCATGAGTTCATTTTGTCATATATTGGAAACAAATTGTCAATGTTGTCAAAATGCTTAGAAAATGCAAAAATGTGTAATCAAGGGTTTTTGAGGATTTTATTGGGTAAAGTATTAGGTGATTTTAAATAATGTCTAATAAGGCCATCCATGATGTATTTGGGAGATTTTGAGTCATTTGGGGTCAAAATGAAAAAGTTTCACAAAAAGTGTAAAAGTTGTCAATCAAGTTTTGGAAAATTGCAACTTTTGGAAGTTGAAAGGTCAAAGAAGGTTATAATTCAATTATGAACGTGGAGTTGGTTAGAATTTTATTGTATGGGGTATAAGAAGCCTCAAAAGGCTCGAAATTTGGTTGTTTTTTTTGGTTGGAGAAGTTTGTAATCAAATCATTCATCAAAATACAATGTTTTTTTTGAAATTTTCTGAGTTTTCTGAACTTTGCTCTCATTGTATGGATTTATACAGGCTGTAATTGATATTAAAGCTGTTGGAATCGATGATATTCTGAATTAGGTTTCAAGTGGATGAAGTTTTATGTTCTAACTCGAATTTTTGTGAAACTGTTTTTGGTGAAGACAGATAGTTCAAAAAATGTTTTCTAGAAATTGCAGTCAGAAAACATGTTAGTACGGCCAGGTACGGACTTGTACATATCTAAAACTTGGATGGATGGAAATATATTGATATTTTGGACAAACTTTCTTTTTACCAGTAATTTTTATAATTCCATTTAAAGGGTCAAACAAGTCCATTCCTAAAAACTGTTTTGAACATAGGGTTTTTGGGGTTGCATACAAAAAATTGTGATTTCTTCTAATTTGTATGGTGGAAAATTCTAAAACTTTGTGAAATGATTCATTTTGAAGTTTTTTTACAATATCCAAGGTTTCATAAAAATTGAATAAGGTTTTCTATGGTTTTGGTGATGCCCTAGGCTGAGTTTTGTGGGAAAAATTGAGAAATTGACTGAATACAATGAAGTTTGTGTTTTGTTGGTGGAAATGAGTAAAAATCTTGGTTATTTCTGTTTGGTAAAGATTGGATTGGTCATTTTTAATGCTTATAAAGGACATTTTTGGAAACTTCAAGTGATTATGTGCCTTATGCTCAGTTTGATAGTTTTGATTCAAGAGTATTATGAAGGGAAAAGTGAAATAGTAATGTGAATCAAACAAACAATGTTTTAAGTTTTGTTGAATGAGATTGATTGGTTGAGTTTTCTTCCTCTAGCTCTGCATCACTCTCTCTTTTTAGGTGGAAGATTCTAAGAGTGCAAGAGAAGCCTATAGAATCCAAACCACAAAATTTTTGATTCATTTTGGTGAACCTGCATATAGAACTCTTTATCTTTCACATCTTGCATTCTAGGTTTCATTTGCATCAACATTAAATTAGGTTATTGTTTTGTTTTTGTATCCCAGGGTTTCTTAAATTTCATTAGTGAAAGACTCATTTAGATTCTTATTTTTTGCATATTATATCATTCAAAAAACTAAAAATTTGCATTTGCATCTAAAAAGCATTAAAATCACTTCAATGAAAAACAAAAATATCATGGCTCAAATCTCATTCACCACCCTGGGAAAATCAATCCACTTGCACATTTTAAACAGTATTTTCAGACATTTTCTGGGTATTTCTTGCATTACAGTTTTCTATAGTTACTTCTTGTTAAACTTTCTAGATTATCTGTTTTCTTCTATTCCTTGCATTTTAGTTTCTTTGCATTCATTGTCATCATGTATTTTTCTTTTAAAAGCAATCATTTGGAAATTTTAGTACATGTTCGACTGTTTTATTATGATCCTAATTATTGAGGCTTCCTGTGCTCCTTCCAACTCCCCTCATTTTCCCTCCACACGTAGGATCACAGAAGAGATAGTGCTGAAAATTATTAGAGTCGAATGTATTGATGGGAACCCTAGCCAACAGCCTTTTACCCATCCATGAAGTCACAAAATCTTCCTACTGTTGTACCTCCTGATCACTTTGGATACCTACATCTTGAAACCAATGAAGGACCTAAGTTCCCTCCATCAAGTGAACCTAGCTCCTCTAAACAACCACATCCTCAACCATTTTATGATCACAAAGTTACAAACACTCTCATCAACCTTGAAGAAACATATGGGAAAGGATTTACTATCCTAAGTAAACAAGGTTGTGATACAACAAATGAGCATAATAGAACAAATTCCTGGAAGGAAACCGGCTGCCAAAACACAACAGCACCAGCAACGCCATCCCCGCTGTTTACGGCATAAGTGACCTGACTTCCGACGCAACAACGGTGACTGGCACGGACGACAATAATAGCGTCAGCGATAATGCCGTTTCACACTGTAAATTGCTCCGCCAAGGCGTGCCGCAGTAAATTTCATTCCTCACCTGGCCAAAATAATCCCCATCACCCAAACCGCCGCCTTTACCCTCTTATACCCTGTAGAGGAAAGAGCCCCTTTGTCCCACACATTTTTTCTTTTTAAGCTCCTGAACTCACAAAGAAGTCTTTATCTTCCACTTATATTACTTGAGATTGCAAAGTCAATAACTCGGTTAATGGTTGACTTACATTTGCATTACTAGCCCCTTTTACATTTTCCTTTTTCTTTGGTATGCTTGTATGTGCATATTATGTCTCCAAAATTGTTTGATGTTTTCTCTCTCAGGTACTCTATTTTGAAATTCCCTTTATTCTCTCTAGTATTTCATCCACCTCCTTTTCTTACCTTTTTTTCTTTTTGTAAGTTTTCCTTTGGGATGACAAAGCATTGAGACACCCTATGTCTCTTCCATGTTGACCCAGTTCCTTTTTTCTTTTAATTTTTCAGGTATTCCTTTCTTGTGGAGCATCACAAAGCGCATTGAGACACCCTATGTATTCTTTTATTGTTGACCCAAAAGTGCTCCCATTACTTTCGCCTTTTCGCTTATGTTTTCCTTTGGGAGATGATGGGTGTTGAATTATACCTTCCATGTTGACCCAAAATGGACTTTGTTTTCCCTTTGTTTTCACTCTCTTTGTGTCATTCTTCTAATTATATGTCCTTTGGGGAATGATGGTAATTTTGAGCTCTTTAATAAAATGAAATATTCCCCTTACTTTTTTCCCCAAAATTAGACACAAAAACTAACATCAAACCACTGATTAGCGTTAGCTCCAAATGCAAATCAGCATGGAAAGTAACTCTAACCAAGAATGTTCACCTAGATCCCAATGTGGGCGAGGTGATAGCATATGGTCATAGGGTCATTAGGTATAAACTGAACTAAAATTACAATTCATTTGTTGATTTAGGCATCCACAAGCAGTGGGAATACTCCACTTATTCAGTGGGTGAGATTATTACATTATTAAGGCGGCAAGCCAACCATTAAATCCTCTCTTCCACTTATTTTGTGGGGGGAAAAAAATCCACACAACCACTTATTTTGTGGGGGGAATTTACAAACAAAAAATATTTTTATTCTAAAACTCAACCACTCAATTGTGGGAGTGTAAGCAAGTATAAATTGTAGTAATAAAATTAAATAGCCATTAGTACTACTAACTAGCTTTACAATGAATAGAAATAGCTGCAAATAAGAGAGATAAGCTTCCAGAATGTTCTTTATCCACACTGGCGGTAAACCATCCAGGGGTACTTAATGTGAGAAATAAGAAATGATTGCAGCAATAAAGCACTAGAGCAGTACTACTGTTTACAATCTTACAATATAGAAAGAGAGCTGCAAATTACATGAATATTACAATGTTTTCAAAGCACCAAGATACTGAATGATTCCATGATAAATATTAACAATTATTGATGAAGAAAGGATTGGAAATTCAAACTGAAACAAGTCTGATGTGAATATGCAATTCTGGAAATGAATAAGTTCCAACAAATATAAGAATCAATTAAATGCTCATAACTTCACCAAAATACCTCTGAATGGCGTGAAACAAAGTGCAATGAACATCTAGAGGATAGGAACCCATGAAAAGATGAAGAAATAACCTCAAAAGTCATCCATTAATTTATGGCACAATTCCCAATGCTCTCCAAATGGTACAGTTCTTGAGAAGGGTGATTTAGCAATATAAAATCAAAGACTTGGAAATAAATTCCAATCTCTTGTGGAAGGGGTCACCTTGGGTTTAGAAACACTTTGCAAACATACCCAGAATGATATATAATTTGCTTAAAAAGCGGTTAATAAAAAACACTTTCAGCTGTAGCAATATCAGCAACACCAAAACTGAGAAAAACTCAATAATTGAGCTCCATCTGCTAGTTTGAATGAGAAGCAACAATAAAAACCAATTAGGTGTTGTCTCTCAAACACGAAATTGATTGGAATCTACGAGGTAAGCATCCCTCGAAGAAATAATCACAATGTCATTTCGACAACATAACTTTAGCAATTAACAATAGATGCCAAATGCTAGAGCAAAGCTTCATATTTAAAGAGAATGAGATAAATCTTCAATTTCCCCTCATGGTACGCCAAAAGTCACATTTGAAATATTTCAAATTTCCAAAAGTTATTAATTCCTCCTCAAGATGGCGTCGACTTCATGGCAATTAAAACTTCATTAAATATTTACTTTTTCCTTTATGAGGGCGTCCCCCTTCAAGTCCAACTCTTAAACACAACTTGAAGTTATCATCCTAGGCCAAGGGGGTCAACAAAGAAAGATAACATTAATTGCTTTGTATTAAATAATTTCCATCAAAACTACATTTTGGAAGCTATACCAAAAATACCAATTGCTCCAACAAGAAAGAAAAACTAAAGTACTGCCAACAGGACCACTACCAAATATAGTATTTACTACTTTAAATAGTAAACACCAAGAAATGCCACAGAACCTCCAAACAAAGGAAACCCTAATTTCACTTCTGATCAACCTATGGATTTTCGGAAATAGGCTATCAATCAAAGAAGAGCGTATGGCCAAAATGGGGACATTACAGTCTGCGCTTCCCAAAATTGGTTGTCCTCAAGCAATGTGAAAACACTCCAAACTGATCCCACCAACATATAGGATCCCGGGGTCCCATGTACATCTCAAAAAGGTCCCACCATGCTGATGCTGCTCTACTTTGATCACACGAATGAAAACATTGCACCATAACTGCATAAACCAACCCTGCAACCTCAAGGAGATAACATGCCTAAAATTCAAACTGAAAAACATGGAAGGAATGGAATCAAAATATAGCAGCATCTCATGCCCAATAAACACTGAGGAATTAACATCTGTGATATCAATGTCAATCACCATCCTGAGAACAAAGAAGATTACTCTAAACAACTCAAAGATATTCTCATCAACATCACTCCTCAAAGCATCAGACCAAATCACAACAACAAATGTGACTCCATTATAGCTATTTGCAAAAGAATAAACAACCCTTTGCATGTTCATAAAAACCACATTATCAAAGCTCCTCGAGGATGTATAATGCCTCTATTGAGTAATTTTGACATATTAAAGAATTTTTTTGAAAACTCCCACTAATCTCTCCTCAAAAGTCTCAAAAAGTTGAACCCAAACAAGCAAGGGTTCGTTGCCCCAAATACTAGTACAAGAAATTGTATAGAGTAAATCACTAGAAAGGAACTTAAACACCATCCAAATCTGGTCCAAATCACTATAGAGCATCATTTCCCACCTTTGAGGCCATAAACCATTACTGAAAAAATATTGAGAAGAGGAAGAATGAATGTACCAGCTGCCTATGAAAACTGAAATGAACCTCTCAAAATCTGATTTTAGGAAAATCATTGTGCAATGAACTGAATAGCTACTACAATACTAAAAATTGACGTCCATAAAAGAACAATTGCTCATGCCCAAGGCTGGAAACATCTTCTTAAGAAACTCCAAACCAACATTAAACCCACCTTTGTTCAAAATATCTCTCTAATTCACCAGTTGATGAGCAAAAAGAACCTTCGAATGATTGGAAAAGATGGGGACAACATCAGAGGATCTGAAAATTAAATTCTTATCTCTTCTAAGATTCCTCTTTCTACTTGTAACAATCTCCATCAAGCCATGTTGAGGATTCCAAACATGGATACTCAACTTAAAATGTTCTCCAATGCATCTGAAAGAGTACAAAACACTTCTCCAAGTACTAATCAAGACAAAATGCAAATTCAAGAATTTAGAGTCTTCTTTGATAAACCCATGTAGCCCACCCTTGAAAACATCAACATTAATGGAGCACAAAACAAATGTTGTCCACAATTCCCATTCCCTCAAATGACTAGGATGACCCAAAACATCACTCAACTCAAGATATAGATTGTTAAGAAAGTAAATAATCTGTTTAGGTCCAACTTTCTCCCAAACTTCATGAGTAATAAGTTTGGAATCTTCACTCTTTGCTGCTACAATAGAGTGACCAACAACTACCACCAAATCAAGAATGAAAGACTCAACATTAGAGTTCAAAGAAATCTGCAAACAAGAGTAGGAACAACTACTGCAATATTGAAAATCCACATTCATCTTGACCAAATTGCTCGAACACAAGGGTGGAAACACCCACTCTAAGAGCTCCATTATAGCAAAGAATCATTCTTTGCTCAAAATTTCTCTCCAATCCATTTGTTGATAAACAAATGGAATCATCAAGTGGCTAGTAAGAAAGGAAAAAACACCATTAAATTTGAAAGTTTGATCCTTATCCTTCCAATGACCCTTCCTACCATACCCCAAAAGATTTTTCACAACAAATTCCTGAGTGCCTATCAACTCCAATTGCACACCTAGAAAATTATTTACTTCTTTGCTAAACCACTGAAGTCTATCCAAGAAAGCTTCAAAAACAAGGGAGCCTGAAACAAACATCGTCTTCAAATACTTCTCCCAAGATAGGTTAGTGCGAGCATTACCCAATCCAAAGGATAAATTGCTAGGCATGCAAGCAATGTCTTACCAAAACATGTTTTAACAACACCTTGGTGTCAAGGATGGAGAATTCATCATGAATCAACACTTCCCATATGAAGACTGGATTTTCTAAACCTCTTATGCATTCATTTATAAGCAAGCTTGGAGGATTATCAATCACATAATATATCTCGTCCCTATATTCTCTGAGAAGTTTGAAATCAGCTAGCTGGTCTCCTACCTCCATTACACCCAACTGAACATTTGCTAACATGCACTTTGTTGATTCAAGCTCAAGAGTAAGCTTATCAACCTTTCTTTCACATCCTTGAAATAAACTAATGATTTTCTTTGTGAATTCGTAGGCATAATCCTGATCTTTAATCTAGCATAGATACCCTTATTTCATAATCACTAAGGAGTCTTTAAAAAATTGTAAATTAAAGAGAGTGACTCCATCCCAAACTCCTTCCTATCTCTCATCATTGCTCAAACTATGTGAGTGGTCAAATCTGAACAAGGCATGAACCTCATCCCCAATGGAAAACATGAATTGTCCTTTCCACTCACAAAAGTGTAAGGATGGTGAACTGCTGATAGGTTTCAATTCAAAATCAAAACTCTGTTCCTTGTCTTTGTTGCCCCCATAGCTACTCCAAGACTCCTGTCTTTCACCACCCACCAACTCTTCATCAACAAAGGCCCTGTGGTCTTCTAGCTCTATTTCCCCTTCATTGTCTCCTTGATTATATGTTAAAGAAGCCCCCAATTTGATCAATGAGTCATTATTAATCGCAGGCCTAGAAGTTTTAGCAGCAAAAAACTTTTCTTTAGTGGCTGCAACCAAACTAAAATGGTCATTATGGGGCTTTTTCATGCAAGCTACTTTGTCAAGAACAACTTCTCCTCCAAAAGCCATCTCATAGCTTGTAGTGAAATCTAAATTTTGTTCTTTATTGGGATCAAAAGGGAAATCTATCCCATACAAGTTCCTTAACAAAATTAGGTGCCTTCACACTCGGATCCCAAATGCTAAAGGGCTAATTATTTTGTTCAAAAAGAAACTATCCTTCGTACTCCACTTGGAATGGCGACTCTTTGAATGAGACACCTCCCAACTCAACAAAACTGATATCTTCATGAGAATCTTTCTCCAAGAGCTTAGTTTGATGATCAAATGATTCTAATCCATAACTATTCATGACATCTTCACTGGAATGAAGTAAAGGATCATCATTACTAGCTGATTTGAAGACTTCATCCTTCTTGTCTTCAATGATCCCTTCATGTAAAGGGATATTACTGATCTCTTCATAAGTGGTTACAAGCATACCAAGGATCTCTTCTTGATTACTTGTCGTAGACTCTTCATGTGTATTCAAAATTGATGTTGCCTCCTTGCACTCACCCTCAACATGTGTGAACAACTGCATATCAATAGGTACTTCTTGAGAAACCACCTTAGAATCATTGAGAAACAAAATTTTATTCCCATCCTTTGCACTAATAACTACCTCATTTTTCTGCTCTATCTTCTTCAAGTGTGGCTTCAATTTTCTCTCACACTAAATGAACAAATATCTGATCAACAAACTAGCAGTAGAGGAATTCTTTCCTTCTTGTTCATGAATGTTTAACAGAAAATTTAGGACAAATTTTGGAATGTCATCCATCTCATTGATAGTCAAAACTAAAATGCTTCTCATTGCTACCACCACAACCTCCTCCTGCTCACTCCAAGTTGAAATGAAGAGGTAATGGATCAAATAATATATTCGATCTTGCATACCTAATTCAACCAACAACATACTTTTTTTGAGTTCAGAAAATATCTTCAATATAGCAACTATTCTTGGAAACAAACTACTTCTAGTTTCATCCAAATCTTGAAAACTCTCCACTATCATATTCAATATGATCTTTATGGTTTCAACATCCTAGGGAAAATTGGAATTTATAATTCTTATTATCTCCATGCAACAAGAAGAAATCATCAGCTTGGTTTCTTCATCAGGATGCCCCAACCAATAGGGATGATTCAAAGAATTCACTGCAGGAGCTAGTGCCAACTCCATTTTCTCTGAAGGTGATGGCTTTACTTGTCTCAAACATAGTTCTAACAAATGAATAATGTTATCTTCATTTTCTCTTGACTAAAATTCTTTACCAAGTCTCTTTCCATCCATAAAGAGAGTCTCTGCCAACTTCATCTCTTCCTCATTAGCCATGCCTAACTGCCAACTTCTGGATACCATAAGGAGCTAAACTAGAATCTGCTCTAACTTTCGATGTAGTACCAGAGATCTCTGTCACTCATCTACCTAAACATGAAGCACTAATCCACAAGATGGCAGGATCTTCTGCTCTGATACCACTGAAATATTCCCCTTACCTTTTTCCCCAAAATTAGACACACAAACTAACATCAAACCACTAATTAGCCTTAGCTCCAAATGCAAATCAGCATGGAAAGTAACTCTAACCAAGAATGTTCACCAAGATCCCAATGTGGGTGAGGTGATAACATATGGTCAGAGGATCATTAGGTATAAATTGAACTAAAATTACAATTCATTTGATGATGTAGGCATCCACAAGCAGTGGAAATACTCCACTTATTCAGTGGGTGAGATTATTACATTATTAAGGCGGCAAGCCAACCATTAAATCCTCTCTTCAATTTATTTCGAGTGGGGAGAAAATAGTCCAAACAACCACTTATTTTGTGGGGGGAATTTATAAACAAAATATATGTTTATTCTAAAACTCGGCCACTCAATTGTGGGAGTGTAATCAAGTATAAATTGTAGCAATAAAATGAAATAGTCATTAGTACTACTAACTAGCTTTACAATGAATAGAAATAGTTGCAAATAAGAGATATAAGCTTCAAGAATGTTCTTTATCCACACTGGTGGTAAACCATCCAGGGGTACTTAATGTGAGAAATAAGAAATGATTGCAGCAATAAAGGACTAGAACAATACTACTATTTACAGTCTTACAATATAGAAGGAGATCTGCAAATTACATGAATATTACAATGTTTTCAAAGCACCAAGATACTTAATGATTCCATGATAAAAATTAACAATTATTGATGAAGAAAGGATTGGAAATTCAAACTGAAACAAGTCTGATGTAAATTTGCAATTCTGGAAATGAATAACCAGCAACTATAAGAATCAATTAAATGCTCATAACTTCACCAAAATACCTCTGAATGGCGTGAAATGAAGTGAAATGAACCTTTGGAGGATAGGTGCCCATGACAAGATGAAGAAAAAACCTCAAAAGTCATCCATTAATTTATGGCACAATTCCCAATGCTCTCCAAATGGTACGACTCTTGAGAAGGGCAATTTAGCAATATAAAATCAAAGACTTGGAAATAAATTCCAATCTCTTGTGGAAGGGGTCACCTTGGGTCTAGAAACACTTTGCAAACATACCCAGAATGATATATAATTTTATCAAAAAGCTATTCATAAAAAACACTTTCAGCTGTAGCAATATCAGCAACACCAAAACTAAGAAAAACTCCAAAATCTTCAATAATTGAGCTCCATCTGCTAGTCTGAATGAGAAGCAGCAATAAAAACCAATTAGGTGTTTTCTCTCAAACATGAAATTGATTGGAATCTAGGAGGTAAGCATCCTTCGAAGAAATAATCACACTGTCATTTCGACAGCATAACTTTAGCAATTAACAATGGATGCCAAATGTTGGAGCAAAGCTTCATATTTAAAGAGAATGAGATGACTCTTCAATTTCCCCTCATGGTATGCCAAAATTCACATTTGAAACAAGTTTCAAATTTCCAAAAGTTATTAATTCCTCCTCAAGATGGCGTCCACTTCATGGCAATTAAAACTTCATTAAATATTTTTTTTTTCCTTTATGAGGGGGTCCCCCTTCAAGTCCACCTCTTAAACACAACTTGAAGTTATCATCCTAGGCCAAGGGGGTCAACAAAGAGACATAACATTAATTGCTTTGTATTAAATAATTTCCATGAAAATTGCATTTTGGAAGCTATACCAAAAATACCAATTGCTCCAACAAGAAAGAACAACTGAAGTACTGCCAACGGGACCACTGCCAAACATAGTATTTACTAAGTTAAATAGTAAACACCAAGAAATGCCACAGAACCTCCAAACAAAGAAAACCCTAATTTCACTTCTAATCAACCCATGGATTTTTGGAAATAGGCTATCAGTCAAAGAAGAGCATATGGCCAAAATGGGGACATTACATAAAACCATTGCAACAACGAACATATTGACCCCAAATCCATAGATTCCTTATGTGTTTTGTGTGTTCCTTTTTGGGGGCCAACTCCCCTTTCCTTTTTTTTCTTTTTTTTTTACATCAAGTGGCCTTACTTGGAAACATATGACTTGGCATAGGGGCTTCTCAAGTTGGCTCTCATGTCTTGTTTTCTTTTTTGCATTTTCCGCTTAAACTTTTAAAGTAATTGCTCTTAAGTGGTGTGTAAGAATTCCTTTAAAGGGGCATGGCATCATTTAATTTACATTCTTGAACTGGGTGTAGCCTTTTAAGCTTTTACGATGCATTTGTGTGTGCAGGATTATCATGTGAAAAAATAGGCCTTAAGTTTATCTATATTATCATGGAAAAATATTGGGAAAAAATCAAGAGTTAGGCAACTTAAAAATTTGAATAAGTTATCTATATTATTTCAAAATATGTAAGAATAAGTACATGAAATTGAATTTATTTTCCTAAACTACTAGGTTTATTTAAAATAAATAAAATCTATTTTGGTGAAAGTTTGAAATTTCAATGCAATAGTGACTTAAATTTAAGAAAAAAAATAAGAATGTAGTGTTGTCTTACCACCCTAACCATAATAAAATGATAATATTTTTTTTATAAGATTTTATATATAAAGTAGAGGACTCATTTTCGGATGTGATGCATATTTTTTTTGTAATTTTTTCCAAGTAAATAATTAATTATGATTTTTTTATTACAAATTTTAAAAAATATAAAAACTCATATGTCTGACCACCTTAACTTGGTCAAAAATTCATGAAATTTATTTTTTCTTTTTTAATCCTATAGTACGTGAAACATAGAATGTGACGCATGTTTCAGATTCAAAAAATGTGATACCGTTTGAAAGTTATAGATGCTTTTCAATCAACCTATCGATAAGGACTTTAGTCATAATTCTAATAGAAAATAAATAATAATTATTTATTAAATTTAAATTAAAGCATAATTTATATTGGTGGAAATATGAGAATCTCCTCTAAAAACCCTTTTCACTTCATCAATTTTGGATTAAAAAAAGGTCATCAAGCACATACCCTACAAATACCCAAAATATTGCCACTTTTTGGCCCATCATGATCCTCTACATCCCCATTTGTCACTTTGTGGATGACATTGAGTGTGATGTCCTTCATAAGTGTGATATATCTTAGCATATTGCATTCCTCTTGGTGGCCTGATGCAATGCACTGCATCCCCCTAAGTTGTGAATATTTTATTCTTTAATTGGTCCTCTCTTGGAGACATTAGACACAATGTTCCCTAAGTGACAAACCTTGCATGAACTTAACAAGATTCCTTTGAACATCTTTTACATTTTTACATTTTGTCCACATTGCATAATGCAACTTGCATTCTTGTGGTACCTTGCTCTTTGTTCATGAGTTCTAAGCATATGAAGCTTTACTTGTCTCATGAAGCACGAACCAACATTTTCCTTTGTGGTACCTTGTTAAATCTATCATGAGGTATAACTTTGATATGGTTGAGTGGGAATCCCATTCAGCGATGCAACTTTCCCCATAGCCACCTATATGTTTGTGAGTGCATACCAACTAGCGTATGTACTTCACCTTTTTGGGTCTTCTCGCCCAGTGCACTGCCATGCGTTCTGTCACCCCAGAGTGAGTATACATTCTCTTTTTCTCACAAATAGCCTAGATCTAATCCACAACTAGTTGGAAAGATGATCGAAGCTTGATCCAATTCCCCCTTTTCTCCTTCTAATTCACATGTGTGTTCCTCTGTTCTTATGTTTAGTTTTCCATGGGATCTTCATCCTGGGGGCTTGATAATCCCTCTTGATCGTTCTCATTCCATCTTGCTAGCATAAGTGCATTTGGACCTCCCTCTCGATATGCATGGCTACTTTAGTGTGAGTTTGAAGAAAATTCATCCTCTAACTAAAGTGGGGGCTAAATATACCATAGAAAAATGGATCATTGAAATTTTTATGGTCTTTTAGGTCTTTCTCTCCTGATGCTTGGTCTATTTTGCTTTGATTTAATGTTGCAATGTAACTTAAACATTCACATTAGGTCCTAAATATTCAAATTGTGACATCTTGTGAAGGTGTTGTGAAGTGTTGTAACACATTTCTACATTTTTCTAGACTCTTCATTACAATTCACATAAAAATCACCTTTTCATTACTTATCAAGTCATATTTTGAAGTGTTGTAAAGTCTTGTAACAAGATTTCACACTTTTCTAGGCTTAATTTGACTATTTACACCATTCTTATTCTTTATTTGACCCCTTTATGCACTCATATGGCTTAATTAAGTGTATTTTTTAATGTAAACTCGACAAACAACATTAAATGTGACTTAATTCCTGACACCCACTTTCAAGTCCAAGGTGGGACCCATTCTCCATAGGAGGCAAATGAGTCCCTCTTGACTCCAAATTTAAAATATTTCAAATTTTCTTTTAGGTTTTTATTCAAAATTACCTTATGTCAGCCTATGAGGTATCATTGGGTTACTAAAGCATAAGTGTATAAATAAGTGTTTTTCTTCTCAATTACATCTACTCATTCACTTGTATTCACTAAACATCAATTCACATTTGAGCACTTTGCATCATTCAATCAAGCATCCTAGAGCGGCCATTGACATAACTTCAGATTTCTTCAATAAGGCTGTGGTGAGTTTAGGATGTTTGCATGTTATTTATTCATCTTTTCTTGTTCATTTCATTCCATTTCTTCATTAAAGTTTTGATTACCAAAGTGCAATTTGACCAAGGAAAATCCCTATAACCTAACCCTTAACCATTTTTCCCCTTTTGCATGTGTGTTTGTAGACTTTTGTATGTATATTTTTCAAGCAATTAGGTGTTGAAAGGTGGCAAACAATTCAACAAAGTGTTTCAAGTCAAATCAACCCTATTTAAAGCTTGGAGAGAACCTACAGTCCATTTTCTATAGATTTCACTCTGTTAACCCGACAAGAAGACAAGTGCAAATCTGGAGCTATAGAATTGACCTTTGAGTTCAAAGAACTTTGGGAGAGGACTGATTCTCCATCAGTGGTGAATGAGTCACACCTTAAGGCTGGAAAAGTAGATTCTATCAGATTCCAATTCCTGATAGCCAGAAGCTTGTTTTTAGAAGTTTTTGCCAGAAGCAGGACTGATTCGCCATTAGTGGTGAATCAATCCCACTGGTGATTTTCACTAATTTTTGTCACAATTCAAATCACTCTAGATTCATCATTCACTACCCAGGTGCACCTTTTTCAGCCTTATTTAATTCTATTTGCATTAGTTTACTTCTTTATTGCATTTTGTGCATATCACACTATGTTTTCAAACATTACACATTTATTAGGTTTTGCATTCATAATTAGTTAATTACATTGCTTAATTTCATTTATATCATCTCATTTAGCCTTAATCACATCACACATACATTAGAATGAGTGAACCACCTCAATTTTATAGGTTATTCTATCTCTGTCCTTTTAGGTGGAAGATCTGAAGAGTGCAAGAGAAGCCTATAGAATCCAAATCAAAAAATGGTTGGTCCCTTGGCCTACTTAAGAAGAAGGCTATATAGTTTATTAAAGAGGCTATTAGGTTTATTATACTTAACTATAGGATTCTTTAGATAATAAAATGTCTACTCAGTAACCTTTTTCATGAATGTTAGAAAGCTATAAACACATGTGAAAACTTGAATGAAATAAAAACCATTAGTAATTTTTTAAGCATTAGATGAATTATTAGTGAATATTCAACAATAAAAATAAATAACAAGATGTAAACAAAACCCATTCCTACAACATTCAAGAATACGATTTACACAATATGCATGATAACATCATTCAAGAATAGCTATCAAAAATAGGATTTACTTAATCTTCATGTTGCCAAGGTTCAAGATAAAACTATTAATTTAATAGTGGTGTTAAAATAATATTTGCATTAATCAAAAATCCATAAGGCTATATAATGATATATGTCAATAAAAGTATACAATATATCCAATAAAGTCATACATGCTTACTACAAAAGAGCCTTATGGACATAAAATGTCACACATATCAATATTATAAAACATATGTTAAAAAATGCCACGTAGGCATACAACAAATGACCCTAATGCATTGTCATTTCCCACTAGGGGAGGGAAATAGATCTCGTGCTTCCTTTGACTGTCAAGTGGATGGATATGCAAGTGATGCTATTGTCTTTCAAACATGCTCACTCATTCTCCTCTCTTCACTTCTCTAGAATTTCAACTAATACAATAAGAAGTTTGGATGTATATATATAGAAATTAAATTATGGAGTGACATATAATATAAATTAACTTACCACAAACAAATAATCATCATACTCATTCGCAAAAGCAACACATTGATGATTTGGCATGACAAGAACCTATAGCAAGTATCAATATAGCAATTAAACCACTACAAGTATCATTAAATTTTTTAATAATAGACCAATAAATGACCTAATATAATGTGAAATTTACTATTTTTTCACATACCCTTGTCAATGGATTATAACTTGCCAACTACATGGTCCATCATGCCATGAACATTAGAAGGGTTGTCTAATGTCAACATCTGAAAATGAAACAACAAATATGAAGTTTCAAACAATGTTTGAAAAAGAACAATTTCATATGGAATAGTTATTTTTTCAATTACTAAAATTGCCTAACATTGTTTTACAACACCATTAAATAGTAAAGGTTACCTTAGTGAAATTTTCTCAAGGATGATAATAGCAAGGTTTCAATGTCAAAGGTCCACCAACAAACTATTTGACATCCAAAGTGTGTAATGAGACAATCATTCATATAAGGTTAAACTATTCGCATGCAATAATTATTTCTTTAATACTGGTTACATACCCATGGAATTGATGATGTAAACATATAGGAGTCCATGGGACGGGCGCACATAAAATCAATGCTCCAACCCTAAATTTTCAGCATATTCATTTTACTAATTTAGTTATGCTTACATTTTAAAATAAAATTTTAAAATTTTATAGACAAAATTAAATGAACTTTTTAAAATTTACCAAAGTATCAATGCCAAACATTTGATTCAACAAGGCATCTGTCATGACCATCTGCTCTGCAACTGATGTATCTTGTGTAGCTACATCCCAAGCACTATCACCATTGTACTTGCAAACAATGCCGCAAGAGTGACAAATGTACATTAGAACTTTGGGCCTAGAAGACTCGCCCACACTAGGCTTTGTGAGAGGGTATAGAAATTGTACAAGGCTCTAAGTAAGAAAGCTAATTGAGTCCAACATGTCCACCTCAACACTGGCCTTCACAATGGAAGGAACGGTAACATGTTCCACCACAGGTTTTTCCAAGGTCTCAATTCCAATTGTGGATTACATAATGAACCCATTCTATCATGTGTGAAGCCCCTACCTCTACCTGGTTTTATTAGATTGAGACAAATGTCTTTAGCTTATGCAATGTGACAACATAATCTAAATATAGCACAATCTAATAATAAAAATAAATTCCTATATTTAGCTTAAATAATTAAAGTAAAAGGGGCCTAATAATTAATTAATTATTAGGTGATTACCTATTTACTCCAACATTAGGGTTGTATGGTTGGGAAATATTTCATTATACCCCACATATGTGATTGTGCCAATTGGTATCAAATATTTGGTTATCATTAGAGTGAGTGTTCAATCAACCATAATATATATATGTTGCACTACAAGTGATCCACAAAAAATGCGGTTGACATAATTTTCCTAATTTATCACACTATGAATGATATATTAGAGGGTATTCCAAAGAAATTTTATGTTTTCATGTGTGCTACATTACAGGTGATCTAATATAGGGATGTATTACGAAATCACTTGCATGCATGCTTTACTAGAGGCAATCCATCAAGTGGTGGATTATAGATCTATAATTTATGTGTGTCATATTATAAATGGCCCCTTAGAAGGGTGGACTACACAAATATTATGCATTGTAATGTATTGCAAGTGATCTATTAATGAGGTTTCTTATAAAAGGAGGTGTTTCTTCACCATAATATTGAGTTGAGTTTATGGATAAAGTGTTGAGGGTGAGGTAGTAAACATAATAATTAAATTATAAAGTGTCAATTTTACAAAATAATGCACTCAAATATATTTTTTAAATGCAAACATAAAATACTCTAAACAATCTACATTTTATTACTTGTTTATTTTAAAATTTAAAACATATATGTCAATTTGTATTGATTAGATTTATAAATCTAGATTAGTGTTGAAAACTTCCTTTATAAAATTGAGATTTATCTTTGAACTTTAACCTTAGAAAGATCATTAAGGAATAAAAGAGAAAAAAATAATATATTTAATACTTTTTTATCCAAAATTAAAAGGGTAATGGACTAATGGACTAATGAGATGCTTGGTGAATTAGAGAGTATGAAAAATGAGCTAAAAAAATAGAGGAAAGCTAAGGATAATTGTGTTAAATAGTTTACCATTTATGGTAATGTGGAGTCTTCTAGATGGTTTGTGAAGATAATTGGAATTATGAAGTAAGGAATATCATTTTCCCTATAGAAATTGAGTGGTGAATTGTATTCATGAAGAAAATTAGATAGGTCATGAGTGTCCAAAAGAAAAGGAAGTGATCTTCACTATTTAGGATTAAGGGATTAAATTGATTCTAGGAGAAGGAGAGGAATTGTATGATTATGATATCTATCTATTGTTCCCACAAAAGGTTTGGAAGTGATAGATAAATATTTTTCAATGGATTGTATCTTTCATTGTACAACAAACTTAGAAATAATCATTTTCTAAAAATTGGACATGTAATATGTGTTGTTACAAAGTATTATTTTGGGTAGAGATTACTAAGCTCTTGTGTCCTTTTGGAGACACATTGAATGATGAAACCACATAATGACAATGAATGGTTGGACAAGCTAAATTACAAATAGTAGATTTCATGGTAGAATATTGTGATATTTTATATGGATTTTTTATGATTTTAATATTTTAGAAGGTGAATGCAATAGTAGAATATGTGAAAACTTCATTAAAAATAGTTAATGATGAGAAATGTAAATCACTAGGTTGATAGATTGGAGTATGATAGAGGAAAGGATATTTTAGAGGCAGAGTTAGTTGTAGTGAACAAGAGTCAAAGAAAGGATTTACTTGCAAAAAAATATTATTTTGGGAGTAACCTAAATAAGAGAGGATCTAAAGCAATATAGCTTGATCTGTGTTACATTAAAGTGAATACATTTAATATTTGACTTATGCGCGATAGTGTAGAGTTGATGGAAGAAATTAGAGTGAGCCCTAAGAATGTAACTAAGGACAACTCCTTAAAAGAAGGAATAAGAATATTTTGGAGTATACTTGATAATAACACTATTTTTTATGTAAAATCTTTGAGTGTGGTATGTATTTGTTTTAAGGAAGGCATAAAGGATGAGGTTCAATAAGTGCAATAAGTGCCTTGTATGGGTAATAAAGAGTAGAGTTGATTGGGTGGAAATGACTAAGTAGATAAAGGAATTGGGACTTCATGAAGGTGATAATATCTTTAGGATTATAAATGGAAAGGTGTTGAATTAGTGTGTGATAGCACTTGTAAGTGTAGGATTACTAATAGGAAATTCAAATAGGGTAATACATGGATATAAATTTTATAATCCCATAGAGAACAACATCCAAGTGGTTTTGTTTGGTAAATTGTGGATATCAACCCAATAGAGGATAATATAATAATAGAGTGAACTTGAATGTAGTAATTGTGTTTTTCATTAAGGAGAATACATATAATGAGTTCCAAGGAGTTCATGTGATATAAGGATTTCCTAAAGAATGAAATAAAATGAATAGGGGTTTTGGGAAGTGTATGCAAGAGTAGAATATGACACTACATATTAGTGATAATTAGCACCATTTACTCTAAGAATTCACAGTGTTTGAAAATATTAGTGTACACTTGAAGAAAGTGCAAATGATTCATTGTAAAGATTTGGTGATAATTGTGTTAAAAGGCGCAAGACAACTTAGAGGGGGGGTGAATCAGTGGTCACCAAACACAAACACAAATATCAAAAAATTATCAACTTCTCATCCACTTCATTTTGTTATTAAGTATGAACATGAAATGTAGATAAAAATAAATAAATATCAACACAAGAAACACCTGATTTATGTGGAAAACCAATAAGGGAAAAACCATGGTGAGGATTAACTCACAATATATATAAAGTAATTCCAAAAGTTAATACAAAGAGGCTCACAACCGAAAATGCAAGGATCGCTGCCTACAGAAAGGACTAATTGTCCAACAAGGAGTCTCACTACCTAAAAATACAAAAGATAACAAAAAAGATCCACCACAACAAATTACACACATCTGCAGCCTTGATTAGAAGATTGTAGACACCATTAGCTCGCTGCTTTCATTAATCTGACACATTAAAGTACTATTGCCTCAACTCTTTCTTGCACAACTCTGCTTCACAAACTTGTGGCTCGTCTGATACATCAATTCATAACTCGACTTGTATGTATACCATCTTCAACCTTAGAAACTTTCTCCAAGGTCGGCTACACATGCTTCATTTTATAAATTCAAATTAGGTCAGAAACTCAACATCCCTTCAATGGAAAGGAATGAGATCATACCAAACCAACACTTAACCAAGACCCAAAACAATGTCTCAAATCAATCACATGCTTCTTCAATTGATACTTATCCTTCACATGAAGTGTAAATACCAGGTTAGCCAAACCTAATGAAAACATAAATGAACTTTGAAGTATATGCTTCCATAACAAGAAGATAGCATGTGGACCACATAACACACTTCATCATACACGGGAACACATCTCAAATACCTTCATATTCATCCACAACAAATGCAACAACCTTCATACACAAAACACCTTCCACCAGTCCATCCAGACTGTACAAACACACACAACAACTTTGAAACACAACTTATGGACCACCAAACCACAAACACCTTTGCCATGACATAGACAAAACCATTACAAACCTTTTACCAGATATGCAAGAACTGAAACAAACTAGTAGAGGACTGTAAAGTAGAAACATTTATCCCAGTCCACAAACAAATAACTATATCAAACCAGTTCACACACCGGTGAACACAACTTTCACTCTCCATCAAACCAGAAGCTCAAATTCAGGATATATCATCCAATGATGCCCATAAACAACTCTTTAGATCTGTACAAGCATAGGATCAACATAGAAGAAATGCAAAGCACATACCAGAGCACATTCTAAACAAATACTCAACTCTGTCTTCACTATTTCTCAAAAACACTTGACAACTCATCATATCAGCACACTTACAACACAATAAAGATAGCTCCATCTACTCACAACATCTTAACATCATCTCAACTATACATGCACAACCTACAACATCATGTATTGTGTTGACATCAATGACAACACCACCAAACTCACTCATACTTGCAACAAGTTGTCTTGAGGAATATATGACACAAGAGATAGTGATCAAAAAACACTTAGAGGAGGTGAATAATGCAAGTAAGAGTCTTGTCATCAAGGGGTGAGAAAGGGTGTAGTAGAGCCAATAGTAGGTGAAGGATGTTAAGAATTGTGTTTGTTCTTGCTTCTAAAACTAGAAAGTGTGTAGGGAAATATGAAAGAATATTGTTGTCTAAAACATATTCAAGTGTTGAGGATGCACTAAGGTTGGGATACCAACTTAAAAAATGGTTCTACCATCAAGTCCTTATTTTTTAGCTCTAAGCCTATAAATTTCTTACCTCAATTGTCTAATGAAGGAGCATCTTAGGATTGATGCAATTTTACATCACCATTTATTTATTTGTTTATTTATGAATAGTGTTTACTTTACCATTTAAAAAATAGTGTTATACATATTCATAGAAAAAAGTGGGTGGAAAAAATTATACTCCTAAAGTATATGGGATATTAGCCTAGAGCAAAATGACATAAAACATAAAAAACAAAAACAAAAAAATTGTTAGGAAGCTAAAGTAGAAATGAAAGGAGGAAGGGAACATGGTCATCGAGTTCGCCCCAGAGATTAGGAGGATCTGAGTAAACTACAAGAGGGTCTCATCTATCATTATTTTCAATATTTCCATCATTGACCAATTGAATAAGAATTATAGCAAGAGTCAATCAATGAATTTCGTTGGATTCTAATAAGCTTGAAGGTCCTCCACCAACGGCTGATGAAAACACAAAATGCTTATTTCCAAAGAGTGTCCAACCCCCCTTAGCTTGGTCCTTTCTAATATGACCTTAACTTTTACAAAGGATGTTATCAATGTAGAATGAAATAGAAATATTATTAGTGCGTACTACGATAGGACCTAAATTTATAGGTGCAATGAGTTAAGGGGAGAGGAACAATAATTTATTTGATGTGACCGTACATCCATAACCTTTCTCCTGTTACCGCAATTTTGGACGCTCATTCCATGATTTCCACCATAGGAGACTAGTCGGTGTCCAAAGTCTAAATATTTAATGTCTCTTGGTTTGCTTTCGTCATACACACGATGCGCCGGTCCTCCATGCTATGGAAGACTACATATGACATGATACATCACCTGCTCGGCCGACACTGCTATTAAGACGGACCCACTTCCCATTCTCTGCTTCACGCAGACGCCATGCTTCACCTCTTTTCCTATTAATAATTCTAACGATACGAATTTAGAGGGGGTTTTATTCCAGATTAACGCGAATCCTGCAGCGTTGCGCGTTATGCTTTGAAAAGTTGAGGAAAAATAATTACTAATAAAGAGTCAAGCCTCATCTTTTCTCTGGTTTATTACTACTTTACTTGTGGATGAGATGAATAAAAAATTATTCTGGAAAAAGTGGTTTGCCATAGATTCTCATGTTAGAAATCTTCGGCGCAAACACATGAGAGTGGCCCATCTTGCCGTCAACGCTTTTTCATTGGCTTACTAAGTTGGTAAAGCATCGGTGTTTTCTTTGACAGTCGTATTCTATCTCTGTCAAAGAACCTACCTTGGCCGTAAACCATGTCTCTTGAGTGGAACCGGCTGTCGGGTTTCTGTTTGATTTCTGACAATACTTTTTCTGCAAAAGCTTACAGGCCGTGCATAAGTTTTCTGTACAGAGGGAAATGACGTTTCAGAAATAGGGAAAGTAATAATTTAATATTTCATTTAATTTTTGCAATACATAGCAAAGGGCCTTCCTGCCTTTGTAATGAATTGCGTAAGTAAACTGTACCCGGAAAAGAAGATGAATCCATCTATTGTAATTGCTGGAGCTCAGGCTTACTCCATGTGATTCTTCATCTGCCGGAGTTAAAACCTAGAAGATATATTTAGGTATCATATTTTTATAAGCTGTTAAGGTAAGAAGTGAAGTCTAAAGGAAAGCTGATTTCAATTGGTAGATGGTATAGGTCGAACTGTGTACGTAAATTGCGCAGTGTGAGCCGAATTTTGTTAACATGAAACAATTCAATGACTTCCTGGAATGTGATGATGGTAGGATATACTACTATTGTGTTTTTTCACTAAAGCGATGCACCTGGTAAATATAAAGATAATTTTGTCCAATAAAGTTGATAATGAAAAAGACCTTGAATCCTCCCTTGCTTATTAGATGTTCAATGCGGTGATTGGCATCTGTGTGGGATTTTCAACTTTGCTGTAATAAACCCTTTTTCAGTATAGTGGGGAAGAAAGGTATCCATCTGCCTTGTTCAATTGTGTTATGTTATTGCATTCCCAATTTAGGATGATAAGGACACTGACTTGTATGTTTAACTTTGAGTGGATTGAGTTTTGATGATTGTAGGGATTCTTTCATTTTGCACTTGGTTTAAGTATAATATCTTTGAAGACATGATTCATCATCGGCTGTTTGGAACCCAGGGACATTGATTCTCCATACGTTAAAACTGAGCCCAAGTCATTTAGATTACATCATCATGTTTATTGTTCTTGATCAATTGTTTTATTTGGATGTTCCTGAATACGACTGTATGCAGAAGTATCTTTATGTCTAAACTATTATATCCCATTCAGACTTGTGTCTCTCTAAAACTGCAAATCTCAGTTTTAGCCCCAACGGTTAAAAATAGGGCTTAGGGTTTCAAAGGGAAAGTTCTTAAAAAACGAACTGGACTTAGACATAAGGTAAGGAGTACAAGCAAAATCCAATATACATAGACATTCAAAAAACATTTTACTAGAATTCTCTTAGTACATCTATTGCTACACAGCTTTTTTCATATCATGCATTCAAATGCTTTCCATTCACGGGTTCTTAACTAAGCATTGGGATCTAACTTAGGCAGACCTCGCAAACAATTATTATGCACCCCTTTTACCCTTTAGTTGGAAGTTGCTGCTGGACACCAACATCTGTAGAAGATGTGACCATGTGTAGAAGTACGCCAACACGGGAAAGAGGTATTATTATACCAAGTCACGCATGATTCCATCTCTGATCAGTCTTATCATGAAAACAAACCTTTAGAAATGAAATATATGTTCGACAATAGAACCTCCTCATCTCTTCTGAAGGAATTGCACATGCACATGTTTAAACAACAGTTAATAAATCGTTGACAGTACTTTAATTTAAATTTAGAGACCATGTATATTTTATTAGTTTATTATTATTTTAGTTTTTTTATAATTTTTTTTTTTTTTCAATTTTCTTTCCATCCATTTAATAAATTAACAGTCTATACACTTTTAGCATAATTAAAATATCTTCACACTATCGAATCTATCCTACAAACTTTTCATATATATAGAATTGACACTATCTTACAAACAATTCTTTCACAAGAGACCTACAGATATCTTTTAAAAAATGATACCAAAAATTATAATTGCATAAATGTTTAAGATCACCTAGCTATGGGTTAATACAATAGGAGAAAACTTTCAACTACAATTTTTTATGCTTGTAAATGAAATAGCCAAAGGGAGATAATGCTCTCCATCCAACCATTATGGCTTCATCAAGCCATCTAAGGCTCTTTCCATCCTCTGGTCCAAGAGAAACATTTATGACACTAAATAATTATTTGCATACATACAAAAACACATAGCCAAGCTTTCCACTCACACATAGAATTAAGAAAACCCATAATTATGTCCCAAATACAAAGGACGAAAAGCCAACACTACAAGATATGACTTCTATCAATTCAAGAAGAGCATTGAACGCTTGGGTAGAATGAAAGAACAATCAAAGAAACACCCACTCAATTTTGAAAACTCCCCACATGTTTTACACAAATGGCATATGCAACATTATGAAAAGAATATAAAAGAAAGATAACTTATCTCTCAAAGTAAACAAAACAACCCTGTGAAAGATGAATAATCTCTATCCTGTTTTACTACTTCCTCCTCCATACTCCATTCCTTCTTACCATACCTTCCAAATGTTGAACACACACTAGAATAGTGAGAGGGGGGTGAATCAGTATTCTATCGAATCTCAAACCCTCCAAAATAAATTAAAAATTAAACTTTACAACACAAATAGAAGCATAGAAAAAGAGCAAAATACAAAACACCACATAACACCAGATGTACATGGAAAACCGCAAAGGGGAAAAACCACAATGAGAAAAGATTCTGTAGCTATTGTCCTAATGCAACATCGCAAATGAATCATAGTTACAACTTTGTTTTAGGGTTACAACCCAAGGAAGCTACTACTCCCTGAAAAGAGGTTTGGGAGTCACTCCCAAGGAAGTTACAAATCCTTGCAAATTTTTTTTAGGGCTATAAACTAAGGAAGCAATGACTCCCTAAACTAAGGACAACTCAAAAAAGATTACAACATGACAGTCCTTCTACTAATTGAATCTGACAATGAAGGTCAATCCTTTTGATGACTAAAATTTTTCTTTGACAACTCTTTTCTAACTTCTTCAAATTTCTTATCTTTAGTTTACTGACTCACTCTTTTAGCCATCAAGAAGTTTTTCCTTTGGCTCACTGCCTCCAACTATTAGTTAGGCACACTCTTTTCTTCCCTTTTGTCTCAAAGTTATGATCAAATTAAATCCAGATAATATTTGCAACTTATTCACTTTCTCTTTCAATCACTTACATATACATCATAATACATTACACATCACTATTTGACTTCTTACAATCATACTCCAACTAGATCAACTAGGTTTACAATACATGATATTACATTGATTACATTACATGTCGACCAAGAACAAGAAGAATATTACAATTGAAATTCAACCAAAGATCAAACAACAACATAAAACATGTAGAGGGAAAGCCCTAAAATGAGCAACATGCAACACCAGGACGAGGAACATGCCTTGAAGATTCCAACACATGCTCAACTTGGTCCTAAACAATCTCACAATATTAGTCCTCATGAAACAACATCCACACGCTTCACACATTTGAAATAGGTTGGCCTTAAAACTTATAGCATGTTGGCCATTACAACTTTGGTGGTACTCTTGAAATATTAAACATTATTTAAAATTTTCTTAGATGAGTTGGCTTAACCCATACAAGTTCTTCAAACACTTCATAAACTCCATACAAAATCCAACATGTGTTGCACACCTTCAACATATATCAGTCAACCAGGAAAAAGCATAACCTAACATCACCTTCATTTAAGACCATAGCCCATTCTAGAGAAACCTAAAAATACCTTGCAAAGAAATAGGAAACATCACAAGATCTTTAGGGCCATTCTCCACGAATCACCACTTCATACAACAATAAGTTGGTGCTAGCTTACAAACACTGAAACTAGCCATCAAACAATATAATCTTACACTCTATCACTCATAAATTTCTTCGTAAAGGGAAAATTGATATGAAACTTCAAATGGATATAGTACCTTCACAACATACTAAACTTAACTTTTGAACCACATGACGATATCTGCAAATGTGAAGGAATGTACAGCCAAAATATTTACCACTATGAGCATCCTCAAAAAACCTACACTGTCTTCAAACTATCATTTATAAAATACCTCTCTTGTAATCCAAACAACATAAAACTTGGATTGCACATGCCTTGACAACATATGGAGATAACTTCCAAACCACAAGAGCACAACATCACCAATAAAGAAGTCTAGAGCATCTCCCAGAGACTTTACCAAGTAAATAACTAGACTACAAACAATGCCAACTAAACTATAACCAACTCTAACATACTTTTGATATCAAAGAAAACTAATATTCACAATTTACTTATACTTTTGACATCAATGAAAACTAAAATACAACAATCTCCCCCTTTGACATTGAAGGAAAAACTAATCTGACATGCATTCTTCTCCTCCTTTCACATCAAGGACAAAGGGAAAACACTTCTCCCCCTTAGGGCACAAACTCTTCTCTTAAGGTGCACATTTTTTCTAACCATTTTTTAATCAACCACTACCTTCTCCCCCTAAGAGGTAGCCATAATCAGTCCAAGAAAAAGCATATGGTATAAATTACTCCTCATAGACAAATACACCAAGTATGTATCTAGAAAAAAGGAGGGGAAATTACCCCTAGCTTTTGTCAGAGATACTAAAGATTATCCTTTGCAAGATACTTTATGAAACTATCAACTATTTGATCAATTGTTGAAACATATTCTAACTCTACTTCTTTATCTGCAACCTTCCCTATCAAAATATAATACTTGATGGATATATGCTTGGTTATAGAATGCATGGCATGATTCTTGGAAATATTTATAGCACTTGCATTATCACACAAAATAGGAATAGGCAATTCATACTATATCTTGAAATCCTTCAATATTTTCTTCATCCACAAAACTTGTGTGCAACAAGATACTGCAACAATATAATCTACCTCTACAGTTGATAAAGATACTAAACCTTGTTTCTTACAATTCCATGAAACTAATATGCTTCCTAAAAAGAAAGCACCACCACTTGTACTTCTTCTATCATCCACACATCTAGCCCAATCAACATCAATGTAAGAACTCAAATCAAAGTCATTACCTTTTGGATACCATGAGCTATTTAGAGTACTCATCAAATATTTGAAGATTATTTTGATTACCTTCACATGTGTTTATTTAGGATTAGCTTGAAATCTTGTAATTAAAAATATCGTATGAATGACATTAGGTCTTGAAGTAGTTAAATATAATAGGCTTGCAATCATAGATCTATATAGCTTCTAATCAACCAAGGGAGACTCATCATATTTAATCAAATGGCAACCAATAACCATGGGAGTACTAATTGTTTTACAATATTCCATCCCAAACTTCTTCAACATCTCCTTGAAATTCTTTTCTTCAGGAATAAGATACCATCATTTACCTAAGCAATTTGAAGACCAAGAAATAAAGACAACTCACCAATCATAGACATTTCAAATTATTTTTGCATTTCTTCAACAAAATTCTTGCACATATCATCATTTCCACCAAAGATAATATCATCAACATACACAACTATCAAAATTCTTTCATCCTCAATTTTGAAGTAAATATTGCTATCTGTGGTACCTTTCTTGAATCTTTACTCAAGCAAGTACTTATCCAACCTTGCATACCAAGATCTAGGAGTTTTTTTGAGACCATACAATGTCATTTTGAGTCTTCATGACATGTTTGGTTCTTCTAACAATTAGAATCCATTAGGTTTCTCTATGTATAGTTCTTCCAAATCTCTTTTCAAAAAGTCTAATTCAACATCCATCTGATAAACCTTGAAGTCCTTGTATGTGATAAAAGTAAGAAACATTATGATAGCTCCCTTTCTTTCTATTGGAGTGAAACTCTCCTCAAAATCAATTCCTTCTACTTGTGAATAACCTTTACAAACTAGTCTTACCTTGTTTCTTACAACTTCTCTTTTCAAATTCAACTTATTCTTGAATACCCACTTAGTTCCTATCACATTCTTATTCACAATCCTTAGAACTAATTCTCAAGTATAATTCTTCTCAATTTGATTCACCTCTTCTTCCATTGCTTGCAACCATCCTTCATCCTTGTTCGCATCAAAAAATGTCTTAGGTTCTACCTTTGATAACAAAGAAAAGTTAACTTGTTCACTTACCTTTGCAAGCCTTCTTCTTACTAGTACTCCTTCATTCTTGTCACCTATGATTTGATGTTTTGAATGATTTCTTTGAACATACTTTGTAGGAGTCTTGCTGTTCTTTTCTGGTATTTCTTCTTTCTCTTCAACTTCTTCTTCTTCATCATTTCAGCAAGGAGGTGCATCAAATCCACAATCCTCAATTTTATTCACAGACTTATGTAAATCTTCATCAACCTGTAACATAGAAAAATAGGGCTCACCAAAATGAATGAACAAGATGATAAACAACTAATTTTCTTAGGGATATTTAACTCAATTATGAAGGCCAAAATGCATAAATAACAATAAAAAATGACTAGTAACTATTATAGCAATAATATGGGAAGTTTTGAGAGGCTAAAACAATATGTACTTGTTGAAAACATGTTATTTTTGGGTCACCAATGACTTAGTCGCCTTTACTGGAAAATGGGTTCCTATTAGGGTTTCTAAAAACTATCTTTAGGATTTTATTCCTTAATGCCTGCACTTCCAGCTCCTCAGTGCTCATCTCCTAAAAATATGAAAGAAATCCTATAGCCTTGCTTTTGTGTTCTTTCACTATGGATGAAAACTTTGCAAATATTTATTATTTTTTAGGTTTGTGGAAAGCAGGCCATGTGAAAGGTTGTGGCGCCCATCCCTCTAGCAACTATATATATTAGATTATCATTCAAAAGTGGTTGGTAGGCGTTTGAGGGCTAGTAAAGGCAGAAGAATACTATTCATGTGTGTGGATTAATATTAGTTCTTAGTTTCTTTGTTTCCCTCATCGAGGATCAAGCAGAGAGAAATCTTTTAGGATGATTATGACCACTATATATGTAGATATGAATTCTATTTGTCTCTGTGTGATTTCTTAATTCCTTCCTTTTCAAATGTAAATCAAACATTTTCTAGTGTAATAGGCCATGGCTGTATTTACCAATATACAATTCTGTTCATTAATACCCACTACTTATTGTGTCCCGCCCTGCTACTGAAGTTTTCAAAATTGTCTTAGCTAGTGATTGACAATTTTGAGAATGTTGCTTCAATCTTGTTCTCCACTTGATCTTCAACCTATGAACTTGCAAACACACATGAAAGAGGAGAAAAGCTTGTTGATTGTTAGAGGATAGGGGTTTTCCTTGGTCAAACCCCTTTTAGGTAATTAAACCCTTTGATTAAACAATGAAATGGAAGCATGAAACATGAAATGATGATACCTTAGATGATGTCTTGGAATGTAAATTTTCTAACTAACATGAAGTGGCCATGTAGAATAAATATCTTGATCTTGAATTAGATGTGAAACAATGCTTAACTTGGATCTTCAATGCTACATCAACAACATTAGCTCAACCACATTCTTGATGCAGCATGCCTTTGACATGATGATATGACCTTGAATTGCTGCAATAAAAACTTGATAATCTACCTTTGAATGACTTTGAAATTCTCTATAATTCTCTTGTGAATGTACTCTTGATTTCTTGAAATCTTCTAGGTGAAACTATGTGAATTAACCTTATATTTATACTGAATCTAAGGATTAACCACAAAATTCAAATAATCCAAGCCAACATCAGATCTAGAATTCAAAATCATTAAGATCCTACAACAAATAAATTAAAAAACGGGTGTCCTAAGTAAGGAGGACCCATAACTTTCTAGGATCGAACTTTGGGGAGGTAAAATAACATCAAAAACCCACCTCAAATATACCAAAAAGGGGGTGTCCTAGGTTATGACTCTTTCGCCTAAAGTGGTGATTTTTTCCTAGCACATTTTTCTAGGACTCCAACTTTTCCAATGTAAATTTCATGTAATATCATTAATGGATGTTAGGATAAAACCTTGAAAACTATAATTAATAAGGCTTAGATTTGAATTAAAGGGGCCAATTAACCTCAATTAACCTCAATTAATTAATGAAACCCTATATTAGTGTGAAAGTGTAAGAAAACACTTTGCAACAACCTAAATAAGGAACAATAAACTTTATTTTATTAAGAAGGGCCCTATACCCAATATGAATGTTTAAAACATATTACAACATTAACTCAAAGGCAACATTAGGCTCATTTATTGTCAGTTATTCCCAAATGCATGAAAAAGGGATTTTTTTTGTTAATACATTTTTCCCCCATTTTAGTGAGAGTTTTTGCCTTTGAAAAACTCACACTAAAGGAGACATTCAAGAAACTTAAGAATGCAAAAATAACAAAGATACATAGACATACCCTATCAAAGACCAAAAAGAGTAAAAGAAACTAAAGGATCAAGCACAAGCATTCCAATACAATGTGAAACACGGTTGTTAGTTCATAATAAGGATCAAGCTTTGATAGTTTTTCCAACACTATATGGTCCATGTCTAGGTTTTTTGTCTATAACATGTGTTCTCACTTTGGGGTAGTCGAACCTCACGCCGTCCACTAGGTGAGCTATCCCAACGAGGTGGAAAATTATAGAATCATATTAGCCTCCCATACCATACCAAAATTATCCTCCTAATAACTTCAATAAGGTACCACAATGCTATGCTTTTGAATATTTTGAGTCACCTAGGGTAATCTATGGAAAAGAGGATTTCAGGGTCCTTCCATTTTTGTTTTGTGCAATAATAGTGAAGAGTGTACTTCACACCTCTTCTTTCAGTGTCCTTACTCTAAGAGGATTTGGCATCTTTGGTGGGGCATTTGGGGGCATCCCTGTGTTCATGTCTCTTCTTTGATAGAGTTCTGAGAAAGTTTGGGGAGACCCCCTACTAAGACAACTTTCTTCAAATTGCTTGGATTATTGGCCCTACCTTTATTATCTAGCACCTTTGGCTTGAGAGAAATAGAAGGATTTTCCAAGATGTGAAGATTCCTCATAATTGGAAGTTAATCATGGAAGAATTTCACATGTAACTGGTTCTTTTGTTGGGTTCCTTTGGGGAATTTTTTTGTGAGATTGTTTGGTGGTTTTTGTGAGCTTTTTCCCATTGCTTTTTACTAATTCTTTGATTCTATAAATTTTTACCCCCTTTTCTTTTAAAAAAAAAATAATAAATAAGTCATATATTATATTGGTGGGAAGCTAAATTTTTTATCAATAAACCCTTTTCATTTCACTAAATTCAAATAAAAAAGTGTCTTAAGCCACATTTGGGTCATATTGTCACTTTTTAGACCCCCATGATCCTGCACTCACCCACATAGACAAGAAAGTAGGTACATATAGAGGAATGCACAAAAAGAGAGATACATCAAATGAAACATCACAGGGGATCACATTACGCACATGCAATTTCTTAAAGAAACAAGAAAAAGAAAAAGAATAGTAAGGAACATGCAAGTCAACCTATAGTAGGTTGTCCACATCCCAATCTTGGTCTGTATAAATGGATGGCAGACAAATAGACAAAGGGACAACGAAAAGTTTTAAGATTTTTCATATAAGTTCATAGAAGAGGAGAATAATGTATTCAATTCATTATGCACTTGTTTATCAATCTTTGTAATGTTAGTTTCATCATCTAGATTAATTACAATGGGAGGTTGAATGACAATGTCCATGGAAGTTTCTTGTTTACATTGTAGTGAACGTATAAAATCATCACGCATTGCTTTAGGTAAGTTCATATTTTTATTTTCTATGTTGCTTTTGTCTTGTTTAGTCTATAACATACAACCAATAGCATGACATCTAGGCCTATGCTCTTTAGCACTTCAATTTTATTTCAATCTATTATAAATTTTTGTTTGTTTCAAAGGTTTGTGAATCATAGGTTTCTTCTCTTCCTTGGGAGGAATATAAGAAACAATAGGAGATTGTTCAACCACTTTCTCTTTATCTTTATAAATTTGTTTGAATTTAGGAGGGACAACGAGATTTCTTTGGTTATCTCATGCTCTCTTATAAGAAATTGTAGGAGGATTTGTTATATGTTGTAACTTGTGGATGTTTGGAACGACTTTTGGTTCAATCATTGTTTCATCAAGGATAGGTGGTTCAGTCATAGGTTGAGGTATGTTTCAAAGGGATAATTCTTCTATATGCCTTGCCTTGAAATTTTGATATTATTTGAAAAAGAAGTCCTCGCAAGGTTTAATAGGTTCCATAGGCTCGTGCCAAAAAAAATCTAATGAAAATTCTACACAGGAAGACACAAGGCTAAACCCACTATGATGCATAGTATAGATAACATTTCCAAATGGAAACTTTAAAAATTTATACATAATGGAGGGAATGAAATTCATGGAGTGAAGCCATGGATAGCCTAACATCACATGAAATTGGTCCAATTATGGGATGATGGTGAATGAGACATTTAATGTTTTTGGTCCAAGTTTTAAAGGGAGATCTATCAAGCCTACTGTAGGATAAGAAAAACCATTATGTGTCTTGATCCATGCTTTCTATTTATCATATGTATCTTGATATAGTTCATGCATGAATAGGAATTCTTTAGAGATCACATTCTCTCCACATATGAGATCAATTAATATCCTATTAGTGGACTTATCATTGATTCGACCAGCTGTGTAAGGAGGACCATTAGGTGCACACTTAAGTGTGTCATTCTATGAGAAAGCAATATCAAGATGATTTTTAGTTGAGCCCTTACGAGGTCTAGCTTTGATGAATTCTATAGTTTTAATCGTTAGTTCATGTTGTCTTCTTTTATGTTTTCATCATCTGTTTCAACATTCATCACATCATTCTTTGTTTCACTAGCTTTGACAAATGAAATAGTGTACTTTGAAAAGGGATTGGTAAAGATTTGAAAATTTTGTTTAGGAGTAGCATCAAACTTATTACCTTGATCATTCACACCCTTGATTTGAAGTTGATTGTTGTCAATAAGGTCTTGCATAAGATGTTTAAGATGCTTACAATATTTAGTACCATGTCTATTTTGTTGGTGATAATGGTAATAAGAGTCTCATCAAAATCTTATAGGAATTGGTATATTAGGATCATGCTCTTTGCTAGGAGGTAAGGTAAGCATGTTATTTTCAATAAGCTACAACATGATATTATGAAGGGTATCAATTAGAGGAGTGAACTCTCTATTCCTATGTGTGAAAGAATTTGTCGTCTTTATAGCAACCACTTGGTTATTGGTTTGTTGACTTGGTTGATGGGAATTCAGTTGTAAAAATCCCTTATTCTGCTTCTTGAAAGGTTGGTAACTATTTTGAGTTGTAGATTTATACTTTTCAAGATGACTAGGGGGTTTTCACATCACAGCCACAAGTTGTATTTTGATAATCACGAAGGTCTATACATAACTGTGTAAAGGATAAAAATCTCAAAATTTCAAGTTTTCTTTGGAATTTTTTTGTAAGTTGGCAATAAACATTTGTTGAAGGTTGGTTTCAATATTCTTAATGTTTACTTGTGAATAAAGTGTTTGGTATCTTACTATGAAATCAATCACTTTCTCATCATCTTTTTGTTTGCATGTCATTAAATCAGCAAGGATCATCTCAAGACCTATGTGAATATGGAAGTGGTTGTAAAAGGCATCAAAAAGTTCATTGAATGAACCAATTGAGTTATTTGGTAAAGAAAAGAACCACTCTAAAGTAGTATCCTTCAAGGACCTAGGAAATAGCTTAGCCAAGAGTTTGTCTTCAAAGATGAAATCACTAGACAAGGTTGTAAAAGAAAAAACAAGGCTAACATGATCTCCTTTTCCACCATATTTCTTAAATTGGGGGACCTCTATACCTTCTGGAATTTTTTCTCTTAATATCTCCAAGGATAGCAAATTGGTTTTAATGTATTGCAAAGGTTGACGGTTTTTATTTTGTTTTAAAGTTGCAATGTGTTGTTGAAGGGATTTCATGGTTTGCTAAAGTGAGTTAAGGAACGGATCATTGTGATTGTAAGCTGGAGGGGAATAAGGTGGATTTGTGTATGTACTTGTAAGTTGGTGAAGGTTGATGGTTGAGGAGATATTGTATTCAAATGCACAAAGCTAGAAGGTTTCTCTATGGAAATACCTAAGGAATTGTACACATTGCTAGTACATATGACTCTTGTGGTAGGTTGAAGGGTTGTGATAGGTTGAAAGGTTGTGGTAGGTTGAAGGGTTGTGGTAGGTTGAAAGGTTGTGGTAGGCTGAGTATTAGTCTATGTAGGAATAGAAATTGATATTATAGAAGATGTAATTGAAATTCCACCTTGGCTTTGAGTATACCACAAAGCTTGAGTACAAGTGGTGATGGTAGGGATGGTGTTGTTAACATTAAGCACATTTTTTGTAGGAGGTGAAGTCAGGGGAAATGAAGTGTGCAAACTATGAGCCATAGAGAGTTGATTATCAACACTATCAAAAAGTTTGCTAGTGTAGACACATAAAATATACTGATTGACATTGTGTATCTAATCCTGACTTACTAACATTGTTTCTTCCAGAATCATCCCTCAGTCTAACCATTTAATCAAATCTCCTTATCTAATTAAATTCATCAACTTTCATCCCTTAATTAAATAAATCATTTTTTCTAATTAAGTCACTCTCTTTTGTTAATTAAATCAATTCATATTATCTAATTATCCCTATTTAATTAAATAATCAATTTATTTGATTAAATCTCTAAAGTCTATCCATTAAATTAAATAAATTAAAACCTTATTTGATTTAATCTAACACCATCTCTTTTAATTAAATAAATCAAAATCCTTATTTAATTAATCTCTTGTCATATTCCTCTCTTATTTGATTTAAATAAATCCAAAATTTAAGTCAAATAGGTCACATCATCTTTGAACCTCTCTCATTAAATTAATTAACCCTTGATTAATTTAATCTCATCTTATGTCCCATCCTCTAGATAATGCAAGTTGCACATGAAAATAGATTTAATTCATTTATTAAATCTCTATTTTCCTCACAAGGCATCTTTTGGAATATTCTCTCAATTTGAATTCAAAAATTCCAAGTCAACATGTACATCCAACAAGGAAATAAATTCATCTTACATGTCCTTTGCCTTGAGCCAAGTGGCATTTATTGCATTTTCCCTTCCCTCTTGCATGTCAGTTCAACAAATTTAAAATTCAAAATTATGCATTTATTGGCAAAAACCCCAAATCTTGCACATCCTCCATCCATTCATAGATTGACAAGTGGTGTCATACCATTGGATGAATGTTAGTACCACATTGCTCAAATTTGGACATTCATCCATCTTGTCATTCTATAAATAAAGAGTTCATATCCTCATTTCATCATCCATAATCTAGGTAAAGTTACCATGCTCAAATATCTCTTGAATTTCATCCATTATCATTGATTCATAACTAGTTTTTGCAGATTTTAGATTGGAGCACTCTTCAACATCAACAAAGTGGATCAATCATCTTTAACACATCAAGCTTGCATCATAGGAATTGGGAAAGGGCCAATTTTCACATCAAATTGGCACCAATTCCCCCATGGGATCATGAGTTTGCACATCTAATTAGGATTTAATCTTTGTTTTATCATTTCCATTGTGTTATTTAATATTTTATTCCTAGTTTGAATGTTGTAAATGGATTTCATGGGGAATCCTTGTTTTGGCTTGCAATCTCTTGTCTAACTTGTTTACTCTTGTTGTTTTGCAGGTACCAAGGTTGGGGTTCACACAGCTAGAAAACCCAAGATCCACGATGAGTGAGATATCATGGGATGACATGAGCCTAGAGCTATGTCTTACAGTAGTATTGCTAATATGACACCAATTTGTAAAGATCATACAAATTTTTCAAACTTCGTGTGCAAAACCAAAATGGAAAGAGGCAATATAATGACCTGGAATGAAATGTAATTTTTAGATTCTAAACAATGCAATTTACCAATTACAAAATGCAATAAACTGCAATGAAATGTTTTAAATGCAATTTTCAATTTTGACAATGCACTAAATGAAGCAAATTAAGCTAGATTCAGTGAATTTAATGAAATAACAAATCTAAAATCTGAAACAAAAATGTAACAACAACAAGCAAAAACCTAAATAAGAGATTTCAAATTCTAGAAAATTTAGATCAATACCTAATTAGGGACTCATTCGCTAGTTGTGGTGAATGGGTTATGGATAAGGAATTTTGAAATTTTTTGACTCATTTTTAAGTATTTTTCTGTGTGTTTCAGATGTGAAAAAATGCAGTTCAGATTTGATCCAGGACTCATTCGCCACTTGGAACAAATGGGTCTTAGTTTAGGGTTTTTTAGTTGTTTCTGAATCATTTTTATGCCTTTTACAATGTGTTTATTTCAGGTCTAGAACAATAACTTTCACTTTTAAATTTTTACAAATGTACTATGAAATGCAAGTTGAAAAGGTAATGAAATGATGAATGCAAGAACCTTATTTGAAATGAATTTTTTTTTTCATTTTCAAATGAAAATTTATGTGATCAAAATGATATGAAAAATTACTTATTTGTTAAATTGTATTTTTTAGATTTAAGAAATACAAAACAATGCAATTCTAAACCCTAGATGAGATGCAATTTTGAATGTGAAGTAGGAAACCCTAAATGAGATCTAATTCAATACAAATGAAAGCAAGGTATAACCTAGGATGCAAGAAAAGAATCCAAAATTTTAAAAAAAAAACTACAATGTTCAATAGGTCGAGTTCACCAAAATGAAACAACAAAAAAATAGGGTTCATCAAGGTGAATTAACAAGATGATGAACCACTAATTTTTTATTAGGGATGTTTCACTCAATTATGAAGGGAAAAATTCATAAATAACAATAAAAAATGATTCCTAATTGTTATAGTAACAATAAGGGAAGTTTTTAAAAGCTAAAATAATGTGCACCTTGTTGAAAACTTGTTGTTTTTATGTCACTGATGGGTCCTTGTTAGGGTTTTTGAAAACTAACTTTTGGGTTCTATAACTCGATTCTTGCACTTCCAGCTCCTCAGTACTTAGCTTTCGAAAATCTAAAAAATGTCTTGTAGCCTTGTTTTTGTGTTCTTGCACTATGGATGACAACTTTGCAACTTGACAATTTTTACATTTTTTCTTCAATCTTGTTCTCAACTTGATCCTCAACCTATGAACCTTCAAACACACATAGAAGAGGAGAAAATATTTTTGATTGTTAGAGGATAGGAGTTTTCCTTGGTCAAACCCCTTTTAGGTAATTAAACCTTATGATGAAATAATGAAATGAAAGCATGAAACACGAAACATTAAATGATGATACCTTGGATGATGTCTTGGAATGTAAATCTACAAACTAAAATGAAGTGCCATGTAGAATGTAGATCTTAATCTTGAATTAGATGTGAAATAATGCTTAACTTGGATCTTCAATTCTACATCAATCACATTAACTCAACCACATTCTTGATGCACTACACCTTTGGCATATGATGATATGACCTTGAATTGCTACAATAAAACCTTGATAATATACCTTTGAAATGCTCAATAATTCTCTTGTGAATGTACTCTTGATTGCTTGAAATCTCCTAGGTGAAACTATGTGAACTAACCTTATATTTATACTAAATCTAAGGATCAACCCTAAAATTCAAATAATTCAAGCCAACATTAGATCTAGAATTCAAAATCATTAAGATCTCACCAAAAATAAATTTAGAAAGGGGTGTCCTAAGTAAGGAGGACCCATTCGCCACCTTGGTCAAATGGGTCCTAGCACAAATTTCTAGGACCAAACTTTGGGGAGGTGAAATAACATCAAAATCCCACCTCAAATATGTCAAAAAAGTGGTGTCTTAGGTTAGGATGACTCATTCAACCAAAGTGGCAAATGGGTCCTAGCACAATTTTTTAAGACCCCAACTTTACCAATGTAAATGTCATGTAATATGCTTAATGGGTGTCAGGATAGATCCTTGAAAAGTGTAATTAATAAGGCTTATATTTGAATTAAAGGGGCCAATTAAGATCAATTAAGCTCAATTAATTAATGAAACCCTAGATTAGTGTGAAAATGTAATAAAACACTTTACAACACCCTAAATAAGGCACAATCAAGTCTATTTTATTAACAAGGGCCCTAGACTCAATGTGAATGTATAAAACACATTACAACATTAAATCAAGGCAACATTAGATTTATTTATTGTTAACTATTCCCAAATGCAAGAAAAAGAGATACTTTTTTAGTTAATACATGACCTTCACATTTATTCTTTCAACTATCCTTACCAACCTTTTGTTGTAGCATCTGTATGCTTTGCTCTGTGATGAATATCCTAGAAAGATACTTTCATTAGCTCTTGAGTCAAAATTTCCCAAGACATATTCATCTCTTTTGATGTAGTATTTACTTCCAAAAACTCTAAAATGCCTTACAATTATAGGTCTTTCATACCACAACCCTATGGAGTCTTAGTGTAGTTCAATCTCAATAATCTTGTGTTTTGAACATATATTGCAATATGAAATGCTTCTCTCCAATAGACATAAAAAAAAAATTCTTCCATCAACATGGTGCTTGCCATTCTTGCATAGTCTTATTCTTTTTTTCACAACCCCATTTTGTTGAGGAGTTCTAGTAGTAGATAAATGTCTTTTTATTCCATGTTTCTCACAAAGTCATTGAACTCATTTGAAGTGAACTCACCTCCTCTATCAAACCTCAAACATTTGATCTTAGCATTCATTTCATTCTCAACCATTGATATGAAAATCAGTAACGTACTAAAAGCATCAGATTTTTTTTCAGTAACATAACACATGTCATCATAGAGAAATCATTAATATTAAAATGCATGAAATTCTTTTCTTATTTTAGACTTTTTCTTTTGGTAGGTCCACATAAATCAATATGTATCAACTCCAAAGGTCTACAAGAGTAATATTCTTTAGACTTGAAACTTATCCTTGTCTGCACTTACAAAATTGACATTCTTTACACTTTGTACTTGTATGCTTTATTATCTTAGCCATATCTCTTACCACATGTAATGAGATTATCTTCACAAGATTGGCAGAGTTAATGTGTCCCATTATCCTATGCCATAGCCAATATTCACTTGCTTTTCCTAGAAGGAAAGTTCTTTGATTGTCATCCCATAGACTGTATATGCCACCACTTGTTCTAGATCCTTCAACAACCAATTTCCAAGACATTTCTTTGGTATGTACAGGATCATCATGGAAAAAATAGGCCCTTAAGTGGCAAAAAATTCAAAACAATCGGAGTTAGGCAACCTGACATAAAAATTTGAATAAGTTATCTATATTATTTCAAAATATGTAAGAATATAATCTATAGAAAATTGAATGTAGTTTCTAAACTACTAGGTTTGTTTAAAGAAAAAAGAATCTATTTGATGAAAATCTCAAATTTCAATGCAGTGGTACTTAAATTTCAAGGAAAAAATAAGTAGGTGTCAGGTGTGACCACCCTAACCACAATAAAATGATAATATATTTTTTATAAGATTTTATATATAAGTAGAGGACTGATGCCCTGATGTGATGCATATTTTTTTGTATTTTTTTTCCAAGTAAATAATTAATTATGTATTTTTTATTACAAATTTTCAAAAAATATAAAAAATCATATGTCTAACCACCTTAACTTGATCAAAACCTCATGAAATTCAATTTTTCTTTTTTTAATCCTATAGTATGTGAAGCATACAATGTGATGCATGTTATGGATTAAAAAAATGTGATACCGTTTGAAATCTATAGAGTTTTTTCAATCAGCCTCTCAATCAGGACTTTAGTCATAATTTGAATAGAAAATGAATAATAATTACTTATTAAATTCAAAATAAAGCATAATTTATATCGATGGAAAGATGAGAATCTCCTTTAAAAACCCTTTTTGTTTCATCAATTTTGGGTAAAAAAATAGTCGTCAACCACATATCCATCATATTGCCACTTTTTGGCCCATCATGATCCTGCACATATGCTCTTTCTAGATTTCACATCCACTTTTATTGAATAGGAGATTGCAAACATTTATGCACATTTGAATCACAATAAGAAGATTATATTGGAGACATTTGAAATAAAGGACATCTTCAATCTATATTTTTGTTTAAATACTGATAGAACCTTTTCCACATATTTGCACAAAAGTATCATCACGAAGCTTGACTATGCCACCATTCCACTTCACAAGTTTGATAAACCTACTCTTATCTCTTATCATGTGGTTGGAACAACCACTATCAATCACCCATGAATTAGCCTCATATTTTGCATTAAAATAAGTACACACCATACTTGGATCTTTAGCTTCATCCCCAGTCTTCTTAGCAACCAAGAACAAGACTTCATCTTCAATCTATAAACCACTAAAATCATTATCCTTTGCAAAGAAATAATCTTCCATTGATTAGAGACACTTCTTGACCTTATTTTTTCTAGGATCTTTACTTTTGTTATTGAAATCTTTCAAGGGACATTTAGTAGAAAAATGAGCAACCTCTCCATAATTGAAACATTTAAAAGGTAGTTTACCTTTGTACTTGTTGGTACCTCTCTACAACTTCATTACAAATTTTGCTTCCTCTTCATCAGTGTCACTATCTGGATCAAATTCTTCATATATTTCTTTCTTACTTTGTTTGAATGTTGTTTCCTTCTTAGGACCTTTTTCAAACACTCTTATTTCAAATGCAATAAGGGCACAATATAACTTATCTATTAAAAGTGTATCCAGATCTATAGCTTCCTGAATAAAAGATATTTTGGAACTATAAAATTTAGATAGAGATTTCAATACCTTTTTTACCACTAGAGATCTCATAACTCCAAAGTACATAACCTGCAATACCTTCATCCTGCGACATCTTCAAGTTTTAAAACTTTCCATTGTAGATCAACAACTTGGTTTGCTTTACTTTGACATCACCTTCATATATGCCACCCAACTTATCCTAGAATTCCTTTTCTATCTTGCAACGCATTACCTTTACTAGGTTAGAATTTGATAGCCCACTCAAGATAGCATGCTTTATATGTTCATTGTTCTCATAGGCTCTTATCTCAATTAGATCAATTGGAGGAGTAGCAAGAAGAACATAACCATATTTGATAGATTTATAAACACCAAACCCCAGAATGGATAGATGGGTTTCCATCCAATATCTCCAAAAAGAGAAAATTGTTTCATAAAATCTAGGCACTTTTTGATATCCTTCTTTTTCCATCCTAATCCTTTCTCAAGTTAAACTTCTTCTAAGGAACCAGGCTCTGATACTAATTGTTTAACACACATCAAAATATTGAGATGGGGGGTGAATTTGTATTCTATCAAATCTCAAAACCTTTGGAAAAAATCAAAACAAAATTTATAGCACAAATAGAATCATGTAAGAAGAACACAATACACAACACCACATAACACTAGATGTACATGGAAAATCGGAAAGGGGAAAAAACATGATGAGAAAAGCTACTAGGAGTCGTTGTCCTAATCTAGCCTCACAAATGAATAACAGTTACAACTTTATTTTAGGGCTACAACCCAAGGAAACAACTACTCCCTAAAAGGAGGTTTTAGGGTCACTCTAAAGGAATCTACAACTCCTTGCAAACTTTTTTTAGGGCTACAACCCAAGGAAGCAACTACTCCCTAAACTAAGAACAACTTAGAAATGATTAGAACATGATAGGACCCTTTTATTGTTTGAATATAACAATGAAGCTCAAACCTTGTGATGATTGCAATTTTATTTTTTCACTTCTCTTTTGATGATTACAATTCTATTTTAACAATTCTTTTACAACTTCTTCAAATGTCTTCTCTTTAGCTTAATGGCTCATTTATTTCATCCTTCAAGAATTTTTTCCTTTGGCTCATTGTCTCCAACAATCAATTAGCACACTCTTTGCTTCCCTTCTATCTCAAATATATGATATAATTGAATCCAGATAGGATTTGCAACTTTTTCTCTCTTTTAGTCACTTATATATACATCATAATGCATTACACATCACTATTCGATTTCTTACAATCACACTCCACCTAGATGAACTAGGTTTAAAATATTTACATGATATTGCATTGATTACATTACATGTCAACCAAGAACAAGAAGAATATTACAATTACAACTCATTTAAAGATCAAACAACATGAACAGTGTAGAGGGAAATCCCTAAAATGAACTACATGCAACACTAGGAAGAGAAACATGCCTTGCAAATTCTAACACATGCTTAACCTAGTCATAAACACTCTTCACAACATTAGTCTTTAAGGAACAAAATCTACATAATTTTCACATTTGATATAGGTCATCCTTAGAAAAGAGAACATCAAACTTCTAGCATGTTGGCCATTACAAATTTGGCAGTACTCATGAAACATTAAACATTACTTGTGCTTCTCCCATATGAGTCAAAATGACCCATACAACATCTTCAAACACTTTGTAAACTCTGCACAAAATCCAACATGTAGCGTATGCCTTCAACATATCTCAATTTGTTAAGCAAAAGCATAACCCAATAACATCTTCATTCCAGACCATAGCTAGTTCTAGAGAACCAAAAAACACCTTACTGAGCGATAAGAAATATCACACTATCTTCAAGATCATTCTCCACCAACCAATTCACCACTTCATATAGAAACATTTTGGCACAAGCCAATTGACACTAAAATAAGCCACACGACAATACAATCTTACACTTTGTCACTCATAAATTTCTCTACAGAGGAAAAAATGATACGAATCTTTGCATATAGCACCTTCACAACATATTGAACTTAAATTCTAAACCACATGACCATATTTGCAAATGCAAAGGAATTCAAAGCCAAAATTTGCAGCACCATGAGCATCCTCATAGAAACCACATTGTCTTCAATCCATCATTTGAAAAACATCTTTCTTGCAATCCAAACAACATGAAACTTGGACCATACATGCCCTGATAACATATGAAGGTAACTGCCAAATTGTAAACACTAACAACCAAAATGCAACCATGATCTAGGAGGATCCAAAAGCCTCCAAAAATATCACAGTCTCAGAATCTCTTAGAACCAACATCATTGGATAGAGCTCGTTGACATGATCTTGACACAACTTGAACAGGTCCAAAAGGAGTTTATATGCAGAAGTTATGCTCAGTCAAAGGTTTGGTCAAATAGGTGAATCAGACATTCAAAAAGGAAAAAAAAATGATTGTCTCAAATCCAAGCAAAAATGACACCAAGTCATAGTGCTCATCGTCCTGATTCAGGAACTATCTTCAGTTTCAAAAACAAAGTCCGTATAAGCAAAATAGAGCTAGTCAAAGTTTTAGTCAAATTGATGATGTCAACATGTCACATGGTAGTTAACTGGATGGTGATGTGGAAATTGCAGGTGATGTTGAAAAAATCTCACAAAATTCACGTACACCATGCTTTATTTTTGAAAGAAAAATAAAGTGTGGAGGCTTATTTTATCTCACAAAAATCCATCAGATTCTATGGGATCCCAAGAGGATTTGGTGGGATTAAAACAAAATCTCCTAAAAAAAAAACTCATAAAAAAAAAAAAAACCCTCCATTTTAAAGAAAAATAACTTAACAACTTAAAACCAAATAAGCCAGTGAATAGGTGTTCAGGGCTTAAACAAATTAATTTTTTTTTTTTATGGGGAAGTTATTTTTTTTTATAAATAGGTTATTGTGTTTTTTGTAAGGCTTATAATTAGAAAAGCCAAAGGAGGGGGGTGTGTGCAGGATTATCATGGAAAAAATAGGCCCTTAAGTGGCAAAAAATCAAAAAAATAGAAAAATCAGAGTTAGGAAACTTGACGTAAAAATTTGAATAAGTTATCTATATTATTTCAAAATATGTAAGAATAGAATATGTAGCAAATTAAATGTAGTTTCTAAACTACTAGGTTTGTTTAAAATAAAAATCTAGTTGGTGAAAATTTGAAATTTCAATGCAGTAGTACTTAAATTTTAGGGAAAAAATAAGAAGTAGGTGTCTGTCTGACCACCCTAACCACAATAAAATGATAATAATTTTTTATAAGATTTTAGATATAATTAGAGGACTCATGTCTCGATGTTATACATATTTTTTTGTAATTGTTTTCCAAGTAAATAATTCATTATGAATTTTTTATTACAATTTTTAAAAAATATAAAAAACTCATATGTCTGACCACCTTAACTTGGTCAAAACTTCATGAAACTCATTTTTTCTTTTTTTAATCCTATAGTATGTGAAGCATAGAATGTGAACATGTTTTGGATTCAAAAAATGTGATACAGTTTGAAAGCTATAAATGTTTTTCAATTAGTCTATCAATCAGGACTTTAATCGTAATTTGAATAGAAAATGAATAATAATTACTTCTTAAATTCAAAGTAAAGCATAATTTATATTGGTGGAAAGCTAAGAATCTCCTTTAAAAACCTTTTTTGTTTCATCAATTTTGGGTTTAAAAAAAGTCGTCAGCCATATACCCATCATATTGCCACTTTTTGGCCCATCATGATCCTATAATACCCGGGGGTTAACTTGTTATTTTATTTATTATGGAGTTTTTTCACCCCATATGCAAAATTATGTATAAAAGGGGGGGTAGGAGTGTGATTTTTTTCATTCGAATGTTTTGAGAGGAAATTTTATACTCTTTTGAGAAATTTTTTGGAGAACTTTACAAGGTGATATTACACCAAGAATTGTAAAGAGTTGTGAGTGAGATTGTGAGGAGACTATTGTAAGAAGGCATTTTCAAGTGCTTGGAAATCTTAATAAAGTAGTCCAACATTGAGAAGTGGACCTGGAGATGTAGCTCAAATTTAGTGAACTCCATTATCAAGAGTGATCTCTTTATTTCTTCTTTGTTTCATAATTGTTTCAGTATTTTGATTCTTTGAGTTTCTTAGCTTATGTCTCTAGAATATAGATAGAGTATAACTGAATTTTGTTTGTCATAATTTCAACGGTTAAAGATACATAATCAAGCATTACTCTTGTGATTGGGAATTAAATTTGTAATTGGATTAGGTTTTGGGAAACTTTAATGTCCTAGTTTACAGATTAAGTTTGGTATTAGAGCCCATTTTGCAGGAAATTGCATAAGTGAATGATAACCAGGTTGAAACTAAAGCAACGTGAAGGTGCACTTATAGAGTTCAACCTAGAGATTGGAAAATGAAGGATTTTTCCAAGATCAGAGATGGTAGCTAAACATGAAATTCCAGAACTTGATGAGAGGGGCTTTCACAAATATTTCATCGAAATGAAGGCAATGGTGGAAGTTCTTTTCCAAGAAAAAAAAAAGTGAGAGAGGAAACGAGAATGCAAGAATAGAAAGGAGAAAAATGAAACTACTTCAAAAGAAGACAAAGGTAAAGGAGTGGGAGATAGTAGTGACCCTCTTGAACCTTCATCCCCATCTTTTTGTTCATCCTCTTCATCTTCTTCTAAAATTCCAAGACATTCTTCACAAGGAAAAGTTGCACAAAAATCATCTAATTGTCCTTTATTAAAATTAGATGTGAAATTTGAGTTGCATATGTATAATGGTGAATTGGATGCAGAAAAATTGGATAACTAGATTACATAGATCGAAGTGTATTGCAGGGTTCAACAGATCTTGAATGAATCTTCCAAAATCCAGCTAGCCACTCTTCGAATGGGAGGCATTGCATTGGTTTGGTGGGGGAGTAAGATCCAAGATGATCTTGCCATGAATGGTAAAACATTTCATCTTGGTGTGAGTTTACTTCTACTTTAAAGAAATAGTTTTATCCTTTGGATTATATGCAACAAGCTATTATGGATTGGAAAAATATAAGACAGGGTAAAGGACAAACTATGCAAGAGTATACAAAAGTGTTTCGAAAGAAATCACTTACTCTTGGAATTCCTCTTTATACATAAGAAAATTTATTAAAGTACATAAGTGGATTGCATTCACATTTGAAGCATACAATTCGTATGTTTATTCCATCTAATTTTGATGAAGTGTGTGTACAAGCAACCCATATTGAAGCAGGTGGAAGGAACATAAGTTTCAATTCAAAGAAGGAATTTTTTCCTCCAACTGAAGGAAATAAAAAGGGAAAGGAGAAGAAAGAAACTACTGTGAAGAAAGAGGAAGGTGAAAATCCTACTTGTTCACATTGTTAGAAGAATGGACACACAGATGCGAAGTGTTGAAAATTGCATCTGGAATTGAAACCAAAGTGGTTTAAGGATTGTAAAGGAAAGAAAAAGGCTGCAACTATCATTCAGGATCTTGGATCGGATTTTGATGATGAACCAAAGATAACAGTTATTGGTTTGAAAGGTAAAGCTTTTGTTGGTAATGATTCTTCCATTGATGTTTTATGTGCTTCTACTTCTAAAATTCATGTTTTTCTTGAAGATAGCAAAAGATGTGAATTATTTCATATAAGGGTGATTTATAAGAACACTAAGATTGATGCACTGATAGATAGTGGGTCCCAAGTTAATTTAATTTCAGAAGAAGTTGTTAAAAAATTGGGATTGAAAGCAAAGCCACATAAGAAACCTTATCCATTAGGTTGGGTTTGCAATGATAATAGATTGCGAGTAACTAAGCAATGCAATTTAAGATTTGCAATAACATCTAAGTTTATAGATGAGGTTTAATTTGATGTGGTTCCACTGGATATCTATGGGGTTGTGTTGGATAGCCTATACTTATATGATAGAAAAGAAATCTTCTATAGGGAACATAATCAGTATCACTTGTTTAAGGAAGGAATTGAATACATTATGCATTCTCATCCAATTAAGACTATTAAATCTTTTGTGACAATGGGACAATTGAAAAGGGTAGTTAATGCAAGCAATAATTTGGCACCTATGTCTATACCACAAGAAGTTTCATTGCATAAAAACATATCTAATCCTGAGGTTGTTCTAGTTATGAAAGACAAGCATGATGTTGGTACATTCTTTTTGTCACCTGCAAATTTAGTTTTGTTATTTGACCTTCTACTTTTTAATAGTGTATGGTTGGTAGCAACAACATTGAATGTTGATGTGTATATGGCTAATGTACTCAACAATATCAGTGTAGTTTTGATTGTTGTTGTGATGAGTCAAATGCACAGGTTCCAAGAAGGATAGATGCTACTGGGCAAGTGAGGAAAAAATTTCCTCACTTAAATTGTAAATAAAAATAGACCTTTTGGAGGTCCAAAAGCTCTTAATGGGGAGGAATGATCCAGGAGGATCCAAAAACCTCAAAAAATATAACAGTCTTAGAATCTCTCAGAACTGACATCATTGGATAGAGCTCACTGACGTGATCCTGACACAACTTGACCAGGCCCAAAAGGAGTCCATATGCAGAAGTTATGCTCAATCAAAGGTTTGATCAAATAGGCGAATCAGCCATTCAAAAAGGAAAAAAATAATTGTCTCAAATCGAAGCAAAAATGGCACCAATTCGTAGTGCTCGTCGTGTTGATTTTGGAACTATCTTTGGTTTCAAAAACGGGGTTTGTATGAGAAAAATAGACCCAATCAATGTTTTAGTCAAATTGATGATGTCAGCATGTGACATGGCAATTGACTGGATGGTGATTTGGAAATTGCAAGTGATGTGGAAAACATATCACAAAATTCACATACACCATGCTTTATTTTTTAAAGAAAAATAAAGTGTGGAGGCTTATTTTATCTCACAAAAATCCATCAGATTCTGTGGGATGCCAAAAGGATTAGGTGGGATTGAAATAAAAATTAAAAAAAAAATTAACTAATAAAAAAAAAGAGATAACCCTCCATTTTAAAGAAAAAACAACTTAACAACTTAAAACCAAATAAGCCTATGAATAGGTGTCAAGGGCTTAAACAAATTAAATTGTTTTTTTATGGGGAAGTTATTGATTTTTATAAATGGGTTAGTGTGTTTTTTGTAAGGTTTATAATTATAAAAGTAAATGGAGGGGGTTAATTTTTTTTATATTTATTATGGAGGTTTTTAACCACATATGCAAAATTATGTATAAAAGAGGGGTAGTAGTGTGATTTTTTTCATTTTGATGTTTTGAGAGAAAATTTTATACTCTTTTGAGGAATTTTTTGGAGAACTTTACAAGGTGATATTACACAAAGAATTGTAAAGATTTGTGAGTGAGATTGTGAGGAGACTATTGTAAGCTTGGAGAATTATAAGAAGGAATTTTTAGGTGCTTGACAATCTTAATAAAGCGGTCCAACATTGAGAAGTGGACCCAGAGATGTAGCTCAAATTGAGCGAACTCCGTTATCAAGAGTGATCTCTCTATTTCTTCTATGTCTCATAATTCTTTTAGTATTTTGATTCTTTGAGATTCTTAGCTTATGTCTCTGGAATCTAGATAGAGTATAAGTGAACTTTATTTGTCATAATTTCAATGATTAAAGATACATAATCAAGCATTACTGTTGCGATCGAGAATTAAATTTGTAATTGGATTAAGTTTTGGAAAACTTTAACATCCTAGTTTATAGATTAAGCCAACTCCAACATAGTTCTACTCAAACTTTAATTATACTTTCAACATCAATGATAACCAGAGTACAACACCAAAATCAACTAGAGTTTTTTTTTTAAACCTTTCAAAGTATCCCCAAAAATATGTTCTAACTATATCTTACACCTTTCCTCAAGTACTCTAACCCTAACACTAGCTACTTGGGTTGGGGTCACAAAAATGAAAACCACATAGATTTTCACATTTCACATATAAGAAAAATGGAATAAAGAATTTCAAATGATTTGCAATTGTACACATGATTTAGTACATAAGAAAATACACATGAAACCCCTTTACATAAACTAAAAATAAAATTTGTAACATACTTAAAAAAAAAATTCTCACAGAATATTGAATTTTTTATCTCATTTGATTCACAAACAAAAATATTACTTCAAAACCTGAAGTGGGTTAACTAGGGTCCCAATGATTCTCTCATTTTCTCATAGACTATTGTATATAATTTCCCAGCTTTTGTATATGTCAATAGGCCATGGTATAAATAGCCAAAGAAACATAATCTTAGTTATATTAAAAACTTGGTAATAATTGATTTTACACACCTCAAACATGATCTACCATGCATCACTTGCATGGTCATAGTCCAAATCTTGAATATTAGAGTTCTCAAATCTTACCACTTAAATATTGTTAAATTTATATTTCTTATTCTTAAAATTTGTATGATATAATTATTTCAATTGAAAAATATCTTAATATACTTCGATAATTGTATTAAAAAATCACAAAAGTATTCAAGCCAATATTTTCTTTCCATTTACTTTTTCATTTCAAGGAATGAGACTAGATTGTATTAATCTTAAATGTAATCAAAATTATTCAAATTAATGTAATAATGATAATTCACATTTATAACTTTTTGGTTAGAAAATTGTAATGACAAGTACCATTTCATGTGAAATATCTCTATCCACATTATATTGAAAAATAAAAAATTAATTTAAATCAACTACATAAAAAATTCTAAAACTAGAATGTATCATCAATATAAGTGCATAATTAAAGGGAAAAAGGTTATATTTAAGATAACCTCTTAGTTAAATTTCTAGGGTCATTTGTCATGAACAAAATTTTCACTATGAAATATTCATTTTTTTTTTCTTAAATACATTAATCACACTAATTATCTCTCTAAATGTTTGAGGTGTAACATTAAACATGAGACAAGTTGCACACCCTTGTTAAGTCACTTCTAAACTTTGGGTGCTAAAGTAGTCTATATAGAATATGTATGTCATTTTCTATTAGGGTTCACCTATAACACATTTTGTTATACTCTCCTTAGGTCATCTAGGTTAACATGAGTCTTGGTTTGGATAGAGTGAATCTTGTAACACTAAATTCTAGACTGTAGGACAACCAATCACTAGCTTATAAGTGTCTTAGTTTCAATTCAATTTGATAAGGGAAAAAAACCCATTGAGATGTAAGGACTCAAGTTATTAGATTAGTTCTCCTTCAAGTTTTCTAGCTTAAACAAAATCTAAATAAGAACAAGTTATATTTGAGGAGTCAATATGTTATCATCTTTGAACTCTTAGTTAACATCAACCAATATTTTATTTTTACCTCCATAAGGCGAGTCTATTTAATTGGTTATATCTTATTACAAGGGGTTGATACAATCTCACATAATTGTCCTTATAATGCATAAGGTATAAATTAATATTATTCTTAAACCCTTTTGAGTCACAAGGGAAGATCATTAATTTGGATTTACTAGGTCAATCCACTTTAATCATATAATTAATATACATGTTTCTTTTGTTCCTCAAAATTAAATGTCAAGATCATACTTCTAGATTGGATAAAATTAATCTTACCCCTTATTTGATGTATATTCCCCTTAATAGAGGGGAAACTAAATTGATTGTTAGTTACTTCAAAAGTTACCCATTTTCACTTGTTAAATAATATTTAATATAAGATCGTGTTACCTATCTGATTAACCTAGATTTAAATCCTTAAGTTGACCCTCATGCTTAATTGATTTATTTAATTTTAGTAATTAGGACTTAACTATTTCAAATTTAGAGGAGAAATGACACAAAAATTACCCATGACCTCTTTAATTTAGTTGTATTAATATTTTTCTATATGGGTTGAGTTGATGGTCTCCCGCTCCATTTTGAATTTGAATTTGGATTGTAACGTTCATTGGATGTTGGGTTGTAAAAGATAGGGCCACCCTATTCTGAATTTGAATTTGAATCTCAACGTCTACTAGATGACGTGTCAAAATAGACTAGGCTTTGCTCAAAGAGTGAAGTGTACCAAAAGTGGCATTGAGGTGGAGGACGATGTGGATAGGGTGATGTCAGCTTGCTTTCTTAGCTCACATGCTTAGCTGGATCCAGCTCAGGGTGTGAGGTTTAATATATGTGATGAGGAGGTTGAGTACTATGTGGGAAGTGCGATGTTAGCCTTGGATTGTTTCATCATCTCATGCACTATTATGGCTTCACATTGTCCTCATCATTATTTGATATTGACGGGGGATATTATAGGAATGAATCTTGTGCCTTGGGATATTTCTATTTATTGTAAAAAGGTAATTCCTTTATGGAATTATGCTTCCAATTCCTTTTCCCTTAATGTGGATTATTTTTTCAATGTTGTGCTTTCTGAGGGAATCCTTAGTGATGTGACTGTAAATTGCATCTCTACTGAAACTAAGGATTTGAGATTAAATGTCATCAGGAAAATAATCCTTGTGTCTGCTCTTCATTTTTCCCTTGCTTATTTCCTAAGTCTCATTCAATGAGACGTCCTTTCAATTAATGTTTGGGTTACAATTAGATTTTACTATCCATCATTATTTTTTGTTGGGGCTATTCTCACATAGATTGTGTGTTCTCGAAGAGGATTATTAGAATCTGGTAGATTTTTAACCACTCTCTAATTTTTATGTATATTTCTACTAGATCCTTTTGGATGTTATATGATTATAATGTCCTGCTAGCAGAGGTTTAGTTCGCTATTTTTCCACCAAATTGTGGAAACATCTATAGTATTAGTTTACTTGCTAACTTTTTACCCATGAATGTGACTGTTATGAAGGGTAAAAATTCTTTCATTTGCCACTACCACTATAATTCCATGGGGGGTCCTAGGAAAAGGTCGAAGCCATTATCCTCAATTCCTTTGTGTCAAAATGTTGAGCTCTAGAAGTGCTTTGAAGAGGTTGGTATGAATCCATTCTTTATGGAAATGTGAGGGTATAATGATGATATAACTACAATGTTTTAGAACTCTTACAGAAAGGATAGAGTTCATATTGGCAACATCGGGTTTGAAGTTTCCCTCAGGATGATTGTGACTGCGATTGGTCTTTAGTACAATGCCCTAAGGGTGTCCAAAATAAGTAATGGAAACTACTAGAGGTTTTTGGACAACTTTCTTGAAGGTGACAAAAAGCTTGAGAGATGCCAAAATGGCTCTAACAAGGAGCGCCTCCTGGCCCCTTATGGGATTTTTAGTGTGCACATCATGAAGTATTTCACCCTAGAAGAGCATTACACCATAGTTCACAGGTACCATTTTCCCTTTCTCTATCACATTCATAGGAATGAAAAATGAATATTCCTTTTTTTTGTTTTTGTGTGTCAAACAATGCAAGGAAAAAGGTGCCTCACCCCCCCCTCCACTAGGGTCTAATCCAGTTCCTTTTTAACTATGCTTCTATAATTACCCCCCTTTCGGGACCTTCTGGTTGTATCCCTACTAGTATTGTTGTCCCCATGTCTCAAGCGGACCCCCTCACCTACCCTTCTCAAGCTAATTCCTCTGGTGTGGGTACTTCCTTTATGAGACCTCCCTCCAAGAAAGCCCTTGTTGTTCCTTCTAGTTTGAAACAATCCTCTATTAAAGGCCTTCTTACCAAAGGAAACCCTGTTACTCAGAATTTGAAAGGAAAAGAGGCTAGTTTTAACTCATCTGGCAACCTGTCTAGTGCTAAAAGGAAAGTTTTTGATAATTTTGAACCTAAAACTACCAAAAAAAGTCACTATTGAGATTAGAGACGAGGAGGAGCAAGGAAAATTGGAAGGTACTAGCAGTGGGAAGGGGAAGAGGAGGTCAACTAGGCTCGTGGGTCAATCTACCAAAGGCAAGAAACTTTGCTTCAAAAAACCTGGGGATGACCTTGAAGATGAAGCCTCACCTACCATTAACCTAAGTAAAAAAGATTTTCCAGTGGTTTTGGGAGAAGATCTTTTGGAAGACTCTAGTAGCAGTGAACGGGATGAAGAAATGGTTGGTGTCGACCAACTGGTGGTCGAAGACTCATAGGATGTGGAAGACGATGAGCTCTAGAATATTGAATGTGAAGTCGAGGAAGTGGCAAGGGAAGTCACGAAGGGGATGGATGATTAGCTTATGTAGGAAAAGGTTGAGGAGATGTAGAATAATGGTAGGTCCCTTAATTTCTATGTTACCCAAGTCCAAGAACTTCAGCACAAAGTGGATAAGATGGACAAGGCCTTCAATAAGTTAACGACAATCACTTTGGGCTTTATGCAAAAGGCTTTCTTTGACATGGTGAGTGGGGTGACTAAGGCTAGGAAAAGTCATCGGAAGATGAAAATCTCTTAGGCTGTTGAGGAGCATTTGGATGAAAGAGTGACCAGATTGATGGAATAGTACAACGAGGCTATGGAACAACTGGAGCATGAATGGAACCTAATCTGCTATCCAAAAGAGTATTTTGGGTCTTTTGGGTCTATGTTTTTTGGCTTTGTTCTATGTTCTTACTAGGTCTATGTGCCCCCTCAATTAATTAGACTTGGTTATGTCTTTAGGTTTGTTGTTTTTTGCTGGTATATAGTTTATGTTGTTTTTGGTTGTTAGGTATCGGTCCTGCTACAGGGTGCTGGTTTGTTTTATGCCCTTGCTATTTTGTTGTGTTGTTTTGGCTAGCCTATAGGCCTTGTTCCACTTTCTTGTTCGGTTCAAAGGCCCTTTGCCTTGCTTTTGTTACCAAAAACACTATGTTTTGTGATCTAATTTATTACCTATAATTTTAAATATTTCTAACTAATATTTTGATAGACCATATATAATTATAAAACCAATTTTTATTATATTTTATTATTATTTTGAAGTATATTACCAATAACATATGAATAAAAGTGTTTACAATATTTCAATAACTACTCAGATTAATTGACCTCAGAATATTCTTGAAGATTATATAGACATATCTGAACATAGATAGCAGAAGCAACTCAACCGTCTCCTATTTACTCAAAACTCTGAGCATTTCAGTTTTGTATGAAGTCCCTGAAGAGGCTCAAATAACTGCTGTCCAGGATAGCCCAAGCTCCCTGGTTATTTGAGCCCCTTTAGTGAAAGCCTTTTCTATAACTAGATAATGGGATTGCAGCTACCGAGGTGGCGTACTGATGGCGACGCAGGGATGTTGGAATCCCAACATTTGAAGAACATGGCAGCCTACTTGTAGAGTGCTTCTACTCATTCCACAAGAGAAAAAAAGTAGAATCTCTCTACGGATTACACTATTCGCTCCTCGATTATCAGTGTTTGCCTTCACACACTGACATCTGGCTTATTACTTACATCATATACATAGTCTGGTCGACAATCAAACATGATATTCCACTATTTCAACAACACTCTGTATGTGTCTCTCCACCCCGCAATCTTCCATGGAAACTGCGAGACCGTGCATTAAGTATTCTTATTTTCAATGAATAAAGTTCCACTTTCGATGTGCACAGGGAATGATAAAATACTTTTTTCTTTTTCTTTTTGAATAGCTGCATCCTGTATTTGCACGAATCAACAATTGGGACTGTTGGCTTGTGGCTGCATCATTATGATTATATCCATGTGTTTGTACTTTGTTGGTGCAGGGAAAGTTGAAACCCATATCAATAGCACTCAAACACCAGTTTCCCAAATGGAGGCCAGCTTAATGATCCATATTAAGATGAATTATACGGAGTTGTTAAAGTCTTGTCAATCATCTTATGTTCCTTGTTACAAGGATTTTGTCGGTTGTATTGAGCCAAGATTATCTAAAACAGTTTTATAATTATTTTGGAAGCTGTTCTCAACTTGTCAAAATTATTTTGCAGCGATTTCCAAGAAAAGTATTGATCGACTGACTGTATTGTTCGGTGGGGTTTGAGGGACTTATTTATTTATTTGTGTAAATGAGATGTAAATGAGTTATTAATGATTTGTTAATTAATACATAAATAGATTTTATTGGAGTTAAAAAATAAAAATTTAATTTTGTATAATATTATAATTTATTTGTTTCTTTTTTAAAAAAATATCAAAATAATAAGTTTGAGAAGTATATATGTAAAGAACAAATTTCTATAGTAAATTACAATTATAATTTTTAAAACATATTAAAAAGTACGTAGAAGCAAGTAGATTGTATAAATACTTTATCAATTTCCAAATATAGTGTGCTATATAATATTCAATGTGTCATGGTAATTTTAGTGATATTCTTTGATTACAAAAGTGGATTTATATATACAAAATTTGTACATAGAGTTCATATTATAATGGTGAAATTTTCTAGCAATCCTATTGCACTCCTCTCTCTCATGTCTTCCTCTCCCAAAAATTAAAAGAAGAATACAATTAGAGAGAATTTTTTTATATTGAATTACAATGATAAAACATGTTAAACTTATTTAGTAATACCTAAGAGCAAGTGAATTATATCAATTGATGTCTCATCAATCTTGAAAAATAGTGTGCTCCATTATATTCATGGTATCATGGTTATTTCACATATGACATCCCTTTTTACATGATTATATTTATATATATAATTTTGTATAGATTTTTATATTATAATGGTGAAATTTACATGTGTCTTTTCTATTTTATTTTGTGCTTATCTTTATATGTTTGTGAATATATAGTGTGCTATATATGTATGTATGCACTAAATCTTATATGAAGTTAAGATCATTTATTTAACCATATATTCATCTACTTACACATATCTTCATACAATTAATCCAAGAGATTCGATTGAAAAACTAATGGCATAACATACTCCTTCGACATGCACTACTATTCTCTTTATTTCCACCAATATCTTGCATACATACTTTTTGGGCTACATGTGTACATCTACATCTACATCTAAGTCAAAACCAATTTTAATTGTCATTTCGTACATTAAAACTTCAACATTTGAAACCTAAATGAACTATGAAAAATGTCAATCCACATTTTATTATTATTTAAAAGCATTTATACATCTCCATTCACACACTCTTATTTAATAAATTATCTCCCACATTTATATTTACCTTCTTAATTTAACTATTATAAATAATTAGATTATCGATCTTGACCACATTAAATTAATTTAACTTAATTTTATCTAATAAAATACATTTTATTAATTAACTCAATTACCCCTCTATACTCTTTTTATATAAATAAAATTAAAAATATTTATTTGCCTATAAGAAGGAAGAATGATTTCAATGAAAATTTTACAAGTTTATAATCACAACACAACCAACATGACCAGATTAAACTACTCATAAAATTGTTTTTTATAGTTGAAAAGATAGGGGTGAGGGGCCCATAGTGGAGCACCCTAACTTCAGGTTTCTCAAAATTCTATGAGGAAATTTCAAATCACTCCCAGTTTTGTACAATAGTTTATTTGGCAACTCACATGATTCTATATTTTGTTTTAGGGCCACATCATCAAATATGATGCTACATCAACATGCTTTTTGTTGAGGTATCCAAAAAGGCCCAAAAAAAAGTGAGACCAATAGTGGTGTGCACTAAGTCATGTTTTATTGGTGCGTTGATGTGGCATCACATGATTTTTCAGTTTATGTACTTTATGGATAAAAAGTGTTTTGCAATTGGATATTAAGGTGCTCCATTATGGGGCCCACTAAGGACTACTTCTATCCCCACTATTGGATCTCGCTCCACTATGGACCCCTCTCCCCTATTAATAGTTAGTTTTGACACTATTTGATTTGTTCAAGCTCGATTGCTTGTTGTTTTAAGGCCCTACTAAATTAAAAGATTTAGAAAAGAAATTCACAAAATCGACAAGGGGGAAGCATTTTGAAATGAAAAGTAAAATGAAAGAGGGAAGGATAGAAGCATATGTAGAGAAGGAGGAAAATCTTATCGAGTATAAGCTTTTGTGATAGGTTAATATATTTTGAATCTTCACAAAAAAATGGGAAATTGTAAAACATAACATTCACTAAACATTGTAGGCTAAAAAAACATTTTTGTATCAAAACTTATGAGGACAAAGTTACAAAATATTGGTCAAAAAGTCCTAAAAACATTGAAAACACAATAAGGGAAAGGGGCCCATAGTGGGTAAGGGTCCAATGGTGGGTATAGAAGTAGGCTTGAGTGAGCCCTATGGTGGGTAGGCTTAATGTCCAATAAACTTGCACTTAATATCAAATTGCAAAACACTTTTATCCATAAATTACACTAACTGACAAATCATGTGATGCCACATCAATTCACCAATAATAAATGACTTAGTGACCCATTATCGATCTCACCATTTTTTTGGCCCTTATTAGATACCTTGACAAAAAGTATGCTGATGTGGCATCACATTTGATAATGTGATCTTGAAACCAATTTTTATAAGCAGGGGACTTGCCAAATAAGCTGTTGTACAAATTTGGGAGTGATTTGAAATTTTCACATAAGACTTTGCAAAGTGTGAAGTTAGGGTGGCCCACTATAGACCCCTCTCCCTTAAAAGGAAACCAAGTGCAAACATCATCTACGATGGAAATATGGATGAAACACATCAAGTGATTGAGAAAACGGTTGATAGAATTTTAGTCTCATAAATTGCAACTATTCCGATACAAGATTCAGTGACGCTGATGAACATGTTTACTGCGCGTGCTCATTTGGCAGCTCTGCAACAAGGCAAGGTGGTGCATTGTTGCATAATCGAAATTAACTTTATATGGATTCTTCGGAAACATCACGTGTAGATAGGGGCTTGGTAAATAGGGAATTATTGCAGATGATGGCAATGTGTCAACAAAATGTCTTGACAGAAATGCCATTTTGTGGAATGGTAGGGTATGTGTTAACAGGGATGTTATTTCGCGGAATGATATTATTGTAGGATATGTGCAAAATGTTGACACAGGCGGGGTCCTCAGGGTTTTCATCGGATGTAGATGGTGACAATGGTTAGTGTGCACTGTGCTGCCAGTCTGTTCTGATTTCCCAATTCTCCAGCAGAGCAAGTGGTTGTAATGTGGCAGTTCTACGGCAGAGCAAGTGGGTGCATGCCTACGTACCCAATTTCATTTCTCATCAGAAAATCACGACTTGATTTTATTTCATCTTTTTGACAATTGTAGTGTTAAGAATAGCCGTTTTGTTATTTCAAATGGAGAGAATAATCTCTGATAGAGGTTTGGAATTTGATGATTTATGTGGTCATTTTTTTCAATTCCAAATCATATATTACAACTACAAAATTTAAGACTCTATAACTTGTCGCTCTAAATTATTATAGATAAATATAATATACTAGTTTAATTTATAAATTAATATATATATATATATATATATTTTATAATTTTTTATTATAAAAAATACAAGTTTGAAATCTATAAATAAAAAAATGTAATAATTTTTAATATGAATTTAGAAATTTATGGTAAAAGTAAATTTAAGATTTTACATTTATCATTAATAGTTATTATTGCTTTATATTAATATAATAATATTTGTTATAAAAAATATATATTAATTTAAAATATTTTAAAAATATAAAAGAATTGGTTAATTTTTAAAATATTTTTTAAGAAGATTATCTTGAATATTTTAATATGAATTTTGAAATTTATTGATAGTAAATTAAAAATATTTTTTATTATTATTAGCTATCATAGTTTTATGATTTAACATGACTAATGAAATAATATGGATCCTTAATTTTTTTCATATATAATTGGTGACTTTCTTGAGTATTTTTTATCATTGTTTGTATATATAATTTTTATCTTTAAATTCACTTGCTTGATAAAAAAATAGTATCAAAATTTAATCTTCAAATCTTGCTTTTTATTTTTTTCAAATTTTTAAATTTATGTGGTGACAATAAAAATAAAAGTTACAATTAGAATATTTAAGGATTCTAATTATTTTTAATAATATATTGTTTATTTAAATGATACATAATAATATATTTTAAATAATAACTAAATTATTTGTATTATTTTATTAAAAATAGAAATAGAAATATATTTTTATTACGTTCAAAGGTGTAACACTACAATGGAAGCACATATCTATAGAGCACATGTCTATAGGAGGTCACTACAATCTTAAAAAAAATGCAATTTAAGAATATATATATATATATATATATATAGATGGATGGATGGATGGATGGAGATAGGTTGTAGAAAAAATGAAAATAAATATTTTAATAATAGCTACATTTCAAAAATCAAACATATATCTAAAAAGAAAATAAATAAATAAATAAAACAATTCTTTATTTGAAATTAGTTTGATTTTTTCAAAACTAGCATATATATATATATATATATATATATATAATATTAATATATATAAAATAGAGTGAGAGTTTGTGTTGTCACTATTTTCATCATTTTTTTCCTAATCAAAACTCTAATCCTAACTCTAATTGAATAATATTTTAAATTGTAACAATTTTTCGCTTTGTTTTTATCTTCCTAAAAATAATATTAAAATATATTTAAGTTTTATTGAAAATATTTAAAAAATGAAAAAATAGAATCTTGAACAAAACTAACACCTTTCATAAAAAGAAAACTGTTTTTTAAATTTATTTTAAGAAGTTAAAATAATGACTGCGTTTATTTTCTTCGAAAGAAAAGAAAGTAAGATTTAAGAGTGGATATGGATTTGCATGTCAATGTCAATTTCTAAGTGAAGAGTTTTTCCTTACTCATTACTTTTTGATGGATGCCATTGTAATTAATAATAGTAAAGTATTATTCATATATTAGTTTGACTTTCCTCTCTTGATCATATAATAATCATAATTTTAAGAATATATTATTTTAAAGTTAGTTAATGTGATATTAATAATAATAAGATATTTATGTTAGTTTAATATATATGATTAATAAAATATTTAATATAATTTCTTTTCAAAATTTTCATAAAATTTTTAAATTTTCATATGCGGTCAAATTCCAGACCTGCTTCCAAACAAACAATTTTTTTTTTTTTAATTATTTCTAATTTTATATGTTTCACTTTTTGTGTTCCTCTGTAGTAAAATAGATTCAGTGTACAAAAATGGCTGTAGCATTGTTTTTGTTATTCATATTAACAGGTACTCTAGGAGGAACGTCTTTATGTGATGCTCATGGTTTATCAAATATCTTCATAGCTTAAGGCCATCGGTAGCAGTACTTCTGTGGGACAGTGGTGGAAGACTGCGACTCTAGACTGATAAGACAGGAGACAATCTAAGTATAACAGCCGGTAGACAGCACGACTGCTACTCCCACGGTAAGATCCTGACTATGCTGACTGTTGCAGAGGTGATAAAGAATTCCATAAATCCTGAAGACGCGACAAAACCAAATCCAAAAGTGTTGTGTCACGAGACATGTCGTGATAAAGCTAAGAGACGATGAAGGGATTAGAATGACATTTAATGTCATTCCCAATCCAAATTAATAGAAGGGTAACCCATGAAAAACCAAATCAATAATAGAGAGCCATCTATACCTAGGACAACCTCGAACAAACTTTGTGTAAACGTTCATAAAATTTATAGGTGCATACAAATACTATTAAATATATAGATTAGTAACACAAAATAATCGAATGTTAATATGAGAAATAGACATTCATGTTAGAGTAATAATAGAAATGAATGCACAATGATGTAAAACAACAAATATCAAACTTCCATTATTTTTGTTGAGCTCTAAGATGGTATGTGATTTCTCTTTGTAGTTATGTTAGTAGTTTGAAAGCATAAGATTATGATTAGGCGATTAACTTATAAAGATACTAGTAGTTTAACATTAACATGAAAGTATGTTGTTTTCATTAGATTAAATTTTGGAAAGGTATGAAAGTGTATTGTTCAAATGGAAGGGAAAGTATTATATTCATAGATTTTCCATGAGAAAAATCAATTACCAAAATATACTGTTAATTAAATGCTAGGATTTTAAGAACATGGAGGCAAGAATTGAAGGCTTAGCTTTGTGACATGTGTCACAAGAAGGATGAAGAAGGTGTAAGATTGATTAAGAAGAAGGCAAGTACTATTTGAGCTGAAAGGGTTTAAGAATTCTCACACATGTGTGATAAAGGTGGAATGTGTGGAAGATACACTCGCACATGTGTGAGTACTTGAGGTAGAGATGAGTCCTAAGTCAAGGGGTGAGGTGAAGGATTAGAACGCCTCCAAGTTAGCATGTTCACACATTTATGAGCAAAGAATGAGATAAGTTAGCATGTTCATGCATATGGAAGAATGTAGCACATTAAGATGGAAGTCAAAGATGCTTCAAAGATAGCATGTTCAAACATGTCCATGTAAAGAGTGAGATAAGATGGCATGCTCACACATCTAGGATAATGAAGAGAATAGGGAAAAATGGAAAATGATGATGAATTTAAATTTTAATCCATTTAGATGGATTTAATGACAAAGATTAAAATGAAAATTAATAATGATGATGTAGATTAAATATTGGAGGAAATAGTAATAAGGATTAACTAATTTAAATCAATTAATTAAGTAAATATTTATTACATAATTTAGTAGGAGAATTTATGGACCAAGAATAATAAATTTTAGTTTATTTAATTAATCAACATTGGAGAATGCTAGTGAATGAATTGGCCTTCTCAAATATAATTCAAATATTAACTCTATTTCTTGTGATGCATTGGGGCCAAAGCACTAACAACTCTAGAAATGTCACAATTGTATTTGTGACTTTCCTTTGAATTTTAGAGGTACATCTCCCTCATAAGATTTAGATGATTAAAGGTATGCTTTTTACCATAAAGAAGGAAAGGTGACAAACACTAACTCATAAAAATAGAGTTCATACGAGTTGAACCAAAAGAGAATCACAAATCACTTAGCACCCAGACTAGAATGATCGATGATCATTAAGAAAGGAGATTGAAATATATATCATAATTTCAATAAGTGAATGTAATGCAGTAGTGGATACCTTACACATAAAACATGCCCAAAGTACACACACAACTCATAGATTGGTACAATTAACCCTACAATTAAAACCATGATTCACAGATCGCAAGTTGTTGTAAACATGAATGAGTTAAGAGAGAAAACATAAATAAAGTTGTTCCTTTTCCTCTATTACAACACATTGCAATTCAAAAAATGTGGACCCTCAAAGAGTCACTCTAAACAAATATATAGGGAGATAGATCCATCACTATCTTAGCAGTTACTAAATGACTGCTAAATATAACAATGCTTTCTTACCACTCAACTACTAGAACTAGAAATCAATATATGAAGAAGCTTTAATGGATAGAAATAATTACATTTGCAAATGATAAGACCTTGGACAATCACTAAATGCTTCTTGTTTCAAATCCTTCCCTATGGCTATCCATTCTTTCTAGTTGACACAGTTCACTGGCATCGTATTAAATGACCAATTCATGTGAACCATAGGATCACACATACAAATTATGCAAATGAGAGATCAATTAGGAGAATTTAAATAAATCTTGGTCACATCATAAATTAATTTAAGCCACATCACCATCCTATCATTTGCTAGATCTCAATGAAATCTAGCTCAGATACACTTTCAAATTCCTATAAATTTAATGAATATGGTCATATTTCACCAACCAAAATTATTCTAAAAATGGTGAGTGCACAAAGTGATGGTCTGTCAATGAATGTGGTAATCCCACAATACTTGTTTACAATTTCTAGGAGATCCTAATTTTTGTTGAAATCACATATTTTTAGAAAATATAATGATTTAAGCCTTAAAAAGTTCCATTTAAAGGATTCCAATTGAAGAGGGTTTCATCAAACCACCTTAGATCAAACCCCCTTGGATAGAACCTTGCTAGTTTTAAACCATACCTATAATGGGGTCTTCTTTACACCTATCAAAATGCTGATAAAAAACCACTTTTGATTTACCTTTTGGGGGATCAAATGAATTCATTTAAAATTTATTTTGTGTAAGTATGTAGTCCTTATTATAAGCTTCCCAAAAGGTATAATTTTAAATAAATTTAATTTAATTATTATATTTATTTTTTATTTCTTGTGAATGTAGGTTTTTGACCAAAATTCAAGCTCTCTGCTCTACACATGCGGAAAAATAGTAGATTATCAATTTTTTTGTTGAAAAATATCAGTGCACTAGATATTTAAGTCCTTGATCCAATAAAAAAAAATTGAATTTCGATACATACAAAAAAAGTTATGTTGTATACAACTACCTATGTTTGAATTGTAATTGGTTTGACTTCGAAACTTGATTAAGGAAAAAATATTCAATAAAACACTATGAAACCATATGAAAGCACTAGATATCATAGTTACAAATCTAAATTAAAAAAAAAAAATAATTTATCCTTCATGAAAAAAGGTTATGTTGTATACAGTGAGCATCACTCCTTAAAAAAGGTGTTTACTGAAAAAACTAGTTTTTGAAGGAGATGGAAAAAAAAGTGCAATTTGATTCCAAAAATTTTGAAAAAAAAATATTTAGAATCTAGAAAAAAATGTCACAAATCACTAGTTTGCATCATCTTCAAATTCCTCATGGTTTAGCTACTATAGGTGTTCGAAAGTGAAGATTTAGTAATAAAAAATCAATTTAGTGTCCAATTTGGCCAAAAATTGTAAACCAATATTGTGGGATCACCCAATGATTTCATCGTGATTGAGGAGGTTAAGCGTAGTCCTCTCTTTAGACTAATATCACACTAGTTGAGGGAGGTTTTCATGGTTCATGTACACAATGCTACACTTCTTGAGCATTTCATTTATACTGTTTGTAGTGTAGGAAAAAGTATCCCTTTTTCATACTTAATTTGGGAATAATTAATATTAAATTGAGCCTAATGTTGCCTTTATTTAGTGTTGTAATGTTTTTTACACATTCACATTAAGTTTAGGACCCTTTAAAACTAAATGGAACTAATTGTGCCTTATTTAGGGTGTTGTATGTTGGTGTCAACCACCTCCCAAGAGCACAACCTACAAATAAATCTTCACAGACAAGAGAAGCACTATTTTATTTTTCTAGAGATGAAAATAGTTTTAGATGATATATAGAATAAATAAAGTATAGGCTTCTTAAAGCCATGAAAAATGTGACAAGTGAACAACTACCCAATACGAGAAAAAAATAATTATCCTTATGTTAAAACTTAACACACCAACCCCCCCTTAAGTGAAAACTTAGGGAGATTATTATGCAAAATGAAATGCAATTTGGGTCCTGGATACAAGGAAATGTTAGGTACCCATGCACAACTACTATGCAATTCAATCTCTCACAATCAGAGAAAAGGAGAAAAACCTTGTGGGAGAAAACTCCTCTCCAAAAGAGAGAAAAAGAAAAAACAAGCAAATCATGTGAGGAATGATGGAGGACTCCATTGTAGGTGAAAACCATTGAACCCATAATCACCATCTACAATAGAAAACCTTCACAATGCATGAGAAAAGCACACACTATTTCATCAAAAGTGAATGTAAATGAGATGCTATAAAATACATACTATACAAGCTTTTTAAAGTCAAGAAAAAGGGGATAGGTAAACAACTACCTGATACAAGAAATAAAACCACTACAATAACTATCCTTAAATTAAAATTAATACACTAACACCCCACCTTAAGTGAAAACTTAGGGAGAATGAAGATGCAATATGGATCTCGACTATACAACCATGTTAGTTACCCATTTACAGTGAAAAAAGAAATCTCTCACAACTAGAGAAAAGGAGAAAAACCCTATGGGAAAAAACCCTTATCCAAAAGAGAGAAAAGATAAATAAAAATGATGCATGGATGGAAGAATCAATGACACCACCCAAGGACTACATACATCGTGTACATAAAATCAGTGATCTCCCCATATGAAGGAAAAAATGAGATATTATATCCCCCACATAATGAAGAAGCTCCAATGTTGATGAAATGTGCTTGAAAAGAAAAGATGATCCAATGCCTATAAGCAACTCCTCCCCCCTTAGGAAGAAACAAGTCCACCAGAAGAATCCACTCCATGTACAACTGAAAAGAGGAAGTCTCCAAAAGGAATAATCCACCACATTGTCATGATAAAAAACAACCAAGAAATGTGACAATTCAAGTGAAGTCTCATCAATTTCAATCTCCAAAGAAAAGCTAGATGTATCAACAACCATGCGGAAAAGGTCTCTCTTCTTCTTCTCTCTTATGGGGGGGTCTTTTTCCTCACATGGGGAGCTTTTGGCTTTCTCTTGCATCATTGAGAGTATTGCAATTTTTTTATTCCATCTCTCTTTTGGGGTGGAGTTTTGTCCCACTCATTTTTCTCATTTTCTCCAATTGTGAGAGATTTCATTTGCATAATAATCTACTACTCCCTAAGTTGCACTTAAGGGGGGGTTTTGGTGTAAATAAAATCTTGTACCTAGTTAATTCATTACTAGGGGACTTATTTACACATGTTAAGTTTACTTAGGTCATAGGAAGGAATATTTTTAGAAGGTGTTAGTTGTCACTAAGTGTTATCTTATCTTTTGACTTGTCACACATGTGAACCTAGGTAAGTGTGATTACTTGCCTCATGTCATATGATTAAGACACTTGTCATAATCCTATGACATCTTGTATCTAACCTTGGCTATATAACTAAGGGGTTTCTACTACATTGTACATCACAATCATATGATTGAATCATATTGATAAGAATACAATTTATTCTTATCACATTCCATTCTCTCTCTTTGTGCTTTCCATTTGACCTTAGGATCTTGGCATCCATAGCCAATTCTAATAGAGAGAAATCCCCTCAATTATGTCTCCCAAATCTGCAAGATGAGACTCCACAAAAAATATGAGATGCCTACCAAATACTAATCCAATAAAATAAGATCTAAAAGATCAAAAACATCTTATTGTGCTGAAGAACCAACCTCTGAAGCAACAGGAGATGAATCAACATAGGTTTGAAGAACTCCAAAGTTCAAACGACCAATCTCTCCTGAGGAATTGTTGTCAACACTAGCAAGAGGGGTGAAAGGCTCATAATCATCATCATCAACAAAATGAGGAAAGGCATAGTGATGAGACTCATGATCAACTTTTCCAACAACAATGAATTTTCTACTATCAATCTCTCTGATGAAAATAAAATTTGCAATGAATTCTATACAGTCTTCAGTACCTCACTATGAGTAATCTAACCGATGGAGAAAATATTTGTGGGAAAATCAGGAATACATGGTACATCTCTAGAAAAACCATCATCAATCTCCCCATTGCCTACCCCCACAACATCCAAAAGTTTACTATCTCCCAAAAAGATGTTGGAAGTATTAGTATGATGAAGACCCAAAAAAGGATAGGGAGAAAAAGGCATGTGGTGAGATGCTCCTGAATCCAAAAACCATCTATCATGACTAGAATAAATTGTAGAAATCACCGATGCATGTCCTTTACCCATGTAGTGTTTATCTTCTTTACCACTTGCAAATCCTACATTCCCTAACTATGTAGGTTTGGATAATGATGCAGATGCAGATGCAGATGGAGATAGAGAGGCTATAGAAGGATTCATAGATGAGGGAAATGTAATATTGTTCTTCTAAAGAAGATGTGAAAGCTCATCAATCTTCTTTGTATTTAACAATGGTGTTCATCACGCCCTTTCTTCTTACAATATATACAACTAAACTTCTCCTTCTTAGGATTCTCCTCTTTTGAAGAGGTGAAGGAATCATTAGACTCTATCTTAGGCTTAGGTTTCTTCTTCCTTTTTTCTCTTAGATCCTTGTGCAACTAATGTGTGATCAACAGAGACCCCCTCTAACTAGGAAAGTTTGGCTTGCTCCCTCATCAAATGATCACAAAAATTCTCAAACGAAGGAATTTGGAATGCATTGCCCAAAAAATCCATGGTGGAATAGAAGGTAGAAGAAAGACTAAAAATGGGCCTCTCATCTTAGACATAATAAAAAATGTACTCCTTATGAGTTTTTCTCTTCCCACATCCTACCAATTGTGACCTCATAGATTTGAACTTAACTAGAAAATCATCAATGGAAGGGAATGCATTAGGGGAAAGAGAAGTTAATTATACCTCTATTTTTAAGGCACAAAACTTACTGACTTGACCTAACAATTTTGTAACTTATCCCATATCTCCTTGGGTGTATCACACTCATCAATATGAAAAAGGAAACTATCAAAAAAGTTCAATTTTATCAGACCCATGTAGCTTCGTCACACTTATTTCTATGGGAAAAAAAATATATTCCTTGGTAAGAGTGGGTTGGTTTTCACTCAGTGTGGACCACAAACCCTTAGATTGGAGAAACCTACACACTTTCATCTTCTTGGTATGGTAGTTATGGGGGTTAACAATTCAACTAACTTAGGATTCACCATGACAACAAAAGGAAAGAATAAACCAAACTAAAACCTCTAAAAAATATCAAATGAAACCTCTCAAAATTTATGTTTCCAACATCCAAAAAATATTACTTAGGAAATTAAAAGGATTGAATCTAGAAATTTTGAGCAAAATAAATATACACCTTGTTGTCTGTTTGTATCAATTTTCCACACCATGTGAAAGGAAAATGAATGCATCAATATCCACAACTCGACAACCTCTTCTCAATTTGTGAGACTTGATCACACCAACTATACACATTGCAATGCTATTTAAATAGCAAAAACATATCCCACACCGTTAATGTGGGATAAATGTTCCCAAAACAACCTCAAAAATGGGGATCCACCTCCACTTGGCATTGCTTGGAAACCCTAAATAAATTTTTTTGCAACTTTATAAACTATAAAGTTGATTTAAATGCTTCCAATAGGTAATTTGGTGCCCTTCTAGTGAAGAAAAAAATCAAATGCCTTTAAATAAAACTTTGCAGATAGAAATGAAAATCGGCCTCCATAATTTCATATGCCTTTCAATAGGAAATCAACCCTTCCAAATTGCAAAATGACTACAATCACAGAAATCATGGCCAAGGTGATGAATCGGCCTCTGCAACAAAAAAATGGGCTTCCAAAATCGCACCTCTACCAAGGTTGAAACACAACTTCACAGTCCAAATCCACCTCCTCACAAGGAAATCACGACCTGTAGAATGGGAATCGGGATGCAAAGATTGCTCTTCAATAAAAAATGCCTCCAATTACAAATCATTACTTCTCTTTCAAAATTTGTGAACCAAAAAAAAAAATCACAGGTCTAGTGTGCAAATGAAATTCGTGGTAGGAAAACAATGAGGCATTCTTACAACATGAAAATTGATAAAAATGCCTCTCCACAAGGAAAAAATAGCACAAAATCAGGCTTGCTATGGATATTTTGCTGCCTTCAAAAAATTCATGCCCTCCAAACAATTGAATCATAGCCTCTTCAACAAGAATTGTGCCTCTCCAATGACAATAAAAATAAAAAAATGAGGCAACTTTGAAATTTGAAAACGTTTCAAATGCAAGAAAAAATTGCTTAGCAAATAAATGATCTCAAAATATTTTGATGAAAACTCTCAAAGGAAGGAGGCAAGACTGGTTGGCCCTAATACCATGTAAACCACTAAACCCATAATCACCATATGCAACAAAAAAAAATTCACAATGCATGAGAGAAGAACACACTATTTCACCAAAAGTGAATGTACATGAGATCTTGTAAAATACATACTATACAGGGTTTTTAAAGTTGCAGAAAAGGTGACAAGTAAACAACTACTCAATATGGGAAATAAAATGACAACAATAGTTATCCCTTAATTAAACTTAATACATTAACACCCCCCTTTTAAGTCCAAAATTAGGGAGAATGAAGCTGCAATATGGGTCCCAACTACATAACCATGTTAGGTACCCATTTATAATGCAAGAAAAAATCTCTCACAATCAGAGAAAAGGAGAGAAACGCTGTGGGAGAAAACCCCTCTCCAAAAGAGAGAAAAGAAAAAAAAATTATGCATGGATGGAGGACTCAATCACATACGTGATACCCCCAAGTACACCATCTATCACATGTATATTACAATCAATAGCCTCCCCCCAATAAGAGGGAAAGAGAGAGACTATGTATCCTCCCCACAATATGTACAATCACCTGCAAAAATGGTAAGTGTTTGAAGAAAAAACATGATCCAATGTCAACAAACAACTTGTATCCATTTTGAAAAAAACAAAACCAAATACACATGTAGGAATGCTTCCCATTTTGGATAGGAATTAGCAAGTAAAATCCAAATGTAGGATGATAATGTCTCTGAAATATAATCTTGTGTTGTGAAGACCTTGGAAGATGATGTCATGAACCAATCAAGAACATGCCTAATGACAATAGAAAGTGACAAAAAAGGTACCATTAGAAACTAATTTTGAACATTCTCCAAAGATAGAGATGGAGTGACAATAGTTTTATCACAACTATCATCAAATATTAAAATTAATCCTTCAAATTTGTCTTCCAAGTCTGAAATGTGAGATTCCATGAACAATGAACCAATGTATGACAAATAAGAATCCCAATCAGGAAGATAATGAGAAACATGTTGCTCAGGAATGATGAAAGTACTTAATGAAGGTGGATCAACTATCTCTGACAAAGAATTAGCAACCTTCGAAGCAACCGCAACCTCATTTGAAGTCTCAAAAAACTCCAAAGGATCACAAGCATGGTTTATCTTCTCTAAAGAATAACAAGGCACATTGGTATTGGAGAGAGGATCATCAAGAGATGGCAGAGTATCAAGATCTCCATCCGATTCTCAAATGTAACTCCAAAGAGCATAAGGACACTCAAATTGAACAAGTGAATCCAAAATTTTATCATCATTTATATGCTCAAAAATAACTCTAAAGACTTAAGCCCTATATCCTTTCCAAATCATATACCCATAAAGTGTGCTTGGAATAGAAGCTTCATTATATAAATATGGCAATAAATTCTGCTAACTAAGATGGGTGAGAATAAAATCACTCCATTGGTTAATGTTCCCTTTCACCAAAGAAACCATTATAACTGATAATTCTTCAAAATTTCAAAGATAGTGCTTTCACAAGTATGAAAACTTACAAAAAAAGAATTAGAAAGTTAAAAAACCTGATTTGGTGTAAAATTTGGTAGGGCCCATTTCTTGATCTCCATGCCAACACTAAGAAAACTTCACCAAGCCTAGAGAGCATAGTCACAAGTCAACATTATACAAACCGCCAATCACCACACATGCAAGATAACCTCTTCACAACATGTGAGACTTGGTCACAACAATGAAAGGTGAAGAGTTGTATATGAACACAAAAGGAATACCTCGCCTAGAGAATGTGGGATAATTTATCCCCTTTGGGGAAAAACATAACCCAAAAACTCACTACCTACAAAAAAGGAAACCCAAAAATGAAATATTTATTCAAGATTTTATAAATAATAAATAATGTTCACAAATATATGGCCAACCAAATGCAAATCCAAATGCCTCCATGATTTCAAATGCCAAGAATGGCATGCACAAGATGCTAGAAAGAAAAATTCCATTTTGGTAGTACCTTTCCTTAGCCTCATCAGGCCAACTCGGAAGCACCTAGGAAGAGAATCACACCACATAAACCTTTGCTGCCTCCAAATGAGAGAATCACACACTTTGCTACACCAATTTGAAGTGCTCTTCTCATGGAAGAATTGACATGCTTTCAACAACCATCACCCCTAAATCACAACCTCAACTATTTGAATACCCCAGGCTTGCAAGCTTCACACACCACTTGAGCCTATAGAAATTTTTGAAAATCACACAACAAAAGCATTTTCATTATAGCACAGAGGTTAATCATGCCGGGAGAACAACTTTGAAGAATAATCAACTTTCAAAAACATGTGCAGATTTGACCAATGACCCAGCCTTTGGATGGAATTCATGTTATCACGGAAAGGATATGTAGAAGGAAAAACATGCCTCTCCAAAAGGAAATCAAATCGCCTCTGTAGAAAAAAAAAATTGGGTCTCTGATGAATGAAAACTGTTAAATGCCTACGCAACAGATTCAATGATTGTTCTCTCTCAACAACAACATCTTCAAATCATTTTTTCAGCAACAGGAAAATGAAGTTATAAAAAATAAGACAATTTTGAAATTTAACAAATTTCAAATACCAAATAATCTCTAGAAAATTCTCTACAGATAGGGTAGTAATCAAGTAATGGTTTCATCATATAAAAATCACTAATGTGAATGGAATAAATGGAGCATCCCTTCCTTTGGGCCTTCTTTAGTTGGATAACTAAATTTTGTCTAAGTTCTTAAGGTCTCTAAAAGCCATAAATCTCAACATGATTCCCAAAATCATCCAGACATCTTACAATATTTTCATCATTTACTATAGACTTGTGTTTAATCAACCAATTGATCCCCAAAATCACATTCCTATGTTCCTAAGGGAGCTACATAAAGGTTGACCTAAGTCTAAAATCTTGGAAGTTCTTACTCATTGCAAGAAAGACAAGAATCTACCCTCTTTTTCCCCAATTTCCATACTGCATCATCCATGAATCAGCCATGTGTCTTTGTCTAACTGGTAACTTTGAAACTATTTTTTGATCTACAAAGAATTTTGTTTCTCTAGTATCAATTAGGATAGAAAATATGTTAGATGCAGACAACAACTGAGAAGGGGGTGAATCAATTATACATTAAAAAATTTAATCCCTCATTAACTTTCAAATCTTTATCAAACTTTAAATTGTCATTAAGCATTAGTAGAATTTAAACATGTGAAACAACAATGCAAAAAAATCCATACACAAGAGAACACCATATTTATGTGGAAAACCCTAAATAGGGAAAAACTATAGTGAGGATTAGCTCACATATATATGTATAACAACACCAAATACAATTAGGCTCAGTGCCAAGGGCTCATTTGAAAAATGGTAAAAAATAGGATTTATAATACATAATTAAAAAATTAGAAGCTTAGTTAAGTCCAATAAATTAGGGGAAAAAACATAATGTGAAATTGTTAAGGTATAGAATTTTTTACACTACATTTAGCCCACACTTTAGTGGGAGTATGAACTTATGCTCAAACTCACACTAAAGTAAAAAAATATATGTCAAGAGGGGTATGATTGTCCAAATGTTGAAGAGATAGGATGAAAAGGGATCAAGGGGGGTGCACAAGCCCCCAAGATCCAAGATCTTATGGAAAACCAATATAAGAAAAAATGAACACAAATGTATGATATGCAACAAGACAAGATATACAAACATACAATATCAAAGTAAAGGCAAGGAAAAAGAAAACAAAAGGAGGGATGAGATAACAAGCTATATTATGCTAGCGATAATACAAAAGTGTTCATGATTCATGAAATAGTAAAGTTTGACATTTTCTAGGTGAACCACATATAGGAAGACACACAGGCTAGTGAGGACCATTTTTCACTAGGTGAGCTCCCAAAATAGGTAGAAAAATGAGAAACACATGTAAGGAAGCTAAGGTAGTGGAACAACTTCCTACACTAATCTTGAGAGGAGAATAATACAAAAAATTTATAAATCTTTAACAGTTATAGAAATTTAAACAAAATAAACATAAATATCATTCATACCATGACATAGTGATTTTCATGGGGAAAACCATTTCGAGAGAAAAACCCCACACTCCAAAAGCCGCACAATATATTATTCAATAAATCACAAAGATTACAATATACTTGTAGAGAAATATTCTCACAACAGTATCACCGCTCAGATATCAAGAGACAACACAACCGCTATCAGACTCTTAGAATACATCATTGTCTCTCTATACCATAGTCGTCATACAATTCCCTCATAAAATAGGGTTACATTCTAAGGAAAGATAGACCAACAAAATATCTACCATTAGATCTAAAACCTAATAATGAATGATCTAGATTTATAATACATCAATATTTAATGTATCTTGGTCATTTTAGAAGTTTCCTAAAAAAATTAAACATTTTTCTCTTTGCTACCATTGTATACATCTATCAGTGTAACTAGGAAATATATATATTAATATATATATATACATCCTATCAACAATAAACCATATATAATTACAAGGGTGAGACACATTTTCCCAAAAAATCTCCCACTTTTCGAACACCTTGCACAAGCAATGTGAGGGTGTAAACATTGTCTCTTTAATTGATAGGGGCCGAAAGGCCCATAGTCTTTGAACACCATTTGAACTTCTCTGTGCTCATTGGGTTAGTTAAAGAATCAAAAAACATTCATCAAAGTCTCTATCTTAACTAGCTTCACCCTATCATGTTTGACCATATCTCTAACAAAATGATATTTTACATCAATGTGCTTGGTCTTGGCATGAAATGTTGGGTTCTTGGCTAGACATATCGCACTCTAACTGTCAGAATAAATTTTCACCACACCTTGTTTTAATCCAATATCTAAACATGGTCTCTTAAGTGAAATAACTTCTTTACAAGTATGACTAGTTTTCATATACTCTACTTCAGTAGTGGAAAAGGCAACCACACCTTATTTCTTAGTCATCCAACTAATTGCACCACCAAATAAAGTAAACACATAAGCACTGGTGGACTTTCTGCTATCACAATCACTTGCCCGGTCTGAATCCACATAACCATGAATATCAAGGGAAATTTCATCTTCATTCATATTATTATGATAACATAAGGAATAATCTAAGATGTACCCCACAAATATCTAAAGACTCTTTTAACTACATCCCAATGAACTCTACTAGGATTAGACATATATCTAGAAAGAACTCCCACCACTTGGGAAATGTCTGGTATAGTACAAACCATAACATACATGAAACTTCCAACTGCACTCTAGTAAGGCACTTTTCTCATGTCTTCCATCTCTAATGGAGATGTTGGACAATCTGACATAGGTAACTTTGTTCCAATTGAAACAGGAACACACAATGGTCTACAATCCTACATATCAAACCTCTATAAAATTGAGTTAACATACTTACTTTGGCAAAGCCATAGCTTTCTATTCACAATATCTCTTTTAAATTCCATCCCAAGAATGTGTTTAGCTACACCAAGATCTTTCATTTCAAATTTAGTAACAAGTTTAGATTTTAGTTCTGAAATCATACCTTTCCTTCTAAATAACATATCATCAACTTATAATGCAATGAATAGGAAATGATCACCATCAATTTTATAATAAACATAGTGAGTTGATTTAGAATGCTCAAATACCAAACTCAACATATATGTATCAAATTTTTGGTACTAGACATCCTAGGAATCTGTTTTAAGCCATACAAATATTTCTTTAATTTGTATTTACCAACTTACTTTTAACTTTCACCGCATAGTGCTCTGGCTATGTCATATGAGTATCCTCCTCCAAATCACCATGAAGGTAAGAAGTTTTCACATCCATTTTCTCAACATCTAAATCATAAGCAACAACAATAGAAGGAAAAAATCTAATGGGTGTCATTTTTTTAATAGGTGAAAATATCTCACCATAATCAACACCCTCAACTTGAGAGTAACCTTTTGCAACCAACCTTTCTTTTTACTTCTTAATACGGGTATGTGTAGGATCATGATGGTCAAAAAAGTAGCGATATGATGGGTATGTGTAGGGTATGTGGCTGATGACCTTTCTTTTACCCAAAATTGATGAAATGAAAAAAGTTTTTAAAGGATATTCTCAGCTTTTCACCAATATAAATTATGCTTTACTTTTAATTTAACAAATAATTATTATTCATTTTCTATTTGATATACAACTAAAGTCCTAATTGATAGGTTGATTGAAAAACATCTATAGCTTTCAAATGGTGTTACATTGTTTGAATCTGAAACATGCATCACATTCTATGCTTTCAATACTATAAGATTTTTTTAAAAAGAATTTCATGAATTTTTGACCAAGTTAAGGTGGTCAGACATACAAGTTTTTATATTTTTTAAAATTTGTAAAAAAAAAATCATAATTATTTATTTACTTGGAAAAAATTAAAAAAAATATGTGTCACATTGGGACATGAGTCCTCTACTTATATCTAAAATCTTATAAAAAAATATTATCATTTTATTGTGGTTAGGGTTGTCAAACAGTACTTCTTTTTTTAAATTTAAGTACTATTGCATTGAAATTTCAAATCTTCACCAAATAGATTTAAAACCCAGTAGTTTAGAAACTACATTCAATTTTCTATAGATTCTATTCTTGCATATTTTTGAAATAATATAGACAACTTATTCAAAATTTTACATCAAGTTTCCTAACTCGGATTTTTCTGAATTTTTTGCCACTTAAGGGCCTTTTTTTTCCATGATGATCCTGCACATACCCATACCTCCATTTGAACCAATATTTTTCTTGAACACCCATTTGTAACCAACAAGTTTTCATCCTTTAGGAAATGGTACAAGATCCCATGTATCATTATTTTTCAAAGATTCCATTTCTTCATCCATAGCAATTTTTAGGATTCTCCATCATTCATACCTAGTGCCTCCTCTACAGATTTGGGTTCATCCACATTAGTATTCAAAGAAAAAATACATCTCCAATGATCAGGTGAATACCTTTTAGGTGGTTTTCTATGCCTTGTAGACCTATGAACAAGCTGAGTTGGAGGTTCTTTCTATTTAATAGAAAAAGTAGGGTTTACCACCATGAATGAATAAGATGATAAAGCACTAATTTATTTTTCTTATTAAAACACTCAATTATGAGGGCTAAAAGATGCAAATAACAATAAAAAAAATGCTACCTAACTATTATAGCAACTATGGGGGAAGTATTTAGAGCATAAAAGGCTATGTACCTAGCCAAAAAGTTGTTTTTGAGCTATGGAGGACTCAATTTTCCTTTAGTGGCGAATGGGTCCCTGTTAGGGCGTCCAAAAAGTTCCTTCTAGGTTTGATTCCTCTGAATCTGTAACTCCAGATTCCATATTTTTACTATTTCACCCCTAGTAAGGACTCATTCACCTTTAATGGTGAATGGGTCCTTTTAGGGTTTCATAAGACTGACTTCTACGTTTTGTTCCTTGATATCTGCATTTATAGATCCCCAGTTATTAGCTCCTAGAAGTTTGAAATAAATTTTGTAGCCTCCTTTATTTGTTCTTCAAGTATTATAAATGACAATTTTGCAACTTGACAACTTTTGCAATTTTTCTCCAAATCTTGCTCTTAAACCTAAAACCTGCAATCACACATGCAAGAGGAGAGAAATGTTGTTTGTTAGGGGATAAGGGTTTTCCTTGGCCAAACCCCTTTTAGGTAATTAAACCAATTGATGAAATAATTAAATAGAAGCATGAAACATGAAATGTGCAATTGATGATACCTTGGATGTTTTCTTCGAGTACAAATATGAAAACTAACATGAAGTGTCCATGGGAAATGTAGATCTTGATCTTAAATAGATGTGAAATAATTCTTGCAAGAAGGATCTTAAATGCTATATCAATAATCTTGGCTCAACAACATGCATGAATGCATAAAACCCTTAACATGATGAAATGATCTTGAATTTCTGCAATAAACCTTGAAATATAGCTTGAAATTCCTTATGAATGCTCTTGTAGACTCAAATTTTCTATAAGGATTCTCTCTCAAAGTTGCTAGGTGAAACAATGTGAATTAACCCCTTATACTAAATTGAGAGATTAACCCCGAACTTCAAAGAAATAAAGCTGACACCAGATGTGGAAAGAAACATAATTAAATTCCCGCCAGGATAAAATTCAAAAAATAGGGTCTCATTAAGGGAGGACCCATTCGCCACCAAAGGCGAATAGGTCCTAGCTAAGTTTCTAGGACCAAGCTTCAGGGAGCTGAAAGAAGGCCAAAAGCCCATTCCAGATCAACTGAGAAAGGGGGGTCCTATTAAGGGAGGACCCATTCACCATCAAGGGTGAATGGGTCTTGGCTAAACTTACTAGGACCAAATTTTTCCCAATGAAATAACTTGATATTTAATTTATAATTGTCAGGATAGATCTTAAAGAGGTGTCAAAATTAAGGCCTAAAAGGAGGGTTAATAACTCCACTTAACAACAATGAATTAAGACTACCTAGATAAATTTGAAAGTTCCTTAAATCACTTTACAACACTTAAACAAGGTACAACTTATGCTTATTTGATTTAGGAAGGGGCCCATAAGGTTTAATTAATTGAGTAAACCTTCGAAAAGTGTGAAAGTGTGTTACAAAATTTTACAAAACTTTTGCAAAGGAAAAATTAAAGTACATTTTAATCAAATAAAGGTCCTATAATGGTGTGAATGTGTACAAAAAATTACAACACTATTCCAAGACATCATTAATTCAGTTTTAATGTCGATTATCCCAAACCATGTAAGGAAAAGGCTATTTTTCTGTTACCACAATTTTCCCCCACTTTAGTGAGAAGATGACCCCATGTCAAAATCAATCTAAAGTAGACTTCAAGACACTTTTAAGTATGCAAAAATATCATAGATATATGATCATACCCTGTCAAAGGCCAAGAAAAATAAACAAAAACTAAGGATCAAGCACAACTGATTCAATGTGATGTGAGGCAGTGGTTGTTTGTCCATAACAAATGTTGCTCACTCTAAGGTAGTGGAACTTCAGTTTGTCCATTAAGTGAGTTGTCCCAACGAGGTGGAAAATAAGAAAATCATATTAGCCTCTCATACCATGGTGATCCCACAATACTGGTTTACAATTTTTGGCCAAACTAGACACTAAATTGTTTTTTCTAACTAAATCTTCACTTTCGCACACCTATAGCAGCTAAACCATGAGTAATTTGAAGATGATGTAAACTAGTGATTTGTGAAATTTTATCTGTAGATTCTAAATATATATTTTCAAAAAAATTAGATTTCATTTCTTTTTCCATCTCCTTTGAAAACTAGTTTTTTTCAAAAAACACCATTTTTAAGGAGTGACGCTCACCATATAACAAATAACTTTCTTTCAATGAAGGATAAAATTCTATTTTTTTTAATTTAGATTTGTAACTATGATATCTAGTGATTCCAATTGGTTTCATAGTGTTTTATTGAATATTTTTTCCTTAATCAAGTTTCAAAATTAAACCAATTACAATTCATACATAGGCAAACCGTATAACACAACTTTTTTTTTGTGTATTGAAATTCAATTTTTTTTTGTTGGATAAAGGACTTCAATATATGGTGCACTCATATTTTTCAAATTTTTTTTGATAATCTTCTATTTTTCAATATGAGCAGAACAAAGAGCTTGGGGTATGTGTAGGATCATGATGGGCAAAAAAGTGGTGATACGATGGGTATGTGTAGGGTATGTAGCTGACGACTTACTTTTTCTCCAAAATCGATGAAACAAAAAGGGTTTTTAAAGGAGATTCTCAGCTTTGCACCAATATAAATTATGCTTTAATTTTAATTTAATAAATAATTATTATTCATTTTCTATTTGAATTATGACTAAGTTCCTGATTGATAGGTTGATTGAAAAACATCTATTTTCGTCGTAGTATCATATCTTGGACAAAATATCACATTCTATATTTCACATACTATATGACTATGCAATGAAAACAAATTCATGAAGTTTTACTCAAATTACATGGTCAAACATTAAATAAAGCCATATTTTTAAATTTTGTATCACAAAAATCATAATTGAATACGGAAAAAATATTAACATGATTGAGGAGTCCTCTATTTCATATCCAAAATCTTATAAATTTCTTTATCATTTTATTGTGGTTAGGTAGCCAACCTACTTCTTTGTTTTTCCTCGAATTTGACATTGAAATTTCAAATTTCACCAATTAGATTTTTAAAAATAAACCTAGTAGTTTAGGAAATAAATCAATTTGTTATTATTATTATATTCTCACATATTTTTGAAATAAGTTGTAGATATCTTATTCAAATTTTTATGTCGGTTGTGCCAATGAATTTTTCTAAATTTTTTCCCACTTAAGGGCTTGTTTTTTCATGATGATCCTACATATACCCCTTGATTTTTGGTGAAAAACCTACATTCACAAGAAATAAAAAATAAATATAATAATAAAATTAAATTTATTTAAAGGGTGTGTGCAGGATCATCATGGAAAAAGCAGGCCCTTAAGTGGCAAAAAATTTAGAAAAATCAGTGTTAGGCAACTTGACATAAAAATTTGAATAAGTTGTCTATATTATTTAAAACATATGTAAGAATAGAATCTATAGAAAATTGAATGTAGTTTTTAAACTAAAAGGTTTATTTAAAAATAAATAAAATCTATTTGGTGAAAATTTGAAATTTCAATGCAATAGTACTTAAATTTTAGGGAAAATATAAGTAGGTGTTTGTCTGATCACCCTAACCATAATAAAATGATAATATTTTATTATAATATTTTATATATAAGTAGAGGACTCATGTCCAGATGTGATGCATATTTTTTTGTAATTTTTTTCCAACTAAATAATCAATTATGATTTTTTTATTACAACTTTTAAACAATATAAAAACTCATATGTCTAACCACCTTAACTTGGTCAAAACTTCATGAAATTTATTTTTTATTTTTTTAATCCTATAGTATGTGAAGCATAGAATGTGACGCATTTTTGGATTCAAAAAATGTGATACCGCTTGAAAGTTATAGATGTTTTTCAATCAGCTTATATCGACTTTAGTCATAATTCTAATAGAAAATATAATAATTATTTATTAAATTCAAATTATACATAATTTATATTGGTGGAAAGATGAGAATATCCTCTTAAAACCTTTTTTTTTCATCAATTTTGGGTCAAAAAAAAGTTGTCAACGACATACCCTACAAATACCCATAATATTGCCACTTTTTGGCCCATCATGATCCTGCACATACCCTAAAATTATACTTTTTGGGAAGCTTATAATAAGGACTACATACTTAAAAGAAATTAAATGAATTCATTTTATCCCCCAAAAGGTAAGTCAAAAGTGGTTTTTTATTAGCATTTTGATAGGTGTAAAGGAGACTTCGTTATAGGTATGGTTTAAAACTAGAGGGGTTCTATCCACGGGGGTTTGATCTAAGCTGGTTTGATAAAACTCTCTTCAATTGGAATCCTTCAAATGGAAATTTTAAAGGCTTAAATCATTATATTTTCTAAAAATATGTGATTTCAGCAAAAATCAAAATCTCCTAGAAATTGTAAACCAAAAACTTCGATAAGGCTCCATAATGAAAGTGCCACTGTATGCTCCATAGGGCTTAACAAGTTGTGTTACGCTAAGCACGTATGAAAAAAGAAGGCTCCACAAACAATAAAGGAGTGTTATATTAGGTGGCCCTTTTAGTCTATGTTCATGCTTCATAAGGTTTATCAAGTTGTGTTATGCTAAGCACTTATGAACAATGTATAAATATTTTTTTTTTTGTTCAAAGGGATTTTGCTTCATTCCTACAAGGTCTCATCTTATGGAACATTGTGCCTAATGTTTCCAAGAAAGGAAAAGTTAAATAAATGTCATGGACTAAGATGAAATCAAAACTGATGTTACCACCAAGAAAAAGGATGCATCAGAAGAATAAATAAAATCACATAGGGGTATGTCCAGGATCATGATGGGCCAAAAAGTGGTGATATGATGGGTATGTGTAGGGTATGTGGCTGGCGACTTCTTTTTTACCCAAAATTGATGAAACAAATTTAAGGGATTTTAAAGGAGATTCTCATATTTCCACCAATATAAATTATGCTTTAATTTGAATTTAATAAATAATTATTATTCATTTTCTATTTGAATTATGCCTAAAGTCTTGATTGATAGGCTGATTGAAAAACATCTATAGCTTTCAAATAGTATCACATTTTTTGAATCCAAAACATGTGTCACATTCTATGCTTTTCATACTATAAGATTAAAAAATAAATTGAATTTCATTAAGTTTTAACCAAGTTAAGGTGGTTAGACATACAATTTATATATTTTTTAAAAGTTGTAATAAAAAAATCATAATCAATTATTTACTTAGAAAAAAATTACAAAAAAATATTCATCACATCGGGAGATGATTCAACTACTTATATCTAAAATCTTATAAAGAAATCTTATCATTTAAATTATTGTGGTTAGGGTGGTCAGATAGGCACCTACTTCTTATTTTTTCCCTAAAATTTAAGTACTACTACATTGAAATTTCAAATTTTCATCAAATAGATTTTTTTTTAAAATAAACCTAGTAGTTTAGAAACTACATTCAATTTTCTACAGATTCTATTCTTACATATTTTTTAAATAATATAGACAACTTATTCAAATTTTTACATCAAGTTGCCTAGCTTTGATTTTTTTGAATTTTTTGCCACTTAAGGGCTTGTTTTTTCCATGATGATCTTGCACATACCCATAGTGAAACATGAGTGTCTATGTATGCCCCCAATTTAAAGCAGTTACTAACACCATTTCTATGAGAAATTGCTTTAAAGTAGAAGAAGACATGAGAGCTTATTTGGAAAGCCCTATGCCAAGTCATATGTTTCCAATAAGCTATGTCATGACAAGGGAAGGGGTTTCCCCCAAAACTCAGTAAGTAACATGTGAGCCAACTTAAGGCATGTTGTCCACATCCCAAGCTTGCTCTTATATATACATGAAAGGTGTTCAACTAGCTAAAAGAGACAACAACTGACATATGAGGAGAAGGCTACCTAACCCCTTTCCCCCACTTAATGCAACACAAGGATGAGCCGAATAGGAGGATGAGAGGCATGCTAGAGTGAAAATCACTATGAATTAGAGGAATTAGGTTCCCCCACATAAGGAAGAGCACCAAACCCCTTAAGATGTTGGGTTTTACTTCTCAAAGCATTGCATTCATTAGTAGAATGACCATTAACTCTATTGTATGCAAAAAATGAATTCTTCTTGTAGTAAAATTTCTTTCATGTTCTTGGAGGAAGGGATATCAAACAATCTTGGAGGAGTCTTGACAATATGCTCTCTTGATCAAAAGTAGAGATTCGTTATTGTGTGAAAAAGGCATCTTTTGCTTAGTATCAGATATCATACTTACACAAGTCTCTTTAGATTGCAAGATTTTGTACTCTCCTTGAAAGGAGGGTGTAAAATATAATGGACTCCAATTTTTAGTGCTTTTTGTGATGACATTGATGTTAACGAGTCTTTCAAAGAATAATAATCAAGAACATTAATGTTTATTAGGTCAAGATGCACTAATGTTAAAGTTGTCTTGGAAGATTCTTTTTTAAGGTTGTTGACATTAAGTGAAGGCTTTTTTGATGCTTGTATTTCTATCAAAGGGAAATAACAAAGACCATGAGTTGTTTCTTACATGTTAAGTTCTATAGGGACACAAATACCTTGTTCTTTACCACCACATCTTTTTCCACTATAACCAAGTTGTTTCATAAGTTCATAACGTTTTCCATAAAGCTTTTGCGTTTCTTTATCATTTGGTGGTTTCTCATAATCAGCCTCATCAAAGTTTGTTGTGTAATTTGTTTCTTCTAAGGTGGTTGAGGTGGATTATTTTGAGTTTTGCATTGAATTTTGTGTCAAAATTACCACTTTTTTTTTCCCTTTTTAGATTCTTTGTTTATGATCTTGTATTCTCCCATGAATGTAGGTGTTAAATCTAAGGAACCCCAATTGTTTTCCAATAGCTTAGTGACTTCCTTAATTTTCTTCTTGTGTTATTTTTCTTCTTTTGTGAATTCTTGTAGTGTATAGGATTCCAATGCTTCCAATGGATTTCATCCTTCTCTTTCAACCATCAAGCAACTTTCAAGTTTTGGATCAACTTTTAAGGTGTAGACTTTGTTGTTTTATACATACTTCATGACACGATGTAAAGTAGAGGGGAAATCCTCCATTTCATGAATCCACTGTCTCCCTAAAAGGAGGTTGTAAGAAAGAATATTAGGCATAATGTGGACCATAGTTTGTAATGTTACTTCCCCAACTCTAATAGGTAATGTGATGACTTTGAGTGGTTATTTTCCTATGTTGTCGAATCCACAAATAGATAAATAATTAGGTTTAATATCATTTTCACTCATTCAAAGTCTTTTTAAAAGGTTCACACTACACACATTCAGATCCAAACCATTATCAGCAAGAGTTCATTTTATCACAATTTGACCAATGTGGACTATTGTGTTGAAATCTTTATATTTCTTCTGAATTTCTAAGGGAGGTAACTCATTCTGGTGAAAAAAATGTCTAAGTTCATGTCATTCATTCCTTGAACTAGCATTGCAACATCAATTGAACTAGTGTTAGAAGGAATCATAACTTGTTGCAAAGCTTCTTGAAGAATGCTATGATGACTAGGTGATGTTTGAAGCAGTTCCCATACAAAAATCATAGTAGAAGTATTCTTAAGGTGTTCAACAAGATTATATTCCTTTCCTATTTTTAAAGGAAAACAAGGAGGACCAGGTAATATTGGATGAGGTAATGCAAGGGATGTTGAAGGTGTTTGTGTTGGTTTCAGATTGTTCTTAGTGTTGTATGTATGAGCAATGATATTATAACTCGGTTGTTATGAAACATTATTCTTGGGTGGTTCAAGGATGAGCACAAGTTTATTTTTAGTTTGTGGTTTTTACAAGGGTTGATAAATGATGATTTAGGCAAAGGAGATTACTTCAAGGGATGTCTAATGTGCATAACCTCAGAATAATTTTCATGATCTCTTAGTGAAAGGGAGTCTAAAGTCTCTTCATCATATTTATCGAACAAAGCCTCATCAAAATTGTTTGAAAGGCATGTGTCAATTTTCTCATTTTCTTCCACCATGGTATCCTCCCTAGGAGGAGAGGCTTTAGGAGAGCTACAAACTAGATGTTCATGACATTCATTGTTTGGTTCTTCTAAAGTAACCTCATCACAAGTAGGGGAATCATCAATGGTAACATTATCTTGTTCAATCATGTTTTCCTTGGTAGGATAGGTAATGAAAGATAAACAAATAGGACTCTCATAACTCCCATTGGTTTGATCTTCTATCACCAAAATATCTTTGTCACTAATAGGAGAGATATTATTGCAAGACCAAATTTGATTGTCATGATTATCCACCATTATATTCTCTTTAAGTAAAGTGTTATCATAGGTATGAAGGATGGATATTTTCATAGCATGCTTATAAAGGTAGGATACTAACATTGTTTGACCAAAAATGAAAAGTACTTCTAACCATCTTATGCAATGATTGACAAATATAAACAATGTATATCCAAAGACGAAAAGTACTTTTATCCAATTTATGCAAAACTTCCAAAATGAAAACAAAGTGTATCCAAAAATGAAAATTACTTTTATCAAACTTATGCAAAGCTTTATGAATGTAAACATTGTGTATGCAAAAGTAAAAATTACTTTTATCCATATTATGCAAAGTCTCAAAAATGTGAACATTTTTAGATCTGATGATTATTTCTATTGTAATGATTTAAAAAATGGCTACTCTAAATTGATGTTTTTGACCTAGATGCATAAAACATTTTTTTTTGAAATTTTCCAGACTAATACTATAGGTTTCCAACAAGCTTAGAAAGTACATAAACATGGTTTTCAATGCTTTACAAGGAATTTTTAGGCTTGATTAGGGAGTTATTCACTTTTACTAGTGAATGGGTCCTGGATAAGGATTTTTGAATTTTTGTTGTTGATTTTTTAGTGATTTCTAATTCCTTTTCAGATGCCAAAAGATATTTCTTAGGTCTAAACAAGGACTTATTCACCTATAAGGGTGAATGGGTCCCAAATCAAGGTTTTAAAAAGGTGAAAACTATAATTTTAAAGTTGTTTTATGTGTTTTTCATGCCTAGTTCTAGGGTATGTGTTGGATCATCATGGAAAAAATAGGGCCTTAAGTGGCAAAATATTTAGAAAAATCAGATTTAGGCAACTTGACGTAAAAATTTGAATAAGTTATCTATATTATTTAAAAAATATGTAAGAATACAATATGTAGCAAATTGAATGTAATTTCTAAACTACTAGGGCTTTTTTTTTAAAATCAATTTGGTGAAAATTTGAAATTTCATTGTAGTAGTACTTAAATTTCAAGGAAAAAATAAGAAGTAGGTGTCTGTCTGACCACCCTAACCACAATAAAATGATAATATTTTTTTATAAGATTTTAGACATAAGTAGAGGACTCATGTCTAGATGTGATGCATATTTTATTGTAATTTTTTTCCAAGTAAATAATTAATTATGAATTTTTTATTACAACTTTTAAAAATATAAAAATTCTATGTCTAACCACCTTAACTTGGTCAAAACTTCATGAAATTTATTTTTCTTTTTTTACTCCTATATTATGCAAAGCATAGAATGTGATGCATGTTTTGGATTCAAAAAATGTGATACTATTTGAAAGTTATAGATATTTTTCAATGAGCCTATCAATCAACACTTTAGTCATAATTCAAATAGAAAATGAATAATAATAATTTATTAAATTGAAAGTAAAGCATAATTTATATTGGTGGAAAGCTGAGAATCTCCTTTAAAAACCCTTTTCATTTCATCAATTTTGGTTAAAAAAAAGTCTTCAGCCACATACCCTACAAATACCCATCATATTGCCACTTCTTGGCCCATCATGATCCTGCACATACCCTTCAAACTATAACTTTTATGACAAAAATTTATAGAATTTGATGACCTAATGCAAGCGAAATGAAGGGAAAATGATGACTTAAATAACACCTTTTGAAATGCAAATTTTTTTAAATTTTCAAATGAAAATGTATGAGATTTAAATGATATACAAAATGACTTTTTTTTTTGTATTTTTTAGCTTTAAGAAATGCAAAACAATGCAATTATAAACAATAAATGAGATGCAAGATTACAATGCAAAAAAAGAGACCCTAAATGAGATCTTTAATTCAATGTAAATTTCAATGCAAATGAATGGAAGATCTAACCTAAGATGCAATGAAAAATTTCAAAAATAGAAAAATTGCAATATCTAATACATCGGGTTCACCAAAATGTTTAATAAAAAAAGTAGGGTTTACCACCATGAATGAACAAGATGATAAACCACTAATTTATTTTTTTATTAAAACACTAAATTATGAGGGCTAAAAGATGCAAATAACAATTAGAAATGCTACCTTTACTGTTATACCAACTATGGTGAAGTTTTAGAGTATAAAAAGTTGTGTACCTGGCCAAAAGGTTGTTTTTTTTGAGATATGGAGGACTCATTCGCCTTTAGTGGTGAATGGGTCCTTGTTAGGGCTTTAGAAAAGTGCCTTCTAGGTTTGATTCCTCTTAGTCTATAACTCCATACTCCAGATGTTCACTACTTCATCCCTGTTGAGGACTCATTCACCTTTAGTAGCGAATGGGTCCTTTTAGGGTTTCAAAAAAATGACTTCTGGTTTCTATTCCTTGATATATGCACTTCTAGATTCTTGGTTATCAACTCCCAAAATTTTGAAATAAATTTTGTAGCCTCCTTTCTTTGTTCTTGAACTATAAATGAAAAATTTTCAACTTGACAACTTTTGCAATTTTGCTCCAAATCTTGCTCTTCAACATAAAACCTACAATCACACATGCAAGAGGAGAGAAATTTTGTTTGGTAGGGGATAGGGGTTTGCCTCGATCAAACTCCTTTTAGGTAATTAAACCAATTGATGAAATAATGAGACAGAAGCATGAAACATGAAATATGCAATTGATGACACCTTGGATGTTGTCTTGGAGTACAAATCTGCAAACTAACATGAAGTGGCCATGGGGAATGTAGATCTTGATCTCAAATAGATGTGAAAAATTGCTTGCAAGAAGGATCTTCAATGCTACATCAACAATCTTGGCTCAATAACATGCATGAATCCATAAAACCCTTGACATGATGAAATGATCTTGAATTGTTGTGCAATAAACCTTGAAATTTTCCTTGAAATTCCTTATGAATTCTCTTAAAATTATCTTGTAAACTCAAATTTTATATAAGGATTCTCTCTTGAAGTTGCTAGGTGAAACAATGTGAATTAACCCTTTATTTATACTAAATTGAGAGACTAACCCCAAAATTCAAAGAACTAAGGCCGACACTAGATGTGGAAGGAAACATAACTAAATTCTTGCTAGGATGAAATTCAAAAATTAGGGTCTCATTAAGGGAGTGCATATTCACCACCAAAGGTGAATGGGTCTTGGCTAAGTTTCCAAGACCAAGCTTTGGGGAGCTAAAAGAAGGCCAAAAACCCATTCTAGATCAACTAAGAAAGGGGGCTCCTATTAAGGGAGGACCCATTCGCCATCAAGGGTGAATGGGTCTTGGCTCACCTTACCAGGACCAAATTTTTCCCATTGAAATAATTTGATATTTAATTTATAATTGTTGAGATATATCTTTGGGGGGTGTCAAAATTAAGGCCTAAAAGGGGGGTTAATAACTCCTCTTAACCACAATGAATTAGGACTACCTAGATAAATGTGAAATTTCCTTAAAACACTTTACAACACTTAAACAAGGTACAAATTATGCTTATTTTATTTAGAAAGGGGCCCATAAGGTTTAATTAATTGAGTAAACTTTAGAAAAGTGTGAAAGTGTGTTACAACACTTTACAACACTTTTGCAAAGGATAAATTAAACTACATTTAATCAAATAAAGGTCCTAGAATGGTGTGAATGTGTACAAAACATTACAACACTATTCCAAGACACCATTAATTCATTTTTAATGTCGATTATCCCAAACCATGTAAAAAAAAGCTACTTTTTATTTTACCACACTTTCTCCTCTTCTGAAGATCCAGAGCCAGATGAGCTCTCCTCAACTTTTTATCTATCCTTGGTCCTCAATTCAACTTTCTCAAGTGTAGAAGGAAATTTAATAACATCTTCCTGTTCACTTTGTTCTAGCTACAATGTAAAAGAAGAAGGCTTAATAGTTTCTCTAAAAATAACAAGTGCTTCTACTTTGTATTACCTTCTGTGCAAAAAGATCCCAAAGCTTGTATCCTTTCACACCATAACTATATCCGATGAAGATACATTTCATAGCCTTATTCTCCAACTTTTTTCACTTCTCTTTTCCAGCACATGTGCATATTCCTCACAACCAAAAACTCTAAGATGCCTTAATGAAGGCTTGCAACCTAGCCAACCTCTATAGGTGTCTTATCAATAAGAGATGATGTAAGAAACATGTTAATTAGGTAACATGTAGTGGAAATAGATTCAGCCCTTTGTTCTAGACCAACACCACTCAACATACTTCTAGCCTTCTTCATCTCCTATTCATTCTTTCAGCCACTCCATTCTGTTGTGGAGAATAGAGAGTTGTCTTCTATCTATGATTACCACAATATTTACAAAATATATCAAAATCATTAGAGAAAAATTCACTACAATTATTAGTTCTCAAACATTTTATTTTCTTTCTAGTCTGCAACTCAACCATTGCTTTAAATTCTTTAAATCGATTGAAAACTTTAGATTTACTCTTTAGAAAATATACCCATGTCCTTCTACTATAATCAAAAATAAGTTAAACATAATATGTGGATTTTTCAATTGAAGGAACATCTACAAGACCAAACACATCGAAATGAATAAGATATGATACACCACAATATTTATGAGAACCCAAGTAAAACTGGATGCAGTTTTGTTTTCCATAAATGCAATGCTCATAGAAATCGAATTCAAGATTACAATTAGATATACCTTCAACAAGTTTTTTTATTTTTCAAAGTCCTTAGACCCCTTTCTCCAATGTGACTAAGTATCTGGTGCAATAACATAGTTGTCCTTGTAGGTAAATTTGTCTCAGAAGAAAGAGCACCATTGGGTACCAAAAATCCATGACCATCTAATGAAGCTAAAACTCTCACTTCTTCCATAGACTTGCTTTTCACAAAAGTACTATTGCACTCAATAGCGCATGCATATAACTTATACAATGTGCCATATATGCCTCTAGAAATCACCATAGCACCTCTGACCATCTTGCATCCTACATCAGAAAATACTACCTACACACACACATCTATTAGTTTTCTCACATATAACAAATTTCATGCTAATCCAAGGATATGAAACACACCATTAATCCTTTTATTCTACCATCAAGAAACCTATTTTTAACTTTACCATGACCAAAAATGTCTAAATGAGAATCATCACCCAAGTACACCTTACCTCCATCAAATTCTTCATATTCAAAAAACCAATCTCTATTAAAGGTCATATGAAAATATGCACATGAGTCAATTAACCATGCATCATTAACTACATGAGTTTCCAAAGCTACAATGAATGTGTCACCATCTTCCTTCTCAAACTCAAAATCAAAATCAAATTTCTTATTTTTCTTCTTCGTTTCTTCTTTGCATTCGTTACGAACATGCCCAGGCTTACCAAAGTTATAGCAAATAACTTTGGACTCTCTAGGAGATTTAGATCTCCCCCTAGACTTGGATTTTTCACGCTTCTCACTCTTCTTTCCCTTTTCCTTAGGTCTTCCATGAAAATTTAGGGCCTCCTTGGTAGTGATGGATACCTTCCTCCTCATTTCTCTAAAAAGAAAAAAACCAACCACATATTCAGTCTTCAATATAACAAAAGTACTCCAAATATCCATAACAACAGAATCCCACAAATCAGAGAAGGAACAAAGCAAGATCTGAGATTTCTCCTCCTCATCCATTTCGACACCAACTAATGCCAATTGATCCACAAACATATTGAATGATTCCAAGTGGTATTAGATTCATCTGCCCTCTTCCATTCTCAAGGAATGCAACTTATTCCTCAAGAAAATATTGTTCACTGAAGATTTGGCTTGATACATGTAATGAAAAAAATTGTACACTCTTAGAAATGGTACAATTCAGATGGTATGTCAGGAGGCATTGCTACATTTTGGAACCAAAACTTCATTAAAGGGGAACCTTTTTGGAGAGCAACAATCATGTGGCTACTAAATTCACACATATCAGAGATAACTTTAGCTGGATTCAGTCGAACATCTATCCTCCCAATGGGAAAGGAGCTAGAAAATATTTGTGCAATGAGCTCTTTGCTTTCCATAGGATTTTTGATAATGACCATTGGATAGTTATGGGTGATTTTAATACTCCCCTTCTAAATGAGAAGAAATTTGGAGGCTCTCAGGTGAATCAGGAGAGTAAATCTGATCTTTTTTATTTCATCAACAACAAGGAGCTGATTGATATGGACTTGCAAGGGGCTCAGTATACATGGTCAAATAGAAGAACTAGTAAGGAACTTATTCAACTAAGGTTAGATAGAACTTTAATTTCTCATCAGTTGATTTTAATCTATTTTTTCTCTCTTAAAGCTCTTTCTAGAATTGGGTCGGATCACTTTCCCATAAGTTTTATGGTATACCCTATAAAGGTGTAGGAAAATTATCCCTTTAGATTTAAAAAATGTGGTTGTCCCATCCCCTTATCTTTGATGAAATTAGGAAATGGTGGAATATTGATGTTTCAGGCACTCCTATGTTTAGAATTGTTAAAAAATTGAGAGAAGTCAAACACAATTTAAGAAGATGGAAAAAAGAATCATTTGGAAACATTTTTGGTATTAAATCTAAACTTTAAATAGAGCTTGCGAAGATCCATGACAAAATATAGAAGGAAGGATACATTGAAAATAATAAGGATAGAGAAAATGAGTTGTTGGTGAAATTGCATGACATAATAGAAAAAGAGGAGGAGTTATGGAGGTAGAGATCGAGGGTATTGTGGCTCTTTGCTAGAGACAAAAATATAAGGTACTTCCATTTATCTGCTTCTAAACATAGGGCCACCAATAGAATCGCTTCCATAGAAGTTAATGGTACTAGATTTGAGGAAGAGGAAGACATCAAAAAGCAAGTTTTCCTCTTCTATAATAACCTTCTTTCGATGAGTGGGGAAATCAATCAAAATGTCCAAGACTTTTTATTAGAGGCCATTCCCAAGGTTGTTGTTAGGGAAGACAATTAAACTCTTGTGGCCATCCCCTCTAAGGAGGAAATTAGGAAAGCTATTTTTTCTTTTGAAGGAAATAAGGCCCCTAGGCCTGATGGATTTCCTATGTTCTTTTTTCAATTGTTTTGGGATAATGTGGAAAATGATGTTGCGAATGTTGAACATTAAGGAATTCTTTGGTTCCAGAAGGCTCCTTAAGGAACTAAATGCTACTTTTGTGGTCCTTATTCCTAAGAAACCAGGGGCAATGGAGTTTGAGGCGTTCAAACCCATTAGTCTTTGCAATTCTCTCTCTAAAATCATATCAAAGGTCTTGACTTCAAGGATCCTTTCTATCCTTCCTTTATTGATTTCCCCTCAGTAAAATGCTTTTGTTCCTAGAGGAAAATCTTAGATTCCATAGTCACAGTCCATGAGAATATTCATTCACTTGTGGAATCTAAAACTAAAGGGTTTCTTCTTAAGCTAGACATATCCAAAGCTTATGACCATGTTAACTAGGAGTTTTTATTCAAAATTCTAAGGGGGTTTGGTTTCAGTAGCAGAGTCATTCAGTTGGTAAATCGGTTGGTTACTACGGTCTCCACATCTATTATTGTGAATGGATCTCCCTCTCGATTCTTTCAAAATTTAAGAGGTTTAAGATAGGGTGACCCTATCTCACCTATTCTTTTTACTATAAGGGCTGAAAGTTTGGGAAGGAATCTTAAGAGATTGATTGATCAGAGGTCTCTTGCAGGTCTTAGTCCTTCCATGAATCTGATTTGTTCTCACCAACAGTTTGTTCATGACATAATGTTGATGGGAATATCTACAGTGAATGAAGCTAAGACTTTGAAAAACACTTTTGATGTGTATGAGAAGGCGACAGGGAAGATGGTCAACAGACAAAAGAGTTCCATCTTTTTCTTTAATACCCCTAAGCATAGAAAGGTCAAGATTGCAAGAATCCTTGGTTGCAGAGTGTAATCAAGTATGTGCAGGAACATGATGGGCCAAAAGGTGGCAATATGATGGGTATGTGGCTGATGACCTTTTTTTTACCCAAAATTGATGAAATGAAAATGGTTTTTAAAGGAGATTCTGATATTTCCACCAATATAAATTATGCTTTACTTTGAATTTAATAAGTAATTATTATTCATTTTCTATTCAAATTACGACTAAATTCCTGATTGATAGGCTAATTGAAAAACATTTATAACTTTCAAAAAATATCATATTTTTGAATCCAAAGCATGTGTCATATTCTATTCTTCGCATACTATAGGATTAAAAAAAAATTAATTTCTTGAAGTTTTGACCAAGTTAAGGTGGTCAGACATACGAGTTTTTATAGTTTTTTAAAAAGTTGTAATAAAAAATTCATAATTAATTATTTACTTGGAAAAAAATTACAAAAAAATATATACATCACATTGGGGCGTGAGTCCTCTACTTATATATAAAATATTATAAAAATATTATCATTTTATTGAGGTTAGGGTGGTCAGATAGACACCTACTTCTTATTTTTTCCCTAAAATTTAAGTACCATTGCATTGAAATTTCAAATTTTCACCAAATAGATTTAAAAAAAAAAAAACCTAGTATTTAGAAACTACATTAAATTTTCTACATATTCTATTCTTACATATTTTTGAAATAATATAGATAACTTATTCAAATTTTTACATCAAGTAGCCTAACTCTGATTTTTTTGAATTTTTTGCCACTTAAGGGCCTGTTTTTTCCATGACAATCTTGCACATACCCAATCCTTAATTTCTTCTTATCTTGGACTTCCATTATACCTTAAACCTCCAGACTCCTTTTGGTGCTCTTTGGTTGACAAGTTCAAAAAGAAGTTGGCAGGTTGGAAAGGAGCTCTTTTGACCCAAGATGGAAAAATTCAGCTTCTTAAAGCTTCTCTTTAGAACCTCCTAGTTTATGCTTTAAGCCTCTTCAAAATTCCTACTAAATATGCTAAGGCCATTGAAAATATATAGAAAAGATTTCTTTGGTATAGAGTGGAGGAAAGAAAGAGAATGCCTCTTATAGGGTGGGATTTGGTTTGCCGACCGAAAATCCTTGGGGGTTTAGGTCTCAGAAAAATTAGAATTATTAATAATACTCTCCTAGCCAAACAAATATGGAGATCTTTCTCATCTAGCAAAGAATGGAAATATATTTTAAGAATTAAATATATGGTTGACTGTATGTCCCTCAAAGCTCTGTTGGACTCTCCTGTCCTCCCTCATGGCTTAGCTTGCTGGAATGATATGATTGCTGGTAGAAAAATTTTGGAATCAAGGATAGGATGGCACATCAGAAGTGGTAATCAAGCTAGATTTTGGGAGGATAAATGGATCTTTAAGGAACCCCTTATTAATATTGAAAGATTCAATAGATGGGCAGAGCAATGTAAAGCTGCTTTTGGGGAACTTGTTAAAGATTACTGGTATGAAGGAAACTGGGTGAACTTAAGCGTGATTAGTCAAGAGTTGGCTCAACTTCCATCCTCCTTAAAGGCCGTCAGTTTGGGATAGACTCGGCAGGATCATACTCTTGTCTGGATGGACAACCCATTGAGTAACTACTTTGTCTCTTCGACTGTCTCTTTGTTGTCCCTTTCTCAAGCCCCCCCTCCCTTTTGGTCTAAAGATTGGATTAAACACTTGACTCCAAAAGTCAATATCTTCTTCTGGATCATGCTTCAGAATAAGGTTCTCACAGTGGACAATCTTTGTAAATGGGGATTTCAAATCCCCAATAGATGCTACCTCTGCAAGAGTGAGGCGAAGTTAGCCAACCACTTGTTTCTCCACTATCTCTTTGTTTCCTTATTCTGGGGGAAATTATTTGCTATCTGGAATATCTCTTGGGTGTTCCCCCAGACCATTGAAGAGTTCTATTTACATGGAAAGCCCCCACACAAAATCCCTTCATTTGAATGTTATGGGCTTTCTTATTCCCTTTTTTTTTCTTGGGGAGCGTGGAAATAATGTAATAATATATATAATTTTCAAGGACAAGGAGATATCGGAGAATAATGTCTTCGAGAAAAAATTTAGGCTTATAAAGGAAAACTTTAATGTGATTCCTTAAAAATTTCCTAACCTAGAAGTTGTGGTGTGTACTCCCTATGATTTAAGGATAGCAAAAGATTGGAATATTAAAGTGGACATTTCTTTAGCTTCCAAGCCAACTAAGAAAAGTAGGGAGGGTGTTTGTTAGACCTTTCCTCCAAATGGTTGGTATAAGGCCAACTTTGATGGAGTTGTGAAGGGAAACTCAGGCATGGCTAGTAGTGGAGGTGTGCTAAGGGATGAAAATGGTAATTTTATGGCTGTTGTGGAAATATCCCTTGGTCACCAAACCAACCATGTGGCGGAGGCTAAAGGAGCCTTTCAAGATTTAAAGTTAGCTCATAATTTGAATATAAAAAATTTATGGCTAGAAGGGGACTCTAAAAATATTATTGATTGTCTCTTAGGAAGGACCCCACTCTCTTGGTTGATAAAGAACTGGATTGATGAAGCAGAGTCTATTCTAGAAAAGTTTGAAAAAGGAAAAGTTTCACATGTCTAGAGGGAAGCTAACAACATGGCAAATTACTTTACAAATGAAGGGGTTAGGAAGAAAGGATTGAACACGTGGAATAATTGTAGGGACTTGAGAACTGAAGTCAGGGCCTTACTAGATTATGATGTTACACATGGGAAAGAGGAAAATAAATTTCATCATTAAAGGGAAAGGGGCCAGGTACATCAAAATCAAGAGATTTTATGGGGCCGCATCGTGTTACTTAGAAGGGAAGAAAAAGTGGCATGCTTTGTGGGTGCATTGAAATAGCTGCATAATTCTACAATAGGTACTCAATGCTAGTAGAGTCTGCAATAAGGTGCAAATGAAAATGGGGGGGACAAGAAAAGAGTTGAGCCAAAAAGCTATGAGGTGCACACTAGGAATGACAAGGTTTAGAAGCAGATTGAAAGAGGTGGGCTAGTTCCATTTCTGGAAAAAATTCACGGGCCTGATATTATGGCCACAGACTACTTCGAGAAGAACTAGAACAACGACAAAATAATTCTCTTTGGAAGAAAGGTCAAGTTTGATGAGAAAATTATATGGGAGATTACTGGAATGTCCACTAAGGGCGTGAAGTTTTATCATGACAAAAGGTTTTCTGATGAGGCCGTCATCAGAATTCCTAAGAAGGACAAGGAGAAATTGAAACTGGTTAAAATTTCTAACAGCTATTTCAAAATTGACACCGTCAAGGCATTGTGGAGAAAGGTACTTTGTGTTATAATGGAGTATATCACACTAGACGAGAGATTTACTAGAGTGTATGGTCATCATTTTCCCATTCTTAACCACTTTCACCATAAGGTACGAATTTCTCTGCCTCACTACCTGTTATGTTCATTGAGTAATAGCCTTGAGGACCATAAGAAAAATCCTAGGAGATACCCTATTCTTCATCCTGGACTTATTAGGTTAATTTATGAACACTATCAAAGTATGTCATCTTTATCTAAACTTGTTGCCTCCATGGCATCTAAGGACTATGACACAGAGAGTCTGGGTTCAAAGAATCAACCTAACAAGGAGAGAATTTTTGAAGCCCACCCATCCTCTGATATGTCTGGTAAGAAAACCCAACCTAAAAAACCCTAGCTTGCTAAAGCTAACCCTGAGACCTACCCCGACTGCTTTGTCCCCTTAAAGAATCATTTTCTTAAGGGCTCCCTTGCCAACAAGTTGGTTTCCTACTTTTTTGACTCCTTAGAAGAAAAATCCAAGAACCCTAAAGCTAGTAGAATTTATGTGCCCTCCCCTCCCACCTCTTTTAGATTTGAAGGTACCATATTTCCTAGCTCCCCCAACCCGGGTGATGTTAACCTCCTATTAAACCTGGTTTAGTCTAGTGGCATTTTGGCTTCTGCAAGAAACGACATCAGTGACATTTTAAAGGTTTTGAAATGGGTCTATCAAGAAATTAATGATCTTAATCAAAGAAATAGGGCTTTGTATAGTAAATAGGAGGAACTGGAACTGAAACTAGCCGCTCTCAGCCATGAAGAATGGAAACGAAATAAGAATAATATTGGAAAGGAAGCCGGTAACATTGAGGAAAATTACAAGTCTCTGGAAGCGAAAATGGTTAAAGTTAAAAATAACTTGAAAAAAGTTGTGGAACAAACCCATAAAATGGCTAGGCACAATTCCATTATTATCAATGTTATGTCTAAAAAGTTGGAAAAAATGCAATAGGGTTTCTAGTTGTTGATTTGGAAGAGAACAAGGAAAGCAAGAATGAGGACTAAGGTATTTCGAAAAGGACCTGTGCCAATCTCAAAAGTAAAGCGCCTCCCACTACCCAGATGGTTCAAATCTTAATGAGGGGGGTTTAGGATATGAACGAGCTAGAAGTTGAGACTGCAGATTTATTATAGACACAAATTTAGTTGTTGCTAGCTTTTTGTCTAGTTTTTTGGTTCTATGGCCTTCGCTGGCCTTTCTGGTGGCTATGGTCTTTTATTTTTGTTGTTTTTACAACCTTTCCAACTTTGGTGTCTTTAATGATTATATCTTTAATTTGTAAACTTCATGGTTTTGGGTCCCAATAAAACCCATTTTTTCCTCTTTCAAAAACTTAATCTAGTGTTGTAATATGTTGTACACATTCACATTGGATTTAGAGCCATTTTAAGATAAATTGACCTAATATTGCCTAAATTGTATCTTTTAAAATGTATTTATTTACACTTTCACATTGATTTTTTGGCCCCCTTGCATTTATGACCTTTACATCATCATTAATAGGCCCCTAAGACCCTATATTACGCATATTGAGGCTAATTTCAACCAAAATATTGACAAGATCAACAAATAGACTTAATTTCTTAACTCTTCAACACTTTCTATCTCGAAAAGGGCCCTATGGGACTCATACACCACCTTGGGCTTATGAGTCCCACCTAGGTGAGACCCATATGCCATAGATGGTGTATGAGTCCCATTCGGACCCTTTTTAGGGTTTTGAGTAGGAAATAAGGATTTTAAATTCAAATTTTATGAATGTCATCCTTTGGGATCTAATAAATAATAGCTTGGATGGATTTCCTATATAAAAATGGTATCAAATGATTATTTCATTAAGCATTCATGATATCAAGTCAAGCACTCAAGAGTTAAGCATTCCAAAAATTTATAAGAGCATCAAGAGAGTTTACAAGAGCATTTCTAAGGCATTCAAGGGAAAATTTCTTCATCAATTATTGCAACAATTCAAGATCCATCATCATGTCAAGGTTATCAAGCATCAAACATGTTGTTGAGCTAGTCTTGTGATGTAGGATTGAAGATCCATTGTCAAGCATTGTTTCATATCCATATTCAAGATCTAGATCTTCATTCCTCATGGCCACTTCATGTTATATTACAAATTTACAAGACATCATTCAAGGTATCATTTTTCATGTTTCATGTTCCATATTTCATGTTTCATTTCCTTACCTCATTATCTCATCATTTGGTTTAATTACCTGAAAGGGGTTTGACCAAGGAAAAACCCCATTCCCTAATAATCAATGTTTTTCTCTCTCTATATATGTGTAATTCTAGATATAGGTATCTTGGAGCTTGACAGATATTTGAAGATTAGGTTAAAATATTGGAGGAATTTTTTGGATTTTTCCTCTCATTTACAAGGTTAGTATCTTCACAAAAAGTCATCTACAAGTTTGAAATTAGGGTTTCAGATCCGAAAACAAAGTGTGGCAGAAAGAGGATAGATTAGAGATTAGAATCAAATCTTAATCCTCTAAAAAAGAATACTATGATTGATATGCCACCATGGGAATATGAGTCCTAGTACAACCAGTTTTTAAGGTTTCAGGAGATTCAGAGTAAGCACTATTAGATTCCAATTTTGGTGCAAAAAGCCCATTATGGGACTAAATCACCCAAATTGGTGTACATGAGTCCTACTCAACATTAAAATCAATATTTCCAACATTTCCAATCTTAATTCCAGCCCGTACAAGTTTCCAGGTGCACACCTTTCATCTCTCAACTTTCTATTCTAATTTACATGCATTTTTAGGTCATTTAATGAAGTTTTCCACTGCATTAGATTTTTTCATTAGATCTTGCATTTCATTAGCCTTTCCAAGCCCTAGCTTGGTGGTGAACCCCTCTTGTAATCATAAATCATATCCTAAGATACTCTATTACAAGATCCCCTTCCGCTTCTTCATCATTGGATTGAGATTTGTAGGGTTTCCTTAAATGTGGAGTGTATAAGATTGTTGTCCTATGTGCTAAACCCTAGCAATGATAATTCTCTACCTTACATTTTGGTGAACCTACATTTAGAACACATCATTTCTGATTTGGAGTGCATTATCATCCTAGATCTTTCTTGCATTAGTAAACACATATATAGGTTGCATTTTTTCATCTTGCATCACTGAAAAATCATATTAAATCTTAATTTGCATTTATTTCAAACATAATGCAAACCAGAAAGGATAGAAAACACTTAAAATTTCTTGAAATTGTGAAAAAAAAAACTAACTGAGACTCATACGCCTCTCTAGGTGATTTAATCCCAGTCCAGATTTTAAACTACCTTTTACAACATTAAAAGCCTCATTTCTATACTGCTTATGCTTCCTAACAACATATAGTATCAATCTGGAAAGTTTCGATTACTTCTATTTTATGTATCTAGGTCAAATCATCGATGTAGTGTAATCATCTTTTTTTAAAGAAAAATCATTTCAACAATTCATTTTAGTAGTAAAAATCTTCAGATATGTGGGACATTTTTTTACATTTTTGAAGAATTACATAAATTAGATAGTTTACTTTTGCATGTTAGCATGTTTCCTTTTAAGAGATGTGGTTTTGATATGATTAAGAATGGATTGCATAAGTACAACATCCCCTCTTATGAGTTCAATTTAGATTACAGCAATGAGGTCATTAAGAAACATGTTAGTCATCCTTCTACTATCTTTCATAGTTATGAGAACATCCTAGAGAAATCAGATCAAACCATGTCTAGACACAATCCTTAATATTACATTACCTATTGGCAAGGATGGTATGATACAAGAATATACAAGCATAGACAATCATGAAATCCATAATTTTTCTTCTCTCGATACCTCTCCTACTAGTGACAAAGGTATCTTGGTGAAAGAAGATACAATCAATGAGAATCATGAGAGTCTTGATTGTCTCGCTCTTCCTCCCTCTTGGGAAGATATTATGACACAAGAAGATGAGACCATAGACACATTTCTAAACATCACCTTACCTAGTCTTCACTCATCCCTTGCTTGTGAGAGTATTTTAGTGAAATAGGATGATATCATAGATAGCCATGACTATCAAATTTATCCTTCTCCTATTATCCCTCCTAGATGTGAAGAGGATAGGTTGGTGTTAGAATATGCACTTACTAAGAGTTATGAGAATCTTGTTCCTCCCTTCCCTAATGCTCCTACCATTTGGAAAGATCTATTTGGTAAGCATGAAAATCATAGTTGTCCTTCTATGGATGCCTCCCCTACTTGTGATGAAATTAATTTACAAAATCTAACCATGGAATGTGATGAACATCTTACAAGCTCTCCTACTAGAGTAGATAGTATGGCACAAGAGAATGCGACCTTAGAGAAAAAGGATGAATTCATGAACAATCATAACAATAAACTAAATTCTTCTCCTAATATACCCAATATTAATAAACAAGAAAATATAACCATTAATCATTCCCCTACTTGCGATGAATTCATTTTAGAGGGACCTTGAACTCTGAATGTCATGAGCATCTAGTTTTTCATGCTCCTAAAAACTCTCCTCCTAGGGAGGATACCATGGTGGAATAAAAGGTTAGCATTGATAATAATGATATAGTATCCCTAGATGAAGATGATGAAATAGCATTAGACTCTCCTTCACTAAGGGACGTTGTGTCACCAAAAAATGTATACTTGGACATTTTTTGTGCTCATTTGAGTATTTCTTATGAATGTTGGCCTAATTTTTCCTAGATTTAATGTTGTAATGTGATCAATAGATTCACATTAGGTCTTGGACCCTTGCAAACTAAATAAAATGTATTTAACAATGTCTTGTAAAGCTGTTGTAAAAGAATTCCATTCCTCTCTAGACTTAATGGACCTATCTTTCCCTAATTGAATGTTGAAAAAAAGTATTTAATGGCATTCTCACATTAATCTAGAAGGATGGTGAATTAAACTTAACTCTAATCTAGTGTTGCAATGTGTCTTACACATTCACATTGGATGTTGTGCCTTTCTAGGCTATGTGGACCTCATTTTAATGTTATAAAGTGTGTTTAATCACACTTTCACATTGAAATTTGTGTCCCTAGACCTAATTACCCTTTACATCATCATTAATAGGACCCTATGGCCCCATATTGTGCATCCCAAGGGTTAATTTGATCAAAGACCTGACTAAATTAACATAAAAGCTAAAATTCTTCATTCCCCGATAATCCAACTAGCAAAAGAGTCCTTGTGGGACCAAGTCATCCACCTGGGTGAATTAGTACCATCCAGGTGGGACTAAGTCACCCAACCTGGAGACTTAGTCTCATTTGGGCTATTTTTGAGTTTTGGGCAATAAAATTTGGATTTTAAGTTTATTTTTCCTTCATGTCAGCCTTGGGGATCAAATTAGTGAGAAAATTAGGTGGATTTCCTATAAAAATATTCTAAACCCTAATTCATGATCATCTTAACTCATTCATCATTTATCTTCCATCTCAAGTCAAGTAAGCTAGGGTTTTAGCATTCTAAGTCATCAAGATAGCTTTTTTAGACATTCAAGGGAATATTCTTCATCTTTTGTTGTAGAAAATCAAGATCTATTATCATGGAAAGTCTCTAATTCCATTATTCCATGATTCATTACATTTTTTCTTCATTTTGGTTTAATTACCTAAAATTGGGTTTGACCAAGGCAAACCCCCATGCCCTAACATTCAACATTTCTCTCTCTTTCATTGTGTGTTTGCAGATTTAGGTATTTGGAAGACTTGGAGATCATTAAAGGTTAAGTTGCAATGTTTTTGAAGACACCTCCTTGTTAGCCAAGTCAAAATATAAACAAAAATTCACTTGCAGTGATGAAAATCAGAGTTTCAGAAGCAAACAACTACCAAGAATTGAAGTGCAGACTAAGAGCTTCCGTTTCCAATTTCAGATTCTTAGAAAATCCAAAGTGGACTAAGTTTCCATTATTGGTGACTTAGTCCCACTGTACATTTTTTTCAAAGATTTCTATAGATTTGGATGCATGTTTCGCTGAAACAGGCTCTGGTACATTTTTCCAAATCTGGGACTAGGTTGCCCAGAATGGCGTAAGTGTCCCAATATCATAAAATTTTAGGATCAGTAGCATTTCCAGTCTGCAACACATTTCTAGGTTCATGCTTTCTTTTTTTCTTTTCTTTTTTCTACATTGTTTTCATTTCTATTCATCTTTCTAGGTCTTTTTACATACATTACTATGTTTTCAAACAAGGTGCATTTCTTTAGTTTTCATTCACTATTCAACATCTTTTATCAGATCTTTGCATTTAGGCATTTTTTTTCATACTTGCATTAGTTTTGAGTGGGGACATTACAAATTTTTTCCTACTTCTCTCCTTTTAGGTGAAAACCCTGGAAGTGTTAAGAGTCTTGTGGTGCCAAAATCGGTGTCCAAATTTTTTTGAACGTGACTTTTTGAATACCTTCTTTTCTAATTATGAGTCCATCCTCACCCTAGATCTAGGTTGCATGAAATTTGCAATAGCGTTTGCATTAGTTAATTGGCATCTATGGTTTTTAAAATTTTGCATTAGTGAAAGTGCATTTAGCTTGCATTTTGCATCTTAAATCATTGAAAATTTTAGAAATTCTACATTGGCATCTTAGGTATGCATCATACAACATAGAAAACATCAAAATCAACCACAAAAATCTGAAAATTTTGAAAAAAATCCCCACTGGGACTAATTCGCCACCTTGGGTGACTTAGTCCCTTTTATAGACCTGAAAACCCTATTTTTAAGCTTCTTTTTGCTGCCCTTACCTATCTGTATCAGTTGAATGAGTTTTTGTAACATGTATTTAATTAGATCTAGCTTAAATTATCTCATTTCATACCTTGTTTAATTTCAAATTTGCATTTCAAACATTTCATCTTTCAGGTTGATGCATAATGTAATCAAAATATTACATTTTTTCACATCTAAAAATTGCATTTAAACATTTCACTTTAAGTCATTGCATTTCACTTCCTTTTTTTTTCCATGATAGCATGTTTACTTTCAAAATACGTGGCTTTGATATGGTTAGAAATGGATTGCATAAATACAACATCCCCTCTTATGAGTTCAATTTCAATTACAACAATGAGTTCATTAAGGAACATATTAATCATCAAACCATTGACACAATCCTTAATATTACATTTCCCATTGGTGAGAATGGTAGTGTAGACAACCATAACAATCATACTTGTTCTTCTCTTGATACCTATCCTATTAGTGACAAAGGTATCTTAGCAAAAGAAGATACAAGCATTGAAGCTCTTGATTGTCCATCTCATCATTCCCCTTTGGAAGCTATTATACAATAAGATGAGATCATAGAAACCTTCCTAAACATCACCTTACCTAGTCTCCCTAACCATAACAATCAAAATTTTCCTTCTAATATCCCTCCTTGATGCAAAGAGGATAGGTTGGTGTTAGCAGAGATACCTATTAAAAGTCATGAGAATCTTGACCCTCCCTTCCCTAATGCTCCTACAATTTGGGAAATTCTATTTGACAATCATAGTGGTCCTTCTCTTGATGCCTCCCCTACTTGTGATGAAGCTAGTGGTCAACATATTACACACTCTCCTACTAGGGTAGATAATATGGAACAAGTGAATGATAACTTCGAGAAAAAAGAAAATTAGATAAATCCTTTTCCTACCATCCCCACTCTTGCTAAACAAAACAATCCAACCATTGATAACTCCCTTACTTGTGATGAATTTATTTTGAAAGAACCAAGCTTTGCATGTCAAGAACAATTGTCTTGTAGTTCTCCTAACAACTCTCCTCCTAGGAAGGATATCATGGTGCAAGAAAATAATAACAATAAAAATAATGGTATAGTTTCCTTAGAAGATGATAATGAGGCAACATTAGACTCTCCCTCACTAAGGGGTCATGGGTGATCCCCCAATATTGGTTTACAATTTCCAGGAGATCTTTATTTTTTCTGAAATCACATATTTTTAGAAAATATAATGATTTAAGCCTTGAAAAGTTCCATTTAAAGGATTCCAATTGAAGAGGGTTTGATCGAACTACCTTAGATGAAGCCCCCTTAGATAGGACCTTGCTATTTTTAAACCATACCTATAACAGAGTCTCCTTTACACCTATCAAAATGTTGATTAAAAACCACTTTTTATTTACCTTTTGGGGGATCAAATGAATTCATTTAAAATTTACTTTTTTTAAGTATGTAGTCTTTATTATAAGCTTCCCCAAAAGTTTAATTTTAAATAAATTTAATTTTATTATTATATTTTTTTATTACTTGTGAATGTAGGTTTTTCATTGAAAATCAAGCTCTATGTTTTACACATGTGGAAAAATAGTAGATTATCAAAAAAAAATTGAAAAATATCAATGCACTAGATATTGAAGTTCTTGATCCATTAATAAAAAAATAAATAAATTGATACATACAAAAAAAGTTATGTTGTATGCAATCTTCCTATGTTTGAATAGTAATTGGTTTGACTTTGAAACTTGATTAAGGAAAAAATATTCAATAAAACACTATGAAATAAAATGAAAGTACTAGATATTGTATTTACAAATCTAAATTTAAAAAAATTATAATTTTATTCTTCATGGAAAAAAAATTATGTTGTATACGGGCGAGCATCACTCCTTAAAAATGGTGTTTACTGATAAAAACTAGTTTTTGAAGGATATGGAAAAAGAAGTGAAATCTAATTCCAAAAATTTTGAAAAAAATATATTTAGAATCTACAGAAAAAATGTCACAAATCACTAGTTTGCATCATCTTCAAATTCCTCACGGTTTAGCCACTACAGGTGCCCGAAAGTAAAGATTTAGTTAGAAAAAATCAGTTCAGTGTCCAGTTTGGCCAAAAATTGTAAACCAATATTTTGGGATCACCCAAACATTAATATTATTCAACCTCAGCTCATCCTTTAACCCCGTTCAAATAAACCTCCAACTCAAAACAAACCCGAACTTGTCGTTTAACCACCTAAGAACAATGATTCGTAGCAACTAAGTCATGATACTATTGCTCATACATATCCCACTAGAAATAATATGCGACTACCACAACCCACCCCAATACCATTACCTTTTCCTAATCACATATTGCCTCGTGATCCTTGATTAAATTCACACATTAGGGAGTATGATCTTGTTGAACAACTTAAGAATACTCCTACTAAGATATCATTATGGGACCCTATTCAAGCCTCCCCTCACTATCATAACATGATTCAAGTAGCCTTGCAACAAGTTCTTGTCCCTTCTAATGCACAAATAAATGACATAGCAACCCTAATTCAAGGATTGAATGTTGACATTGTTTTCCACCAAAGTGAACTCCCCCTTTGGAATTGTAAAAACAAAATGAAGATTTCATAATACTATCTCAATACAAACACATAGGGATAAAGAAAACCCTTTTTGACAATGGCTCTTCCCTTAATGTGTGTAGTGTAAAGATTTTGTATAGGCTTCATGTGGATAAATTAAAAATTCAACCTAATTCTTTATCCCTTAAGGGATTTGACAATGTTGAAAAGAAACCACTTGGAGTGATCACTTTACCTATTATGGTTGGGAAGGCCACATTGGATACAAAAATTCATGTTACGCCTCATGAACTTTCATATAATCTTCTTTTAGGCAGACCATGGATTCATGCAATGAATGGAGTTCCTTCTACTCTTCATCGTAAAATGAAATACATTTACAACAACAAAGTGTACAAACTTGATGCTAATCCTATGCCTTATAGTGACTTACAACTTGAGAAAAACAAAAAAAAATCCCTTGAACACATCAATATCAACTACACAAGTGGAACTCGTACAACAAAATAACAAAGAACAACATACTGAACAAATAACAAAGCTATTAAATGATGATTTGGGTTCCTTAAATTTCACACCAACATTCATGGGTGAGTACAATATCATCAACAAAGATTCTAATAAGGGACACAAAAAAGTAGTCATGTCAACACAAAACCTAGATGACCCTTTGAAAGTATCCACCTCAACCACTTTAGAACATAAGACAACAAATTAGCCAACAAACTTTGAAGAACTTAACCACGAACAACCACCCGATTCAAAAGCAATGGAAAAGATTTATGGAAAAGGTTAAATAAACTAATGAAATAGCTTGGATATAGTGGAAAAGGATGTGGTGCTAGGGAACAAGGTATCTATGTCCCCATCAAGCCTAACAAACAAGAAACAACTTATGGTCTTGGTTATTCTCCTTTGGTAGAAGCAATCAATCCTTCCCTCAACATCAACACTATCACAAAACACCCTTCTAAGACAACTTTAACAATAGTATATCTTGAACTAATTGACATTAGTTTTCTTGATTGTTCTCCTTTGCAAGCAATGGAACAAACAAAGAAACCTTTGCTTAATGTAAATGTCATATTGCAAAACACTAATGATTTTAGTTTGTTATATTTTACACCATCATGCAAAGGAGAGCATAAAATATTGCAATCTAAAGAGTCTTGCATTAGTATGACATCTTGTACTAAGCAAGAAGTATCTCTGTCACAAAATACATGAAAAATTTCTTTCGTTGATCAAGAGGGTATCTTGTTGAGACTCCTCCAAGATCACTTGATATCCCTTCCTCCTAGAACTCGAAATAAATTTTCTTACAAGAATTTATTTTTGCACCTATCACAGAGTCCATGGTCATTCTACTAATGAGTGCAAGGATTTGAGTAGTAAAATTCAATATCTTCAGGAGTTTGGTTCTCTCCCTTATGTGGGGGCACCTAATTCCTCTAATTGATAATTATTTTCACTCTAGCATGCATTTCATCAGTCATTTTGGCTCATCCTTGTCTTGCGCTAAGTGGGGGAAAGGAGTCAAGTAGCCTTGTCCTCATATGTCACTTGACATTGTCTCTTTTGGCTATCCGTTAACCTTTCATGAACATATAAGAGCAATCTTGGGATGTGGACAACATACCTAAAGTTGACTCTCATTTGACATACTACCTTTTTATCATTTAGCTTATCAGAAACATATGACTTGGCATAGGGATTTCTGAATACGCTGTCATGTCTTCTTCTACTTTAAAAAAATTTCTCATAGTAATGGTGTTAGAAACTGCTTTAAAGTGGGGGAATACATTGACACACACTTTTCATTGTGTGATTTTCTTTTTCTTGTGATTTCCTCTCTTGGAAACATTAGGTACAATGTTTCCTAGGATGAGACATTACACTTGTCCTCTCTTGGAAATAACATGAGACCATTTGCGCTTATCCTCGCTTGGAGATATTAGGCACAATGTTCCCTAAGATGAGACGTTGCAAGACCTAAGAAAAATCCCTTTGAACATTCCTTGCACTATTTTGCATTTACAACGTCTATGAGTGTCAAGTATACAAAGTTTTTCTTACCTCATAGAGCTTGAAGATCATTTTTTGTGTGGTGCCTTATTAAATTTATCAGGAGGTATAACTTTGGTATGGTTCAGTGGGAAGCCTATTCTGAGGCATGAATTTCCCCATAGCCACTCATGTGTGTGTGAGCACATATTAGTCGTATGTGTCTCATCTCTTAGTACTTCTCACCTGACAGACAACCAAGAGTTCCATCACCTCAAAGTGAGTATGATTTTTTGGACAAACAACCTAGATCTGATCCACATCATGTTGGACAAATGATCGAAGCTTGATCCACCCTTTTATTTTCACTTGTCTCTTCCTTCTATTTTTTTCCATTGTATGATCATGTATCTTGTCTTGCTACAAATCATTCACCTTTTGTGTGTCCCTTTGTGCTCATGTTGGTTTGACTTAGGATTTTGGATCCTAGGGGCTTGGCCACTTCCTTGATCCTTGTTATCCTAGACCATCCACATTGGTACGATTGGACTCGTCTTGAATTTCTACTTTAGTGTTTATTTGAAGCAAGTTCATCCTCTCACTAAAGTGGGGGCTTAATGTGTTGCAAAAAAAATTATACTTGGACATTTTCATGCTCATTACAAACTAAATAAAATACATTTAACAATGTCTTATAAAGGTGTTGTAAAGTGTCGTAAAAGAATTTCACGCCTCTCTATATTTAATGGACCTATCTTTACCTAATTCAATGTTGTAAAATGTATTTAATGACATTCTCACATTAATCTAGAAGGCTTGTGAATTAAACTTGACTCTAATCTAGTGTTGTAAGGTGTTTTACACATTCACATTGGATGTTGTGCCTTTCTATCCTATGTGGACCTCATTTTAATGTTTCAAAGCGTATTTAATCACACTTTCACATTGAACTTTGTGTCCATAGCCCTAATTACCCTTTACATCATCATTAATAGGCCCCTTTGGACCCATATTGTGCATCCCAAGGCTTAATTTGATCAAAGGCTAGACTAAATAAACATAAAAACTAAAATTATTCATTCCCCAACAATCCAACTGGAAAAAGAGTCCCTATGCAACCAAGTCACCTATCTGAGAAAATTAGTCCCATCCAGGTGGGACTAAGTTACCCATCTTGGTGACTTAGTCCCATTTGGGCTATTTTTGAGGTTTGGCCGAGAAAAATTGGATTTCAAGTTTATTTTTGGACCTTCATGTTAGCCTTGGGGATTAAATTAATAGGAAAATTAGGTGGACTACCTATAAACAAGCTTCTAAACCCTAATTCATGATCATCTTAATGCATTCATCATTTACCTTCCATCTCAAGTCAAGCAAGCTAGGGTTTTAGCATTCTAAGTCATCAAGATAAAATTTTCAAACATTCAAGGGAAAATTCTTTATATTTTTCTATATAAAATAAAGATCTATCATCATGGAAAGTCTCTAATTCCACTTTTCCATGCTTCATTACATTGTTTCTTCATTTTGGTTTAATTACCTAAAAGGGGGTTTGACCAAGGAAAACCCCCATGCCCTAACATTCAACATTTCTCTCTTTCATTGTGTGTTTGTAGATTTAGGTATTTGGAAGACTTGGAGATCATTAAAGGTTAAGTTTCAAAGTTTTTGAAGACACCTCCTTTTTAGCGAGGTCAAAATATCAACAAAAAATCACTTGCAATGCCAGAAATTAGAGTTTTGGAAGTGAACAACTGTCAGGAATTGAAGTGCAGACCAAGAGCTTCCATTTCCACTTTCAGATTTTCAAAAATTCCAAAGTGGAATAAGTTTCCATTAGTTGTGAATTATTCCCATTGTACATGTTTTTCAAATATTTATATAGATCTAGATACCCATTTGGCTGAAATGGGCTCTAGTGTAGTTTTATAGATCTGTGACTAGGTCACACAGAATGGCATAAGTGTCCTAGTAGATTAAAACTTTAGGATCAACAACATTTATAGTCTACAACACATTTCCAAGTGCATGCTTTCATTTTTTTTTTGTTCTTCTTTGTTTGCTTTTCTATTCATCTTTCTAGGTATTTTTGCATATATCACTATGTTTTCAAACAAGGTGCATTTCTTTAGTTTTCATTCACTAGTCAACATCTTTTATCGGATCTGTGCATTTAGGACATTGAATTTAGGAATATTTCATTCATACTTGCATTATTTTTGAGTTGGGACATTATGAATTTTTGCCTACTTCTCTCCCTTTAGGTGAAAATCCCTAGAAGCGTTAGAGAATTGTGGGTACCAAAATTGGTGTCCATAGAATTTAATATTATTCAACCTCAACTCATCCTTTACTCACCTTCACACAAATGTCAAACTCATAACACACCCGAACTTATCCTCTACCCACCTAAGAATAATGTGTGCTATAGCCAAGTCATAATACCATTGTCCATACATATAACACTAGAAACAATCGAAAAGCAAGATAAACAACTTCAACATCCATCACATTGCCTAATCTATCTTACCAAGTCCTCATTTTCCTCCACAAAGTGGAAAGTAGTATGATCTTGTTGAACAACTAAATAATACTCTTACTAATATATCGTTATGGGTCCTTATTCAAACTTCCCCTCATTATCACAAAAAGATTCAAAGTGCCTTACAACAAGTTTATATCCCTTCTAATGTGCAACCAAATGACATAGCAGCCATGATTCAAGGAATAAATGCTAACATTTTTTTCCACCAAAGTGAGCTCCCTCCTTTGGAAATGCAAAAATAGTGTGATACATTCATGATAATAGCTCAATATAATAGAACAAGCGTAAAAAGAACCCTCTTTGACAATGGATCCACCCTTAATATGTGTAGTGTATCCCTTTTGGATAAGATTTGTGTGGATAAATAAAAAAATCAACCTGAATCTTTATCTATTAAGGGATTTGACAATGTAGGAAAACAACTGCTTGGTGTGATCAATTTTCCTATTACATCTAGAAAGGCCACATTAGGAACACTGATCCATGTTATGCCTCACAATCTTTCATATAATCTTTTTGGAAGGCCATGGATTCATGCAATGAATGGAGTTCATTCTACTCTTCATTCTAAAATGAAGTATGTCTACAAAAACAAAGTGTACACACTCAAAGCTAACCCTAACCCAAGCAATTGTTTGGACATTGATAAAGGTAAGGAAAATCCTTTGAAAACATTAACACCAACTACACAAGTAGAACTTGTGCAACAAAAAGACAAAGAAAAACATATTGAGGAAATCACAAAGCTATTAGAAGATGATTCGGGTTCCTTAGATTTTGAACCAACATTCATGGAAGAATACAAGATCATAAACAAATACTTTGAAAAAGGAAAAGAAAAAGTGGTCATGTCAACACAAGATTTGGAAGACCCTTTGAAAGCATCCACCTCAAACACTTTAGAAGAAGAAGCAAATTGCACAACAAACTTTAACGAAACTGACTATCAACAACCACTGAATCCTAAAGAAATGAAAAATCTTTATGGAAGAGGTTATGAACTTATGAAACAACTTGGGTATAGTGGAAAAGGATGTGGTTCTAGAGAACAAGGTATCTATGTCCCTATAGAGCCTCATGCACAAGAAAAGACTAGCGGTCTTGGTTATTGTCCCTCGAAAGAAAAAAACAAGCCTTCAATTAATATTGACACTATTACAAAAGACACCTCTAAGCCAACTTTAACATTAGTGCATCCTGAATTGATAGAAACTAGTGGTCTTAATTATCATCCTTTGAAAGAAACAAATAAATATTTTCTTAACGTTAATGTCATCACACAAAACACTTATGATTTGAATTTGATCGATTTTACACCCTCCTCTAAAGGAGAGTACAAAATCTCACAATCTAAAGAGTCTTGCATAAGTATGACACCTAATACTAAGCAAGAGATATCTTTTTCACAAAATAAAGCAACATATTCTACTTTTGATCAAGAGAGTACCTTGTCAAGACTCCTCCAAGATCGTTTGATACCTCTCCCTCCAAGAACACGAAATAAATTTTACTACAAGAATTTATTTTGTGCATATATAATAGAGTTCATGTTCATTCTATCAATGAATGTAAGGCTTTAAGTGATAAAATTGAACATCTTTAGGAGTGTGGTGCTCTTACTTGTGTTGAAACACCTCGTTCCTCTAATTGATACTTATTTTCACTTTAGCATGTTTCTCATTAGTCATTTCGGCTCATTCTTTTCCTACACTAAGTGGAGGAAAGAGGTTAGGTAGCCTTGTCCTTGTATGTCACTTTTCATTGGCTCTTTTGGCTAGTTGATCATGAAATGAAGAAAAATGAGTGGGATTTCTTTTACTTCTAGGGTTTTGGACCTAAAAGTAGAAAGACCAATTTTCCAACATTTCACTCAAGAACAAGCCCTTGAGAATTCAATGCAAAGCAGATCAAAATCTAAACAAGGGAAGGTTCTAGGGATTGAATGATAACTAATGAGGGGTTCACTACCAAGTGTAAACATGGAAAACACAATGTGATATGCAAACAAATGCTAAATGACCTAAAAAGATGAACAAAATGTAATGAAAAGATATGAAATTAGAAGTGTGCACCTGGAAAACTACAGATGGTGGAATGGATGTCTAGATCATTGAAAAATCTATTGTTGAAGTTGAGTGGGACTCATACACCAGGCTGGGTGAATCAATCTAGTTTTCTAGAAAATGCATGGGAGTAGGTTTTAGCCAAAAGGGTATCAAGATGTACAAAAATCCTATTGAGACCCATATAGTGGGACTCATTTTCCAATAGTGGTGTATTATTCCACTTCTGCTTTTCTAGAAATTTTGAAGTGGATTATGTGCCTCTTAGTCTGCTTTTCTCTTCTTAACTAGTTTCTAGATCTGAAACTACAAAATACCACCTTTAGGTCTTCTCCAAGCTTCTCCAAGGCTTAATGAAAACTTTGACAACTTTTAGGGACTTGAGAACTTCTCTCCAACTTTTCTTCTTGGAAAATTTTCAACCTAGCTCTGCAAATCCCACATAAGAAGAGGGAAAAATATTGTGGGGGTTAGTGAATAGGGGTTAGGGAAAAATATAATGATGAATGAACAAATAGGAATGTTGCAACTCACCAAACCCTAGTAACAAAGTGTTGAAAACATGTAAGTAATGGCTCTAGTGGATGTAGACTTGGACTCTTGCTTGAAACACAAATCCTACATCACAATTGTTAGCTCCTAAACAATATGATGCAAGAAATATTTCACATCATGATTGAAAATTGAAGAATGCTCTTAAATGCTTGATAATATGCCCTTGAAATGAATTTAATTCTCTTGTGAATGCTCAAATTCTCTTGTGAACTCTCTTGAATGTTAGGTATGAATATGAGTTAAATAACCTTGTATTTATACTTAATTATGCAAGAATTCCTAAAATTACAACACTACAAGTCGACATTAGATCTAGGAGAATACAATCCCACCAAAAATTTGATTTAAATTTGAATTTTGGTCACACAAGACTCATTCTCCCAAGGTGGTGAATGAGTCCCATCACACATAATGTATGGGGCCAAAAATCAAAGAGTCTATACATGTGTGAAACCTACATTGGGGCCAAAAAGACCTTGGTGGGACTCATTCACCCAAGGTGGTGAATGAGTCCCAAACACTAAATCTAGGCCACACAAGCTAGGAACACCTTAATTATGATTGGTTATTGGTTTGTTGTCAAGATTATCCTTAAAAACATGGAATAAGTGAGGCTCGTGGATGCAAAATAGGGCCAATTAAAGCATAAGAAAGCTAAATTGTTAATGATAAGCCTATAGGAATGCGAAAGTGTCTTACAACACTTTATAACACTCCAAATAAGGCAAGATTAAGATTGATTATGTTCATTATACTCAATTAATTAATAAAACTCTAGAAATGTGTGAAAGTGTGTTACAAAAATTTTGCAAGGCACCATTAAATTCCATTAGTTCACAGGGGCCTAAGACCTAATGTGAATGTGTTATCCACATTACAACACTAAATCAAGGAAAAATTAAGAAAAAATCCATAAGGAGCACCAAAATGAGTGCAAAAAATGTGAAAGTATCCTTTTTTTGACACTAAATTTAGCCCCCACATTAGTGAGAGGATGAATATACTTCAAACTAACACTAAAGTAGAAAAAAATGCACCAAGAGGGGTTCCAATTAACCAATACTAGAAAGTTGAGACAACAACAATCAAGAGGGGTGATCAATCCCCCAATATTAAGATCCCATGGCAAACCAAACATAAGTACAAATGACACACATGAAAATGATATAAAGAACAACGTCAAGGCCAATCATACATTGCCAAAGATGAAAAAGAGAAAATAAAAGAAAGAAAGAATGAAATCAAGATTTGATTGTTTGTCCATCCAGATGTGGATCAAATCTAGGCTATCTGTCTGGAAAAAAAGAATACTCACTTTGAGGTTACAGAACTCCTGGTTGTCCACTAGGTGAGAAACATACACTCATGGATGATATTCACTCACACACACAAGTGACTATGGGTAAATTCATGCCTTGGATTAGGCTTCCTGCTCAACCATACCAAAATTATACCTCCCGATAACTTTAATAAGGAACCACACATGAATGGCATTTTGAGCTTCATGAGACAAGAAAAACTTTGTATGCTTGGAGCTCATGAACAAATAGGATGGCCCCATAGGCATGTAAGTTGTATTATGCAAGGTGGCCATATAACAAGTACAAAATGAAAAATGCAAAGAATTTTTAAAGGATTCTTTCCTATTTCATGTGAGGTCTTTAACTTAGGGAACATTGTGCCTAATGTCTCCAAGAGAGGACCAATCAAAGAATATAAAATTCACAACATAGGGGATGCAGTGTGTCGCATCAAGCCACTAAGAGGAATGTAATATTCTAAGAGAGATCGCACTCCTAGAGGGCATCACACCCAGTGTCATCCAAAAAAGTGAAAAATACATCATATGAAGTAAGAAGCCTACACTAAGAACCATGAAAAGGAAAAATGCAAAAGAATAATGCCAATGTATGCCCCCACTTGAAAGGAATTGTTGAACACCAAAGTGTGAGCAATTACTTTAAAGTAGAAAATGAAAAATGTAAACAGGAAAGAAGACATGAGATCTAACTTGGAAAGCCCTATTCCAATTCATATGTTTATGAGTAAAGTTGCATCATGCAAGAGAAAAATAAAAGAGATGGGTTGTCCCAAAATGAAAACACCAAACACATAAGGGATCTATTGATTTGGGGTCAATATGTTATTTGTTGCAATGATTTTTAGAGAGCTCGGAACTATCATCATCCCCCAAATACACATAGAACTGGAAGAATGACATGGAGAGAGAGAAAAAAGAAAAATCTTTTGGGTCAACATGGAAGAGACATAGGGTGACTCGATGCCTTGTGTCATCCCCAAAAGGAAAACACAAGAAAAATGAAAAAGAAAAGGAAAAAAGAAAATGAAAAGCTTTTGGGTGAACATGAAGGATACATGAATGTCTCGATGCCTTGCATCAACCCAAAAAGGAAAACATAAGAAAAAGATAAAGATGAAGTGAAAAGTAAAAGAAAAAGAAATCATTTTGGGTCAGCATGAAGGAGACATGAATGTCTTGATGGCTGCATCATCCCCAAAAGGAAAACATAAGAAAAAGATAAAGATGAAAAGTGAAAGTGATGCATGGCATAAAGAAGAATGAAGGTACAAATAGAATAATGAAGGTACAAATAGAGGAATGTCACAAAGAGCTTGAGAAAATGAAACATAATATCATAAGTTGCACTTATGGGGGGGTGTTAGTGTAATTAATTAATTATTACACTAGCATAAGTTAACTTAGGTCTTGTATTTATTTAGTCCTAGGTTGCATTTTTAAATAAATCATTAAATAATGGGATAATTTCCCTTTTTCATGTGTAGGGATAAGATTCCTTCTCAAAGATGAGTTGTCCTTCTAGAACTTTTATCATTTCCTAGGTACGGTTCACAGGTTGTCACATGTAGTGTGATTTTGACACTTGGTAACATCTTATGCATTCTAGATTCTCACTCTTGCATATTTAATCAGGCACATGTACTCTTGTAACATAACACATCATCATAATAGAATCTCTATTTTGCATTCTATTGTTGCAACACTTTCTGTGTGGTTGAATATATTTCCTAGAAAAGGTCCTCCATTGAAGACTGCAACCACATTAGGGACACTATGACTCCATCATCTCAACATGGTATTAGAGATTTTCCAGTGAAACCTCAACTCAGGATCAAGAAAGTTGGTGTGTGAGATTCTTTGTAGGCTTGGAGTTTTTACTTGCAGGATAGTTGGTTCTATCGGGGAGCCAAGCTGACTTCTAGTGCACATCAAGCTCTCTCCATCCTCTCCATTGCTTCCAAAAGGCCTCAAAACCCATAGATGGCATGCTGAATCATTAAAATCAAAGACATATCAACCCAAGAGCCATTGACGTATCAATCTAGGGTTTGCATTATTTTATGCCATTCGTACAATTTTTGCATAAAAAATACCCCTTTCAATCCTCCATCATGGAAATATTTTTTTAGATCATCAGGCTATTTTTTATTTATCATTTGGGAAAAAAATTTCTATCGTTTGGGAAAAAAATTCATTCTGTGGGTGACCTGGTATTTTAATATACAATTGACATTCAGGGTTTTAATAATTTTATCGGTGGACTATAGTTTACTTTCGGTCGACTTCAATATTTATATTTTGCATAATACCATTTATATTGGCATTTTATTTTAAATTGAAATTTTATTGCAATATTCAAAATTTCTGCCAGCTCCATTAGTTTTCTACAGACTCGTCGGCATCCATCCCATCTGCCGACATCACCGACTATCACCATCCTTCAATGTTGTGTTTGGTATCCAACTGTTGGAGTTTGTTCCTGGCACCTCTTTCGACACCGGGCATCCACTGATCATCAAGGACTAAGCCCTGGCTCTAGTCCTATCCATGACCGAGGGCACCGCTAACCTCCAAGCAACACCACCTTCTATCTTGGTCACGCCTCCATTTCTCAGCCAATCCGTCACTCTGTTGCTGCTCCAGGTGGGAGCAATTTTTTGCACCTACTAGGCCTGTGGTCACATCAATATCCAAGGGATTTTTTTTTAGCCTTGGGGTGCTTATTTTTGCACCTGGTTAAAGTCAATTGCATCAATGATTTTCTGGAGGCTGTATCTTTCACACATGATATCAAAATTTGGAAAACGATATACCCTTGGAAAGATCTTGGAGTCTAGTTTTAGTGGTGCACTCTATTTTCCAGATTCTACTGTCATAAAAGATTCTATATATTTCAAGTGAAAACCCTAATTTGGGCTTGGAAGGTGATATCTCTTGTTCAATTTTTTGAATTTCTGCCATTCTCACATCATCAGAGAGGTATTGCAGTCTTGTTTTTTCATCAATCCAACATTTCCTTTTAGAATCAACTTCAAGTGAAGTGTCTTGGTTGTTTGTCACCTTAAGTGCTTTTTTTCTTTACTTGAATATCTTACTTTTTTGGAGGGAGTTGTTTGTATCAAGGTGGCTTCATTTTAGTTGATCATTCATATATCATCAGATTCTAGCATTTTGCTTCAAATATTTTTGTCTTGTATATTTTTTCTTTCTCTAATGGTAGATACAAGATTTGAGATTATCACACCCCACAATTATCACACATGGAAACTCAGCATGTAGTGTCTCCTCTGGTCGAAGGGCCTATGGTCAATGTTGAATGAGAATCAACCACATTTGACTAGGGAATATGAGAAATTTTAGCATCAAATCAAGTGTGAGGAGCCTATTGTCTCCAACTCCTTGTTTTTCCATATTGCAGGGTGCAAAAATCCTAAGGAGGTTTGGGATAAACTCAAGTATTTGTTCGGTTCTATTAGCGATGTTCGAGCTTTGCAATTGGAGTCAAAACTTTCTTCACTCTCAGTTGATAAATTCCCCTCCATCAAAGACTATCTGGTAAAATTCAAGTCTTTGAGGACACAGCTATCTGGGTGTGACAAAGATAAAACTAAAAAGGAATGCATCTTCATGATCTTGTCCAAGTTAAGATATTCTTTCTCTTAGTTTTCTACTTTCTTCTATTCTACAATGGATGGTCTTGGAGTTAGTTTTGTAATGCCTTCATTTGATATTTTTTGTGAATGGCTGACTAGAGATCAATCAAAACTCAATTAGGTTGATTCATCTTCAAAGTCTCATGCTCTTGTTGCAACACCATCCAAAGGAAAAGGAAAGAGCAAGGGAAAATCTAAGACAATATCTTTTGAATCATCACAACACAAGGAAGTAAAGCCTAAGAGGGAGAAGCCCAAGTGCATTTTTTGTAATGGGCTTGGTCATAGTGAGGAGACATGTTTTAAGAGGGAGATACATGAGCTGAGACAGATTCTTATAGATCATAACATCATTCTTCCTCCTTCTATAAAATCACCTCACTCTTCTTCTCATGAAGAGTCATCTTTAGGCATTGCAAGGATTGCCACAATTGAGAATAATGGCAAGGGAAATGCTTTGATGACTACTCTAGTTGATAGAAGGGGAGCCTGGGTCATTGAATTAGGTGCTTCATGACATGTCACCTATTCTCAGAATCATATTCTTTGGGATTCCATGAGACCTTCAAAGTTCGATAGAATGTTCACTACAAATGTAGACATTCTTAATGCTCCTGCTATTTGTGATGTTGCTTTGGAGGGGGGACGGTTGTATGATGTTTCATATATTCCTCAAATGGCCCATAATATTCTTTCAATTTATCAACTTGCTCAGGAGGGTTTGAAAATCGAGTTCACATCAGATCTAGCCATCATCAAGGATCAGTTTGACACACTTGTTGCCTATGGAGAAGTATATCATCACTCCACGGTGTACAAGTTTACCAAGTTTTGGGATTGTTCTCAACTTTCTCTTGATAGTCCAAACTCTAGGCTAGGAAGTAGTTATAATCCTTCTCATCAAGGTTGTAGTGGTTGGCTAGACCTGGATCTTCTCTTAGCTCTATCTTCTTCCTCATATTCCTCTCAGTTGAGATTTGTTTCAGCATGGCAGGATTCACACATCTCTTCAGACTTGTGACATCTAGATGGGTTTACATCAGGTCTTGCAGACTTGGCTTCTCAATTCATCACAGGTTTTGAAGACATCCTAGAGGGGACTATTCTCCTTTAAGGTGGGGACATCTAGTCACCTATTTTTATTTATTTTTGTATCTTTGTGATGGTTTTAGTCCTTGGGGGGATGATGTTGAGTCCTCCAATCATCACTCTTCCATATTTTTTCTACTTTTTTCATCTCTGTTTTGGAGAGGGGTTTTGTTCCCACTGGGTTTTCCCCTTTTCTCCAGTTGTGGGAGATTAGTTGCATCTTCATCATGTAAATGTGTACCTAACAAGGCCTCATAGCTAGGACCCATCATCTTTGCATAATCATTGTATTTCCTCCCTAAGTTGCACTTATGGGGGGGTGTTAGTGTAATTAATTAATTATTACACTTGCATAAGTTAATTTAGGTCTTGCATTCATTTAGTCCTAGGCTGCATTTTTAGATAAATCATTAAATAATGGGGTAATTTCCTCTTGTCATGTTTAGGGATAAGATTCCTTCTAGAAGATGAGTTGTCCTTCTAGAACTTTTATCATTTCCTAGGTAGGATTCACATGTCATATGTAGTGTGATTTTGACACTTGGAAACATCTTATGTATTCTAGATTCTCACTCTTTCCTATTTAATCAGGCACATGTACTCTTGTAACATAACACATCATCATAATAGAATCTCTAATTTGCATTCCATTGTTGCAACACTTTATGCGTGGTTGAATATCTTTCCTGGCAAAGGTCCTCCTTTGAAGACTGCAGCTTCATCAGGGACACTATGACTCCATCATCTCAACAAGGAAAACATAAGAAAAAGATAAAGATAAAGTGAAAAGGAAAAGAAAAAGAAATACTTTTGGGTCAGCATGAAGGAGACATGAATGTCTTGATGGCTGCATCATCCCCAAAAGGAAAACACAAGAAAAAGATAAAGATGAAAAGTGAAAGTGATGCATGACATAAAGAAGAATGAAGGTACAAATAGAAGAATGAAGGTACAAATAGAGGAATGTCACAAAGAGCTTGAGAACATAAAAAAAAACATCACAACGGATCACATCATGCACATGCAATCACACAAAATAAAAAGAAAAGGAAAAATAAAATGCAAAGGACTAGTAAGGAAAATATGAGTCAACCTATGAGCAAGTCATCCACCTCCCAATCATGTTTTGTGTACGTTGAGGGCAGGAAACTAGCCAAAGGAACAAGGGAAAGTGCCAAACTAGGAGAAGCACCAGGTTCAACACTCTTTATATGAGATTTATCATTTAAGCTCATGGAAGAGGAAAATAATGTGTTCAATTCATTATGTACCTCTTCATCAATTTTAGCGGTCTTGTCATCATCATCCAGGTTAACCATAATAGGAGGTAAAATGATAATGTCCATTGAAGATTTCAACTCTTGTTGTGGTTTTTGTATTGGGTCATTTTTTTTTCGTCCAAGGAAGGGGGTCATCATGAATTGCTTCAATCAAGTTTGGATTTTTATTATCTTTGTTTAATTCTTCATTTAACATGCAAGCAAGGGCACGATGTCTTCACCTACACTCTCTATCACCTTTGTTTCTTTTGGTTTTTTTTTCAAGTTGTGTTTATGTAGGAGCAGGTTGATCAAATATAAGTTGCTTTTCTTTCCTAAGGGGAGGAAAGGAACAAACCACATGAGGTTGTTCAACCACTTTCTCTTTTTCTTTGTAAACTTTTTTTATTCTAGGAGGTGTGATGGGGTTGTTTTCATTGTCTCTTGGTGTTTTGGACAATGTAGGTGAAGTTTCTATTTTTGGTTAGTCTTGGTTGTTTGGTTCTTGTTTAGGTTGAAGCATGGTTTAATTTAGGATGGGAGGTTCAAAGGTGGATGGGGACATGTTTTAGAGAGATATTTATTCTATCTTCTTTGCCTTGAATTTTTTAGAGGACAAGAAAAAAAAGTCTTCCCGTGGCTTGATAGGTTCCTTGGGCTCAGGCCAAAAGGCATCTAGCGAAAACTTTCCTTTAGATGACAAGGGGTTAAAGCCTCTATGGTGAATAGTTAATATCTCATTTTCAAAGGGAAAATTTAAGAATTTATGTACAACTAAAGGGACAACTTTCATGGAGTGAAGCCATGGGTGGCCTAGCTTCACACGAAATTGGTCTGACTATTGGATGATGGAGAATGTGACATCTAATGTTTTTGGTCCTATTTGCAATGGTAGGGTGATCGATCCTATCATAGGTCATGCAAAGCCATTGTGTTTCTTGATCCATGCTTTCAGCATACCATATTCATCTTGATAGAGTTCATGAAAAAGTAGAAATTCCTCAGTGATCACATTCTCTCCACAAGCAAGATCTATTAGTATCTCATTAGTGGGCTTTTCATATATGCGATAGGCTATGTAGAGAGGACCATCAAGAAAAATTTTAATTATATCATTAGAGGAGAAATCAATGTCAAGAGGACTCTTAGGTTGGCCCTTACGAGGGATGAAATCTATTAGCCTTGTCATTTCATCCATAAGATTGATGTTGATAACATTATTTAAAATAAAAGCATTGTTTTCATCATCTGTATCAACATTCATCACATCATTCTTTGTAGTTTCACTATCTTTGACAAATGAAATATTGTTTTTGGGTATTGGGTTGGTAAAAATTTTCAAATTTTGGTTAGGAGGGGCAATGGACTTATTGCCTTGATTGCTAACACCTCCAATAAATAGATAGCTAGAATCAATGAGGTCTTGCACAAGATGTTTAAGATGCTTGCAATGTTCCATGTCATGTCCATTTTGTCAGTCATATGGAAATAAGCATTGGATTTAAAGCTCAGGGGTAAAGGCTTATTAGGGTCGAGTGTTTTGATAGATGGAAAGGTAATCATTTATTGTTCTAGCAGTTGGGACAATGCATTATGAAGGGTATTGTGTAAGGGAGTGAATTGTATTTTTGGATCTTCATAACTAAAAGGGCATCATGGTTTTGACAACAATTGCTTGGTTGTTGACATTTTGAGTTGCTTGAATTGAAGAAACCCTTTATTTTATTTTCAAAAATGTTGGGGATTGTTTTGGTTTGCAGGTTTGGATTTCTCAATCAGCTAGAAGCAGACCTTGTATCTCGACTACTAACTGAATTTTGATAATCACGGATGACAGTGCATAGGTGCATGAAGTATGGGAATTTCATCATGGTCAAATTTTCCTTAATATTACTTTGCAATTTTTCTATTAACATATTTTGAAGGTGTGGCTCAAGAACCTTGACATCGATTTGGGAATAAAGTGTTTGATAATATGAGATAAAATTGATTATCTTTTTGTCTTCTTTTTACTTGCATCTCATCAAATTGGCCAAGGTCATCTTGGGAGTCATATGCACTTGGAAATGGTTTACAAATGACTAAACAATTTCATTGAAGGAACAAATTGAGTTGTTTAGTAAGGAAGACAAGCATTCCAAGGCAATATCGTTCAAGGACCTCGAAATTTTTTTTCCAACAATTTATCATCAAGGATAAAGTGACTACATAAGGTAGTGTAGGCATTAACATGGTTTGAAGGATATCCCTTCCCTCCAAACTTCTCAATTCTAGGCAGCTCTACACCTTGTGGCATCAGTGTTCACAATATCTCCAAGGACTATGGATTGCTTTTGACATAATATGTGGGTGGGCCATTTTGATTTTAGTTGATGGTATAAATTTGCTTTTGATGGGATGAAACAACTTGGAATAGGTGTGTTATGAAAGGTTCATTGCTTGTGTTATTGGATGGAAGTAAAAGTGGTGATGGATTATATGTGTTTGTAGGACAAGTGAATGGAATGCTTATAGGTGGTAAGTTAGGAGATATAACTTGTGATGCCACATAGGAACTAGGGATGCTAGCAACAATACCCAAAGAAGGAATAACATTACTAACTTGTTGCATTGTTGTTGTGACTTGAGGATTGGTATAGGTAGGTATTGAGGTTATGGTTGTGGGAGGATGAATTTGTGCTCCTACTTTTCTTGTAACATTACTTGTGGGTAAAGGACAACTAGTGGTTGCAGGAAGATGCTTTCTGAAGATTTGCACTATGTTTTTTTCACAATGTTAAGGCATTCTTCACTTTCAAGCATGTGATGAATGTTTTCTATTGTATGAATTGTAGTTGTTCAAATTTTTTCAAGGCTTATTTGATGTTGTAAGTTTACTAGGTCCTCATGAATGTGAATTATGTTTTCATGTAGGATGTTATCATTCCTTGGTTCAACTTGCATGCTATCTGAAGGCTAAGAGTTGCTAGGGGTGTTATCCATGCCTAGTGTACTGGTGTAAATACTAGGAGTAGAAGCTCTAGATAACCCAAGATCCACAATGATTGTGTTATCACGGGATGACATAAGTCTCGACCTTCTTCAAACTATGGTATTAGCAATAGGACACCAAACACTCATGCAAAGGCTACTAAATGTGAGGTGAATGCAAAAGAAATTTAACTAACAAGAATAAAATGCTTATAACTAAAATTCTGGAAAGTTAAACTGAAATGTAGAAAAAAAGAAAAAAACCTCAAAAACTAAACTATCAATGACATAAAACGTAGTGAAAAATATGCAATGGGACTGATTTTCCCAAGGTGGCGAATGAGTCTAGTTACTAATTTTTTTGAAAATTTTCAAATTTTTTGAATTAAATTTTATGCTTTTCATGTTTTCTAATGCAAATCTGAGATGCAAATGTAAAATTTTACTATTTTTCAATGAAATTAAGTGCAATAATACAGGGTAAATGAGCTTTTCACTAATGCAAATTTTGAAACCAAAAATAAGTCCCATCAGGGCTAAAAAATAGTAAAAATGTCTAGAAATGTGTGAAACCTACATCAGGGCCAAAAAGACCTAGGTGGGACTCATTCGCCTAAGGTGGTGAATGAGTCCCAAACACTAAATGTAGGCCACATAAGCTAGGAACACCTAAATTATGATTGGTTATTCGTTGTTGTCAAGATTATCCTCAGAAAGATGGAATAAGTGAGGCTTGTGGATGCAAAGTAGGGCCAATTAAAGCATAAGAAAGTAAAATTGTTAATGATAAGCCTAGAGGAATGTGAAAGTGTGTTAAAACACTTTACAACACTACAAATAAGGCAAGATTAATATATATTATGCTTATTATACTCAGTTAATTGATAAAACCCTACAAAAGTGTGAAAATGTGTTACAACACTTCATAGCACTTTTGCAATGAACCATTAAATTCCATTAGTTTACAAGGGTCCAAGACCTAATGTGAATGTGTTATCCACATTACTAAAAGGAAAATTAGATGCGAAAAACAATTCTTCTAATGTCAATACCTCAAGAAAGAATGTAGATACACTTTAAAATTTACAATTACAATCCAATTAAGATGCACTATGAAACAAACAACAGAAACATAGTATTTGACAATCACACATGAACACCAGATATACATGGGAAAACCCTTATGGGAGAAAAACGCACCACACCAAGAGAAATCACTTTGTATTACAGTAATGAAATTACATACAAATTCCAGACTTATCTTTCTGGTGTCATTATATAGCAACATTCACCATTAACATTTCTTGTACAGGAATCTTCATGTTACAGTCCACATAATTCATCCACTAATATAATCACTCAACAACTTGTTGATTCAACCAACAATCCAACCCAATCACAATCTACAATCTAAGAGTATATCCATGGCGTTCCCTATCTCTCGAACTTCCTCATAGAACCTTCACAACTGATTGTCTTCCAGCTGTTTAGTTTCGGCTTCTCCTATTGGTCCACAAGACTCCACATAGGATGGTCAAACGGTCAACAAAATTTGCTCTGTGTTGGCATCTCGGTGAGACACTAACAGAGTCTCGCCGATGCCACATAGACTTCATATCAATGTCGCCAAGAGACTCTATTATTGCTAAGATGTTCTATCGAGCTCCATGAGTTACACCGAGTCACCAAGCAGTCACCCAGACCTATCACATTCACTAGGAGATCATAGCGAGTCACCAAAGGTATACCAAAGACACAAGTCATATCGAGCTCCAAAAGATAGTTGACAAGACATACCGATATCGTCAAGAGGTCTCATAGAGCAACATTAGGTTACACCGAAAGCATACACCTTATATCAGGAAAACCAAACACCTTCGCTGAGAGGTTTCTCCAAGATAATTTGTTTCATTGAAACCGTCAGCAGTTGCCAGGACATACACCTTTTGCTAGGACTTTACACCAAGCTTTAGGACTCACCCCAAACTTTCATTCGTCACCAAGAGTTATTCCGAAGATCCAAAAAAATGTTCTAATTGGTGAGACCTTCAACATTCGCTAAGATGTCTTCCCGAGACCTTTGAGTTACCTCGATAGCCATTGGCTATTGGCAAGACATTCACCATCACTAAGAGGTTTCTCTGATCACTTTGAGTTACACTGAAGAACATTTGGATGTTTCCCCATCGGCGTGACCTTCTCTGTTCGCTAGGACTTCTCATTGAGCCATATGTTACGGTGAAGAAACCAACAGTATTCTTGTCGGCGAGACACTAGCTTTCGCTGAGACTTCTTAGCGAGAACCCTTAGCTATCCCAAAGCTCATGGTCACCAAGAGTCTCCCTGAAATACTATTGAATGGCCTATCAGCCAGAGGTCTCCTGAGTGCTATGAGGTCATAACGAATACACTATGTCATAGAGATAGACTCCACAGTGCAACCTTTTGGCAAGACATTTGTAAGGTCACATCGACCTGTACAAACCAGAATGAATCAAGCTGCTAGTCGGCCAGACAACAAAGCTGTCACACCGACTTGGCTCTAATGGAGGTTTTAGCCTATATATTTTGAGGCACATATTTCCAACAATCTCCCACTTGACGAAGATCATACAGGAACCTCTAGAGTACATCATAACTTACTAAAAATCATGGGCACTAAGGCCCATTGAACTAGCACACCACGTGAACTTATCTATGCTCACTGGCTTCGTCAATGAATCTGCAACATTCTCCAGAGTATCAACCTTTTCAAAATTGACCTTTCCATCCTCCACCATATCTCATACAAAGTGGTACTGTACGTCTATATGTTTCATCCTGGCATGGAAAGTAGGGTTCTTTGCCAGACAAATTGCACTCTGACTATCATAGAAAATAGTTATTTCCCTTGCATCAAAACCAATGTTAGAACACAAACATTTCAACCATACAGCTTCTTTACAAGCACGAGTAGCTACCATGTATTCAGCCTCCGTAGTGGACAAAGTGACTACAGCTAGCCGCTTGCTCATCCAACTCACTGCACCACCATTCAACATGAAAATGTATCCACTAGTGGACCTCCTGCTGTCAATGTCCCCTACCCAATTAGAATCAACATAACCACAAATGCTGAGAGTCCTCTGTGATTCAACCGAATTCCCATGGTAACACAAAGGAAAATTTGAAGTTCCCTTCAAATACCTAAATGCTCTCTTCACAACATCCCAATGCGTTCTTCCTGGATTAGCCATAAATCGACTAAGGACTCCCACTACTTGGGCAATGTCTAGCCTTGTACAGACCATTGCATACATAAGACTGCCTACTGCACTAGCATAGGGTACATTGGTCATGTCCTCCATCTCAGTAGGATATTTTGGACAGTCCTCAACAGATAGCTTCGTTCCATGCATGACTGGGACCACTAGTTGTTTGCAATCATTCATAAAAAAATTTCTCAAGAACAGTCCTTACATACTTACTCTGACTGAGCCAAAGCTTTCTATTCTTCCTATCCCTAGTTATCTCCATCCCCAGAATATACCTTGCTACACCAAGATCCTTCATTTCAAACTTAGTAGACAACTGAGACTTAAGATCAAAAATCATTAGCTTGCTATTTCCTATGAATAGCATATCATCAACATAGAGAGCAATAACAAGTACTTGATCACTTTCAGCTTTATAATATATGCAGTGATCATATTTTGATCTCACAAATCCCAATGACAATACAAAAGTATCAAATTTTTGGTACCACACTCTAGGTGACTGATTTAACCCATACAGAGACTTCTTTAATTTGCATACCAGTTTTTCTTTACCTTTCTCAACAAAGTGCTCAAGCTGGGACATATAGATTTATTCTTCAAGATCACCATGAAGAAATGTTGTCTTCACATCCATCTGTTCGACCTCTAACTCATATGCTGTTGCAAGTGACAAAAGAAATATAATAGATGTCAGCTTTTCTACAGGAGAAATTATTTCCCCATAATCAATTCCCTCTACTTGGGAATAACCCTTTGCAACTAGTCTTTCCTTGTACTTTTCTACACTGCCATCCAGACCAATCTTTTTCTTAAATACCCATTTGCAGCCAACAACCTTTCTGCCTTTAGGTAAGGGCACCAGACTCTAGGTTTCATTCTTATCTAATGATTCCATCTCTTCTTCCATGGCTTCCAACCAAGAATCTGAATCAGACATTTTAAATGTCTCTTTCACAGTCCTAGGCTCATCAGTACTAGAAATCAAAGCATAGGCACAAGTAGAATCTATCAAAGAGAACCCATACCTATCTGGTTGTTTTCTTTCTCGAGTTGACCTCCTCACTTGTTGAGGATGAGGTTCTTCTTCTTCAAAACTTTCAAAACTACTTGAGCTCTCCTTAGTTTTAGGTACATTTTGAATTTCCAATTCCTCTTTCTCTGGTGTAGGAGGAATTATTGCTACATCCTTATTTTTATCTAACTTTGTCTCTGACTGTGGATCCAAAGTGGAAGGTTTCAGCTCACAAAATATTACACTTCTGGTGTAGACAACCTTCTCTGTATCAAGATTCCAAAGCTTGTATCATTTTATGACAACGCTATAGCCAATGAAAATACATTTGACAGCCTTGTTCTCTAATTTAGATCTTTTCACATCTGACACATGAGCATATGCCTCACATCCAAAAGCACAAACATGTCTAATTGAGGGCTTCTTACCAGACCACACTTCCAACGGTGTTTTCTCAACAAGAGAAGAATTTGGAGAACGATTAATTAGATAACATGCATTAGACATAGCCTTAGCCCATAATTTCTCCTCCAAGCTAGCACTACTAAGCATACTTCATGCTCTCTCCATCACTAACCTATTGAACCTTTCTATAACTCCATTATGCTATGGAGTATAAGGTGTAGTCTTGTGTCTTTTGATTCCATGTTCTTTGCAATATCTTTCAAATTCATCAGAAGAGAACTCACCGCCATTATCAGTCCTTAAGAATTTTATTTTTCTACCAGTCTAATTTTCAACAAGATTTTTAAATTCTTTAAACCAACTGAATACTTTTGATTTACTCTTCATAAAATATACAAATGCTCTTCTTGAATAATCATCAATGAATGACATGTAGTATCTTAAATTAGACAAAAAAGGAACATTCACTAGACCAAACACATCCGAATGAATATAATCTAACAAACCAGAAGATTTATGAGGACTGGAATAAAATGAAACACGGTGCTGCTTTCCATATATACAGTGTTCATAGAATTCAAATTCAAGATTACAATCTTCAAGCCCCTCTACCAGGTTTTTATTCTTCAAGGTTTTTAAACCTTTTTCTCCTATGTGGCCTAACCTATGATGAAAAAGCATAGTATTCTCTGTAGGAAGTTTTACTTCCATAAAGTTTACATAATTAGGGATATTTCCCTCTTTACCTCTATGAGCAATTTTCAATGACTTTCCAGAGACACTATTACCTTGAATAGCATGTGCATCAAACTTGTACAAGGTACCAATGCGAGCACCTCTAGCAGGCACCATCGAACCTCTAGTTATCTTGTAGCCATTTCTAGATAACGTAACTTGTACTCCAATGTCATTCAACATACTTATAGACAATAGATTTTGAGCCAGACCTGGTATGTGCATAACATTATTGATTCCCTTCACTCTGCCATCGAGGAATTGTATTCTAACTCTTCTACAATGAACTATCTCAAAAGTTGAATCACTCACCAAGTACACCTTTCCACCATTGTATTCTTCATACTTTGTGAACCACTCTCTATGAGATTTCATGTGGAACAATGCTCCAGAATCAATCATCCAGACATCATTTGATGCCTGAGTAGCCAAAGTTGTAATGAAGGTGTCACCATCACTATGAGAAGAACCATTATCGAAAGAGCCCTTCTTCTTCTTTTTCTCCTCTTTACAATCCCTTCGGACATGACCAGGTTGCCCATATTTCCAGCACTTCACCTTGGACTTCTTGCTAGGAGACTTTGATCTCCCTTCTGATTTTGATTTGGACTTCTTGTCCTTCTTCTTGCCTTTATCCTTCGGTCTTCCTCTGATAGCAAGACCTTCCTTCACCATCTTAGAAGATTTCCTTCTCATCTCTTCTGACAACAAAGATGTAACAACATCTTCCATATTGAAACTAGATGTTGTACTCCCAATCGCCATCACCAGATGATCCCATGAGTCTGGCAAAGAACACAATAGAAGCATACATTGATCTTCTTCTTCAGTCTTCACACCAACAGATGTCAATTGAGCAAGCGACGTGTTAAATGTGTTCAAATGATCAGCTACAGACCATCCTTCCTGCATTCTCAAAGAGTATAGTTTCTTCCTTAGGAATAGTTTATTCACCAAGGACTTCCCCTGATAAATAGACACTAGTCTCTTCCATAAGGAAGACGTAGTCTTCTCTTCATGCACATTAAGAAGCACTGTTTCTGCCAAATAGAGCCTTATCATCCCCTTAGATTCCTATCTACAAGGTCCCAATCTTCTTGCTTCATGCATGTAGGTTTCACTCCAGCCACAACAGTCCAAAGATCAAGATCAACAAGAAGATCCTCCATCTTGAGTTTCCACAACTCAAAGTTACTGCTGTTGAATTTCTCTATTTCAAACTTTCCAAATGTACTAGCCATCTCAACCTATAATCAAAAATAACAATTTTCTACAAGACTCCCACTGAACAGAACTGACTCAAAAAACCCAACATACCCACAAGGATAACACAATTGGCCAGGCTCTAATACCACTTGAAAGGAAAATTAGATGCGGAAAACAATTCTCCTAATGTCAATACCTCAGGAAATAATGTAGATACACTTTAAAATTTACAATTACATTCCAATTAAGATGCACTATGAAACAGACAACAGAAACATAGTATTTGACAATCACACATGAACACCAGATATATGTGGGAAAACCCTTATGGGAGAAAAAACCACCACACCAAGAGAAATCACTTTGTATTATAGTAATGAAATTACATACAAATTCCAGACTTATCTTTCTGGTGTCATTATACAACAACATTCACCATTAACATTTCTTGTATAGGAATCTTCACGTTACAGTCCACATAATTCATCCACTGATACAATCACTCAACAACCTATCGATTCAACCAACAATCCAACCCAATCACAATCTACAATCTAAGAGTATATCCATGGTGTTCCCTGTCTGTCGAAATTCCTCACAAAATTGTCACAACTGATTGCCTTCCAACTGTTCAGTTTTGGCTTCTCTTATTGGTCCACGAGACTGCACATAGGACAGTCAAATGGTCAACAGAATTCACTGTGTTGGCATCTCGGTGAGAAACTAACAGAGTCTCACCGATGCCACATAGACTTCATATCGATGTCACCAAGAGACTCTGTTATCACTAAGACATTCTATCGAGCTCCATGAGTTACACCGAATCACCAAGCAGTCACCCAGACCTATCACATTCACCAAGAGATCATAGCGAGTCACCAAATGTATACCAAAGACACAAGTCATATTGAGCTCCAAAAGATAGTCAGCAAGACATATCGATATCGCCAAGAGGTCTCATAGAGCAACATTAGGTTACATTGAAAGCATACACCTATCGGCAAGACCAAACACCTTCACTAAGAGGTTTCTCTAAGATCATTTGTTTCACCAAAACTATCAGCAGTCGCCAGGACATACACCTTTCGCTAGGAATTTACACCAAGCTTTAGGACTCAGCCTGAAGTGTCATCCGTCGCCAAGAGTTATTCTGAAGATCCCAAAAAATGTTCCTATAGGTGAGACCTTCAACATTTGCTAAGACGTCTTCTTGGGACCTTTGAGTTACCCTGATAACCATCGGCTATTGGCAAGACATTCACCATCGCTAAGAGGTTTCTCTGATCACTTTGAGTTACACCAAAGAACATTTGGATGTTTCCCCATTGGCGTGACCTTCTCCATTCGCTGGGACTTCTCACCGAGCCATATGTCACGGTGAAGACACCAATAGTATTCCTATCGGCGAGACACTAACTTTCACTGAGACTTCTTAGCGAGAACCCTTAGCTATCCCAAAGCCCATGGTCACTAAGAGTCTCCCCGAAATACGATTGAATGGCCTATCAGCCAGAGGTCTTCCGAGCGCTATGAGGTCATAACGAATACACTATGTCACAGTGATAGACTCCATAGTGCAACCTTTCGGCAAGACATTTGCAAGGTCATAGCGACCTATACAAACTAGAATGAATCAAGCTACTAGTCGGCTAGAAAATGAAGCTGTCACACCGACTTGGCTCTAATGGAGGTTTTATCTTGTATAGTTTGAGGCACATATTTCCAACAATTACAACACTAAATCAAGGAAACATTAAGCCAAAATCCACAAGGAGGACCCCAAATGAGTGTGAAAAATTTTAGAGGATCCTTTTTTCGACACTACATATCACCTTTGATGTATATATAAGATCAAGCTTGGGATGTGGATGACATGCCTTAAGTTGGCTTGCATGTGACATACTGCATTTGTTGGCAACATAAGGGAAGACAACTAAGAGGGGGGGTGAATTAGTTGTCACAAAAATTATACATATTAAACTTATTCTTAGATCTGATAAATAAACATGAAAGCATAAACCATCACCACATCAAAAACACACATAACACCAATATTTTTACATGGAAACCCTATTAGGGGAAAATCCATAGTGGAGGTTAATCCAGAATATTATACCCTATTAAAAGTATTACAAATGGGAAATGTACATGCATTCAGACACACTACCTAGAGCACACTGCTCAAATACAAAAGGCTTACTGCCCAAAAGAAGACTCACTGTCTTATAGGGACATTTAGATTACATCCAAAAGATTTTAAACTAAGAAAATAACATCTTCTAATGCCTGATTATAGTTTCTGTTAAGCACATAAACACTTTCATCTACTCACTCTTCTTCACACTTGACTTATGCCTTTAAAAGATCAAAATATTATTCACACTTGGCACATAGCATACATCACACACCATACCATCAAATGGTATAAAAAATTGATCATATATATCCGCAACTAAGGATAACATCAACTACATGTTAGCCCAACAAAATATGAAATGTGTACAAACTGTAGGCCCAAATCAATAAACAATTTATCAATACGAACCAAACAATGTTGGCCAAAACATAGTAAGGACCCAAAACAACATCCTCAAATATAGAACACCTTCAAAAATTATGCCTCGAAGATCCACAACATGCTACAATCACCCTATTGGCCATGATCATGAAAAACATGAACTCACAAAAGAAAATCACCAATCATGAGCATAATAATCAATGCGGACCAACAAAAAAGATAGAGCACAATCTAGAAACATCCACAAGCATTAGGAATCACCATAGAAGCATCCACAACAACTCAAATTACTAGAATAACATCATCTTCTTTCAGGAACACCAACTAAAGCAACAAAACAACTGTTAGAACACATATACTCATAACTCAATCAAATATTCATGCAAACCTTTGATACTTCATGCAAATAAACTAGATATACTTTTCAACAAAACCTTTAATCCGCAACCTCTTATCATAAATATACTAAGCTATCCATCATACAGAACTTCACTACATCACCGACAACTTGCAACTTATGTTATTACAGTTTTCTCAATATCCTCAACATATACAATGTTAAAGACATTAATGGTAATCATTTTGACATCAATGACAACCACATATCAGCAATATCCAAAAATCTCCCCCTTTGGAATTGATGGAAACACATGATGTGAAAAGCACCATCAATGATACTTTCTCTTAGCACTTTCTACCCCTTAGATTTTGACTCTTTTCTCCTTAACTCTTTCACATTTTTTCACATGACTCTTCTCCCCCTTTGACATCAATGACAATGGAAGACATTATCTTTCTCCACACAAGCTTTGAACGACATTTCTAAACATCTGACTACTCCCCCTAAGTAGCATCTGCCACAACATCAATCTAGATCACAAGATATGACTATGAAATGCACGGATTGATGCAAGTCAATGCATCTTAATTCTGATTAGGAGGGGTAATCACCCCTAGCTTCCCTCTAAGATACTCAAAAGTATCCTTAAATACAAGCTTCAACAAATACTTTTCCAATCTGGCATACCATGCTCTTAGGGCTTTCTTAAGTTCATACAATGCTTTCTTTAACCAGAAAACCATATCTCCCTGATCAATCAATTGAAATCCATCAGGTTGCTCAATATGCACTTCTTCTTCCAGTTCACCATTTAGAAATGTTGACTTGACATCCATTTGATAAATCTCAAAGTTTTTGTAAGAAACATAAGTAAGAAATAGTCTCACAACTTCAATCCTAGAAATGAGAGAAAAAAATTCTTCAAAGTCAATTCCTTCCATTTGAGAATATCCTTTACATGCAAGTCTTTCTTTGTTTCTAACAAATTCACCTTGCTCATTGAGTTTTTTCTGAAAGACCCATTTAGTTCCAATTACTTTTTTTTCCTTAGGTCTAGGAACAAGAATCTATATATCATTCTTCTCAATTTGTTGTATTTCTTCTTTCATTGCTTCCACCCAATGTTCATCTTTCCATGCTTCATTGACACTATTAGGCTCAGTCTTTTAGATCAAACAATATTCTTCTACAATTCTTCTCCTAGTTTGAACACCTTTTATCTTATCACCTATAATCTAATATTCTGAATGATTTAGTCTTACATACCTTGGACTCTTAGGGTATTCTTGAACTTTAAACTATTGTGATCTTGCTTTTGCATTTTCACTAGTTTCTTCCTCTTGATTTTCTAGATTCACCAGAATTGTTAGGGTTATAAAGGCAGATATCTAACAATTAAATACAGATTTAATTAATAAACAGAGAAACTAAAACACAGAATAAATTATAACACAGAGAATTTAATGTGTTTCACCCAATCCAGGCTACATCCACCAAACCATAGCCATCCAATGATTTTATTATCTAGTGCAAAAACCTATTACAATCTTGCAAATAATTGTATTTTTCATCATACTGTAACCCCCATCTAAACCCCTTTTTTAATAGTATAGCATGATCAGTCACCACATACCAACAATTTCCCACTTGGAGACTGATCAGGCTCCACACCAACACAATCTTCCACTTGGAGACTGATCCTGGATGACATTGTTCCACTTAGAGCTCCCACTGGAAATAAGTACCTTGGACCCTACTGCTTTGTTATACTTGAATTCAACCTTGAAGCCTAGCTGAAGCTGAAGAGGAGCTCAACCTCTCCCTAGTCACCACCTTCATAAACATATCCAATCAATTGGAATCTATATGTATCTTTTCCTGCTTGACATGTCCATCCTCCAACACCGATCAAATGAAATGATATCTCAACTATATGTGTTTTGTTTTAGAATGCAAGGAAAAATTCTTTGCAAGATGTATAGCACTTTGGCTATATGTAAACAAGTAATTTCTATCCTGTTGTTTTCCCAACTTATCCATGAAAAGTTGCAACCATATCATCTCCTTGTCCACCTCTGTTGCAGCAACATACTCTGCCTCTATGGTGGATAAAGAACCACCTTTTGCAATCAACAAATCCAACTCAATGTTGTCCCACCAACTGTAAATACATAACCTGTGGTACTCCTACTGGTATCTATATCCCCTACCAAATCTGAGTTAACATAGTCTTTTAAATCAGTATTAGAGCCCCCAAAACATAAACATTTATTGGATGTACCTCTCAAGTACCTAAGAATCCATTTTACCGCATTCCAATTCTCAACTCAAGGATGACTCAAATACCTGCTAACAAGTCCTACGACATGTGCAATATCCATTCTCATGCATACCATGTCATACATTAAACTGCCTATAGCTGAAGCATATGGTACCTTAGACATTTTTTCTTCCTCCTCTTGTGTCGTTGGACACATATCCTTAGTCAATTTAACATGACTAGGAAAAGGTGTGTTGAAAGCTTTTGCATTCTCCATATGAAATCTTTGCAACATCGTTTCAACATAATTAGCCTAAGATAAAAACATTTTTCTATTTTTCCTATCTCTACAAATTTTCATACCAAGGATTTTTTTTACTGCCCCCAAATCCTTAATAGAAAAATATTTCACTAACTGTTGTTTTAGCTCACTTAGGTGATCCATGTTAGCCCCTACTACAAGCATGCCATCAATATATAAACATAAAATAATGTATTTTTCATTATCCAACCTCTTAAAATAAACACAATGGTTAGAATTACACATGTTTTAGCCTTGCTCAGCGATAAAACTATCAAATTTCAAGTACCATTTCTGAGGTGCTTGCTTCAAGTCATATAAACTTTTCTTCAATCTGCACACTAGTTTCTCCTTACCTTTGATCTCAAATCCTTCTCACTATTCCATATATATTTCCTCTTCCAAATCACCATGGAGAAAGGTTTTTTTAACATCAAGTTGTTCTAAATACAAATCTTCAGCAGCCATAATACTTAAAACAATACAAATAGAAGTCATTTTAACAACTGGAGAAAAAATATCATCAAAATCAATACCCTTTTTCTGTGCAAATCCTTTTATAACTAATCTAGATTTAAATCTCTTCTTACCTGCATCCTCCTCTTTCAACCTATAAACCCATTTGTTTGGTAAATCCTTTTTAGCTGTAGGAAACTTGCATAATTCCCAAGTCTGATTTTTCAACAAGGAGTCCATTTCTTCTTCCATTCCATGCTCCCATTGAACCCTTGTATCCACTTGCATAGCTTCATCATAATATTTTGGTTCATCAACATCAACTAACAAAATAGTATGCAAAAAGGGAGAGAATCTTTCTAGAGGTCTACTTATCCCTTAAGATCATCTAACATTCATAGGAGTTTGTGGTATTTGTTGTTGTTGTTGTTGTAGAGCATGAGGAATCACTGAAACATCATTGTTTGGAATATCATCCAACACTGCATAATCATTTTCTTTCTTCTCATGTTGCAACAACATATCTTTGTACAACACTTTATCATTGAATATGACATCCCTACTTCTCACAATTTTTTTATTTTCAAAATCCCAAAGCCTATAACCAAATTCATCAATGTCATATCCAACAAATATACATTTCTTTGATTTTGCATCAAGCTTGGTTCTATTTTCAGAATCTACATGTGTGAATGCTTCACAACTAAAGGTTTTGAGAAAGGAATAACTCACCTTCTTACCTTTCCATGCTTCCTCTGGAATACTACAACCCAAAGGATTAGAGGGACCTCTATTAATTAAATAAAATGTAGTGTTTACAGTATTTTTCCACATTTTTAAAGGCAGCCCAACATGCAATCTCATAGTTTGTGCATGCTCCATTATTGTTCTGTTCATGCGCTCAACCACTCCATTTTCCTATGGAGTCCTTGGAACCATTTTCTGCCTACGAATACCATTAGAGGAATAATAATCTTCAAACTCTTTGCTGCAATACTCACCACCATTATCAGATCTGAGACATTTTAGCTTTTTACCCGTCTCATTCTCAACCAAGCTTCTCCATTTTTTAAAAGTTTCAAATACATCAAATTGTTGCCTAAGGAAATAAATCCATACCTTCCTAGTTTCATCATCAATGAATGTAACATAATACTGAGAGCCACCAAGAGAAGATACCTGAACTAGTCCCCATACATCCATATGCACAAGCTCCAATTTCTCATCTTTCTTTTGCTTCCCATCCTTGAGAAAACTTGCTCTCTTTTGTTTTCCATACACACAACTTTCACAGAAATCCATATTAGCACATTTTAGACCTAGTAAAACATTATTTGAATGAAGTACTTTCATACCTTTTTCACTCATATGCCCAAGTCTATTATGCCATAGTGCTGATTCAGAGTCCACATCAACTGTATGATCTTCTACCTGCTGAACTGCAACAATTATTCTTGAACATTGACCTTTTTCCATAACAATTAAAGTAGAAGGAATAATATGACCTCTACAAAGATATAAGGTTCCTACTTTCACACCTTTTTCTACCACTGAGGCACCCTTTGTGACCTTCCAATTTTTATCACTAAATGTAACAACACAACCTTCATCATCTAGTTGCCCTACTAAAATTAATTTTTTTCTTAACTTTGGAACATGCCTTACCTCATGTAGTAGCAGATGATTCCCATTCTACAACTTAATCTTAATTCTTCCCTTTCCAACAATCTGATAGGGTTCATTATCTCCTAAATAAACTAGCCCAAAATCCCCTTGGACATAATCAAGAAAATAACTTCTATGGGAGTTAGCATGAAATGAAGCCCTTGTATCTAACACCCAAGAATCATTAGCATTATCAAGGGAAAGAATCAAAGCATCCTCATCAGATTTATTACTTACCACATTTTCCTCTTTACTTCCTTCTTTTTATCTCCTTTATTTTTCTAAGACTAGCAATCTTTCTTTAAATGACCCAACTTACCACAATACCAAAAATTCCTCTTGTCTCTAGATTGGGACCTTCTGTCCTTTGATTTTCCTCGTGACTTCCCATGATTTACAAAATTGTTTCCTCTCACCTTTGTTCTTCCCCTGCTTGATGTGGATGTTCCACCTGAGCTTTTCCTACGAATTTCCTCACTCAAAATAACACCAACAACATCATCAAATTTCAATGTATTCAAACCAGAAATAGAATTGTTATTAGCCATTACCAAGCTATTCCAACTTTTAGGCAAAGAACACAAAATCAAAAGATCCCTAACTTCTTCATCAAAGTTTACTTTTATAGAAGTTAATTGAATGGTGATCATATTAAACTCATTTAAATGATCAGTAACTGACCCACCCTCTACCATTTTCATATTAAATAAACACTTCATAAGAAATACCTTATTCAAAGTGGAAGGATTTTCATATAACTTCACTAGGGTTTCCATCAACTCTTGAGTTGTATTTGCTATTGTAATTTTGAGTGCCACCGATTGTGCCAAGCATAAATGAATACTACCAAGAGCCTTTCTATCCAAAATATCCTAGTCCTCATTAGACATTGTTGTAGGTTTCTTGGTTTTCCCTTCCAATGGTCGCTATAAATCCTTCTGATAAAGGTATTCCTCCATCTACATCTTCCATAACTGATAGTTCTGCCCATTAAACTTCTCAACCTTCTTACCTTCATCTGCCATTACTCCCACTCAATTGTGATACCTTCCTACATATGATAATAAAAAACACAACCCGCTTTGATACCACTTGTTAGGGTTATAAAGGCATATATCTAACAATTAAATGAAAAATTAATTAATAAATAGAGAAACTAAAACACACATAGAATAAATTATAACACAAAGAATTTAACATGGTTCACCCAATCTGGGCTACATCCACCAAACCACAACCATCCAATGATTTAGAGTATGAACTTTCTTTCCTTTATTTGAACTATCATTCTAATTTTCTGAATCATATCTATAGGTTTTGGATGGTCTAACTATGTCTTCATCAACCTTGACATTATCACTTTCAATTACTTTCCTTAATCTCTTATTGTAGCACTGGTAGGCTTTAATTTTAGTAGAATAACCAAGAAATATTCCTTCATCACTTCTAGCATCAAACTTTCCTATATCTTGATCTCTTTTGATATAGAATTTACTCCCAAATATTTTGAAGTATTTAGCAGTAGGCGTATGACCAAACCATAGCTCATAACGAGTCTTACCAGTATCAGCTTTGACATGTACCTGGTTGAGAGTGTAAACGAAAGTACTTACAACTTCTCTCTAGTAGATGTGGAAAATTTCCTTCTAGCATCATGGTACTAGAAACTTCTTGAATTGTCATGTTCTCCCTTTCCACAACTCCATTTTGTTGAGGGGTTTGTTGGGTAGATAATTGTCTCTTTATCTTGTGCTCTTCACAAAAATAATTAAACTCATGGGAAGTGAATTCACCACCTCTATCTAATCTCAAACATTTAATCTTCAAACATGTCGTTATCTCGACCATAGCCTTAAAAATCTTGAATTTCTTTAGAGCTTCATATTTTTCCCTTAAGAAAGTAACCCACATCAATCTAGAATAATCATCAATAAGTAACATGAAATACCTATCTCCTTGTAAACTTTTGACTCTAGAAGGACCATACAAGTCAGTATGCACAAGCTCCAACACTTAATTTGAACAATGTTGTTTGCTCCAGAATGAAACTCTAGTTTGCTTCCCTAACTAACATTCCTTACATATAGCATTAGTAGGTTTTATCAACTTAGGAAGATATCTCACTTCCTGAGTAGAACTTATCTTGATAATATTGTCAAAGTTTATATGACATAATCTCCCATGCCACAACCAACTTTCATCAACTTGAGCAATCAAACAACTTTTACCAGTAGCACTTAGGTTAAAGATATTACCTTTTTTTTTTGTACTAGATGCAATCACACTTCTGGAACTCCCCAATATTCTACACTTTCCATCCTTGAATTGAAGATTGTATCCCTTTTCAACTATCTTTCCAACACTTACGAGATTATGCATCAAACCTTCCACATATAGAACATCATTAGTATCATGCTTACCATCAAGAGAAATGGATCCTCTACCACAGATTACACCAACTTTGTCATCGCCAAATATTACAACACCATCATCATACTTTTCCAAGCTCACAAATTTACTTTTATCACCTATCATGTGATGAGAGAATCCACTGTCAATCACCCATTCATCTTTTTCTTTAACTTTGGCAGCTGGAGCTTTCTCCACATTTATGCAACTAGTAGATTTAGTAGATACTAGATCATTTTCCTTGATATCAATAAATACCCATTCATCCTCACTTAAATTCCCTTTATCAGATTCATCATCTGTCACACCTTCATTAGTAGCATAATAACACTTTCTTTGGAATCTAGGCTTGATAGGTCTTAGCTTAGGGACTCTTTCCAGAAACCTTGAGGCAAAATGACCTATCTTATTGCAAGAAAAAAATTTAGAGGAAATTTCCCTTTATACTTACCTTCTCCTCTGGCTACCCTCTTGACAATAAGTGCTTTAAGAACATCTAGTTTTCTCTCTTCTTCTTTAATCTCTCTCATTTCCTGCTCATACTTGGACATTTTTCTCGAAGAACTTTCTTCCAGATCAGATCTCTAGTTATCTTTTCTGGAGATAGTACCTTTGAATGCAAATTCTATCTTAGGAAGAGATTCACCAAACTCACTTAACTCAAAAGCAAGAAGCTTACAAATCAACATGTCTCTGGTTACATTTGTCATAGTCTGGATCTCCTCAATAGCAACAACTTTGTGTTTGTGTGTAGCAGGAAAGGATATGAGAAATTTAGCAACAATCTCTAATTCTTCCAATGTTCCACTAGCACATCTGATACTACACACAAGTTCATTCATTCTCTGCATAAAAGAAGTGATGTTCTCATCTTCACCCATTCTCAACATTTCATATTTCCCTTTCAGGCTTTGCAGCTTAGCAATCTTCACATGGGTATCACCTTCATACAAAGTTTCCAACTTTTTCCAGATCTCATAAGCAGTCTTCAGCTCCATTACATTTTTCATCTTAGAATCAATTTAATCACTCAATAATGCTTCCTTAGCCCTGATATTATACTCAACTTCCTTAATCTCACCTGTGGTAGAAGGACCATTTTGTGGGATGATATACCTATTCTTTGTAATTGTCCAGTAAGGTTCACCAATGCATCTCAGATGATACTCCATTCAATTCTTCCATAGAGAGTAATTAGTTCCATCAAATCTCAGACTATCCTTGTTATATGTTGGCATCCCAGATCACCTCAAGCGGTCAAGCTTCTCTGAAGGAACTTTCTCTAATATCACTGTTGGAAACACAAGGGTAGACAAATGAAAGGGGGGGTGAATCCATTGTCACAAAAAATTATACATATTAAAATTATTCTCAGATTTCATAAATAAACATTAAAGCATAAACCATCACCACATCAAAAACACACATAACATCAAGAATTTCATGTGGAAACCCAGTTAGGGGAAAAACCATAGTGGAGGTTAATTCACAAGATTATACCTTGTTAAAATTATTACAAATGGGTAATGCACATGCATTCAAGCACATTATCTAGAGCACACTACTCAAATACAAAAAAATTACTACCCAAAAGAAGACTCACTGTCTTATAGTCACATTCGAATTACATCCAAAATATTTTGAACTAAGAAAATAACATCTTTCTAATGCCTGATTATAGTTCTGATTAAGCACATAAACAGTTTCATTTGCTCACTCTTCTTCACACTTTACTTCTTCCTTTGAAATGTCATAACATTATTCTCACTTGGAACACAACATACATCACACACCATACCATCAAATGGTATAAACAATTGATCATATATATCTGCAACTAAGGATAACATCAACTACATGTCGGCCCAACAAAATATGAAATGTGTACAAAGTATTGGCCCAAATCAATACAAAATTTATCAATGCGGACCAAACAATGTCAGAAAAAACATAGTAAGGACCCAAAAAAACATCCTCAAATATGGAACACCTTCAAAAAATATGCCTTTAAGATCTGAAACATGCTACAATCACCTTGTCGGCCATGATCATGAAAAAAATGAACTCACAGAAGAAAATCATTGATCATGAGCACAACAATCAATGCAGACCAACACCACAGATATAGGATAATATAGAAACATCCAAAAGCATCATGAATCACCACAAAATCATCGGCAAAAACTCAAATTACTAGAATCACATCATCTTCTTTCAGGAACACCAACTAAAGAAATAGAACAACTGTCAGAACATAGATACTCATAACTCAAACAAATCTTCATGTGAACCTCTGAAACTTCTTGTGGATAAACTAGATATATTTTTCAACAAACCCTTTAATCTGCAACCTCTTATCATAAATATACTGAGCTAGCCATTGTACTAAACTTCACTGCATCACCAACAATCTGCAACTTATTTTATTACAATTTTCTCAATATCCTCGACATATACAACCTTAAAGACATTAATGTAAATAGTGTTGACATCAATAAAAATCACATATCAGCAATATCCAACAACCTTTTGGGGGGAAACCTATTTTCATGACGTAGCTTATTGGAAACATATGACTTGGCATATGGCTTTCTAAATAAGCTCGAATGTCTTTTTCTACTTTAAATAATTTTCTCATAGTAATGGTGTTAGCAACTACTTTAAAGTGGGGGCATACATCAACACCCGTGTTTCATTGTGTGATTTTATTTTTTTCTTGTGATGTGTCCTTTTTCTTGGTGGTGTCATTGGGTTTTATTTCCTTTGAGAGTGTGATATTTATTTAACTTTTCCTCTCTTGGAGACATTAGGCACAATGTTCCCTAAAAAGAGACCTTACATGAACTAAGAAAGATCCCTTTGAATATACCTTACATTTTTTCACATTCACAATTAGTCGTTATATGGCCACCTTGCATAATACACTTTTCTTGCCTATGGTGTCATCTTTTTTGTTCATGAGTTTCAAGCATACAAATCTTTTCTTGCCTCATGAAGTTGGAAGTTCAATGTTGTGTGACACCTTATCAAAGCTATCAAGATGTATAACTTTGGTCTGGTTGGATGGAAAGTTGATCCAAAGCATGAATTTCCCTTATCCACTCACATGTGTGTCTCAGTGCATATTGGTTGCATGTGTATGTGTTTCACCTTCTTGGATTACTCACCCAACGAAAATCCTAGAGTTCCATTTCCTTAAGTGAGAATGCATATTTGGAAAAACATATTAGATTGGATCCACATCATGTTGGACAAATGGTCAAAGCTTGATCCACTTCTCTTTATTTTTGCTAGTTTTCATTTTTGTTTCTTAGTTTGGTTTGACATAGGATCTTATGTTGGTTTGACATGGGATCTTCGATCCCAGAGGCTTGACCACCTACTTTGATCCTTGTCATAATTTTTCATCTACATTGGTATGCTTGGACCCCACTTGAATGTCTACTTTAGTGTGAGTTTCAGGCAAGTTCATCCACTCACTAAAGTGGTGGCTAGATGTAGTGACAAAAAATGTATGCTCTTGGAAATGGTATAATTCCTCGCTTAATTTGGGAATGATTAATGTTAAAATGAACCTAATGTTTCCTTAATCTATTTTTGTAATGATTTTTACACATTCACATTGGATTTATGACCCTTTTAACATTCACATTGGATTTACGACCCTTTTAAGCTAAATTGACCTAATCTTGCCTTAATTTAATGTTGTAATAAAAAATTATTTACACTTTCACATTTATTTTTGGGCCCCATTGCATTTATTACCTTTAAATCATCATTAATATTCCCCTAAGACCCTATATGATGCATCTCGAGGCTTATTTCAATTGAAATCCCTAATAGTTCAACAAATAGACTTAATTTCTTAACTCCCTGACACTTTATCTATCTAAAAAGGCCCTATGGGACCCATACACCACATTGGGCATGAGTCCCATTTAGGTGGGACCCATACACCATAGATTGTGTATGAGTCCCATTTGGCCCCTTTTAAGGTTTTGAGTGGGAAAACAGGGTTCTAAATTCAAATTTTATGAATGTTGGCCTCTGGGATCTAATAAACATTAACTTGGATAGATTGACTATATAAACAAGTTCTCAAATCATTTTTTTATTAATCCTTAATGATATGAAGTCAAGTAATCAAGAGTTAGGAATTCCAAGACTTCACAAGAGCATCGAGATAGTTTGCAAGAGCATTTCTAAGGCATTCGGGGTTAGATTTCTTCATCAATTATTGTAGTAATTCAACATCCATCATCATGTCAAGGTTATCAAGTATCAAACATGTTGTTGATCTAGTGTTTTGATGTACAATTGAAGATCCATTGGCAAGCATTGTTTCATATCCATATTCAAGATCTAGATCTACATTCTTCATGGATAGTTCATGTTAGATTGTAGATTTACAAGACATCATTCAACGTATCATTTTTCATGTTTCATGTTCTATGTTCCATGTTCCATGTTCTATGTTCCATTTTACATGTTCCATGTTCCATGTTTCATTTCCTTACTTTATTATCTCATCATTTTGTTTAATTACCTCAAAGAGGTTTGAACAAGGAAAACCCCCATTCCCTAACAATCAACAAGTTTTTATGTCTCTATATGTGTAATTGAAAATGTAGGTGTCTTGGATCTTGAAGGATATTTGAAGATTAGGTTACAAGCTTGGAGGAATTTGTTGGAGTTGTACCCTCATTTTCAAGGTTGCTATCTTCACAAAAAATTATCTACAGGTCTAAAATTAGTGTTTGAGATCTAGAAACAAAGTGCAATAGAAACATAAGAGATTGGAGAGTAGAATCAAATATTAATCCTCTGAAAAAACATAATAGGGCTGATGCGCCATCTTGGGAATATGACTCATAGTACAACCAATTTTTACTATCAAATTCTAGTTTTGGTGTAGAAAACTCAACCTAGTACTAAATCGCCTAGACTGGTGTATGAATCCCACTCACCATTAAAATCAACATTTCTAGCATTTCCAATCTTCATTTGAGCCCCTACAAGTTTCTAGGTGCACACCTTTCATATCTCAACTTTCTATTATGATTTACATGCATTTTTAGGTCATTTAGTGAAGTTTTGCATTGCATTAGGTTTTGTCATTAGATATTGCATTTCAATAGCCTTTCCAAGCCCTAGCTTGGTGGTGAAACCCTATTGCAATAACTCATTCCCATACTTCACCCTTTGATTGAGATCTCTAGGGTTTCCTTGAATGTAAAGTGTAGAATATTGTTTTCCTATGTCTTAAACCATAACAATGACAATTTTTTATCATACAATACATCTCACCAAGATTCTTCCATAGTTTCTATGTAGATAATGTAGTCAAGGTAGGAGGGTCCAATGAAGGACTATCCAACCTTATAGCCTAAACTACTAACTCCATGATCACAACAGATATGCAATGTAAACTAAATGTTAATCAACAAAAAATTAAAGATATTCATGAACATATGACACTAGATCTATCTTGGGAAAACCCTAATAGTGAGAAACCTAGCCTTCAAAGCTCATCCTCCTTATATTATGATCACAAAAACACATTACATATACCACTTGGACTTTATAGATGCTAGGCCGCAACCCAAGGATTACAATCAATTCATGCAACAACATTCATCCATCGACTATTTCTCCTACTCCTCACTCCCTCTGCTCTATGATATTTTTGGATCAAAACACTTTGTCACTATGCTTCATACTTCATATTTTCAATCATCTTATTGATCACCCTTTCCTTGTAACAATCCTCTATCTTCCATTTATATCCTCTGCAATCCTTCTAATCATTATCAAGTTAGCCTCATTGCAATAGCTAGTAAGGTAACATGCAGACTTAAATGGGTCACCCTCAAACATAAGGATTTGGTTTGCAAATACATATAACTTTGTGTGGTTCTCACTAAAGGTTGGTCAGGTCCTCAGCTTCCTTGAACAATATTCCTTTTCACTCCGCAAGTCATGGAATTTCTTTGCAAACAAATTAGACTTCACTAAACACTATCGGCTTCTCTCTATGAACACAGGTAATCTTTTGATAATGATATCTCTTCATAAACAAATCCAAATGATCTAAATTTTTCATATCTCATAGTTCATGATTTCCAATAACTAATTCCTACTCCGCAACCATTAACACTCAAATGCGGTAATCTCCAATGTGCTTCCCTTGCACTATGTAACTTACTATCAACTGTTTCAATTTTTCTAAATACTTCTTGATGCTCCTACATCAGACTCTCAGGGTTATTTGAAAAGTGAGCCTATTCACTTTGGTCTACATTATGTCAAATCTAATATTGTCTCTTTGAATTGGTTCGGTGATTTGTCCACAGGTACTTGCAACTGCCTCAAGCTCGATGTTCTATTCAAGTCCACCCTGTAAGACTACCTCAAGTTCTTCTAAGTTTGGTGTTCTACTTGCAAGCCTTGCACTACCTCATTGGTCAGAAATCTGAGCAAGATCACCCTACAAGTTTCCTCAAGTTCTTCATCTTGTCATGGTCTATGTTTGGTGGTCTACTTGTAAGCCTTGCATTGCCCCAATGGTCAGTGGTCTAAGCAAGCCTTCTCTACAAGTTTCCTCAAGATAATTGTCTTTTTATGTTCCTTCATTCACATTTACTTTGCTCTGATACATAAACTTTCTCCTTAAGATCTATGCTTCACCTTGCTCTGGATTCTCAATCATATTTGGTGACTCAAAAGGTTCCTCTTCCTCTACATAAACTATCTCTATATCAACATGCTCTTCTTCATCTACACAAACTATCTCTGCATCATTTACTACTTCCCCTTCATTAGCTTCTCCGGTTGTTTGTTCTTGATGGAATTTAGTGTTTGATTCTTTCCTCCTACAAACTTGAAAATAGGTTCTATCAAAATCTCTTTTGTATCCTTCACTGTGATAAGAATTATTGACTCCTATCATTTTTTCCTCTATATTTTGAATCGTTGTCCTTGGTCTACTCTACATAAGGTCTTCTTTCTCTACACCTTGATCCCTCCTTCTCTCCAACATATGAATTCTTCCATCTATTTAATCTTCTAAACATACATGTAACATTTTTCCATTTTTCCCCATCAATCCACCCATAATCCTTCTGCATACAATCCATCATAGGCTTTGTTCTTCTCAATATTTTCCAACACATCCTTTCCAAGTGATTCCTTAACCCACATAACTTACAAGGATATAGATCCCAACACAATTCCTTTTGAATAATACATACATTTTCTGTCCTGATTTGAACTTGCAATAACATTCTTACCTATGTCATATCAAAGGCCTTCACTTCTTGATCTTATTACCAGCTCAATAGGTTCAGTAATTCCTTGCTAATGCTTTCCCAATCCTTTTCCTTTACATCCCTTTCTCTGCATGATTTTGAAACCAATACCATTATCAACAATTGCAGGTTCAGTTACACTATCATCTTCAACTTCACTATCTAAAGAAGCTTCTACAACATTGGTGTAGGGGTACCTTGGGGTTCCCATGCCTCCATGAGGCTTTTGTTATGTTTTTCTTTGTTTTCCAATGAGTTCATGATGTAATAAGGTCCAAGGGACCATTTCAAGGTTTTTAATAAGTTGTATTAGGTGTTATTATGTGTCAAGTCAAGACTCAATGTACACATTGGTGTATCCAAGTAATGCTTTTATGTAATTTTTTTTAAACTAAAGTTGTAAAGCACATGCCCAACGGTCTCCTAATTAAAAAATAAATTGAGGACCATTGGTAGTTTTGTTTTCATGCTTAAAAATCCTCTTTGTGGTCGAGGCAAGGTTATTGAAGGAATTTTGGAGGATTTGAATAGAAGCAAACTCTATTTTTCTGTTATTTTATGCATTTTTCTCTGCTACCTTGTTTGGTCAGCCTGTGACATCACTGTACAAGCTTAATACATATATAAATTAAAATAGGGGAGAGTCACCTTCCTTTTAGTGGTGATTTGGCATGATTTCATCAAGGAATAAGGAAGACACAATATTTTTTCTAAAAGTGGGTCTGAAACCCTACCAAACCAGGGTTTGATCTCTAAAATCATTATAACTCTCCATTCCATCATGGTAAAAGCCTATTTTTTTGTGGAATGGAAGGGTTAGGATTTGTGTTTATGTTTTGAGTGGTTTCAAAAGGAGGAATGGAGTTTTTTGAGGTTTCCATGATGAATTAGGTCTGGCATCTCTATGTGATAGGCCTAAAAACTAAACTTTAGAGCAAGTACTTGCAGAATGTTGGGTGTTTGTGCAAGAGTGATGGTTGAAATGTGTAAAATGGGTCTTGGGGAATACTAAGGAATCTACTGAAGGCTTTAGATGTGTTGGGGTGTGCCTAGGTATATTGATTCTTTCTTTGTGCAGGCCTAATTAGGCTTCCTTGTGGCTTGAAGGTCTATCATTTGAAGCATTTGTTCTTAGTGTCTCCTCTTGTACATTTGAAGACTTGTATAGGTCCATTTGGGAGCCTAAAAATAAGTTATTTTGTCTAGTTCTTTCCATTAACAAACTTGTATTGTGACTATCCTAGTTGGACATGGCTACAAAGTTGCATAGGCGTATCTTGAAGCTATGGGTGAGTGATGATTCCTAAGTGCAAGGTCTAGTTGTTGGCCATGTTTTGTCATAGTGAGAGTTTTATAATCATCCCCAAGTCCCTAGCTATGTATGGTTGTGAGAACCCTTGTTAGGTGGTTGGGTTTTCTTCATGAAGGAATAGTGGAATTGAAGACTTAGAGAATCTTGCCATTAAAGACTTGTCTTCCCTACACACTCTACATCAGAGTCGTATCAGAGCAGGATCTAATTGTGAAGATTGTAAATATATTGTGAGTTGTTGAAAGATGAAGAAACAATGCCTCTAAAAGGTGGGTATGTGGTTGCAAAGGAGTTGAAAGCCTTGAGAGAGAAGTTAGAAGCATTAGAAGCTAGAGATATAAAGAGAGTGGCTATTGATGAAGAGAGTACCTTAGAGGAAGAAGAGGTAGATGGTGAAGAGGAAAACCCTTCACAAGGAGAGGGAATGGCTCCTGAGGCAAGGAGATTCCTTGGTGCTTTGCAATCTATAAGAGGAGAGACCTATGAATTGAAGATGGAAATACCAATGTATGGGGGAAAGATTAATGCTGAGGCACTACTAGAGTGGGTAGATTCCTTGAATAATTATTTTCAGTACAAGAAAATACTAGAAAACAAGAAGGTTAATTTTTCCAAGACTAAATTGAATGGGGCTGCTTTGACTTGGTGGAATTATCACCAAGGAGAAAGAGTGAAAGAGGGTAAGAACATGATTACTTCATGGGAAAGAATGGTGAGTAGATATAATGGGAGAGGCTCGAGCTCATTCTTTGGAAGATGCTACTCTTGTAACCAATTTGGACACCCGGCCTTCAAGTGCCCTAAGAAACACGCTTCAAGCTCTCATGGTGGGGATAGGAGAAACCAGTTGGTGTAAGAGGAGCATGCTCAAAGTGTGGCCTCACCTTCCAGACCTATTGACCATGAATTTTGAGAAAGTTTGATGATGAGGAGGACACTTCTTAAGATACAAAGTAATAAGGGGCCACCACAGAGGAAGTCCTTGTTTAGGACCACATGTAAATCCCATGGAAAGGTATGTAAGGTAATTGTAGACTTAGGCTCTATTGATAACTTAGTTTCCTTAGAGATGGTTTAGAAACTAAAATTAAAAAAGACTATTCATCCCACACCATATAGGGTGTCTTGGTTGAACAAAGGTCAACAGGTGCTTGTCAATGAGAAATGTTGGATAAAATTTCAAATTGGAGAGTATATGGATACAATCCTATGTGATGTTATTACCATGTATGCCTACCACATACTTCTAGGCTGCCCTTGGAAATATGATAGGAAAGCCCAACATGATGGGAAGAAAAACACTTACAAGATAACAAAAGATGGGGAATCTTTCACCATGAGTCCCTTACCGGGTGAGGGTATAGATAACCAACTTGGGTCTAGTATAATGGTGGTAGGAGAGGAGTTTTTGCAGATCTTAAAGGAAGAGAGAGGTCTAGGGTTTTCCTTTATTGTTAAGCCAAAGTGCAGGTTTGTTTTTTCTACAAACAAAGGAGAACCTATTCCTATTGAAGTCCAAACCTTGTTGGAGAAGTATAAGGACATTGTCATGGATGACTTGCCTAGTTCCCTTCCTCCAATCAAAGATATTAATCACCATATTGACTTGATACCAAGAGATACATTTCCTAATAAGGTTTCCTAAAAGATGACAACAACCCAAAATGAAGAAATAGCAAAATAAGTTCAAGAGTTATTGGATAAGGGCCTAGTGAGGAAGAGTTGATCCCTTGTGCAGTCCCTATCGTGTTGGCTCCTAGGAAGGATGGAAAATGGAGGTTATGCATCGATTCAAGATCCATAAATAGGATAACCATCTGATATAGGTTTCCTATGCCAAGGATGGAGGATCTTATGGATTGTCTAGGAGGGGCTTGCTATTTTTCAAAAGATGACTTCAAAAGTGGGTATCATCAGATTAGGATTTGTGCGGGGGATGAATGGAAAACAACATTCAAGACTAATGAAGGTATTTATGAGTGGATGGTGAGGACCTTGGCTTGTCCAATGCCCCTACTACCTTCATGAGACTAATGAATGAGGTATTGAAACCATTTATTGGAAAAAAAAATTGTGGTTTATTTGGATGACATTCTTGTATTTAGCAGGTCCAAGGAGGTTGCATGAAGAGGTATTGTTGATTAACATGAAAAAATGTGAGTGTATGAAAGAAGAATTGGTCTATCTTGGGTTTGTCATAGCAAAGGGTGGTTTGAAAATGGATCCATCAAAGGTTGAGGCCATACTCAATTGACCACCACCTAAGTCAGTGGGTGATGTGAGGAGCTTCCATAGCCTTGCAAGCTTCTATAGAAAATTTACCAAGAATTTCAGCCACATTTGTGCACCTATCATAGATATAATCAAAGGAGACAAGAAGAGTAAGTTCCTATGGACCAATGAAGCAAATGAAAGGTTTGAATAATTGAAAAGAAAGGTATCACAATAGGCTATCCTTGCTCTTCCTCATTTTAATAAAGTTTTTACTATTGAATATGATGCAAGTGGTCAAGCAATAGGTGTTGTCTTAAGTCAAGAAGGTAGGTCGGTTGCATTCTTTAGTGAAAAAAAAATGACGTTAAGAGAAAATATTCTTCATATTATTTAGAGTTGTATCCTATGGTCCAAGCCTTAAAGAAATGGAGGCACTACTTGTTACCAAATTATTTTATAGTATTCACTGAAAACCATGCACTTAGCTTCTTGAATGGACTGGAAAAATTGAACCAAAGGCACATGAAGTGGGTTGAATACCTACAAGCATACACTTTCTCCATAAAGCATAAGAAGGGACAAGCAAATAAAGTTGTAGATGCCCTTTGTAGAAGGGTCATGATGGTTCATGAAGTCCAATTGCAAAGTGTGGTCATAAAAGCTCTTAAAGGTATGTATAAGGAGGATGAAGATTTCAAGGATGCTTTTGATGTTTGCTCTCAATTTTCAAACACTTTTCATAGTGAATATGCTGATTATGTTTTGAAAGATGGTATATTGTTTAAGAGGGCTGAATTGTGCATACCCAAGTGCTCTATGAGGGAGAAATTGATAAAAGAGAAGCATAGTGGGAGTCTTGGATGGCACTTTGGACTTTACAAAACCTTGGATCAAGTTAGGAGGTTTTAATGTTGGCCTAAAATGCAGGTGGATGTAAGGAAGTTTATGGAAACTTTCATCATATGTCAAAGAGAAAAAGGAACTACTTAAAAAAAATTTCTTTATCAACCTCTACCAATCCCAAATAGACCTTGGGAAACCATAAGTATGGATTTTGTCTTAGGACTACCTAAGACACAAAGGGGAGTTGATAGTGTTTTTGTAGTGGTTGATAGATTCAACAAAATGGCCCATTTTATTCCTTGCAAGTGCACTAGTGATGCTTCTAACATTGCAAGTCTGTTTTTCAAAGAGGTTGTAAGAATGCATGGCATTCCTATGAGCATTGTATTAGATAGGGACTCCAAGTTCATAGGTCATTTTTGGAGGCCCTTATGGCAAAAGTTGGGGACTAATTTGCAATATAGTTCTACCTAACATCCTCAAATGGATGGGCAGACAAATATGGTCAATAGATCACTTAGTAATCTCCTAAGGTGTTTGGCAAAGGAACATGATGTACAACGGGATCTAGTGCTTCCCCAAGTAGAATATGCCTATAATGACTCCATAAACAGAAGCATAGGCAAAAATACCTTTGAGGTGGTGTATGGAATGAGCCCAAGGGGTATATTTGAATTGAGAGATTTGAAGGGGATGGAAAGGAGGAGTACAAAAGGGAAGGAGTTTTCCATAACAATGAAGGACATCCATGAAAAAGTGAGGGAGAACCTTAAGAAAAGTGTGGAAAAATATAAGGAGAAAACATATTTTAAAATGAGAAATGTCTAATACAAGGTGGGAGATCTAGTTTTTGCATATTTGAAGAAGAAGAAGCTACCCAAGGGCAGATACACCAAGATCCAAATTAAGAAGATAGGCCCTTGCAAGATAATTCATAAATTTGGACACAATGCCTATGAGATAGCACTCCCTCCTAGAGTGGCTATCTATACCATATTTAATGTTGGTGAATTTTACCCCTTTATGAGATCTTTGGATGCAAGTGTAGGTATAGAATTTTATGAAGATTGGGTGTAGAACTTACCCCCTTCAGAACCTTTAAAGCTTAAAGCAATCCTAGACACCAAGGAGGTGAAGAGGACAAGAATGAAGGTCTACAATGAATACTTGGTTAAATGAAATGGAATTCCACCAGAGGATACAACTTGGATGTGTGAACAAGACATCAAAGGCCATGGTGTTTCTCTACAACAACTAATCTCAACTGGAACTTGAGATCTTTTCAACACTAGGTGTATGGTGCAGGGGAACCTTGGGGTTCTCACGCCTACATGAGGATTTTGTTATGTTTTTTATTTTTTTTCCAATGAGTTCATGATGTAATAAGGTCCAACAGACCATTTCAAGGTTTTTAATAAGTTTTATTAGGTTTTATTAGGTGTCAAGTCAAGGCTCAATGTACACATTGGTGTATCCAAGTAATGCTTTTATGTAATTTTCTTCAAACTAAAGTTGTAAAGCACATGTCCAACGGTCTCCTCATTCAAAAATAAGTTGAGGACCATTGGTATTTTTGTTTTCATGCTTAAAAATCCTCTTTGTGGTCGAGGTAAGGCTATTGAAGGAATTTTGGAGGATTTAAATACAAGCAAACTCTATTTTTTTTGTTATTTTCTATGTTTTTCTATGCTCACTTGTTTGGTACGGCCTGTGACGTCACTATACAGGCTCAATACATATATTAATTAAAATATGGGAGATTCACCTTCCTTTTGGTGGTGATTTGGCATGATTTCATCAAGGAATAAGGAAGATACACCAATTTTTTTGAAAGTGGGTTTGAAACCCTACCAAACCAAGGTTTGATCTCTAAAATGGTTATAACTCTCCATTCCATCATTTTAAAACCCTAATTTTTGGTGGAATGGTAGGTTTAGGAGTTTTTTTTATGTTTCAATTGGTTTCAAAAGGAGGAATGGAGTTTTGTGAGAGTTCCATGATAAATGAGGCCTGGCATCTCTATGTGATGGGCCTAAAAACTGAACTTTGGAGTGAGTGCTTGAAAAATGTTGGGTGTTTGTGCAAGAGTGATGGTTGAAATGTGTAAAAGAGGTCTTGGGTAATACTAAGGAATATATTGAAGGATTTATAGGTGTTGGGGTGTGCCTAGGTCGATTGATTCTTTTTTTTGTGTAGGCCTAATTAGGCTTCCTTGTGGCTTGAAGGTCTATCATTTGAAGCATTTGTTCTTAGTGTCTTCTCTTGTGCATTTGGAGACTTGTAGAGGTCCATATTGGAAGCATAAAACTAATTTATTTTGTCTGGTTCTTGCCATTAACAAAATTTAATTGTGATTGTCCCAGTTGGACAGGGCTACAAGGTTGCATAGGCCTATCTTGAAGTGATGGATGAGTGATGATTCCTAAGTGTAGGGTATAGTTTTTGGCCATGTTTTTTCATGGTGAGAGTGCTCTAATCATCCCCAAGTCACTAGTTGTGCCTTGTTTCGAGAACCCTTGTTGGGTGGTTGGGTTGTCTCCATGAAGGAATAGTGGAATTGAAGAGTCCACTTAGAGTATTTGAGAGAAGCTTTCCATTAAAGACTTGTATTCCCTACACACTCTACATAAAAAATCACACAAATCATTAGTATCACAAAAAAAATCACAAAAATTAGGCTTAGATCTTAGATTCTCATTCTCCTTGCATGCTATAAGTGATTGCTCTAACTGATTAACATGTACCTTCAGGTCAGATATTTCATTCCTCTGCAAATTGTTCTTCCTTTTAAACTTTTTCAAGCTTTCTTCAAGACCTTTTTTGCTTCGTTCCACTTTCCTAAACAACTTGAATCCTTCTTCCAATTCTCCAAATATATCTTCAAAATCCTCAAAAAAATTTAGCTTTGCCTCTAATTCTTTATTCCTCCTTACAATTTTTAGTTCTTCTTTAAGAGCACCATACTTGTCTCCTCCTAGTTCTTTCATCCTTTCCATCAATTTTCAATTATACTTCTTGATTTCATAGATTTATTCTTCTAGAGTACCCCTTTTTTCCTATCAAGTTTTCATTTTCTTTCTTCATCCTCTTTCCAATCTTCCCCATCAAGAAAATTAGATAGGAAACATAATTTGAAAATCTTACCTAAATATTCCTTACCTTGATCTTCTTCAGCAGTGACATTTGTTACTTCTATGGTTTCGTAATTCTTTCAACACTTCTTCTCTTTCCAACAGATTTGCAACCAACTAAAAAATTCACAACCTGGTGCTGATACCACTTAATGTAGTCAAGCTACGAGGGTCCAATGAAGGACTATCTAGCCTTGTAGCCTAAACTACTAACTCCATCATCACAACATATATGAAATGGAAACTAAATGTTAATCAGCAAAAAATAAAGATATTCATGAATAGATGACACCAAATGTATCTTGGGAAAACCCTAGGAACAAGGAAAAAACTAGCCTTCAAAGCTCATCCTCCTTGTATTATGATCATAAAAACACATTGAATATTCCACTTGGGCTTTACAAATTCTAGGCTGCAACCTAGGGATTACAAATAATTCATGCAACAATATTCTTCCATCGACTCTTTCTCCTACTCCACACTCCCTCTGCTTTGTGATCTTTCTGAATCAAAACACTTCATCACTGTGCTTCATACTTCATACTTTCAATCAGCTTATTGATCACGCTTTCCTTGTAACAATCCTCTATCTTCCATTTATATCCTCTGCAAGTCTTCTAATGATTATCAAGTCAGCCTCATTGCAACGACTAGTAAGGTAATGTGTAGAATCAAATAGGTTGACCTCAAACATAATGCATTTCTTCGCAAATACATAGAAATTTGTGTGGTTCTCACTGAAGGTCAGCCAAGTCCTTAGCTTCCTTGAACAATATTCCTTTTGGCTTTGCAAGTCATGGAATTGGTCTGCAAACTAATTAGACTTCACCGAACACTATCAACTTCTCTCTGTGAACACAACTAATCTTTTGATGATGATATCTCTTCGGAAATAAATCCCAATGACTTGAATTTTTGAAATTTCATTGTTCACAATGTCCAATAACTAATTCCTGCTCTATGACGACTAACACTCAAATGCGGAAAAATGCAGTAATCTCCAATGTGCTTCCCTCGCACTCTGTAACTTACTATCAACTGCTTCAATTTGTTTGAATACTTCCAAATTCTCTTGCATCAACATAGGTCTCTTCATGGAAGTGAATTAAAATAAATTCTTCCAAAAACAATCTAATTAGACCCTTGGCTTTATGGTCCATAACATCATATTGACCAACCTAAGTAGGATCTACATATGCCTTGAAACATTCTCATCAATAGCATCCCAGAGATCTTGATCTATGTACAAATCCTCCATCTTTAGCTTCCACATCTCAAAATTATTTCCAAAAAAATTCTTCACCTCTATTCTCCCTGATGAGCTTTCCATCTAAAATTTCTTGCAACAAGATCAAAAAGAGTCTTCTACACAAGCTCCCACTCAAATCTAGATTAGTGCAAAAAACCCAACAACCCAGAACTAAAACCAAAGGTGATCAAGCTCTGATACCACTTGTAAGGAAGCTAAGGTAGCATAACAACTTCCTACACTAATCTTGAGAGGAGAATAATGTAATTTTTTTACAGATCTTTAATAGTTACATAAATTTAAATAGAATAAACATAAATATCATGCATACCATGACACGATGATTTACATGGGGAAAACCCTTTTAGGAAAAAAATCACACTCAAAAAGTTGTCCAATATATTATTTAGTAAATCACAAAGATTACAATATACTTGTAGAGCAATATTCTCACAAGAGTATCACCACTCATAGATCAAGAGACAATATGACTGTTATCAATCTCTTAGAATACATCACTGTCTCTCTGTACCACAACCATCATACAACAGCCTCATAAAATAAGGTTACATTCTAGGGAAATAAAGGCCAAAAAATATCTTCCATTAGATCAAAAACCTAATAACGAATGGTCTAGATTTATAATACATCATTATTTAATGTATGTCCGTCATTTTAGAAGTTTCCTAAAAAAGTTAACATGCTCACATTTTTCTCTTTGTTGCTATTGTATACACCTATGGGTGTAACTAAAATATATACATCCTATCAACAATAAACCATGTGCCATTACATCATTGAGACACATTTTCCCAAAAAATCTCCCACTTTTTGAACACCTTGCAAGAGAAACGTGAGTGTGTAAACATTGTCTCTTTAATTGCTAGGGGTTGAAAGGCCAGTAGTCTCTGAACAACATTTGAAATTCTTTGTGTTGAAAGGCTTAGTTAAAGAACCATCGATATTCATCAAAGTATCTACCTTAAGTAGCTTCACCTTGCCATCTTTGATCATATCTCTAACAAAATGATATTGTACATCAATGTGCTTGGTCTTGGCATTAAATGTTGGGTTCTTGGCTAAACATATTGAACTATGAATATCATAATAAATTGTCACCACACCTTGTTTTATTCCAATATCTGAACATAGTCTCTTAAACCAAATGGATTCTTTACAAGAATGAGTAGCTATCATATACTCTGATTCATTAGTGGACAAGGAAACCATAGCCTATCTCTTACTCATCCAACTAATTTCACCACAAAATAAAGTAAACACATAAACACTGGTGGATTTTCTGCTATCAACATCCCCTGCCCAGTTTGAATCCACATAACCATGAATATCAAGGTAAAATTTTTCTTCAGTCATATTACTATGATATCATAAGGAATAATTTGAGGTACCCCAAAAATATCTAAAGACTCTTTTAACTGCATCCCATGAAGTCTACCAAGATTAGACATATATTTGGAAAGAACTCACACTACTTGGGAAATGTCTAGTCAAGTACAAACCATAGCATATATCAAACTTCCAACTACACTCTAGTAAGGCACTCTGCTCATGTATTCCATCTCTAATGGAGATGCTAGACAATTTGACATAGATAACTTCATTCTAATTGAAATAGGAACACACAATGGTCTACAATCCTGCATATCCAACCTTTATATAATTGAGTTGACACACTTACTTTTTCCAAGCCATAGCTTTTTTTTCACTCTATCTCTTTTAATATTCATCCCAAGAATGTGTTTAGCTACACCAATATTTGGGTGTTGCCACAATAATGAGGTACACTTTCTGGGAAATCCTGATTTTTTCTTGAAATCACATATTTTTGGAAAATATAATGATTTAAGCCTTTAAAGGTTCCATTTAAATGATTTTAATTAAAGAGGGTTTGATCAAGCCCCCTTAGATCAAACCCCCTTGGATAGAACTCCGTTAGTTTTAAAACATACCTATAATGGAGTCTCCTCTACACCTATCAAAATGCTAATAAAAAACCACTTTTGATTTACCTTTTGGTAAATCAAATGAATTCATTCTTGAAATTTATATTTTGTAAGTATGCATCCCTTATTATAAGCTTCCCAATAAGTCTAGTTTTAAATATATTTAATTTTATTATTATATTTATTTTTTATTTCTTATGAATGTAGGTTTTTCAATGAACATTAAGCTCTTTGTTTCACACATACAAAAAAATCATAAAATAGAGAAAAAAATTTCTAAAAAATACATGTGCACTAGGTATTAATGTCCTTATTCCAAAAAAAAGAAAGAATAAGTTAATTCAAATGCATAAAAAAAAGTGATGTAGTCTGAAGTACACTTTTGTCCAAATTATAATTACTCTAACTTGGAAAATTAATTAAAAAAATATATGTAACAAAAAATTATCAAAAAATTTCTATGCACTACATACAGTTATGAAAAATCCGTATTTCAAAAATTAGAAGTGTATACTTTCTATAAAAAAATTATGTGGTCCTAATTAAACATCACTTTTTTAAAACGTTGTTTAGTAGTAAAAATAAGTTAGTAAAAATTACATAAAAGGATTCACAATTTTTTCTTTTTTAAAAATATATAATTAGAATCTACACACAAAATCTCACAAATCACTAGTTTGATTCATATTCAAATTATTAATGGTTTAGCTACTATAGGTGTAAGAAAGTGTATGTCTGGTGAAAATTGTTGATTTAATCTCAAGTTTGGCCCAAAAAGTGTAACCCATTATTGTGGGATCACCCATCTTTCCTTTCAAATTTGGCAGCAAGTTGAGATTTTAGTTTTGAAATCATATCTTTTCCTCTACCAATAAATAACATATCATCAACATATAATGCAATAAATAGGAAATGATCACCATTAGTTTTAAAATAAACACAATGATCTGATTTAGAATGCTCAAATCCAAAACTCAAAACATATGTATCAAATTTCTGGTACCACATCTTAGGGCTTTGTTTTAAGCCATCCAAAGATTTCTTCAATTTTCTAACCAACATACTTTTACCTTTCACTATGTAGTGCTTTGGATGTGTCATATAAATATCCTCCTCCAAATCACCATGAAGGAAAGTAGTTTTCACATCCATTTGCTCAAACTCTAAATCATAAGGAGAAGCAATAGAAAGCAAAAATCTAATAGAGTTCATTTTTGCAATAGGTGAAAATATCTCACCATAATTAAAACCCCTCAACTTGCGAGTAACCTTTTCCAACCAACCTTTCTTTGTGATTTTCAATACCTCCATTTGAACCAATGTTTTTCTTGAACGCCCATTTGCAGTTCCAACAAGTTTTTTCCTTTAGGAAATGCTACAAGATCCCATGTATCATTCTTTTTCAAAGATCCCATTTTTCCATCCATAGCAATCTTCCATAGGATTCTGCATCATTCATACCTAGTGCCTCTTCTATAGATCTTAGTTCATCCATGTTAGTATTCAAAGAAAAAATACATCTCCAGTCATCAAGTGAATAACTTTTAGGTGGTTGTCTATGCCTTGTAGACCTATGAACAAGCTGATTTGGAGGTCCTTCTTCCTCTTTTGAAGATCCAGAGCCAGATGAGCTCTCCTCAACTTCTTGTCTATCTTTGGGAGTTGATTCAACTTTCTTAGGTGTAGAAGGAAATTGAATCACATCTTCATGTTTACTTTGTTTTGGCTGCAATGTAATAGAAGAAGGCTTAGTTTCTCTAAAAATAACACTTCTACTATGTATTACCTTTTGTACAACAAGATACCAAAGCTTGTATCCTTTCACACCACAACTATATCCAATGAAGGTACATTTCACATCCTTGTTCTCTAACTTTGTTTGCTTCTCCTTTTTCACATGTGTATATGCCTCACAACCAAAAAATCTAAGATGTATTAATGAAGGCTTTCAACCCAACCATGCCTCTATAGGTTTCTTATCAACAAGAGTTGATGTAGGAAACCTATTAATCAGGTAATAGGAAATGGAAAAAGATTCAGCCCAAACCTTTATTCTAGACCAGCACCACTCCAAATACTTCTATCCTTCTCCATTAGTGTCCTATTCATTCTTTCAACAACTCCATTTTGTTGAGGAGAATACTGAGTTGTCTTCTCTCTATGAATACCACAATATTTAAAGAATCTATCAAAATCATTAGAGTAAAATTCACCACCATTATCAGTCCTCAATCATTTTATTTTATTTCCAATCTACAACTCAACCATTTCTAAAAATTATTTAAATTGACTAAAAACTTCATATTTACTTTAGAAAGTATACCCATGGGTGGGTGCAAAAAGATGGGTAGCCAATTTGTGGCCAAATTTTTAAAAAAGTTTTGAAAGCTCATAATGCAAGTGCGTTATAACATGCTTGCATTATGGCTTGGTGTGATGAGTGTGAGGCTCAACCACAATAAGTGCATAATGTGAGTGTGTTATAACACGCTTGCGTTATGAGCTATTAAAAGCAACCAAAAAGAAATAAAAATCATTCTCATTTGTGACTTTTTTTTCTTCCTCCAACCAAAACCCCTCATTTCCATGCTCGTGTTCTAGGAGGATCCATTTTGCAATATTGTTCATCAAAATGTTGTTGTTTCATTTCCAGGATGTCGCCACTTCGATGAGGAGACCCTGAGAGGTAAGGATTGTTTGTTTTTTGTTTTGAATTTGTTAGTTTTAGGTTTTTTTTTATATTTATTTTTTGAATTTGTAGGAGATGTTAATCAACTTGCAAACCCTCCTCAAAATCCTCAACAAGTACAACAACAACAAGAGGAACAAAATACTCAACAAGCACAACAAGAACAACAACAACAAAATCCTCAAGTTAATCAACCATAACAACAATCTCCTCCACCAATCCCTCAACATCCTCCTGGCACTCAATAGGCTACTATTGAAGGTTTCACGGGAACATCTCCTAGTGCTAGTGGATTTAGTCAAACCTACACGTAGGTAATAGAATAAAGAGTTTAACTAATGAATTGTACTTAATAGATTTGTGTATTTTATATTCATATCATTGATTACATTTCATTGCACATATTTCAAACTCAAAGCATTACTTCATATTCCATAACAAATAACTAGATATTGATAGATGACAAACTTTCAACTACAATATAGTTGTTTAGAAAGTCAACATAATCAGTGATGCAATTAATTCACATAGCATAAGTAATAAGTAGGAGCAGCTTCCAATTGCATTTTCTTGTCATGGCATTCCATAAGACCACTTTTTACTAAGACATCTTTCAAACAGTTGACTGTCTTGTCTATGCTATGGATGCTTGGAAGGAATATATGAAAGAATAATAGCAAGCACTAGCATAGACAAGGAAATGAGTTGTTTTAATAAATACCTCAAAGAAATATAGCCTCATGGTGATGTTGATCACCATGAGACCCAATTTATTTAAGGCACTTTTTCAAACAGCTCACCACCTTTTCTATGCTACCACATTTTCCATACATGTCTACCAAAGCATTTTATCAAACAGTTCATTTCCTCACTGCTATGACTAAAATCTTAAAAAATGTTCTTTCCAAAAAACTATGGATGCTTGGAAAAAATCTATCAAAGCATAATAGTAAGCAATAGCATAGACAAGGTAGTGAGTACTTTGAAAAAAATCCTCGAAGAAATGTGATCTCATGGTGATGGAATGCCATTCCATCACCATGATACCACATTTCTTCTAGGCATGTCTTCAAATAGCTCACTACCTTCTCTATGATACCACATTTTCCATACATGTGTACCGAAGCATTTTATCAAACTACTCACTTCCTTTTTACTATGGCTAAAATCCTAAAGTAGGTGCTTTCTAACAAACTATGGATGCTTGGAAAATTTTCTATCTAAGCATAATAGTAAGCAATATCATAGTCAAAGTAGTGAGTAGTATGAAAAAATTCCTTGAAGAAATATGGTCTCATGGTGATGGAATACCCTTTCATCACCACGAGACCACATTTCTCTGAGGTATTTTTTTTAAAAACTCACTACTTGAAGAATAGAAACCAACCAATTAGCCAAAATTCCCCTCCAAATTATTTTCAAGGTCCTCATCCTCAATTTACCAATCCATGCAACCTTCCACCCTTTATTCCACTTTTTCATGTCCCCACTCCTCCCTCTTCATGTCATGATCTCCCTACATCTCATAGCCAAGGCCACACTATACCATTCACCCCATCCCAACATAATACCATAGAGAAGGCAATGAACTATTTGAAAAAATTCCTAAAAGAAATGTAGTCTTATGGTGATGGAATGCCATGATGTGCATTTGTTTGTAATGGAATTCCATCACCATGATGTTGGTTTCTTTTTTATTGTGCAACCAGGTGTGTCTCCTATCCTACCTATGGAGTAGCCAACTCCAATCAAAGGCAGGTCAGAGGACCTAGACCAACTGACGAGGGTTTGAAACACCTCCTACACTTTGGGCTCTACAAAACCTAGGGGGAGTATCCCTTGAACAAATTAGATACAATCTCCTTATAGATGATAAGCCAAAGTTTATTCAAAGTTGGTGATCTTTAAACAAACAATGTTTATCACACTGAGAATGATAAAACACATATAGAATAACATGAAATAGAATTGATTTATTAAAAAGCTTGTTATCCAGGTTGAATAACTAGGTCAGTGAAGGCATACAACTAACATCAGACTAGTGCCAATAACCTTGGGCAAGGAGTCACGAAAATGTGCAATAGAAGGAACATTTAATTATGGAAACCTGAGTCTTTATGGAGTTAACCTTATTAACCCATAAACTAATGAACAAATCTTTCAGACTACTTACCAAATCCCTTAACGATGCATAGAGAACTATTGGTTAATTAATACAATTTTACTCATTCCTTGAACAAGAGCAATAATCAAACAAAAAGATAATAAAATGATCCTTGATCACTTGATCTCATTAAAATTTCATATACACCATTACAAGGAGAGACTTGAGATTTTATCAACTACATTCACTGTCCATAATGTATCCAGAAGCCTTACATTCAATACTATTTTCCCTGCCCTCAAAATTGACACTAAATCTGATCTGTTTTAAGTGTTCTTTCTTAAGACTAGAACCTAGCTACCCAACCAAAGACAACTGGTTCCCTTACAATTTTTCAACTGAAAAATGAACCCCATGAACAAGTGAAAATAATTTACATTTATACATCCAGGGTCACCAGTCAGCACGAGTCCATGTGGGCACACCAACAGAAACCCTAGCTGACCTGGAAGCACATCTTGTAGCTCAACCACAAACCTCCACCAACCAATCTGAATCATCCTGAAAGCTCCTATTAGGTGGAACACGAATAATATCATGCAACTTGGTTGAATCGAGCAGGTACAGGAATGGGCAGCCATGGTAGTCAAACTAGGAAGGTACATAGACCATGTCATCTAGGAAATCCGTAGGTGCGATCATCACAAAATAGAGGCCACAAATGCAGAAGCCATCTGTCTCAACCACCCATGCACCTCAGAGAACCCGTTGCCCTAGTTCTGCAATTAATTTCATCCTCTGTCACACCAACTCGCACCAGTATTCGAGGATTAGGACCAAATTAGAGCCATCATGTTGATCCCAAGTGAGATCCTCATCATTTCAAATCACGGACCAAGAGATTGCGTGCATTGAATGCATCACTAGTTTGATTCAAGTTGATTAGGGCATCTGGCGAACCAGTCGGCAAGACATCACAAGGGCGGGAAAATGTCACAGCGACAAAAATCCAAAAAGAACATCTAGCGATCAAGTCGGTAGGACCAGGCACATTCGACAAGATGTTCTAGTGGGGAGAGGCCCACATCAGCGAGAGAGAGCATCCTTGGTGAGAGATCAGGGCAACATCCCAAATAGACACACTATCGACAAGAGTAGACAGAGTCGGGGAGACATCCAGGCAACAAAAATAGTTACACCGAAGTCACCAGGCATATCAGCCAGACATAAGGATGTCTGGGAAAGTCAAGCCGAAGAGGTGGCATCACATCAAACACCCATCACAGTTGGGAAGACGTCACAAATTCAGCGAAATCTCAAAGCGAACTCCACATGTGACACTGAATGCACCACAAGGTCGGGGAGACATGGTTGGGTCGGCCAGATATTATGGCAAAGATATTGCGATCGAAGGGAGTCACATCGAAGAGTAAAAGGGGGCTGCCATAGCCATCCAGACAAATGGGGGTCAGGGAGACATCTCCCTGACACAACAGACACAAGCTGATAGGAGGGGGTCTCAGAAAGACATCTCAAAGTCAAGAAGACATCACCTCGAGACCGATAGTCATTTTGAACGCACAGCGGGGGGCTGGCAAAAGGATCTCGGGGAGACCAAGGGGAGTCGGGAAGACCTCACCCTCAGCGGACTCCGACATACCGAAGGGAAATCCCATCAACGAGACACAAAGGGGATCAGCGAGACATCTCCCTGACACAACCAACATAGGCCGATAGAAAAGAGACCTCGGGGAGACAACACAGGGTCACCAAGAGGTAATCCTGAGTGCCAAAGGTCACAGTGAAAGCAATGCGGGGCTGGTAATGAATGGAAAAGAAGGCTCGAGAAGGAACTTAAGTGAAGAGCGAACCGGGTGGACAGGTCACCGAAGAGAAAGAACAAGCGTCCAGAAAGGAAAAAGAACCCACAGACCCAAATGGAGAAAATGCAACCCTAGCTAGGGTTCAGACCATGAAGGAAACAGGAAGGCGAGACAAAAGAACCAAAGGGAAAAACACCCACCAGAAGTGAATTCAAACACACTGAGCTCAACCCTTATGGGAGCCCACTTAACCCACGTGTAAAATGAAAAACACCCCATAGCTAAATTTTTATCACAAAAAACAAGAGTACACAACTAGACAATGAGAGAACTAGGAATGGCACTAACATAGGCTCTAGTTGGGGGATGTATGCCCCTGGTGGGCATAGCAAGATTCCAGATCACTGGGAGAGTAGACCAGATAGAAAAGACCAAAACAAACAAGGAACTAGCCCAGACAAAGCCAGTAGACACAAAAAGAAAAAAAAATAGAAAGAAAATCCTAACCTAATGTCCATGGAAAAAGAAATGCTTCAGATGAAGCACCACTTCGAGAATTGTCCATGAACAGGAAATTCGAGAGTCACATTGTTGATTCTTTATTTCATTTGATGACACAAGGCCACCAAATGAAAATGTGAAGCCACAACTTTCCTCTGTCAAACACTTGGTTCCTTATTGCCATCCATAGGCCAAATCTGATAACATTGTCATGAACTTCCCATAAACTAACTCGGTCACTATCAGGTTCCACTGAATCACTATGTTTTCCAATGTCACCAACTATCTTGTCAAACTACAACATGCAATCAGACATTGATTTGAGATCACAATCATCATGGCATATCTCCCTGGACAATTCATGGTTATGTTTTACTCAATGCTCATTTGCTTGGACTAGGAAATAAAAACATTCATAGTCCACTTGATCCTTGACATCACAAAATTTGTCATCAAAATCAATCTGCAGATCAAACTGAAAGCTCTGATAAACAACTTCTTCCATGACATGCAAATCATCACTGCACATGTCAATGGAAAAAAACTCATATTTAGGAGTATCTGTGTATTGGTTACTACAACATACACATATTTTGACACTTTGATTCAATGGTGTGCACTGATTCATCTTTCACATTTGCACTCAACTCAAAGTCAAACACCCCAAGTGAGGGATCAAATAAATCAACATCAGTAGGGACAGCAGGGAGACCACTATGTGTATTGGTGATCAGAAGATCAGGGGCATCAAACTGGGAGCAATTGTATTCAGCTTCATATTCATCAACATGAAATTCACTACTATTCTCACTTCTCAGCTGCTCCACACATAGACCAAGTATCCCTTTAGTGTCAACACAACTTTCATCATGTTCAGTAGGAGGATGAGGCACATCACTAAACTCATGACGGCTTTGACTTCTAATCATGCTTCCTCTTTTTACTTGCACCTGTTCTTCATCATGCTGGTGGTGAGAATGATCAGAGAGTTTTGATTCATCCACACCTATTGTCATGCCATCATCCTCATAACATGAGGTATAATCACCTTCTGTATCACAAGCTTTCCCAATAGCAAACAATTCTAGTTCATAAGCATAACCTGATCCCTCATTGGAATCAACATCATCATCCATGTGAAAATATTCATGCCTAGGTTCATCTAAGTCATCAAATAGAAACCGCACCTTGTCATACACATCATGATCAACTGGTTGATCATCAAAGATAGAACTAGACTCACTTGTATCATACCTTGCATCCAGGAGGTCATCATCACCGTTGAGGTCAATAGGAGTTGCCCACAACAACATAGAGTTGTTGTGTGCATACCTTTGATATTCTTTGGTCAATAAATCTTACATTTTCTCAATGCTTAATGTATCACTGCTCTGATCCATTTTCTTAGCCATTTCCTCTTCTTGACCTTCACACAGACTGGATGCAACACCAAGCAACAAACCAGGATATCTCAAGGTATCTTCAAAAAGATAATCCTCATGAGAGTGGAAATCCACATCTTCACAGTCAAACCTAATATCCTCTAGGGCACTCCCTGCATCAGCAACTTCATTTTCCTTCTCATGAAGACTTGTGTCAAGACTGCACACACTTGTGCACTTAAACTACTCAACTATCTCATCACATTGCTGATTACACTTCCCTTCTTCAAATGGCTAGTCTAAATGATGTTCCTCTTCAGGTTCTTGGCTTGAAAGACTCAAATTATGATCATCTACTTAGGGCATCACTTTTGCAAGTTATTTAAAGACAACTTCCCCATCATCTGATGAAGCAACACCATCACCTTCAACCTTCTCAACTATGCACCTATCTGAAGAAGACAAATCACTCATTTGTATATGATTATTGTCTTCATCAGCGTGTGTGTTGATCATTGAAGACATCAGGCTCTATATATATTCACTTCTCTACTTCTCCAGACTGTCTAGGACTATGTAGGCCATCTGCATGCTCAATATCTTAAATTATTTCAATAATGCACTAGATCCTTCTTCATAAGCTTCAAAATACATGTGGATACAACATGGAGTGCTAGGTTTGAAATTCTCTGGGATTAGTGACAAGGCAGTAGTAATTCTATGACTGAAATCAACACTTGACTCCTCATCTTGTTTCTTAATTTTCCTTAACCTTTTGACCAGGTCTAAAGGATCTCTTGCAAATTGTTCTCTATAAGTAGCCACTAATTCATCCCAGCAAGGAAAAGATGTATCAAGGAAACTCAAATACCAGTCCCAAGCTCTAGCTTCCAAGGATCTGACAAAAAATCTCATCCATGTATCCTGATATTTAAAAGAATGTTTCTCTGTGAAACTGGAGAAACTCTCGACATGTGCATCTCCTCCAGAAACATTATATCCATCAAATCTAGGCATCTCCTCATACACTTGAGCTGACATACATTCAACTTTGTAATCAACCCATGATAAATCTAACTGAGCATACAATGGATCAAAAGAATTAACAACTGGTGTGACAACCTGACAAGTAGATACAATTTGACTATCTCTAAGCCATTGAAAAATTAGGTGTCTCTCATCCATTTCTTTGAGACCTCTTTCAAATACAGCCTTCCATTCAGGCCTTATCTTGGTCTTGTGCGTCCTTGGGTCTTTATCAGACTTAGGAAGCCTCTTGACAATCCTTCTTATGGCTTGATGATCCATAGATATTACAAATCAAGGCTCACTAACTATGCACAATTACAACAATGACTAGCATATGACAGTACAAGTGGATGACCGCCCTCAGGGTATACAAGTACATTCTAATCATCCACACAAATTGAGAATTTGAGCACTAGACAACAATCTTATAATGGAACTGCAACTACATTCAACAGATCTAGCAAATGGAAATGTGCTAACATCATTTACTATCTTTTCCTCTGGTAGTGCTAAATCACTAAATAGGGAAACAAAATTTCTTTCTCAAATGTTCAAATACATGAAGAAAACCTGGAAACGTTGTAGATTAGGTATTTTTCTTCAAATATTCAATAGGTTCACCTTGACAGAGTTGCCACCTCTTTGTAGAGGACTGAACTTCAAATGGTATGAAGCTCACACACATGTACATTCTTCTCTAAGTTCATTCCACCAGCAGAGCACCATAAATATTTCAGGCTCACTACAACAAGAGTTCCTCCAGGCTTGAGATTCTTCAAACTTTGAACCTAACTAACATGGAATAAAAAGATATGACTCTATTGTACACAATATGACTCATAAGGCCAGATTTAGTTTGTTCCCCAACAAAGTCGCCAATCTGTTGGTTTCTTTTTTATTGTGCAACTAGGTGTGTCTCCTATCCTACCTATGGAGTAGCCAACTCCAATCAAAGGCAGCTCAAAGGACTTGGACCAACTGATGAGGGTTTGAAACACCTCCTACACTTCGGGCTCTGCAAAACCTAGGGGGAGTATCCCTTGAACAAAGTAGATACAATCTCCTTATAGGTGATAAGCCAGAGTTTATTCAAAGTTGGCGATCTTTAAACAAACAATGTTTATCACACTAAGAATGATAAAAAAACATATAGAATAACATGAAACAGAATTGATCTATTAAAATGCTTGTTATCCAGGTTGAATAACTAGGTCAGTGAAGGCATACAACTAACATCAAACCAGTGCCAATAACCTTGGGCAAGGAGTCATGAAAATGTGCAACAAAAGGAACATTTAATTCTAGAAACCTGAGTCTTTATGGAGTTAACCTTATTAACCCATAAACTAATGAAAAAAACTTTCAAACTACTTACCAAATCCCTTAACAATGCATAGAAAAGTATTGGTTAATTAATGCAATTTAACTCATTCCTTGAACAAGAGCAATAATCAAACAAACAGATAATAAAATGATCCTTGATCACTTGATCTCATTAAAATTTCATATACACCATTACAAGGAGAGACTTGAGATTTTATCAACTACATTCATTGTCCATAATGTATCCAGAAGCCTCACATTCAATACTATTTTCCTTGCCCTAAAAATTGACACTAAATATGATCTGTTTTAAGTGTTCTTTCTTCAGACCAAAACCTAGCTACCCAACCAAAGACAACTGGTTCCCTTACAATTTTTCAACTGAAAAATGAACCCCATGAACAAGTGAAAATAATTTACATTTATACATCCATGGTCACCAGTTAGCATGAGTCCACGTGGGCACGCCAACAAAAACCCTAGCTAACCTAGAAGCACATCTTGCATCTCAGCCATGAACCTCCACCAACCAATCTGAATCATCTTGAAAGCTCCTGTTAGGTGGAACATGAAGAATATCACACTACTTGGTCGAATCGAGCAAGTACAGGAATGGGAAGCCATGGCAGTCAAACCAGGAAGGTACACAGACAATGCCATCCAAGAAATTTGTGGGTGTGATCATCAAAAACTAGAGGCCACAAATGCAGAAGCCATCCATCTTAACCACCCATCCACCTTAGAGAACCTGTTGCCCTAGTTTTGCAATTAATTTCATCCTCTGTCACACTAACTCAAACCAGTATTCGAGGCTCAAGACCAAATTAGAGCCATCATGTTGATCCCAGGTGAGATCCTCATCATTTCGAATCATGGACCAAGAGATCACATGCATTGAATGCATCACTGGTTCGATTCAAGTTGATTAGGGCATCTGGCGAACCAGTCGGCAAGACATCACAAGGGGGTAAAATACCATAGCAACAAAAATCCAAAAAAAATGTCCAGCGATCAAGTTGGTAGGACCAAGCGCATTCGACAAGATGTTCGAGCAGGGAGTGGCCCACATCGGCGAGAGATAGCATTCTCAGTGAGAGATCATGGTGACATCTCGAATAGACACACTATCAGCAAGAGTAGACAGAGTCGGGGAGACATCCAAGTGAAAAAAATAGTTACATCAAAGTCATCGGGCATATTGGCCAGACATAAGGAAGTCAGGGAAAGCTAGGCCAAAGAGGTGGAATCACATCGAACACCCATCATAGTCAGGAAGACCTCACAAAGTTAGAAAAATATCATAGCGAACTCCGCATGTGACACCGAATGCACCACAAGGTCGGGGAGACATGGTCGGGTCAGCCAGATATCATGGCAAAGATACCATGGCCGAAGGGAGTCACACCAAAGAGTAAAAGGGGGCCATCATAGTCGGCCAAACAAACGGGGGTTGGGGAGACATCTCCCCGACACAACAGACACAATCCAATAGGAGGGGGTCTCGGCAAGACATCTCGAAGTCGAGAAGACATCACCCCGAGACCGACAGTCATTTCGAACGCACAGCAGGGGGTTGGAAGGATCTCGGGGAGACAAAGGTGAGTCGAGAAGACCTCACCCCGAGTGGACTCCAACATACCGAAGGGAAAAGCCCCTCAGCGAGACATAAAGGGGGTCGGGGAGACATCTCCCCGACACAACCAACATAGGCCGATGGAAAAGAGACCTCGGGGAGACAACACAGGGTCGCCAAGAGGTAATCCCAAGTGCCAAAGGTCATAGCGAAAGCAATGAGGGGCTGGTGAAAACGGTAGCTAGGGGCTGATAACGAATGGAAAAAGAAGGCTCGAGAAGGAACTTAAGTGAAGAGCGAATCAGGTGGACAGGTCACCGAAGAGAAAGAACAAGCGGCTAGAAAGGAAAAAGAACCCAGAGACCCAAATGGAGAAAACACAACTCTAGCTAGGGTTCAGGCCATGAAGGAAATAGGAAGGCGAGATAAAAGAACCAAAGGGAAAAACACCCACGAGAAGTGAATTCAAACATGCTGAGCTCAACCCTTGTGGGAGCCCACTTAACCCATGTGTAAAATGAAAAATACCCCATAGCTAAAGTTTTATCATGAAAAACAAGAGTACACAACTAGACAATGAGAACCAGAAATGGAACTAACACATGAGACCCCATTTCTTTGAGGCATTTTTCCAAATAATTCATTTCCTTCTCTATGCCACCACAGTTATTGTACATGTCTACAAAAGCATTTTATCAAATGGTTAACCAGCTTGCTGCTATGGGTAAAAGCATAAAAACACATGCTTTTGAAGAAGATATGGATAGGGAAAATAGTAAGCATGATAGTCATAAATATATAGTTTAATAAGTACTCAATTTTTTTTTCATTATCTGATACATTATAAGTCATGACATGGATCGCTATTGTAGTTTTCATGATTGAATAATTTGTTGTTTTATTTTTAGATTTTGCAAGCAGAAACACCTCTGAATGTTCAGAGGGTAATGAAGTTCGTTCTTTCATCTGCTATAGAATCCTTGATGGCTCTAATAGGGGAGGTATGAGGCAAATTACTAAATTTTAATTTACATTTGTTGTTATAGATGTTAGTGAAAAATAAAACCATTATTGATTCATAGTTTAATTTCTATTTGGATGGTTTATACAAGGCTTCAGCATGCCTCAACATGGGAAATTAAATATTTCCCTCATGGAGAGTGATCATCAAATGGCGGTAAGTGATTATTTTGTTAAACTTATCATTTTTTTAATGTAATTTCTATATATTAATTTATTTACTTCTTATTGTAAAAAATAAGACTTAACAAAGATCTAAACCCTAGGAGGAGCACTCCTCGACCATAGCATAAATGAGTGACAGATGTATTGCCATCTGATCGAAAAGAAAAGGGAAAGAGTTTTTTTCAAGAGCATGGAGAGCAATGACTTGTAATTCTAGATGCCTATATGGCATTTTAATACATATTTTTTATTGGATATATTTGACATTGTATTCCTATATGGAATTCTCGTAAGCCTATATGGCTATTTTGTACCTATATTTTATACTTAAATCGACATATATTGATGTATGCCTACATGGATACTTGGTTAATAAAAATCTTTTTTATCAATGGTGTCCATATTTACATTATAAATCCATGGTTCAATAGATATGAGTTATGTGTATTCAAGTGTATACTTTATAATTTATGTGTATACTTTGTGACTTACATGTATTCCAATGTATACTTTGCAACTTATGTGTTTTATTGTCTATACCTTGTATTCATGCATATACTTTGTATTAATTTGTGTATACTATGTATTCATATGTATACGTCAAGGCTTATGTGTTTTTGAGTACTTGTGCTTCCCTTATTCACATGTACATGCTTGAATTATTCACATGTAAACTTAATTGGTTAGCCCTAGCATTGATCATTGTTGTCCTTCATGGTTTGTCTTGAATATTAATTGATTGATGCTAAAAAACTTTATTAGTTGATGTTAAACAACTTCAATATTGCTAAGAATACTAGTAGAGTTACAAATTCCAAAATTACACAAATTGAAAAGAAAAGATTAACTGTAAATAAATGTATTGATTGTTAACTTGATAATTGATTAAGAATGAATGTAAAATATATCAAGAGATGAGTCTTCTATAATGGAAACTTCCAACTAGAAAATAGGCAAAGCATTCCCAATACTTTGAAAGTAATAATCCACCCAAAATTGCAACGAGAGAGAAGGCTTATTTAAGATCCTTGAGAAATGTATTTCCTAATGCTCCCTTGTTCTTACATATCTCAATTTATTTTAATCCAAAGACTTCCATGAAATGATTTATCTAAGAGAAAAAAACATGTTTTCAATCGGTATTACATGAAATTTTTCATAAAAATATTCCAATATATTTAATCCTTTGATTAGAACAACTCAATTAAGAAAAGGATACATAATCTTCACAACACTTGCAAAACATAATATTCATAGTAGATGAAGTAGTTATCTTCTTGACACATTATCATACAAAAATTTATCTTGAATAGTCTTTAAACATTTTCACAGCATAATCTCATAGTGTAAAATAATTTTTTATGTTCTTGATCCATCACCATATGAACATGTTGAAAGATTTATATGTCAAATTTTTGCAATATTATTTCTTGTATAGGAAATGGACTTGGGAGAAAGAAAGTTATAATTTATAATACAAATAAGAAATGGACTCAATGGTGGAAACTTTATTTATCACACCAAATCATAGATGTATGTGAGAGGATCACTTGTTTCTCTTAGACTCCAATTTTCAAGGATAGAAAATCATTTCAAATGAAAATGATAAAATGCTTCACAACCAAAGTTGTTAATTGACGAAAAATAAAATGATTTGAAGTTCCACCATTGTATGAATTTACAATTGGTTTTATATTGTTGTAAGAGAAAGGAGGATAATTGAAAAATGTCTTACGCTTTCTAGAATTGAGGATGATCATATGCTTTTTGTGTGGAAAACTCAGATTTCTCAACTGTCATGTGTATGTTTCTCTTTTCAATTATTTTGCATGCCATCATAAGGGATCAAGCCAGTTGAACATAGCTCAAAGCAATTCCATGTGTTTGGGTGTGATAGAGGAACATGCCTAGTGTAAACGTACCTATCAGGACATGTTGGAGCAATTTGTTTGGTCACACGAATTACAAAATAAAAGTTGCACCACTTTGCAACTTTACACTGCTTGCATTTGACACTTTTTCTGTCAAGTGAAAATTGGAAACTACGAGAAAATGACTTTGAGATTAAAAAAAACCAAGAAAGGTTATTGTAGAGGGTCCCAACATGATCCCATACGCTTAGACAAAGAGTTTGTAAGCATCACAATTTTTGAGTAATAGTCAGTCAAAGATTGCTGCCCTTTTGCACTTTGGACCCTTAAGGGATCGAAAGAATACCACTCCTAGTTTAAACATACCCATCTGAATGTGTTGGAATAGTTTGTACGGTCACACAAGTTGCAGAATGAAAGTTGCACCACTTTACAACTTTCAACTACTTGCATCTGACAACTTTTTCCCCAAGAGAAAATCCACCACCACAAGAAAATGCATCTAAGATAGAAAAAACTAAGAAAGTTTATTATAGAGGGGCCCAATATGATCCCATAGACTCATACTATAAGTTCCTAAATGTCACAATTATTGTAACAACATGTTGAAGTTTGTAGCCATTTTGCACTCTGAACTCTTAAGGGATTGATCATGTTGAACATATCTCAAAATGATTCTGCATGTTTGGGTGTGAAAGAGGACCATGCCTATTGTAAAAATACCTATTTAGACATGTCAAAATAGTTTTTTTGGTCACACAAGTTGTAGAATGAAAGTTGCACCACTTTGCAACTTTCAACTACTTGCATTTGACAACTTTTTCCCAAGTGAAAATTTGCCGCCATGGGAAAATTCCTTCAAGATAGAGAAAAATGAGACAGGTTATTGTAGAGAGGCCCAACATGATCCTATAGGATCAGAAAAAAAGTTTCTAAGAATCATGATATCCGAGTAACAACATGCTAAAGTTTGTAGCCATTTTGCACTTTGGACTCTTAAGGGATCAATCTGGTTGAACGTAGCTCAAAGTGATTTCGCATGTTTGGGTGCAAAAGAGGACCATTCCTAGCATAAACACATATTTAGACATGTTGGAATAGTCTATTTAGTCACACGAGTTGCAGAATGAAAGTTGCACCATTTTGAAACTTTCAACTACTTGCATTTGACAACTTTTCCCCAAGTGGAAATTCGCCACCACAAGAAAATTCCTCCAAGATAGCAAAAAATGAGAGGGGTTATTTTAGAGAGTCCCAACATGATCCCATAGGCTTATAAAATAAGTTTCTAAGGGTCACAATATCTGAATAACATCATACTGAAGTTTGCAGCCATTTTACACTTTGGACTCTTAAGGGATCAATCTAGTTGAACGTAGCTCAGAGCGATTTTGCGTGTTTGGGTATGAAAGAGGACCATTCCTAGTGTAAAAATACCTATTTGGATGCATTGGGACATTTTTTTTGGTCACACGAGTTGTAGAATGAAAGTTGCATCATTTTGCAACTTTCAACTACTTGCATTTGACAACTTTTTTCTGAAGTGAAAATTTGCCACCATGGGAAAATTCCTCTGAGATAGCGAAAACTGAGAGAGGTTATTGTAGAGGGGCCCAACACAATCCCATAGGCTAAGACAAGAAGTTTCTAAGCATCATGATATATAATCAACAACATGTTGAAGTTTGCAGACATTTTGCACTTTGGACTCTTAAGGGATTCTACTAGTTGAATGTAGCTCAGAGTGATTCCACGTGTATGGGTGAAAATAGGACTATTCCTAGTGTAAAACCACCCATCTGGATGCATTGGAACAATTCATTTGTTTACAAGATTTTCAGAATGAAAGTTGCGGCTTTGCACTACTTGCATTTGACACTTTTTCCATCATGTGAAAACTGGTCACCATAGGAAAACCACTTCGAGATAACAAAAACTAAGAGAGGTTGTTGTAAAGGGTCCCAACATTATCTCATATGCCTAGACGTATATTTTTTAAGCACCATGGTTTCTAAGTAATAGCCCATAAAATATTGCTGACCTTTTACACTTTGGACCCTTAAGGGATCAAGCTGGTTGAACGTAGCTTGGAGTGATTTTGCGTGTTTGTGTGTAAAAGAGGACCATGCCTAGCATAAATGTACCTATCTAGATACATTAGAATAGTTTATTTGGTCACACGAGTTGTAGAACGAAAGTTGCACCACTTTGTAACTTTACACTGCTTGCATTTGACACTTTTTCCATCAAGAGAAAACTAGACACCATGGGAAAATGACTCTGAGATAACAAAAACTAAGAGAGTTTATTGTAGAGGGGACTATCATGATCTCATTGGCTTAGATGAAGAGTTCTTAAGTATCATGGTTTTCAAGTAATATCTCATTAAATATTTATCCTATTTTGCACTTTGGACTCTTAAGGGATCGATCTGGTTGAATGTAGCTCAAAATGATTCCAAGTGTTTGGGTGAAAAAGAGGACTATACCTAGCATAAATGTACCCATTTGGAAACATTGGAATAGTTTGTATGCCTCATAGAAATGGGGTCTCATGGTGATATACTCATCACCATGAGACCCCATTTCTATGAGGCATGCACTGCCCCTACCTTTTCATCCCTACCACATTGGTAAGCTAGTGGAGCATTGCCAAGCTAGCTCACTCACTAGCTTGCCAATACGGTAGGGTTGACAAGGTAGGGGCAGAATATGCCTCATAGAATTGGGGAATCAGTGATGTATATCACCATGAGACCATATTTCTACGAGGCATACACTGCACCTACCTTCACAACCCTACCGCATTGGCAAGCTAGTGAGTGAGCTCACTATCTTGCCAAACTCACTAGCTTGTTAATGCTACCACATTTTTTGTACATTTATATGAAAAAATTATTGTCAAAAAATTCAAATTCTTTCTCGATGCTTCCATTTTGAGCCATGATTGGAAGATAGGCTGCACCTTTCCCCATGTTGCTAACTTATCCTTGAATAAAGAGTCCTGAAATAGTGGAGAGAAGGGTTCGAATCCCTTGTAAGTAGACTAATCAAGGAAACATTTAAAATATATCACAACATAAGTGATGAGGTAGGTTTAGTGATGAGGTTTATTCAAAAATAGAGATGAAAACTAAAATAGTTTCAAAGATCTATCAATGTTGGAGGAGTATATTCCAATTTTTTAGAGACATGTATGAAAAATTTGGTAGCATAGAAAAAGCAATCGGCTGCTTGGTATAATTGTTTGACAAAATACATCAATGAAAGGTTTGGAGAGTGGTATGCACATCCATAATAAAGGATTGAGAAATGATTTTTTATTTTACTTCCTTAAAACTTATGTCATATATATGTGTATACAAAATGTGGAAGCATACATAGGGTAAGTATTGTTAAATAACAAAATGCCTCTAAGAGATGTGGTTTAAAAATGTAATTGGCAAGTGTATAGAATTGTGTAATTTAAAATGTGCATTGACAACCTAAGGCTATAATGACAAATAAACAATGATCAACATGAAATATGAAAAATAACAAAAATGAAAGCAAGCCATAATAGATTGAAAGAAAATGTGTAAAGACTTCACATACCTAAAAAACCAGAGTTTCAAATGGAGGAGTTCTACCCAATTATGTAGCCATTGCTTCTTCTTTCTTCAAACACCTAAAAAATTTGACTTTTTCAAAAGCTTGTTCCCCTCCAAACTTCAATTGTATATCACTTTTGAATGGAATTCAAACTTGAATTGATATTATACGCCTTTCAACATGAAAACTCTGCTATTTCATGCAAAGGTGGTGGAAAGATCATGAGAAAGGTGGTGGAATGTGAAAAAAATGCATGCACACTTCACAACATCATCAAAAAGCTACTTTTTGTCAGAGCACGTGTAGAACCAGGAGAATATGCAAAATGTGGACCTTGAGATCATGGGTATATAGAGTTTTTTAACATTTTTAAGGAAAGACAAAATGCACCTGTGTTATGAGAAAGTTGGTTTTTTAATATATTTCTTCTCTCTCTTTGTCTATACCCTCTACCATGATTCTATCTCTCTCCTCTCTACCCATATACCCTAATTCTATCTCTCTCCCCTCTACTCTCCACCCTCAACCCTTATACCCTTTATCTCTCTCCCACTCCCTCCCTCTCTCTCTCTCTCTCAAGTCTCTCTCTCACTCCTTATATCTCTCTCCCCTCTACCATCTACCCTTAACCCTTACCCCCTCTCCCTCTCTCAAGCCTCTCTCACTCACTAAATCCTTCTATCCCTCTCAAGTTAGGTTGCCAAATTCACTGAATTGGAAAGCTAGTGGGACCACTAGGTTGCCAATTTCACCCACTAGTTTGCCAATTCGATGATTGGAAATGTAGTGGCCTGTTTGAAAAAATGGGTCCAAGAAATGGGGTCGATCACTAGGAAACCCTATTGCTTGGATCCATTTTTTTAAACAGGCCACTACATTACCAACTTCACTGGGAGACCACATTTTTTCAAGCAGGCCACTACATTTCCAATTTCACCAAATTATCAAGCTAGTGAGTGAAATTAGCAACCTAACTTGGCCTATTTGAAAAAATGGGTCCAAGAAATGGGGTCTCCCAGTGATGTAAACTACATTGCCAATTTCACTGAAAATGCAAGTTAGTGGGTGAAATTGGCATCCTAACTTGGCCTGTTTGAAAAAATGGGTCCAAGAAATGGGGTCTCTAGGTGATTAAATCATTGGGAGACCCAATTTCTTGGACCCATTTTTTCAAATAGGCCACTACATCCCCAATTTCACCAAATTGGCAAGCTAATGAGTGAAATTACCATCCTAACTTGGCCTGTTTGAAAAAATGGGTCCAAGAAATGGGATCTCTTGATGATGTGAATCACTGGGAGACCCCATTTCTTGGACCCATTTTTTCAAACAGGCCACTGCATTTCCATTTTCGTCGAATTGACAAGCTAATGGGTGAAATTGGCATCCTAACTTGGCCTATTTGAAAAAATGGGTCCAAGAAATGGGGTCTCTTGGTGATGTAAATCACCGGGAGACCCCATTTCTTGGACCCATTTATACATAGGAATCTCAACCCCAATCCTTCAACCATATGTACCATCAACCCAATACCCTAATACCTCAACCCTATAGGTCATCAACCCTTGAACCATTGATTTTTGGTTCCTAGGGCTTCTCTAACTCTTCTAAAGTTTTTCACCTAAAAGGAGAGAAGTAAGCCAAAAATGTTAACGATTCATTCAATTTAATGTTATGTTTGATGTTTTATAACCTAAAAAAGTTAATTAAATGCAATTGAATGATCCAAATGAATGAAAATGAATGCAAAAGTGAAATTAAAGCTATGCTTGAAAACACACTATGATATGAAAACAACTCAGTAAATGAAAAAATTATGCAAAACAGAAAGGAACAGGATGAATTTGAGTGCACCTAAATGAAGTGTGATGATTTTGGAGTGTTCTGGATGCTGATGGAAATTACTATTTTTTCACAATGGGACTCATTCGCCTAGGCTGGAGAATTAGTCCTCTTGGTGAAAAAGTGTCAGAAATAGGTTTCTATCTATCAGGATCTAGAATCTGAAAAAATCAGATTTTCAATCCTAAGGTGGGACTCATTCACCACAGGTGGTGAATCAATCCTCTCCCAAAATTTTGAAAAATCTGGAGACAACTCGACAACACCGGATTTGGAAAAGTCTGCTTGTTGGGTTACTAAAGTCAATTCTACAAAAAATAGACAAAAAACCTTCTCCAAGTTTGAAATAGACTTAAGTTGACTTGAAGCACCTAGCTGACTTGTAAACCAATCTTCAACACCAAAAATCTTGTCAAGTCTGCATACCTAGGTCTACAAACAAACATGCAATAGGGGAAAATGGTTTAAGGTTAGTGAATAGGGGTATGCCTTGGTCAAACCCTGCTTTGGTAATCAAACCTTCAATAAAATAATGAAATGCAAAGGAATGATAAACTACAACATTCAATTTCTATTAACTTACCAAACCCTTGATGATGCAATTATGAATTAATGTCAATGGTTGCTTCAAAGTGCTTGAAATATAAGATGAAATGTTTGGATGAGTGAGGAGATGTGTTGGAAATGTAAAATGAGGTGAAAATCACATATTTATACACTCTTGTGCCTTAGTTACTCATTCATACCTCATCACAGGCTAACATCAAGTGTTTTTGAATAAAATCATGAAAGGAAATTTAAAATATTTTGAATTTGGGGCCAAGGGGGACTCATTCACCTCCCATGGTGAATGGGTTCCAACTAGGACCTAAAAAAAAGTGTAATAAAATATGTTGTATTTAATGTTGTTTGTTGGGTAATACTCAAAAATACACTTAATTAAGCATATGAGAGCACAAAGGGGTCAAATAAAGCATGAAAAATGGATAAATAGTAAAGATGTGCCTAGAAAAGTGTGAAATATTGTTACAAGACTTTAGAACACTTCAAAATAGGACTTGTTGATGAATAAAAAGGTGATTTTTAGGTGAATTGTAATTAATAGAGTCTAGAAGAATGTAGAAATTTCTTACAACACTTCACAAGACCTTCAAAAGACATTGTTCTTTGAGTTTTAGTACCTAAATAAGCATGTTAAAGCCATGTTGCATCATAAAATAAGAGCAACATAGCTCCAACACCATGAAACAAGACCTAAAAGGCCATGAAAATGACAAGGGGCCATTTTTCTATGGCATAATTTAGTCCCCACTTTAGTGAGAGGATGAGCTTGCTTCAAACTCACACTAAAGTATCCATGAACATTGAGAGGAGGGTTCAAATGCACTTACGCTAGCAAGATGGAATGACAACGATCAAGAGGGATGATCAGGCCCCCAGGATGGAGATCCCATGGAAAACTAAACATAAGAACAAAGGAACACACAATTGTTGAGATGAAAGAATTGAATGAAGCTTTGATTGTCAATCCAACTAGTTGTGGATTAGATCTAGGCTAAGAGAATGCATACTCACTCTGGGGTGACAAAACTCAGGATGGTCCACCAGGTGAGAAGGCCCAAATGTACTCACTTTGGGGCCACAGAACTTCTAACTATCCACGGGGTGAGAAAGCCCAAAAGGTAAGATGCATGCGCTAGTTGGTATGCACTCACAAACACAAAGGTGGCTATGGGGAAAATTCATGCCACTAGAAGGGCTTCCCACTCAACCATGCCAAAGTTGTACCTGTTGATAACTTTAACAAGGTGCCACAAGGAAACAAATGTTATGAACAAAAAGACAAAGTACCATAGTTATGCAAGCTATGTTATGCAAGGTGGAAAAAATGTAAAAATGTAAAATTAAAAAATATAAAATGTGTTCAAAGGAGTCTTGTTCAGTTTATGCAAGGTCGATCACTTAGGGAACATTGTGTCTAATATCTCCAAGAGAGGACCAATCAAAGAATAGTATATTCACAACTTACAGGATGCAGTGCATCACATTAGGCCACCAAGAGGAATGTAATATGCTTAAAAAGATCACACTTATGAAGGACATCACACCCAATGTCATCCAAAAAGTGACAAACACATCATGTAAATGACAATGCTTCACTAGGAATAAAGAATGAAAATGAATTAATTGTAATGTATGCCCCCCACTTTAAAGGAATTTCTACACATCATTATGTGAGAACTTACTTTAATGTAGAGAAGGAAAGAAAACACAAAAATAAAACAATTTGACATGTGAGCCAATCTAGAAACCCCTAGGCCAATTCATATGTTTCGAAGTTAGGTTGCATCATGTCAAGGAAAAAAATGAAAAATAAAGAAAGGGAATTTCCGCCCAAAAAAAGCACACTAAAAACATAAGGGATCTATGGATTTGGGGTTAGTATGTTTGTTTAAATTTTTTGATGAAAGATCTTAGAACTGCAATCATTCCCCAAATCACATATAACTGGAAGAATGACACAAAGAGAGTGAAAAAAAAGGAAAAACAAAGTCCATTTTGGGTCAACAGAGAAGAGAAATTGTGGTCTCGATGTCTTGCATCATCCCCAAAAGGAAAACACAAGCAAAACAAAAATGAAAAAGGTGAAATAAAATTAAAGAGCATTTGGGTCAACATGAAGAAGACATTTTAGTCTTAATTCTTTGCATCATCCCTGAAAGGAGAACACAAAACAAAAAGCGAAAAAGATAAATACCTTGTGGGTCAACATGGAAGAGACATATGGCGTCTCTACACTTTGCATCATCCCCAAAAGGAGAACAAAAAACAAAAGTGAAAATAAAAAAGAAAAAAAGACAAGGACCATTTGGGTCAACATGGAAGAGACATAGGGTGTCTCTACACTTTGCGTCATCCCCAAAAGGGGAACACAAAACAAAAGTGAAAAAGACAACACATGGCATATAGAATAAGAGAGATATGAATAGAAGAAGTGTATGAAGATAGGATATATCAAACACACGATACAGGGGAACACAATACGCATATGAAAAGGAAAATAAAAAGAGAAAAGCAAAAAGGCTAGTTAGGTGAATGCAAGTCAACCATCTAACATGTCATCCACCTCCCAATCATGTTTAGTGTAATGTGAGGGTAGTTGACTATCCTAAGGAAGAATTGCAAGTGTCAAACCAAGAGTCATACTAGGTTCTTCACTTGGTGAAGATCTATAATTTAAGCTCATTGTAGATGAAAATAAAGAATTTAAATCATTATGCACTTCTTCATCTATTTTTGCTATTGTCACACCATCATCATATCATCATCAAGATTAATTATAGTAAGAGGATGAAGGAAGATTTCTAAGGATGGATGGATCAAAAGTGGAGGCTATTGGATTGGATCAATATGTTGTGATGGTTGCACTGGATTGTTGTGTGACAGGTCAGGAGGAGGGTGGTCATCTATTACTTCAATCAAAGGTAAAGGTTGATTTTATTTATTCTTCTATGTGATATTGATGAGCAAGGAGCTGATGACTATGCCTTCATTCCCTAGCACCACAGTTTCGTTTAATTCTATTTTGAAGTTGTTGAGGTGTAAGAGCAAATTGAGGCATCATAGATTCTTCTACTTCTGAAGAGGGAAGAATAGAATAAATCAAAGAGGATTGATCAACCACTTTCTATTTGATTTTATACACATGTTTAAGGCGACGAGGCATGATAGTAGTGGTTTCATTTTCCTTTTGTCATTTAAATGATGGTGGGGAAGTATATATGATAGGATGTGTGGAAGTAGATGGGGAGGAGTTATGAAGAGACAATTCAGCTATCTTTTTGGATTTAAACTTTTGATAAGTTATGAAAAGGAAGTCCTTTCAAGGTGTGATAGGTTCCATAGGTTTGGGACAAAAGGATTCTAATGAAAAATTACCTTTGGAAGATAAAGGATTAAAGCCACTATGATGTACGATGACTATCTCATTGTCATGTGCAAACTTCAAACACTTGTGAACAACTGATGAGACTTCTTTCATTGACCAAAGCCAAGGGTGGCCTAGCCACAAATGAAATTGGTTAGATTGTGGAATAATTGAAAATGTTACCTCCAAAGTTTTAGGTACTATCTGTAAGGGTAGCATGATCAATCTGATTGTAGGGCATGTAAAGCCAATATGTGTCAATCCATGTAGTGGGTTTATTATATTCATCTTGATATAGCTCATATAATACTAGAAACTCCTCTGTGATCACATTCTCACCACAAGAGGGATCTATTAATATCCCATTAGTGGGATTATTATATATTCTTCCAGCTATGTAAAGATGACTATTAGGAAGTTTTTGTAGTATGTCTTTAGAAGAAAAAGTGATATCGAGAGATTTAGTGGTTTGGCCCCTACGAGGGATAAGGTCTACCGTAGCTATTAGTGCATCCAAAGGACTTTTTGTAGTAACAGGGGGAGGTCCATAATTTTGTGCATTGTTTGTATCAACAATCATTACATGAATGGTTGAAGGTTCTCTAGCCTTGAAAAATGAGGTAGTATGTTTAGGCATGGGATTAGTGAAAATCTATAAATTCTAGTTAGGCGGTGCAACAAACTTATTTCCTTGATCATTAACACCCATAATGGATAGATGGCCTGAATCAATGAGGTCTTGAACTAAACGTTTGAGAATTCTTGCAATGTTCAGTGTCATGTCCATTCTGGCGATGAAAATGACAATAAGCATTAGGTTTAAACGTGGGTGATAAAGGATGGTTTGGATCAAGCGGTTGGATGGGTGGAAAAGTGAGCAAGCATTGCTGAATTAAGTGGTTCAATTTATTATGAAGGGTATCAGGTAGAGTAGTAAACTATCTCTTGGGGTCCCCATAGGTATAAGGCATCGCTGATTTAACAACTGCCACTTGATTTAGAATAGATTGGGTTGGCTGTGGTTGATGTTGAGGAGGCAGATTAAATTAGAAAAAAGCCTCCATTTGGTTTGTAGAAGTTTCGCTGCTTATTTTGGTTTTGATTGTTGTGTTCAAGTTTGTCAACGCGGTTAGAAGTGGATTTTCAATCATGACTTGAAACCAAATTATGGTATTCACACAATGTTGTGCATAAATTTATAAACGAGGGGGATTTCATCATTGTTAATTTATGCTAAAGGTGTGTGTGCAAGTTTTCAATAAACATCTTTTGAAGATGTGTATCAAGAATCTTGACATTAATTTGAGCATACACAGTTTGGTATCGTGAGATAAAATCTGTGACTTTTCCATTTGTGTTTTGTCTACATCACATAAGGTCAACCATTGTCCTTTTTGGTGTCATGTGAACTTGAAAGTGACTTATGAAAGAATCCACCAATTCATTGAATGAACAGATGGAATGATTAGGCAAAGTGGAAAACCATTCTAATGAAGTGTCTTTCAAGGTCCTTGGAAATAGTTTGACTAACAGTTTATCATCAAGGACAAAGTCACTACACAAAGTTGTATAGGCATTAACATGGTTGATAGGGTTTACTTTTCATCCATATTTCTCAAACCGAGGCATCTCTATACCTTGTGGCATTGGGGTAGGTAATATTTCTAAGGATACAGGACTACTACAGACATGATATGTAAGTGGAGCTGATTGACCTTGGCTAATGGTGGAAGTTGATGTTGCATAGATGAAATGGTGGTAAGGAGTTGTGTAAGAAGGGGATTGAGGTATGTGGGTTGAGGTGGAAGGGAAAATGGTGATGGAGTGTAAGTGATTTTAAGTGAAGTGAAAGGAATACTATGTGGTGTGAAGGTGGTGGAAGGGACTTATGATGCCACAAAAGAAGTAGGAATGCTAGTGGAAATTGGGAAAGAAGTAGCTTGATGCATGGGTATGTGCAGGATCATGGTATGCCAAACAAGCCCTTAAGTGGCAATGAAAATTCAGAACAATTAGAGTTAGGCAACTTGATGTAAAATTTTGAATAAGTTATCTATATTATTTCAAAAATATGTAAGAATAGATTCTGTGGGAAATTGAATGTAGTTTCTAAACTACTAGGTTTATTTTTTTAAAAACAAAATCTATTTGCGAAAAATTTAA